>OU342745.1:270545130-271745130 GCA_910589775.1 Avena eriantha | reverse complement strand
TCTTTTTTCTGGACGCATATTCCGGTTATCAACAAATTCAGATGAAGGAATCATATAAAATCAAAAATTCATTTATAACCCCCTTCGGAACCTTCTGTTTTGTTACGATGCCCTTTGGGCTGAAGAACGCATGAGCTACATACCAGCGCACTATGCAGCGTTGCCTCCATGATCAAATCGGACGCAACATACATGCATATGTGGATGATATTGTGGTGATGTCCAAAAAGAAGGAAACAATAATTTCCGACTTGGAAACATTCACAAATTTACGAAAATACAACATTATGCTCAATCCGAAGAAGTGTTTCCTTGGAATCCCAGCCGGAAAATTGCTAGGTTTCATCGTGTCTCAAAGAGGCATAGAGGTGAACCGAGACAAGATTAAGGCTATACTCAATATTTCTAGGACAACTCGCCTGAAGGACGTTCAAAGACTAACTGGTTGCATTGCTGCAGTCAGTGGGTTTGTAAGCTGGCTTGGAGAATGTAACTACCTCGGTGAATTACGCTCTTAGTTAATGCCTGGATGAACGAAAGTGGTTAAAATAGTACGGTGGGGCCTAGGGCCACTCACGGTAGACCTTTCGGCCGTCCTAACCACTTTCAGACAACGGGACAGGAACGCGCGGCGTAATCGGCAGGCGAAGGGATCAACTACATACACAAATGAGTATGTATGCAAGCCACATACAACAGTCCTCAGAGCCATTCCATCTAAAAGAAATAGAAATATTGCAACGCCATACGGCAAGATCCAAATGTCCTAGATAGATATAATAATTTAGGATAGCTCCTCATACATCACACATCAGAGTATCAGGCGGAAGCGGAAAACAAGATCCGAGTACGGATAAGAAGCAAATTGGCATAAGATGCCCCATAAATAATCACATCCCGCCCACAGATCACACGGATCCCCGTTCCCGGAATCTCTACACCGAATGATCGTTGCCAACATCATCTGTCTCTTCCACCCAGTATCCATCTTGCGGGTACACCTGTTCATCTGAATCAAACAATTTATCGTGTGAGACCCTAGGGGTACTCAGCAAGTCTTTATGCCACTAAAGGGGACACAACCTGGGGTGACGCAATTGCAGCAAAAGATAATGCCTAACAATTTTACAGATACTCGCTAACCTTCCGCCTAACCAATGATAGTCGGAAGTCCGTGAATTAAGAACAACAGTTATAACAGTATAATTAACAGATCCATCCTCCTCCTCGCTTACCAACGAGGAAGCGGACGAACAACCCCCATCATCCGTTGGCAGTTTTATTAATCATTCCATGAGTATTGCGCTATTTACTAGTCAAGTACTTAGTCAATTTAAAAGCGGTACTTTAGTTATACTTGTCTATGATCGAGAAACTATGCTCCAAGTCGTCCATAACCGCGGACACGGCTTTCAGAAAGATTTACCCTGCAGGGGTGCACGAATAGCAACACACACTCGATCAACCTCGGAAAAACCAAATCAAAACCCAACGAGGCATTCACGACAAAGCAATCACAGGATTCAGAAATATTTCAGGGGGGCCACCCCATTAAGCTACCCGCAACGAAGTTGCCCGGCTCCGAGACGGACCCAAGGTTTGTGTGGACGGCGGTAAACGACTGGGAACCCGAAAATGTGACTGGGCTTGTCGATACAGCGAAAACGTGTCACGATCCAAAACAGTACAGGTGCTCCTCGCACAATCTTAAATAAAGCAGTAACGTGGCATAAGTACAGAATAGTAATAAAGCCCCAAACTAATTGTGGCCCCAAGAAATAAGAATGAATCAAGCTCTGGCTCAGGGGGGTCCATAAGGCCTCCCGGATGTGGATAGTGCGAATAAACAAGGAACAGGAATCAAGTACTCGGGGTCCTACGGGACACAAGTGAGCATGAAGAACCAAATAGCAGATATTGCTCACCGGTGCCTCTTTCATTAGTTATCCCATTACTACTCAGGTTATGTTGTTTAGGTACCTCGTTATTCATCAGACACTCACATACCCTACTCATGCTTTTCTACGACTCGCATGGTTCAAACAACTCCTGTAGTAATGGCTCATGGGACCGGAACAGGCTTAATGTGGTTTAAAAGTAAAGGCTATGCAGTACTTGGGATTCAATTTAATGCAATCGCGACTCAATGATGCAAGAATAAGATAGAGGAAATAGGTACTGTATGTATGCAAGCATGTGGTAGTGCTTGCCTGGCAGCTCAGTTGAAGCGAGAGATGGATCTGGGTAATACTCCTGTGATTCCTGGTAATTCTCCTGCTGGGCGTCTATTCGAAGAAGAACCAAACAAACAAGGGCCAACATAAATAAAGTGCACAAGCATATGAATTAAAATGCAACAAGCAACCAAGCATGCCATGATGAATGATGCACAATTACATGGCATTAAAGTAGCATGGCAGAGGTGAGGTGTGGATACAGGAAATAAAGCCTTTTATTATTTATTTAACCAAGTTTTATTGTCATAAACAGTTCAGATTTTTAATAACAACATGATGCATGCTTCAACTCAGAACAAGGACTGCATAAATAGAACGGGCTCGTCGCGCTGATCGATTTAGACATATTATTTGTCAAATTTGAAGTTATAAAACAAAAGTTATTAATTAAATAAGGAAAAGGCATTTTTATTGTAATTTTAATCATCTCGAAATTTTAAAGTGTTCAAAATATATTTTGGAGAGCATATTTGAATTCCTCACATTTTTCTGATTCCAAAACATATATTATATGTATTATTTGGATTTGTATTTTAAAAATTATTTGAATCTGAAAAGAATTTGAATTTAAAAACAATTTGGAAATGTTTAAATAAAAACAGACAGTCGGAATGACTTTTCTCACTCAGGCAATTCTAGCCACAGACACTGATAGGTGGGCCTTTGTGCTGACTGGGCCACGCGCGGGAAAAACTTTTGTCACCGCGGGCTCGGCTAGCCACTGAGGCTGCGGGGTGGGCCAACTGGCGCAGGCCCGCGAGTCAGCGGAGAGCGAGACAGGGGCTGACAGGTGAGCCGGGGGTTGGAGCGCGGGTTGTGGCCAGAAAAGCCGAGGGGTTTTTCTGCAAGATGACCTGGGCGACTGACCGGTGGGGCACTAGGAGCGCGGGTTGCGAGACTTAAAAAGGTGGGGGGATTTTTGCAAATCGACCACGACCCTGGTTTACTGTTTTTCTTCCTCTCGCGTCTGGCGGTAGGTGCGTGCGCGGCGCGGAGCGGGGATTCGATCCCGGGCCGCGGGAGCGCGCGCTGAGCGGGCTGACCGGTGCGGTAGGGTGAGGGGAGTTGACAGGGAAAGGGCGGGGGGCTAGATAGGGTGTGGCGCGGCGCGCACTGAGAGTGCTCGACGAAAACATCGGCGGCGCTAGGGCGGTACATCGAGGCGGACCATGTCAGGGAGAAGGGGATGCTCACCGCGGGCTCGGAGGTGGGCTCGGATCGGTGCGAGGAGCGGAGAGGCGCCGAGGTTGCTGGCGCTCCGATGAACTAGGGTTTCGGGGAGCGGCGAGGTACTGGCGGTGCTGGGGAGCTTCTCGTCCTCGTCGGCGCGTACAAGTCGGGGCAGGGGACGGTCCTCGGTCTTCCAGGACACCCCCACGTCGCGCACGCCGGCTAGATCGTCGGGGCGAGGTGGTTGCTGGCGGCGACCGGCGTCAGGTGGTTGTCGCCGGGGAGGAAGAAGGAGGAGAGGAGGGGCGACTCGGCCAGATCTGGGGAGGCCAGGGAGGCATGGGGAGGAAGGAAAAAGAAGGGAGAGAGGAAGGAGAGCAGCTGGGGCATGGCAGGGATAAGGTGGCCTCGTGCCACCTTTTTCCCTTCTCCTCCTCGAGCACGTGCTCGGCCGGCTGGAGGGGGACCTGAGGCTGCAGGTGGGGCTAGAGGAGAGAGGCCAGGGAGAATGCTGGAGGGGACCCTCGGTCAGGGAGAGAGAAGAGAGGGAGGGGTAGCTCGGCTAGGTAGATGGGGCATGGCTCGGGTTAGGGTTAGCTAGGGTTAGGGAGAGGGTTAGGGTTAGCTAGGGTGCTGCTCAGCAGGTTAGATAGAGAGGAAGGAGATGGTCAAGCTAGAGAGAGAGAGGGGGGGTTTTAGAGTTAGGGCTTGGTAGAAATAGGGTTAAAAGAATAATGAAGAGAAAACTAGGTTTAGATTATTATTAGGTGTTTAGTGGTTGATTTTGTTTATGAGGACATATCAAGAAAGATCATGGGGCTTGGACTAACTCGAGCTAGAAGGAATGGAAACAAGAAAGAAAGAGGAAGAAAAGAAATTAGGTGGAAAAAGAAAAGCTCAAATGATCATGCATGTAGAAAATAAATTGAAAGAGAAGATTGTGGGAGAGGATATGAGAATGGTGGAGTGGTAGAAGATGTTTTCCACTAAGATAGGAACCAACAAAACCAAAGAAAAACCAAAGGAGAGGAAGGTAGTGAAGGTTAGTGCATGGCCCATGCAAAAATAATAATGCCATTGGTTAATTTTGTGAAAACAATATTAATATGATGGCATTAATCTTATGCATTTCCAAGAAGTGGAACAAAGCCAAGCAAAGAAATTTAATGGACTAGCTTCACCCTATTGCACATGAGCTAGAGAAAACCAAAGTAAAGACAAACAAGCACATGATCTAGCAAGATGGTGGAATTATAAAGTGATGGAAGAGAAAGGTGCTGGAAATGAAATAAAAGATATGCCCCCAACTCAACTTGGGCATTGAACAATATATCAATAGCCAAATACAATATCAAGAGGCAAATACAATTAATAATGCATATGAGAGAAAAACCAAAAGAAAAAGGGTTTTATATGATGCTCAAATGCAAGGTGGCATGATGACATGAGCATGATATAATTATGATGCAACAATAATCTCTATGGAGTAGCCAATATCTTACTAGGACAAGTAGCATTACAATTGTTAGACAATTGGGGTGCTACAGAGAAAGAGCCGCACCACTTTACAAGCTCCTGAAAAAGACCAAGAAATTCATTTAGACTGATGAAGCTGAAGCTGCACTACAAGACCTGAAAGAAGTACTCTTGTCTGCTCCTATCCTTGCAGCACCGGAACCAAGAGAACCGATGTTGCTCTATCTTGCTGCGACAATCAAGGTCGTTAGTGTCGTCATGGTAGTGGAGAGACCAGAGGAAAATCAGGAACACCTGGTGCAACGTCCAACTTATTATCTCAGCGAAGTCCTAACTGAATCAAAGCAGCGATATCCGCACTATCAAAAGCTGGCTTATGGCGTGTTTTTCGCATCTCGTAAGTTATGGCACGATTTCGAGGAACATCCAATTACCGTCGGGAGCACAGCTCCCATGAGAGATATAATCAACAACAGTGAGGCTATAGGATGCGTCACAAAATGGGGCATAGAGCTTTCAGCTTTCGATATTGAGTATAAACCTGGGACAACAATCAAATCCCAAATCCTTGCTGACTTTGTTACTGATTGGATAGAGACAAAGGAGAATATGATCCTCCCTGAGTCGGAATATTGGACCCTATATTTTGATGGGTCTAAGGCTTGAGGGGGCTCGGGGGCTGGCGTGGTACTCAAATCCCCCCAAGGAGATAAACTTCTATACGTGTTGCAAATCCACTTCACAGCGACAAATAACATTTCTAAGTATGAAGCATTGCTACATGGAATCCGGATTGCTAAGGATATCGGCATCCGACGTTTGATGTGTTACGGAGATTTAGATATTGTTGCTCAACAAGTGTCGGATATTTGTAATGCAAATAAGCACATGGCAGCATACAAAGCTGTCGTGGATGATCTATCTAAATCGTTTGAAGGCTTTGAGGTTCAACACATTCCTCGAGCAGAAAATGAGGAAGCAGATGCATTATCTCGAATAGGCTCTGCGCGGAAAGAGGTCCCGGATGGCACTTTTTTAGAGCACCTCAAAGTTCCCTCCATAAAGGGGGTGGACGAGGAATATCCGACCAAATCCGACTCACCTTTAGTAGCAGTTCTGGCTGTAATTCCTAGCTGGACTCAACCCTACCTTGATTACTTGGTAGATGGCAAATTACCCGAAGACGAAGTTCTGAGCCGACAGATCGTTCGACGAGCAAAATCCTACACTATTATTAGTGGTGAGCTCTATAAGCGGAGTGTGTCTGGGGTTTTTCAGCGCTGTGTATCTCCAGAAGAAGGAGTGGAAATCTTAAGAGAGATCCACAAAGGCGAGTGTGGTCACCATGCTGCAGCCAAATCTTTAGTGGGAAAAGCTTTTCGACACGGTTTTTTCTGGCTTACAGCTAAGGCAGATGCCGAACGACTGGTCAAGACGTGCAAAGGTTGCCAAAAATACGCTAAACAAGCTCATGTTCCAGCTGATCTGTTGCGAACAAAACCTATAACATGGCCTTTTGTGGTCTAGGGGCTTGACATGGTAGGACCGTTCAAACAGGCTCCAAGTGGATTTACTCACCTCTTAGTGATGGTGGATAAATTCACCAAATGGATTGAGGATAAACCCGTCACTAGTTGTGATGGAGCAACAGCCAGAATATTTGTCAAGGATGTTATAATCCGGTATGGTTATCCACATAGCATTATCACGGACAACGGGAGTAGTTTCTCTATGGGAGAGCTTGCTAAATTCTGCAACGAACAAAGTATCCGGCTTGACATCGCGTCGGTCGCACATCCATAGGCTAATGGACAAGTAGAAAGGGCAAATGGTTTAATATTACAAGGCCTAAAACCAAGACTCGAAGCACCACTTAGACGTGCTGCGGGGGCTTGGGCAGATGAATTACCCTCTGTAATATGGAGCTTGCGAACAACTCCGAACAGGTCAACATGATACACACCTTTCTTCTTTGTATATGGTGCTGAAGCAGTTCTTCCTATTGATTTAATTCATAATTCTCCTAGAGTTGCCGCGTATATCGAAGAGGATGCCGAGATTTCTCGACAAAATGATCTCGACTTAGTCGAAGAAGTTCGCGTCGTTGCTGAAATGAGATCAATATCCTATCAGCAGAAGTTACGCAAGTATCATAGTCAGAGAGTCAAAAACCGGTCTTTTAATAAGGGTGATTTGGTTCTCCGGCTTGTGCAGCAAAGAAAGCACAAAGTTTCCCCAGTATGGGAAGGGCCCTTTTTGGTTAGTCGAGTATTGCACAATGGCTCGTACTGCCTAACTGATATGCGGCCAGTCAAGGAAAGACCTGCTACTAAGAAGAGAAAGAGAGCTGGAGGCAGTACAAATCCGGAAAAATTAGACAAACCGTGGAATATTTCTCAGCTATGTCCCTATTCTTAGTTTATCTTTCTTTGTAATCATATATGTGTACATGTTCAATGAGAAATAAAAGTTTTGGTTGCCTCATTTTTTCTGAGAAGTTTATACTACCATCTTAATTCCGAATGATCATGTCACAGTCGAAAATCCCAGAATACTTGAAAGTACTTTATGCTCATGTTTTTTCTGGTTTAGATTTCTTATTCTAAAAATGCTACCTTCAGGTATAAATCTAAATTTTCTAGTTTATACTTTGGTTATTTGTCTGATTGCTGGATGGAGGCATTTTCCGAGTAGTGAATTTTTGGTACTAGAAGCCGGCTTTGTTTCCGAGTTTAAACTGGTTTAGCAATTGAGTTCCATTGCTCGGCAAAGTTTCCGTGCTAAAGGTTTTGCCGGCTCATGAAAGGGACGAGACGGAAAGCCAGATAAACGATAAGTATAGACAAAAAACACAAGTGCTTATGCAAACATTTCAGGAACATCAATATTTAAGCCAAAAAGTGTTGAATAGATATATAAAAACTTAGCACTAGAAAAAGTATCATACTACTTATTTACAGATCCATAATGTTTTCAGAATAACACAATTGTTTTCTAACATTCATGATGCAGGAGGAGAGGTAGGAGCTGCCGGTTCGTTGGATACATCGCCTTGATAACGTTCCGTGATGTCCAAATCCAATATGGTTTGGCCATCATCGGAAACTTCTGCTGTTTCTTCTGTAGGTGGAGGTGGCGTGTCCACGCGGGTGAAGAACGGAGTGCCGTAGCTAGTTAAGTCAGCTATGTGACACCCGTATCCGGTGCAGGAGTCCATGATCGCCTTGATATCTTTCTCCTGTCCATCTTCATCCACTTTGCAGTACCCTCTTGTTACTTGCCAGATTTCCATGTTTCCATGGTGGCTCACGACCATGGTGAGAGCGTTTTGCGCTGCGGTTCACGCGTAGGACATGTTCCAGTTCTGGACAAGCTGTGGCAGCTCCTTGGCCTTGTCCCGCACCTGAAAGCCGAACATGCTATGCATATCCGGAACCTTGAGAGCTTAGCCAATATCGTCGATGGATTGGCGGAAGTCATGAAGAAGATCTCCGACTTGGGCAAGCCGGCTGGTGCGAGACTCAGAAGAGGTGGAGCCCAGTAAGTTCAGAGGACCTATGCATATAATGCAAAATGGTTAGTAAAAGAAATCTGATATCAAAAAAGTCGAAGAATGCAGATAAGTCAGAAAGATGGAAACATACCAAGGATAACATCATCAACTTTGGTTTTCTCTTCCTGAAGACTCTAGAGTTCAGCCCGGAGTGCTTCGGTTATATCCCTCTCTCTGAACAAGTCATCGGAGAGATCCGAGATTTTCTTCTCGCGGAGCGCAATCTTGCGATCACATTCCACGGTGGCCATGGAGGAGGATTCGAGAACTTGAGCAATGCTCTTCTCATGATCTGCCTTGGGCTGGTTTAGCTCTTGGCGGAGATCTTTGTTTTCCACCAGCAAGGTCTTCAGATTCTCGGCCTCTGCAATCATTGCACAGGACTGCCTTACCAGTGCTGTAAGTCAAAAGAACAATAGTTCAACAAAATATTCGACTATGAAAACGCAAGACAAGTTTTGAGTCTCGGAATATTTACCTTTGGCCTCATCCTTGGAAACTTTTAGTTCAACATTCTCAAGTCGGAGAGCTTTGATCTCTCTCCACTTGTTGCAGATATTCTTCAACAATTCCTAGTTATATGAATTAACTTTCTGTAAGTCATAATACCTAGAGTCAGAAGTCTACTAAAGACTCGGGCTTATATTGTAATTAATATCAGCACGAGCCTTGGGGGCTACACTAGTTCATTCTTTGGCATCCTAAGGAAGCATAAACCCAGATTATCTATCTAACTTCATGCTTGGGGGCTAGAGGATATAATATAAAGTACCATAAAGGAAAACGTGAGTTGGAATTCCGACTTACATGATGTTCATGTGTGAGCTTGTTCAAGCACATGTTCACTTCAGTAGTAACCTTCTCGGCGAGGGTGAGTGGAATAATTGGAGGTGGTGGAAGCACACCAGCTCTTAATCCCTCGTCGTGAAGGCGGACTTGTTCGAGAAGTTTAGAGTACATGACGTCCTCTGCTTCTTGTGCTTCTTCTTTGGCAGAAATGGTCCGGTTCTCAAGGCATTCCTTAGCCAACCGTTGGATCTCCTCTGCAGACTTTCGAGATAAGCCAAATTTGGAAAGTCCCGGATTGCTCAGGAGGTTGTCAGTGAAAACTTCTGCTGAGGGATCATTACCTGAAGAGGATTCACCCTTATCAATACCTGAGTCACCCATGGTGATGTCAGTCTGTGACTCAAGGATCGCTGGCTCCACTGAGGGAGCCGGATCTTCTACAACGATCGGACATGGAGTAATCTCCGGCGCTGCAGAAGGCTGAGGGGCAGGAGTCAGAGGAGCCATGGCAGGAGAAGCCAAATTTAGCTTCGACTGTCGCAGGGGCTTGGTAGTAACTCCCTTCCCCTTTCCCTTGATGAGCTGGTTAGCTCTGAGAAAGTAATAGAACAAAGAACATTACATCTCAGAAGAAAATGCTAGTAAAGTACAAATGTGGAGGTTGTGAGGAAAGTTACCTTTTCACAACAGGCACCTCCTTTGTGACGATAGCCATTGTCAGAGCTTTACGCTTCCGAGGAATAGCATCCGACAATGGAACCAATTCCTCCTCCTGAGAAAACTCAGGAGGATAACCCTCGATAGGAGCGAGTTCCGATTCAGGGAGGTCGGCAAGCTGAAAAGAAGACAGTATCTCAGTATTGCGGAGTAACTTAAAGATGAGCACATAAAAAGGGGTTGTTGCTAAGGCTTACCAGTACCTCCGGGATCTTCATCTCGATCCGCTCCCTTATCAGCCACTTAATCTGGCTTATATAACCCTGTGCCGTATAGGCTTTGGGGATGATGCGGAGGGAATCCATTTTGGGCGACGTGATGGAATGCATCAGTCGGTCTCCGTGGTGTTGGAGGGGTTGGATCGGGCGTGATACCCAGCACTAGACCAAGTCGGACCCCCTCAGGCCCTTGTGCTTCATCAGATATTCGATCCACCTCTTGGCGAGAAGCAGATCATCACTAAGAGCCGGAGCGACCTTGTCCCAAGATGCTTGAGGCGTGGAGGCTCCATCGACGAAAGCCATCAATGCAGTAGCTTTGCCGGGAGTGGGAATATCCTTGTGATAGAAAAAGGTAGTCGGCCATTGCTTGACTGACTCGCTATCTAGAATCCGAGGATAGATGCGCTCATGCCTAATCGAAAAACTAATTGTACCGGTAATGTAAGGATTAACGGCGGTGATGGAATTTCTCCAGACTAAAAAGTAGTACCGGAAAAGAGTAAGGCTCGGCCTAATGCCGAGATACCCCTCGCACAAAGAGGCATAAGCACTCATCTCTAATATGGAGTTCGGGGGGAGATGGTGGAGTTGAACTCCGTAATGATCTACAACCTCGGAAAGGAAATCTGGGGGAGGGAAGCTCAGACCTCTATCCAGGTGAGTGTCGAAGTGCACTTGCTTACATTCGTGAGGGTTGGGGACGGTATCGCCGAAGCCGCTCCACCAGTCACCGGCGTGGAGGAGCCCTTCTTCTTCTACGCCACGAAGTTTGTCGTCGTCGAGGACGGACGGGATCCAAACCCTGTGATTGCTCTCCTTTTCCGCTGCCGCTGCTATCGCTGTCGTTTCTGCTACGCCAGGAGATGATGCGGAATCCATTTTTCCGGTGCGCCGACGATCTTGGATGGGCAACGCTGGGAATTTTTTGAGGCAAGGGAGCTTTGTGCGTGTGGGAGAAGTAGGGGAGAAGGAAACGGCGCTGAGAACAGGTGAAGAATATGAGGAAAAGGAATCCTCACCCCTTATAACCACCAGCCGCGCCAAGATTCGTGCAAATGCTACAATGAATACGCCATGCATCATGGAAGGAACTGGGAAGCCCCCACGCGATGATTACACCGCCTCGATCCCCACGCACGCATTGAAACGGTGCCTTGGTTCCGCCAAAGGCGGACCCACCAACGGTCGTGCTGACAACAAATGTCTATCAATGACGTGACTTGACCATGACTGGTGTCAGATGACGTCAGAGACCAAGTTCCGGCTTAGTTTGAATTTCGAGCTGGAAATCTGAATAACGTATTTATAGGCCCGACTCGTTTGTGAGACCTGGATTGTATCTTTTCTTGTGAAGTTTCAGGAACCCTTCAAGATTCTACAAGCCGAAGATGAAGCAAGACGATGATGAATCCGACTTTGGATCTTGGAGGCCTCCGGGGGCTGTTGTTAGGGATATACTTTCCAGGTATCCTCAATGTACCTCACTGACCAGGGTGGCCCACTTCGGGTTAGAGCTTTGCTTCACGGGCAGCCCGGTCAGGGATAAGAACGGAGTCCAATCTGGCTACGGGAAGGCCCAGAATACTTACCGACATAGGCCCATAGTGTTACTTGTAGTTCAAGATGTACTCTATAATCGACTCTTAGTCGTAGCCGGATAGATCTCTCCTGTAAACCCTAGGTCGGATATCTATATAAGCCATCCTAGGGAGAGCCTTTAGGGAACCCTGACAATAGTCTACAATCTCAACTCGCACAGGCGACAACCTTGTAACCCATATTCCGGCTCTGCCGTATTACTGGATTGCTAGTAGGAGTAGCATCCATCCAAAGCCGGTGGATTCGAACCGTGGTAAACTTGTGTGCTCACCGTCCCGGAATACCGTACGACTCACACCCCTCTCTTCCACACGCCTCCAGGACCCCCTCATGCCGTACTTTTCATCAATCCGACGACACCAATCGTTCATAACCATGAACACGGCTTTTCGAAAAGATTTAACCATGAGGGGTGCACAACTTTACCCACACGTACTAACGGACTCTTAATGCCAGAATCATTAGCCCTCTTCCTTGGAAGGCCGATAGAGGGTGGTTAGACACGACCTTTACCTTGCTTTCGCCGAGACCATGAGTCACGCCCTAAGGATGGTTCCGCCGTAACGAGTCAAATCCCGAAGCCGGTCCCTAGAGATGTGAGGCGAGCTTGGTTTACCAGGGGCGCCATCTATGCCAAGCAACCCCGGCCATGCTTACCTACTTGTTATGATGCACCTTCACCCGCCAAATCTTTCAAAACATTTTCTATGCATATGTCAAATGGAACACCGAACTATGTGACTCATGAAATCTACTAGGAAAGTTAGTTACTCGTGAGGTTTTCCAGGCCCCATGTGGCTATACGCTCGTCTCGGTTCCAAAGGCAAGAACTCGGTTCCTAGTGGTGGTGAGCATGGGACTAAAAACACCACATCCCACCGTGGCCTCCCATACAAGCCTTAGTATGTTTAACCTTTACCACTGATCTTACCTCATCAATATACCTCATTCTCCTGTCATACTAGATTCTATGAATCTGATACATCATCTAGATGAACCAGCACTGACAGCTAAGCAGGGCTAAGCAAGACACAGATAGTAGCTCTAGAAGTGCACACAAGCCAAACCTAGTTATGCTAGGAGCAGTGGATCAGGTAAGATAAGATCAAGGGAGTAATGCAACAGATAGGATACTCTATCTATCGATAAAATACCATAATAGAATCATATGCATCATGGCAAGAGTGAAATACTTTCAAAATCATAGGATTGTATAATGGCAAGAGTGAAATACTTGATTACAGTTGGTCAAGTATTGTTTGTCGATCTTCGATGGTGTTGATCTCAGTCTTCAATCTTGATCTCGTTATCGTATTCTACCGGTAAAACCAAACACCGAAAGAAAGGGGAAACAACAATCAACACATGGCATCGATGCAATGCTCAAGCAAGGATGATGATATGACAAGTTAAATTGTATTGAAATGAAACCCTAAAGCATGCTTTGCAATTTAAGCGGCATCCGAGGGGTGCAAACCCTAAAACAGGAGAGACCCCGGAATCACCTACGAGGGGTTGATTTGTTCTTCTAATTAAACTTGTAATTATAGTTGCTTAACAATGCATGATTTTGATGCTAAAGTGTAGATCTCATTTTTTGAACATTATGATATATTATACATATTTTCCTGACTTATGAATAATTACTTATTGAATTTATAAGATTTATTCAATTTCTGAAATTATTAAACCAAAAGGGTAAACACTTTTAATATCGGGCCTCACCTAGCCGCAGAGGCTGACAGAGGGGTCCCAAGGCCACCTCAGCATCCACACGGACAGGGAAGGGCCTATCCCGAGTTATACTAGGCTGACCGCGCGCTGACGTCAGGATGACACAGGCGCGACGTCATCCCATCGGCTGCGCTCAGATCGGTGATGGGGCGGCGATTGGCGGTGACTGGGATGCATGAGTATGCGGGTTAGATGTAGCACGACGTGGGGAGTCGATTGGTAGGTGCACAACCATGAAATGGCCACCGGAACTTCACCGGATACCATGTCTGGGCAGCGGCAGTAGGGGCATGCGTCGGCAGGCTGATCCAGGGAGAGAAGGAGATAGAGGAGAGCACTGGCGTGCTCTCACTAAAAGAAAAGTTGGTTTTTACAACGGACGATTTTCGTGGTTGAAGGCCCGTTTTTTGTGGCTAAAAAGTCTTCTACGACGGATGGCCATCGTGGTAAAAGCCCCGTCACAAAAGAATCTACCACAGTTTTTTTCCTGGCCGTGACGGATCGCAACCTTCAGCCATGAAAACTTGTTCCGTCATAGATCTGTTCGCCAGTCGCGTTGACTGCTCACGTCATGCAAACTGCCACATGGCAGCCGCCGTTAGCTGCCAGTTACCGCCGTTAATGGCCATATAAACCGTGGCAGAAGCCAGGCCCAACCAAGGCCTACTAAATTCTAACTGGGCCAGCCCAGTACGGGAGCCCAATAAGAAGATGACCCATTACTGTTTTGTCCTGCACTGTTTGAAATGGTCCCAAAGTTGCAGCCAACAACGGCCCGTGAACTTTTAGGCCCAATACTGTTTCGGCCTAAAGAAGGCCCATGATGGTCCAACACTCTGCGGCCCATTAGCAGCCTATGCCAAGTCGCTCATGTACATTTAAGGCATGCGGGCGGCCCATCAGTGTTTATCGCAGCCCATCGTAGGCGGCCTACTGATGGCCCTTGTCTGAGATGGCCTGTTACTTTTTAGGCATGTTACTGTCCTAGCCTTTCACTGTTCCGGGCTTTACCTATTCAGGCCCACAAGCGGCCCTTTACTGTTCTAGTCTGGTAAATGTGCCGGCCTGTTACTACCCTAGCCTAGAAATTTCTCGGGCCGTTACTGTTCTGGCTTGTCACTATTCTGGCCTTTCACTGTTGCGGCCCATTACTGTTGCGGCCGGCTATTGTTTTGGCCTTTTACTGTTCTAGGATTTCACGGTTTCTTGCGTGTTACAGTGTAGCACCCTCGAATCGGCCCTATGCAAGTTTTAGCGCTTCCTGCCAAACCCGCATAGAAACGATTCAAGGACGCCCACCAGGCACTTTCGTGCGGGTGGAGAACGAAGTAATACCATTACACATTAGTCCACGATGGAACCCACGGAACATATATATACAACAACGGCTCCATGAGACAAGAATACAGATATACTATACAAAGATTCAAATCACCTTGAAAACGATAGAGCATTCGACTACGGACAAGAGGAAAATGGGGATAAGAGCCCTGAAGAATAACCAATGGCGTCCATAACCCTGCCAGGCCAAGCCGGAAGGGTAACCCGGCTAACGACGTCGATCTCAAACCTGCTAAAACAAAAGGGGTGTCGACAAAGGGCAAAGGAAAAAGAGGAGCATCCGTACTGAGGCCAGTACACGGCGAGGCTAGAATTTGGCGGCTCTCACCTACATAGGTATGGTGGACTGAAGCGGCAGCGCAACGTGCACTAAACAACCTATAAAGACTCGATTAATTGTCGGCTATTAGAGAGGGATAAGAAATACCTATTCGGAACCACCTGATACTAACACCAATCATACCCATCCTGGTATTCCCCCTCGAGACCAAACGAGGAAGTCAAATCGAGGAACTCACACAGTTGGCAGTTTTATTCATTATGTTATAGTTGCAGCACTTACTAGTCAGATATAGATAGCATGAGTCATCTTGATAGCATAAGTAGTGGGCAGTTTTAGGTAACCATTCAATTGTAGTTGCAGTACTTACTAGTCAGATACAATAAGCATGTGACACCCAAACCCAGCAGTTGTTGGCACTTTTATCTCATTCCATTGGAGTTGCGATACTTAGTAGGCAGGTATAACATGACATGATACACCCCAGTTCCACCAGTTGTTGGCACTTTTATTATCCATTCCATTGTAGTGAAGCTGATTACTAGTCACATATTAAGTCAAATTTATAGCACTACTTTAGTTATGCTTGTCTATGATCGAGATACTGTGCTCCAAGTCGTCCATAACTGCGGACACGGCTTTCAGAAAGATTTACCCTGCAGTGGTGCACAAATAGCAACACACACACGATCAACCTCGGAAAAACCAAATCAAAACCCAACGAGGCTTTCATGACAAAGCAATCACAGGGTTCATAAAATATTTCAGGGGGCCACCCCACTAAGCTACCCACAACGAAGTTGACCGACTCCGGAATGGACCCAGGGTTTGTGACGACGGCTGTAAACGACTGGGAACCCGAAAGTGTGACTAGGCTTGTCGATACCGCGAAAACGTGGCACGATCCAAAACAGTACAGGTGCTCCACGCACAATCTTAAATAAAGCAGTAAAGCATGGCATAAGTACAGTATTGTAATAAAGCCCCAAACTACTTTGTGGCCCCAAGAAATAAGAAATGAATCAAGCTCTGGCTAAGGGGATTCATGGTCCGATATGCGGATAGTGCGATAGTCAAGGAACAGGTATCAAGTACTCGGGGCCTACTGGACACAAGTGGGCATGAAAAACCAAATAGCATATATTGCCCACCGGTGCCTCTTTCATTAGTTATCCTAGCAATTTAATAGTTGTATTTAAAGTCATGATCATCTCCACCGTAAAGCATAAGCCAACCTTCCGTCAACAGTGGAACGGCAACGACGCGAACCAGCACATGAGTAAGCGACTACGACTCGCATGACTACTATCTACAAACAACATGCAATAGGATGTGTCTAAGGAAATATAAAGGCTGCAAGGGATATCTGGTACGGAACACCAAAGCATCGCGACACAGATAGCAATAGATCAACAGGAGGAAATAAAGACTATAAATGCAAAATAGGTAGAAAGGGGGAGAATGCTCACTTGGAAAACACTGCCGAAGATACATTATCCGAAGGACTTATCGATACTCGCATCCACTCAACGGCCTAATCCGTGAAGAAGCAAAGCACTAGAACAAACACCGGATACACTATTTAATACTACGACAGAAGATCCAGCATGCTTATGATATGATGCATGGCATGGCACAGATGCGGTGCAATTAGGCAATATTAAGAGGAACCGGGGTCCCGACTATTAATTAGAGGGTTCAAGTTATTTAGATACCCCGCAATTTAAATGTTGTCTTAACAAGGCAAAACATGGTATCGGTTCGCTACACAAATCTAAATGGAGTCCGGAATAAGACGAAGATATCCCGCAGATGGACTCCATATTTAATTTAGGTGAATCGGCATAATGCCCCCAAGCCATAGGCAAGTATGCATGCATGAACAATGTATATGCAACATTTTTATGTATAGCATTTATAAAATAGGGGCTCAGGGAAAGGGTCCACACATCGGGTTTGGAAGATCTTGGGTTCCGAGGGTCCGGGGTCCGGTCTCAGGGTTTGACGGAAACAACGAGGTTCATATACGCGATGGAGAACTTGTCGTGTCGTGACGGAGAACTTGGGTTCCAAGCGGTCGACCTTGTCGTTGATGGCGAACTTGAATGGATCAGGGACCGGTGGTCTTCGGATCCGTGTAGGAGATCTTGATGCCTGTGACGAAGAACTCGGGTTTGGAAGGAGGTCCTGGCGTTCCGATGGATCGGTCCTCTGGGTCGAAGAACTTGGCGCGCCAGGGTTCGGTCTTCGGAGTTGCTTCAATCGGATCCATGTCGAAGACTTGTCGTCCCATGTAGAACTCCTTGACGATACGTGGCGATGATCTTCGGGTTCGGGTCTTCCGGGTGTACGGTCTTGGCATTCCGTGACGGAGGTCTTGGCATGCAACGCCATCGCCTTCGGGTTCTAGGATGGAGAACTTGCTGTTCCGTGACGTATATCTTGTTGGTGTACTAGACCATGCTGATGTTCTTGTCGACGGAAGCCTTGCATGAGGAAGCACTGGAGCGACCTTAGCGAGGACACAACCACGCGGGTGCACACAACATCGAATTGGCAACAACACCACTGCCAGAATCCCTTTGCAAACAGAGACAAAAAGTCCATGCGCCAGAGGGGCTCTCGGCCACGAGATTGAGCGGCGCCTGCGGCTCTTTCTCGGAAAGGAGGCCGCGGCCGCGGTGGATGGCATGCTCGGGGTCGCACCCGAGCAGAGGGCAACAAGGACGACGGTGTCGGCCAAAAGCGGGGCTTGGCGAGGCGCGTAGAACGGCAGGCTCGGGGTCGACCGCGGGAGGACGAGGTCAGCGGGGCAGAGCCAGGAGATGAGGGCGGCGGCGAGGATGGGTGCACGGCGGTGACGTGGGCGTCCGGAATAGAGGCGCACCGGGCGGAGGTAGGGGCGAGGCCAGCGAGGCCTGCTGGGGCGACGAGCGGAACCGGAAACAGGGAGGCGACGAAGGATCGGCCAGGCCGTGCGGGACGCAGTGGTGCCGGCCGGAGGTGGGGTAGGCAGGGCCTGGCCACGCTAGACGCCGCCGGTTCAAGGCGAGGCGAGCTGAGACGAGGGCGTCGGGGGACGCGACGGCGAGGCGCCGCTGCTACAGGGGGACGAGGGGAGGAGAGAGACGGGGAAGAGCGGCAGGGGTGCTCGCGGCAGGGCGAGCGCTCGCGGGAAGGAGGTCGGAGGGCGGCGGCGGCCGGAGGAGACGGGGCCGCGGGGTCGGCGGGAGAAGACGGTGCGAGAGAGGGAGAAGGAGGCCGCGGTGGGGGAAGAGGGAGGCGTCGAGCAGGGATGGTGGGAGACGGGGATCCCTGGGAGGAGCAGGTGGCGTGTGGTAGGTGTGGGCAGGGGAGTGGGGGCTGGTGAAGAGTGGACCAGGGGGGTGAGGTGGCGAGACGGGGTTTGCTCGGGTTAGGTGGAGGGTGGAGGAAGTTGCTGGCGCAGGCGGGAAACGGCAGGGCGGGGTGGGGGTTGGCCGCGTGGGGGGAGCATGCCAGGCGGAAAGCTGTCAGGTGGTGGGGTCATGGCGGCTACGCGCGCGCGAGTGCATGTGCGGTGTGCGTGTGCATGCTGTGCACTGCACGGCTGCTGCGTGCGCGGCGGCGGCGGGGTAGGAACTAGGTGGGATGGAGGGTAGCCACGTGTGGTGGTTTAGGTTTCTAGGGTTTGGATTTGGTTTAGTTGGTGGTGGCCGGCCGGGCTTTTGGGCCTGGCTGGCTACCTCCCAAAAATAATATAAAATTTTATTTATTTACTTAAAAGGCTTTTGTAATCTATTTTTAGACAAATAAAATATCCGGAAGAGACCGGGGTTTTTAATTTGAAATAAAGATAGGGGATATTTAGAAAACAAATATAGGCTTTTAGAAAATAGTTTTAGGAATACATATGCATGATGATATGACGATGCTCAAATGCAATGTGGCATGATGACATGAGCATGCGGTCATGATGATGCAATGCACAAAAACACATCGATTTTCTAGTAGTGGTTTTAGCGGGATGCCACATACAGCGATGGCCTATTTCTGTTACGGCCTGCTACTGTTAAGGCTTGTTACTGTTATGACCTGTTAAAGTTATGACCTGTTACTCTTACGGCCTGTTACTGTTACGTCCAGTTACAACTGGTAGGTCGGTCCATTATGTTTACGGCCTTTTACAGTTTCGCCCTTTTTTGAAGCTCATGCCAATATCATAAAAGGTTTATATAATCCGGCATTTTTTACTGTTCATCGTAGGCCGAATACACGATGGGCAATAACAAAGCACAGTATTGTTGCCTAATCGACCTGCCTGGCGTGCAGTTACTGTCATAGCGAAGAATGAACCATATAGAAATTATAACCGCATCATACGAGAACTTGTAGAGCGGGAATGCAAACAACGAATGAACTATATATTGTAGAGGATAGTTATGTCATGACTTAGGATGAACCAGACCCAGAACCAGATGCAATATATAATGGAGTCGCTCGTGAACTTGTAGAATAAGACAAACAAGCATTACACAAGTGTGCCCAGAATGAAATGAGCAATCAAACAAAGTGTTTCTTAGAATTTCAGCAAATATAAACAAGCGAGGTCATTTCAGCAAATATATATGGAAACAGTGGCATCTCCTGGAATGCATAGTCGTTGGGTGACTCCGAATTTGCGGTGAGCTACACAATGGCATGTAGTTGCTGCCATAGCTAAGAATCAACTAGATTGAAATTATAATGGCATCATAAGAGAACGTCTAGAGCAGGAATGTAAACCACGAGTGAACTACATAGTAGAGGACAGTTATGTCGTTGTCAGGACGAACCAGCACCAGATAAGGAATTAATGGCTTCCCTTGTGAACCTGTAGAATAGGCTATGCAAACCAACATGTTCATTGTTCCATTTTGAGCTATATGCAATAAAAAGGAAATAGTTAGTGATACAGCTTTTGAAGAAGCTGATGGCAACAATAAAATTATAATCGAATTAGTACGAAGAGTTTAAATGGCTACTACAGGATAACAGAACGATGCCAAGGAGGAAATAATAGCAGGAACTGATCTCATGACGAAACAGATAGATTCAGCAACTGTAGAGCAGGGAATCCACACTAATATTTTTCGCTGACTTCAGATTTTGCAAGAATTACATGGTAGCAGGCAATTACTGTTGTATGGAGTAGCTAAGAACATGTGTATGACAAAATAACAGACATGTCCATGACTTGAAATTTGTAGAGCAGCGCATGCAAACCAACTTGTCTAATGACCTTGTATGTACTAGCACGAAGAACAGTCATGCCCATTGACTTGTATGTACGAGCACGATGACAAAAATGCAGTTCACTGTGTCAGGCTTGAACCTGCTATACTACTGACAAAACAAAAACGGCATGTAGATTTGGTTAACCTTGGTCAGAGAGGCGTCTAAGCATCGTCGGTACCGTGCGGGTGATGTCCAGGTCACCGAGGGTGCTATGGTGACTATTGGCGTCGGGGAAGCAGATCTTGGGCGGCCGATGCCGGCTTGAGCACGGTGGACAAGAGCGTCGCTGAGGCAGATCCAGTGCAGTGAACGGCGACGGCCAAGCAACTGGTCTAGAGTGATGGACATGGAACTCCTGGAACTATATCACGTCCGGTGTACACCGGTGAAGCGGATCCGGTACGATTGGGTAGCTTTCGGCGGCCGAGAAGCAGAGCTTGGGTGGTCGATGATGCCATCGGCGTGGTGAACGACACTGCAGCTCTGGTGCAATGGCAGAGAGACCCGGTGAACCAGATCCGGTGGGTGAGCATCGGTGAAGCGGCTCTGTGGTGGTGCACGAGACTGCCGCTCAAGCGGGTCCAACCGCCGTGGAATTGTTGTCGGCCGGTGCGCGTCATGGTCGTGGAGGTGAGGGCGTGGGAGAGAGGGGGCTAGGATTTTTGGAAGGACCAACGGGAAAATTTGGGCGAATCCGGACTAAGGAGGTGAACAGAAATATAAATTATGATCGTGCCCCCAAGCTACCGACTTTAGCTTGCCCATAGGGCGTCAGAACAATGGGTAGAATCGGAATTTTGAAGTCAAAAGTTTTTGAACTGACGAGCAGGAAATGCTTCAAGATCGGTGTGTGATTTTTCCTCTTTATTGCGATATTTAATTTGGCGACCGTCCATCTAATAATAATATAAAAATGGTACTGTCCCGGTGGGATATTTTGCCACAAAGTTTTTGAAACTGGGGGCGGGAAATACTTCAAAGTCAGTGTATGGTTTAGCCGCTCGATTGAGATTTTGAGTTTGATAAGCGCCAATCTGATAATAATACAAAAATGGTACAACCCCGATGGGAGATTTTGCCTCAAAGTTTTTGAAATGGAGGGGCGGGAAATGCTTCAAAGTCGGTGTGCGGTTTTGCCACTCGATTGAGATTTTGAATTTGACAAGCGCCCATCTGATAATAATAATAATATAAAAATAGTACTCCCTAGGTGGGAGAGTTTGGCTCAAAGTTTTTGAAATGGTTAGGCAGGAAATGCTTTGAAGTCGGTGTGTATGATTTTGCTGCTCGATTGAGATTTTCAATTTTTCTAGTGTCCATGTACTACTAGTAGTAGTAGTAAAAAAAAGGTGGTAGAACGTACGGCTATATGGTCAGGAATTCATGGCCGAGAGTCACATCAAGTGATCATCTATATAACCACACTTGAGGTACTACCTGTGTTCGGTATTACTAGGCCGGAGTAGTACTAGTTCGGAGAATTAGCTTCACCTACTCGCTTTATAGCTAGTTATTGCATGCAATATTAATCCTAAAATCCAGGCAATGCTTGTGGCCACCGCATCTAATTGAAAACATGCAAGCCAATGGATGCACTCCCGTTTTAACAACATGATCGGCCAGAAGCATTACACGACGTGGTGGTTCATATTTTACGGTCAACTAGAGGAGTAATTGAGCAAAACGAGGAGTATTAATTGGTCCTCCAGCCTAGGAATTGGGGCTGTAAAATAATTAAGAGGTATATACACCTTTAGTCCCACATCTTGCACTACGAGAGCGTTTCACATATTGAAAAATGAGCAATACTAGTCCCTCAACTTATATCTCGAGAGCATTTTAGTCCAATTTAATGGAATTTCAGTGAATTTGACTTAATTTGTCCACAAATGACGTTGATTTTTTTAAAATGATGCCTCTATATTTTTTATGTCATTTGTGTCCCTATCTGGACTGATAAGTGGGCCACCTGTTAGTAGATGTACAAATAAAATAGTTAAATCTCTAAGAGGAGAATGGATTCGAACTTAACACTTTTGTACAACGACACACACACACACACCCCCACAAACCTCTATGCGTAGATGCCAACGACTACTCATGTGAGACAGGAGTACTTGAGAGGACGTAATTATGCCAGACGAGGAGTACTTGGGGGGAAGTAATTATTTATACAATAAAAAAGCACATACGAACGTAAAAAATACTCACGTCTATGTTGGCACGGTCCATAATATCAATTGTATGGCTTTGTCATTAACCTAGTAGCTAGATGCAATGTCTAGAATAAACTTGAGTTTTTTCTTATTCGCAAAAATGAAAAGGAATAAAGTTGACTTGTTATTGTACCCTAGAACACATATTTTTGAATATCCAAAATAAAGAACAGATCAGCCAGAGTGCTCTTCAGTTAATCACTTATGTGTGCATGTTGTAGTGGCAAAGTTGATTTCTTCAGTAGCGCAGGTAATCAGTTCGATACCCTACAATACATTGGTAGTTTTTCTTATTTGTTTTCTTATTTAGATCCTCCTGTCAAGTCGTACGAAGGTCACAACTGGCAGGCACAAAATACACAGGGGTCATTTTGCAAAAATTATGATGCCACGTGTCACTTCTAGAATTAGTTACGACGAATTCGGACAAAATCACAGAAATTTAATCGAATTGGACTAAAATGTTCCTGATTACAAGTTGTGGGGCTAGTCTTTCTCACTTTGCAAGATGTGGGACTAAAACACTCCCGTAGTGCAAGTTGTGGGACTAAAAACATATATACCTCAATAATTAACGACCATGCTATTGAGAGAACATGAGGGTTTTAGCTCCACGGAGCATACACCCCATCCGGCCACATGGTGAGCATCCAAGGGCATAGCCAGAAAGCGAAATTGAAAAATGGAAAATGCCATGCAAAAAATGGAAAATGCCCTGCGTTTGCGTGTGCCCTGAGGACCAGGGAGCGCAAGTTTTCTTCTTAGATTTTGAGATGATTAAATACAATGAGATTATGATACTACTACTACTAGTATCATCCTATACCTACACACTCGCGTGCTCCCAAGAGTCGTAAAGCTGGTGTGCGCACGACCGTTGTACCGTAATTAGTGCGCGTGCGCATGCGCGTGCTCGTGCTAGTTTGATGAAACGCGCTTGCAGTTGCTGTGTGTATGCCATCGTCTCGTTTCCACATGATTCGCTTGGCTTTCCCAGGCCTTTGTTTAAATATGTGTCTCTGGAACCGCTTCCTATGCCAGTGGGTGGGACCGAGACCACACGAACACCATCATCCATGGCCGGCAAGAAGCAAGAGGACTCGCCATGGGCTGGCCTCCCTGAGGGACTCGTCTAGAAGATAGGTGACATCTTCCTTTTGACGGACGACTACGACTACTACGCCGCCTTTCGGGCAGTCTACAGCGCCTGGCGCGGCTTCACGGAGGAGCGCTTTATGCCAGCCAACTGGATTGTTCTAGAGCACAAGTTGTGGGAGGAGTATCGGGTAGAAGACGTTGCCATCACGTTGCTGAACGTGAGAACTGGTCACCACCTTGATAAGAAGATTAGCCGGGTTATTTGCAGGTGCTTTCTTTATATTCATCTTTATATATGCGATCCATTTTTTGCATTCACATCCTATACTATCTGTTTTTCAAGTTTTGTTCCTTTGTCCACTTGTTGCCCAGGGTTTTGCTCCATGGTTTACCTTGATTGAATTTTAGTCTGTTTACCTTGCCTGAATCTCTGTTTCTCGTCCCTCTATCTCTAGAAGGTACTTTTATGTCGGTAGCACAACTGGCGGCCCCTTGTGCTGGGACAGAGGATGCAGCCGTATAAGACCCGGTTGTACAACCCATTCTCGGGTGCTATCAAGCACCCAAGGGCGGAGATACTGACCGAGCGGGTGGCTTCTGTCGCTATGATGATGTTCCCGTCATTGATGGTGTTTACATCAAACAATCAGAACACCACCATTCGGTGGGCGGATGAGAGCACAGAGGAAGGGAGTCGCCCGGTCTTTGGTGAAGGGTGGTATTCGCCGTATGACTTTGCGGAACTCTGGAGCATGACTTCTTACGCCGGTGATGTTTTTGTCGTAGACAGATACAGGTCTGTCCTCTCGACTATGTGTGATGTTGCTCATGGAGATGTGTAGCTACAGCGCTCTGCACGAACCCTGGAGATGCATCCCACCATTGCAGGCCCTGTTCCAAGTTGCCAGTTCCCAGAGAATCGGTTTTACCTCATAGAGTCTGACGGGGAGTTTCTGTTCGTTGTGAGTGGACCGGTCTACGGCGGCAGGCCGGATGTTTACCGGGTTGATACCAAGAACCGTGTCCTTCAGCCGATCAGAGGCATCGGAAGTCGTGCTCTCTTTGTTGTTGAGAATCGGTGCGTCTGCGTCGACAGCACCAGGGTACCCACGATGTAGGCCAGTAGCATATACTTTGCGGATCTATCCGAGATTAGATCTTACAACTTTGAGGCTCTTGTGTGGGAAGAGGAGCCAAGTGTTGTATATGGGTATGGAGTAGAAGGATTATGGAATGACCGTCCTTTCGAACTCAGTCGATTGCTGGCGGAGTATTGCAGAATCGTCGAGCATTCTGAGCTGCTGATGGTGCCGCCATATGGCGTGGATGGTACCACCCACTATGATTACTATGACGGCTATTCATCAGTTTGATAGATTGTGTGGGTCTGCTCCTGATGTATTCTCTTCAGGTCTGCTCTTTATGTGTTCACTTTGTTGAGTGAACGTCTATAAATTTTGCAAGTTCTATGGTGCACGTGTAATACAATGGACGTTCTCCCTATTTCAGTAGATCGTGTATTGTACCTCTTACAATTTCACTGTTTTTCATGTGTGTGTAGTAATTCTGAAAGATGCTCAGTTTGCAACAATCCTCAAACAACTTACAACTGCAAATTACAATAGATTATTACAATCCTCAGTAAACTTGATAGTAATAAAATGAAGCATAAAAGTTGTAGCAGAGTCCAGACAACTAAAAAACACCATAACTCGTGTTACAAAAAAGGTCTCTATGGAGCTTGCATCCCGAGACATGTAACAACTAGCTTCCCATGTGACATGGGTATACCCTACAGGTACTCGAGCATGGTATATACCGCCTGAATACAGCGGGAGCCCATGGTGTCGCCAAGGCCCAAACAGAGGACTCGAGTAACTTATGGACTCTCGATTGCTTGAAGAACAAGAAGAAGATAAAGACAGAAAGTTCAAAGGGGAAAACCCTAAACTGTAACCGACTCGACCTTCTGCCCAGGACCTTGCCTATCTATATAAAGGCTAGGAGGGGGCGGCGAGGAGGACACACGCAACCCTAGTTTCCACAACCCTCGCCAGATTGCATCTGCGCACCATTGTAATCTTCGATTCCCTCAATAATTCCACGAGCAGACAAGAAGGAGTAGGGACCTCTGCGAGGCCTGAACCTGGGTAAATCTTTGAGTCCCCTGTGTGCTTGTTTGCTAGCCGATAGATGTCTCCAGCGCTCCCTCCTTCTCCAAAACCCAAGTCCATAACAATGGGCATTGATGAGTTAAACCCTCGTCAATTGGTGCCGTCTGTGGGAATTGGGAGTGCTGATGTTGCGGCTTCTTCGGCCCCATCAACCATGATCTACAACTCCGCAACAGCGGAGATTCGCCAGCTCTTCGGCGCGTTCGACTTCACCATCCACACGCCGGCCACTCGCCCGACTTTTGAGTCTATGGGCGACAGAATCAGCTTGGCGATCGGGAGCTTCTGCTTACAAGTTGGTTAGATGGGCACGCTTCGCATGCCGGACCAGCCGACGGCACCATCGATTGCTCCAGCATCGTGGTTCCCTCCACCGATCGGTACCCTTAGTGAGCTCAACGCCTCGACAACAGTCGATAATACGGTCAGCAACAGCAGTCGCGAATCCGATCTGAGCGATCTGGCAACTAAAGATGGAGCCTACGGTTCCGGATCTGAAAGTTGCGGGAGCAGCAGCTTCCCCAACCACTTCATGTGCACCGTCATCAACGCAGCCGACACCTCCGCCAATCGCGCCAACACGGGCAACGTCGGCCACGGAGCCGACCACCAAATGGCGGCATACCCAATGGCGGACCATCGCCAAACGGCGCCCCCGTCCACAACAGGGGAGCAGTCGAGCCTCCAACTATAATAAACGAGCAGACTGGCGAACGCGTCGTGATCAGGCTCAACGAACTCGAGTGGGCTCGCTGCCACGATGCCCTACGGGGTAACCCTCTACCCTTTGGCTCCCCGCAAGAGCTGCTAATGGGCTACCATTCGCTCCTTAAGGAGGAATTCAAGCGTCAAGTGTAAACAATCACGTAACTCGAGGCACGCAAGAAGGCGGCTGATGAGTCGAGCCTTCGACATGCTAGGCTCTCCTCCCATGGAGGATCCTCCTCCAGGTGGAACGAGTACATCACCAACAAGAGACGATCTCGACTCGCCCACCTCACCAAACAAGAACATGTGGAAGCCGCTAAAGTCCTCGACTTCGGCTCCATGATGGTGGATACGCGCGACAGTGTGCTCCCGAAAATGCCGCAAGCCGCGGTAACGGCGGCCACCATGTACCTCCTCAACAACCAGCCGCCAGCTGGAGACCCTCGAGCTACCATGCATCGATCTACGATCGCAGGCTTGGGGTTAATCGAGGCCGCCCTCGACAAAGAGCCAGTTTCAAAACCGAAGAAAGGCAAGGCTCTGGCAAAACGCTATTCCTCGCCCTCATCTAGCAACGACAGTCACGATCTGTCTCGACGTCGCCGTTCACGGCGACACGACCACGACTATGATGCGCGCGATGACCTCACGCAGCGCAAGATTGACAAATCAAGGGTGCGACGTGCTCGGTCGACTGACTCAGAAGACGAAGATGTGGAGCTCTGTGGCGCTAGATGCTTTAGCAGGGCCATCAGGCAAAAGCGAATGCCCAAGGGATTTAAGCTCCCGTCGGAGAACCCGAAGTTTGATGGTCTGCAGGACCCGAAAATCTGGTTGGAGGACCACATCTCCTCCGTCAGGCTCCATGGCGGGAGTCGAAGCACGGCCATGCAATGCCTGCAGCTACAGCTGCAGGGCGCCGCACGAGCATGGCTCAACAACCTCCCACGCGTATCCATTCGCAGTTGGGAAGACCTGGTTTACAACTTCGTGCGCAACTTCAAAGGCACATACAAACGGCCCGCATCAATCGAAGAGCTGAGATGCTGCCAGCAAAGGTCAGGCAAGTCGCTACGCTCTTACATCCAGGGGTGGTCCATCATCAAGAACTCCGCAGAGAACATCTTGGAGGATCGCGCGATTGACGCATTCAACGACGGTGTACATCGCATAGAGCTCAGGGAGGAGTTGGGGCGCTCGAAGCCCAAAACCATCGACCACCTGATGGAAATCGTGAATCGCTGGGCAGATGGAGAAGATTCGGTGAAAAATCGCGTTCACTCCAATGACGAGGCAGAACTCGAGCGTAGACGCGACCGCCGAAGCAAACGCCGCATGCACATCTACGATGACCGCGACGAAGTCAACATGGTTGCAGCCGGCTACGCCAACAGACGCGACGACAACCGCAATAGTGGCTACCGCAGCGGTGGATACCGCGACTCTGGAAAAACCACGCAAGTATGGTAGCACCGCAATCGCAATGAGGCACCCACAGCATCCATCGAGGACAAGCTGTCCGGGCCATGCACTGTGCACTTCTACATCGACAAACACGACAGAAAAAAGAATTCCAACCACCTCCTCAAGGATTGCCGCGAGTTCCTCAAACTGCATGAGGGACTAGCTCGGATGAATCGCAACGCAGTCAAAAGGGGCTACGGAGCCGCCCAAGGCGCCACATGAAGCTCCGCCACCACCGCCTGGGCCACCCCCAAATGCAGCTGCGCCGGACCAACACCATGGAGGCGAACCATACCCACGGGCCGTGGGCACCATGATGATCCAAAAGGGACGCCCCTTGAATCGAGTGCAGAAGGCCATCACTCACCAAGTCAACTTGGCCACAAACTCGCCACCATCTACCACTGAGTACCTCAGCGGAAGCGAGTCCTGCATCACCTTCGACAAGTGCGACCATCCGCCCCAAGTACCTTGTCCAAGCCATTGTCCCCTCGTACTCGAGGCGCAAATTGGAGGCTTCGACATACCATCTTCATGGACGGCGGAAGTGGCATCAACCTTATATTCGCAAGTACCTTGCGAGCAATGAGGATCCATCTGACTTGCTTAGAAGCCTTAGACACAACGTTCCACGACATCGTCCCAGGCAAGGGTGTGTATCCCCTTGGCAAAATCAATCTCGACGTCATCTTCGGCACGCCGAAAAACTTTCGGCGCGAGCGCATCGACTTCGAGGTCATCAACTGGCCCTCGCAGTACCACTGCATCCTTGGACCTGTCGTGTTCGCTAGATTCATGGCAGTGCAACACTATGCGTATCTACAGATGAAGATGCTAGGCCCTAATGGTGTCATCATAGTCAACAGGAGCTTTGAGAGGTCCGACAGTTGCGACAGGGAATTCAACAGAATCTCCCAGTCCTTCGGCATGCAGGAAGAACTCGCGAGACTAAAGTAGTCGACAGACAACAGTCTGCCTACCCTAAGCCGGCCAAGTTCACCCGACCTATCTTTCGACTCATCGGTGCACACAAAGAAAGTTCAGGTCCACCCATCGTATCCCGCCAAGATGGCCCTCATCGCCAACAACTTGAGTCCCGCATAGGAACTCGCGCTCGTCGAATTCCTCCGTGAGCACTGGGAAATCTTCGCCTGGTGTCCAGCGGACATGCCAGGAGTTCCCAGGGAATTCACCGAGCACGCACTCAATGTCAACCTAGACGCAAGGCCAGTCAAACAAACAATTCGGCGATTGTCTGAACCAAGGGCAAAGGCAGTTGGAATGGAGATCAACAGACTCCTTGACGCCAAATTTATACGTGAGATCAAGGAAAGCACTTGGCTCGCCAACACGGTGCTAGTACCAAAAAAAGACACGGATATCATGCGGATGTGCGTGAACTTCACCTCTTTCAATAAGCACTGTCCAAAGGACCACTTCCCGCTACCGCGAATCGACCAGATCATCGACTCCACCACGGGATGCGAGCGCCTCTGCTTCCTCGATGCCTACTCAGGCTATAACCAGATTCGAATGAAGGAGGAAGATCAAGAAAAAAACAACGTTCACAACGCCCTTTGGTGTGTTCTGCTACAACACAATGCCCTTCGGGCTAAAGAACGCAGGAGCCACCTACCAGCGGTGCATACAGGCTTGTCTCAAGAACCAAATTGGTCGTAACATTAAAGTCTATGTCGACGACATAGTAATTAAGACCAAAGAGGAAGCCTCACTAATCGACGATTGGCGCGAAACCTTCGCCAACCTCGACCGTTACCGGATCAAGCTCAATCCGGACAAATGCGCCTTCGGCGTACCATCTGGGCAACTACTCGGGTATCTTATCTCCACAAGAGGGATCGAGGTGAACCCGAAGAAAATAAAAGCCATACTGGCCATGTAAAAGCCGAAGAACATAAGAGGCGTCCAGCAGCTGGCCGAACGAATTGCGGTGCTCAGTCGATTCATCAGTCGAATGGGCAAAAAGGCACAACCCTTTTACCAACTCCTCCGCAAAGCTGACAAGTTCGAGTGGACCAATGAGGTGCAGGAAGCATTCGAAGACCTCAAGCGCCTGCTATCCACCTCGCCAGTACTGGTGACCCCACACGAAAGGGAACCATTGTTGATGTACATCTCCGCCACCAACCAGGTGGTCAGCACAGTGCTCGTAGTCGAACGAGCCGAGGAAAACAAGGTCCACGGAGTACAGCGCCCAGTCTACTACCTCAACGAGGGACTTACGCCAACAAAACAGCGGTACCCGCACTACCAGAAACTAGCATACGGCGTCTTCATGACGGCCTGGCGACTGCGCCACTACTTCCAGGAGCATCCAATCGTGGTAGTCAACGACGCCCGGCTTGGGCACATCCTCAACAATCCCGATGCCACCGGACGAGTCGCGCTTTGGGGAATCGAACTGTCTCGACGAGACATTACATATGAAAAACACGACGCAATCAAGTCGCAAGTTCTCCCTAACTTCCTCGTGCACTGGATGGAGAACCAGCTACCTAAAAAACCAGACATGTCCTACCTCTGGACAATGCACTTTGATGGTTCCAAGCGAAAGGACGGGGCTGGCGTAGGTGTCATACTGACATCACCCCAGGGAGACAAGCTGAAATATATCCTGCAAATGCAGTTCACCGCCTCCAACAACGAAGCTGAATACGAGGCCCTACTGCACAGGATGAGGATGGCAAAATCCTGCAGCGCCAAGAGACTCATAATATATGGTGACTCCAAGCTGGTCTTCAACCAGACAATGCACGAGTGCGATGCACTGAATGACAACATGATCGCCTAACGCGACCTCTACGACACACTCGAAGGGGACTTCGACAGTTGTGAGTTGCGACACATAGGCCGCGAAAGCAATGAAGAGGCGGACACACTCGCCAACATAGGCTCTACCTACGCCCCCATACCACCTAGGGTATTTCTCGAGCGCATTTGCGAACGCTCCATCAAGCCAAAGGCCGCAGAGAAGAAAACAAGCGCAACAAAAGACTCGGGGGCTGCGCCGCCCAATGAGCCAATGGCACTTGACGACCTGGAGCTGGACACAGGACTCGAGGGACCAATGAGCGTCATGATGATCAAGACATCTTGGACCCGACCATACATTACGTACCTCCTCAGCAAGAGGTTACCGGACGATCCGACTAACGTCCGACACATCGCATGGCGCTCCAAGTCATTCGCTGTTATCAACGGTGAACTATACAAGCGCAGCATCACAGGAGTACTCCAACGATGCGTCTCCATGGCCGATGGAAGAGCTGTTCTCCTCGACATCCATGAAGGGACCTACAGGCACCACGCTGGCAGTCGCGCCCTTGTCGCCAAAGCTCTACGAGCTGGATTCTACTGGCCTACGGCCATGCGTGACGCCAAGGACATCGTCCAAAAATGCAACGCTTGCCAGCGATTCACGGAGAGGCCGCACGCACCTGGCCTAGAGCTCCGACCAATTCCATTGGCCTGGCCCTTCGCACAATGGGGACTCGACATGATCGGCAAAATCCCAAGGTCCTCACGTGGAGGCTACGTCTACCTCTTGGTCGCAGTCGACAAATTCACCAAGTGGATAGAGGCCATGCCAGTGACTAATCAGTCAGGCTACAACGCAGTCAAGTTCTTCGAGTCCATCGTTTACCGCTTCGGAGTGCCACATATCATCATAACATACAATGGGACAAACTTCACATCCATGGAGTTCTAGGAATTCTGCGAGAATCTAGGGATCAACGTCAGCTATGCCTCTGTAGCACATCCACAGACCAATGGCCAGGTCGAAAAAGCTAACGGGCTTGTCTGTGGCGGCATCAAGAAGCGACTCCTCAAACCACTCGAACAGGCCGCATGCTGCTGGCCGGACAAGCTGCAATCAGTACTCTGGAGCCTACGCACAACTCCAAATAGCACCACAGGGTACACCCCGTTCTTCATGGTTCACGGGGCTGAAGCAGTGCTACCCGCCGAAATACGATACAAAGAACCACGCGTGGTCGCTTACAGCAAGCAGGAGTCAACTCTTGCACTCGAAGACTCCGTCGACCTCCTTCAGGAGGCAAGGAAAATCGCCACAGAAAGATCAACGATCTACCAATAGAACCTGCGCAACTACCACAGCAGGAGGCTACGCCCCAGGTCCTTCGACGAAGGCGACCTCGTCCTGCGACTGAAGCAGCAAGGGCATCTCAAGCTCGAGTCCCCTTGGGAGGGACCATACGTGATTATAGAAGTAATCCCAGGTGGCCTCTACCGCCTTAAAAATTTTGAGACAGGAGTCGCATACTCCAACCCCTGGAACATCGCGCAGCTGCGGCGCTTCTACCCTTAGTCGCCTTTACTTGTCATTGCAAATAAGGCTACTCAGCCAAGGATACTCAGCCACACATTGTACCTCGTACTGTTCTGGGAATAAATAAAGCTAAGTTCCCCAAAGATTCCGTGTTCCTTTTTATTTTTGCAATTAATCCACTCGGGGGCTGCGCCACCCTATACACATCTGTTCTACAAACTAACGCGATATCCAGAGTAGCTGACACATCAATTGAAACCCTTGATAAACATCAACCCAGCTGCCACGCACCTGCAGGTTAGCAAGGGACTGAGATAAACACAAGTCAGGCTAACGAAAAGGAATCGCAGAGTGCAACGCACTCACAAAACATACACGATAACAAGCTCTTTTCTACATCAATATTACTCAATTATACACAACATGTCTATGAACTTTACAACACTGGTGCAACTATGTGCAGGATACAAACTAAACTACTGTTGTAGCAAAGGAACATTGGTCTGCTCCTCAAAGAAGTCGACGATCTCCTGCGCTGGGCGATCCACCGCCTGGTAGTGAGGAACCATGTTCCAAATCGAACCCGCTGGTGGCGCTGGAGGTCCGGTGGCAATCGCGGCAACGTCCACATCAGGCCTGTGTAATCGCACCAGCGATAGAGCGACCTTGGCACCCGCCACTAACTGTTGTCGTACACACTCGTGGACTGCGTTTAGCAAGGAGGGCCAGCCGGCTCGATGGAGAGACGTCCAGTAGAAACATCGTCCAATAAATGATTGCGACTTCTTCAGAAAGTGAAGCACTCGCGACGCACGATCCTGCAGGGTCGCCAGTGCGATTGCGCGATCGTGATCTACGCAGAAGTACCCACTCGCCTGAAGCTGCTCTTGGGTCAGGTCATTCATGCGAATGGCAATCCGATCCTTCTCATCCTGCGGATGGCGCGCGCTGACAACTATACCAAGCAAAAACAAAATATGAGGACAACGAACTACTGCGAGTGACTACAAAGAAACGACAGGAAGAAAGAAGACTAAGATTTGAATTGGTCGCCCAACTGTTCTCGGGCGGCGGTTTTCTGCGCCTTCGACTTCCATACGTCCGCATTTCCGCGGAGTACGGGCAATTCACGCTCCAACTGCTTCCCGCGGTCACGGAGTCACGAGAGTAGAGAAAGGTCATCTACCCTTGAGCGCGGCGGTGCCAAAGTGTCATCAAGGGGTGACGAATCCTGAGGCTCCCTCAAAGGATCACTCGATGTACCCTATCACAAGTCAAGCAAGAGATAATAAGAGGACTAAGGCGATGCATAGACAAAAGATTCGAGTACATTCAAGATAAACAAAAGTATCAGCAGATACACTCGCCAACAGGCATGTTCTTGACAAAAGACATAAGCTATTTAATTATTACAAGATGTGACTAGTGAGGAGCGATTGGCTTCTTCGACTTCGACTTTGGATTTGGGGGCCTCATCGAGTCTATGGCAGTATCAGATGCCACAGACTTCTCGCCGGCCCCTGACGGTCGCAGCCTTCGCAGCGTTCTTGACTCGCTGAAGCTCCTCAATACTTCGCAACTGTATTGATCAGCTGTAGGCCGTACTTGCTACAAGCAGTCGTGAAGGGAGCAAAGACTACCTGCTGGCCATCAGCGCTGATAGGCATCGCCTTGGAGACCGCTGCAGGATCAACTTTGACTCCATGGGCTTGAACCATTGCGAGTGACATCGAAGCGCCAGCCGCACGGAGCGAGTTCTTGAAGCTTGCAGGGACGCCCCCGGCAAGGGACTCCACCAACTCGTCCATATTCTCGATCAGCTCAGCCTTGGGCGCCAGTTATTCCCGGAGGCGACTGAGCACGCCCTTGGCCTTGGAGAGCGTTCCTTGAATGGCAGCGCTATGATCATCGACTGCTGAAATGGCAACCGCCAAGGCATCTTCACTGCGGAGTGACTGAGGGTCGAAACTCAAACCGCTGGCATCTACAACCAAGCATAGGCACAAGAGTCAACACCAACAACAAATTCGAAAGAAGAAGAAAGCACTAAAAATTCAGGCAAGGGAATACCTGAGAGAGCCTTGGCAATTGAAAATAGTTGTTCCTCGAACAACTTCTCCCTAGCCACGATGGAGGCACGCAGATCCTCCTCGCGCTTCCGCGACTCAGCACATGCTGCGACTACCTCATCGCAGCTCTTTACCGCCGCAGCGAGCGTATTTTCAACGGAAGCGGCGTCGCAGAGGAGTGCATTATGCTCAGCTATGAAACAAACAAGGATAGGCTATCAGCTGGATATATCATAGAGAGGACGAAGAAGAAGCAAGACACTTACTTTCAACTACGCGATGGCGAGTATCCAGCATTGCATGCTGGCGACCCATCGCAAGAACTTGCTCCGCTAAGTGAGCGGCTTCCTTCACAATAAGCTACGACAGGAGAAAACAGCAAAGGATAATCAGATGATAGAATATGATACATTCGGCTGCAAAAATAGAGGAAACAAAATACTACACTTACATGATCCTCCAAAGACTCCGAAGTCGATGGATTCACAGTCGCCCAGATAACCATCTGGTGCTCCACATCATGCGGAGAACTCGATGAATTATGGCCGGAGTGGGCTGCCAATGGAGGAGAAGGAGTGTGCTCAGCCACTTTCTTGGCCTTGGAGGTCGCGACCCTAGACACTTTTAAAAATTGGACATCGCCAGAAGATGACGATGCCTGCTGACCGCAGAACCAAACCAACATCAAGAAAAGGCGACCCCAAAGAAGAACCAAAAGGAAGACCCGTATACTTACCAATCAAACTTATCAAAATCGAAGGTTTGATCCCCCGACTCTGACGATGACTCCTTCGGCAGCCGCATCTTCTTGCGAGAGGATGGCGCCATGGCACTCAGGGGAACAACAGGTATCGGCGACTCTGCACCAACACATGCACCTTCCAGAGTCGAAGGGGACGACGCATCCGAATCCTCGCTACGCGAACGCTTGCGAGTGTCCGGACCACTCGACTCGGGGGCTTCCTCCTCTACATCAGATGGGACGGTCGACTCTGACTCATCCTCTTCCAAGGCTTCACGAGGGATAACCCCCTCAGGAAGAGGGGGCATACAAGGTGACACCGCCCAGTCCTACATACAGAAAACAACTTAGCACAAAATGATGCAACAGCAAAAAAAATTGTCGACAAAGCAAAGCTACTATGTAGCACAATTGTACCTCAGGAGGAGGGTTAGCAGCATCGAATGGAGGAACGGCTAGTTCACCGGGGAGCACATCCTTGACAGTGTACTTGGTGACCAACGCACCCTCTTATCTACCTCACTCGCGGAAATGCCATTGGCAGATATGCGAGTGACATTGTCTGCGCCAGCCCACTGGAACATAGGGTGGACTCTGGCCTGCAGGGGCTGGACGCGACGGCGCAGCCACGTGCGAATGAGGGTGCAGCCTCCCTCTTCCTTACCCATGCGACTCTCGAGGTTGCAGACGCGCACGTACAGCACATATGTCTCCGCGGACTCGCCGGGCATCACTACGTTCTTCCAGGAGCGCATCCTCTTGCATGGCGTCACGGGGTCGAAGGGCGCGAGTCCATAGTGGTCTCCGTCAGCCTTCTGGTCGCGGACGTAGAACCACTTGTCCCTCCACCCTTGGACGGACATCATCAGCTTGATGTCGAAGTACGTGACGGAGGGGTTGACGTGGATACCGCAGCTGCCTACATCATAGACTACGGAGCCAGACGCCCATTGTGTGGCGAGCTCGGATCGTTAAGGATCCTAAGTCCCTGCGATTAACATGCTAGTCCCTGGATCAATAGCTAGCACTTCATAGTCGATGAATATCATGTAAAATACAAGTCATTATTACACGAATAATCCAGAGTATAATTATTACAACTTGCATAGCTTATAGCTAGCTCAAATAAAACAGCAGAAACTAAGTAAAACTTGAGTCTATCAATGCCTCAGGTTAGCTGCGTGAAGACCCACGATCCCTACGCACCTTTCAATCTTCGGATTCTGCACATAAGATGTGCAGCCAACAAGTTGGGTCAATACTTTGAATGTATTGGCAAATTACACCAAGGAAAGAGTAAGACTATCTCTACATGCAAGGCTAAGAGTAGGCTCTGGGGGTTCAATTGCGTAAAGCCAATTTTATCAATGTAATAAGAAAAGAGGAAGAAAGTTTTCCCTACTTTGTAAACTTGATAAATAGTATAGGGTCGAATGGAACACGTGGATATTACTCACCAAGTGCCCAATCAACCTAGCACTTGGATATTACACACCAAGTTCCAAATAAATCCCGCCCAACGGCGATATTACTCACGCCTTGGGTTTTATAAAACGTTAGGTTTGGAAAAGAGAGAGGAAGATCTTTCAGAGGCTCCATCCTTCAGATGCTCAAAGTGTTCTTTTCCGTGAACTCGGATGATCGATCAGATTGCAATACTCTTGAGAGTTTGTGCACTTTCCCCACAATCCATGATCAAGTCCTTTTACAGACAAGACCATGGCGAAGCCTTCCCTTAGTAGCCCCTCTACCAGCTAGATCCAACCGTGCCAAGAACCTCCAAATTTTGGTACCCCGGTGAGGTTTCCCACTAAGTACTAAGCCAAGATAGAGCCCTTATGTATTGTGGTTGCACGGGAAGCTTCTGAATTCTAAAACATGGCAGACTTCTTTGATTCCTGGGCAGCCGTCCTCCACCAAAATCCCACTCGTTGTCCCGACAACCATTCCGCCCAGAAGAAAACTTAGTTTTATTTTGAAGGGGGTTTTGGAGAAGAAAAGTTCGCTCGAGAGAGCTCTCGTACTTAGAAATTTTTTTGAGTCTTTCGAACCCTCCCAACGGTACTTGATATATACAAGTATATAGCATAGCAAGCATAACTTAGAAAAACAGGATAACCTATTGGGATGGAAATTCCTAAGCAAAGAGCTACTCATGGCATACTACAAAACCGCACTTGCGAAAATAGTTCTAAGAAAATCTACCAAAATCCTACACATGCATACTACAGAATTTGAAGAGTAAAACATGCATAGTCAAAACTGGGACATAAACATGAACAAGTGGTGTAACTTGCCTTGATCCGAGCAGGAATCTACACAACAGTATTCGTCAGCGCACTCCGAGCAATCTAACGAAACAAACATGGATCTAATCACACTTTGCACAAAACAAAGTCACGAAGTCGAAAATGCATGCATGCAACATGATAATATGCAAGGGTGGATTCAAAATTGACCAAGGTTTTATTCAGGGGTGTTGTTGAGTTGGGGATGTCATTAGAATCAATTCCCCATAGATTTTAAGTATTTTGGGTTAAACCCTAAATAACCAAGCTCAAAACTAGATCTACAACTCCAATCTACCTCGAGACAGATCTGAACACCCTAAGCATGATATGACAATTTTCTACAGAAGGTCTCGTCGAAACAAAGCCAACGCAACAAGAATCGACTAAAACGGAGCTACGGATAATTTTCTAGGATTAAAATTCTCTAATCTAAACTTTAAATCCTACTACAAGATTGCTGTTGTAAAACAGCAATATTATTGTAGATCTGTGTTCTACTCAGAAATATGAAAACAACGGTATATTATACGCAATTTTTGGACTAATACTCGAATTACTATGGATTTTACAAGATTAGAGTAATTTCTGCCTATTTAAAAGAAAATAAAAAGGTGGCCAGCTACGCGGCGACAAGTGGCGGCTCGGGATTGGGCCAGCGGGGCGCGCAGGGCTGACGAGGCACTGACGCGGCGAGTGCCACGCGGCGCGATGTGATAAAGCGGTACCGGTTCGGTGTGCCGGTATAAATCTGGCCATCGGATTGCGATCTAACGGACAGGGACGGAGGGCTTACCGGCGGTGACGTTGACGACGATGGCGACGGCGGCGGCGCGTCGGTGGCGATGTACGGCGGCGCTCTGGCGAGCTCCCGTCTGCGTGGAGTGGACGACGACGTGGCCCTCCTCCTCGCGGTCCCTCTAGTACGGATGGCGTCGGCCCTCTCCTCCTCTATTCGCGGCGGTGCTCCGCCGATCTCTCCCGTCTCCGGCGAGACTCCGACGACGAATCGGTGGCGGCATAGGGCTCTGTTCAAGGGGAAAACGGCGGGAATCGAGGTGGTACTCAAGGGGGAGGGCAGAGAGGAAGAGAGGAGGGGTAGGGGTGGTCTTGGACCCTGTCCGTCGAGCTCGGCGGCGGCGGCTCCGGCGAGATCGATCTCGAGCTCCAAGGCGGCAGCCCGGCGGCAAACAGCGAAAAAAGGTAGGGTTTTCTTGGAGGGCATGCCAGGGCTTTATAAAGGCGAGATTTCTTGGCATGGGGACTATGGAGTCATTCCGATTCAGCCGGGGAGGTTGGCGCGGACGCGGCCGTGCGCCGTGTTCGACCTGGAGTCGATGGGGGAAAGGGGGATGACAGGTGGGACCGCGGCGTCAGCTTCTGCGGGGTGCGGGCTGGCTGCTGCTGGTGGTTACCGGGCCGGCCCATGCGCTTCACAGCGCCCACCCGGCCAGGTGGGCGGTAGATAGGGGCGGGCCGGCTCGGCTGGCCCGGTTAGGCTAGGTCTCCCTTGTTTTCTTTTTCTTTTAATTCTTTTCTGTTTTCCTATTTGTTTAATAACTTTTGCAAACGGACTCCGAATTAAACGAAATTTATTTCTAAAATTTTGTAAAAATAAGAGGGTTAGAGTAGGACTATAAGATAACACTTTTGCAAGGGTTTTGGTAGTTTAAAAAGGTTTTACCCCTTTTTGTCTATATATGGTTATGGGATTTAGGAAGAAAATCTCTATGCAGTTTTTTAATAAGCGATGCCATGATGCAAGGGTATGATGCATGCTTCTAGTAACATCTGTAATTGCAAAAATTTGGGATGTTACAGATTGGCGCTTCAACTTAAAGAGGCGCTTGAAGAGACCGAAGTGCGGCTCGATTCCGAGCCAGCACTCACAGAGAGTAATGTAGCAAGCTACATGGAGGATGGAGTTTGGGGACAGCTGATGGAGCTGGAGCCTGTAAAAACAGAGAAGGCCCCTAAAGAAAGGATGCAAGGGCAACGAGTGACCGCGGATGATGAACGCTAGGAACATCACCCGAAAGCCAGCAGGAGGAGAGGGGATTACCTAGCAGCCAGGAACGCGTGCGTCCGCGACTACGGAAGACAAACTCCGTCCTGGCAAAGAAGACGAAGCTCTGAAGAATTTATCACGGATGCGCGCCACGCACCATTGGTGACGCGAGTTCCCGTGCCTTTCTTTTTCCCGGCAGCGGCGGTGCTGGTGCCCGCAGTGGCGGAGCCACCCTTCTTCTTCGTAGCAACCACGACAGCGGCGGAATCGGCTATGGCGCCTCCCTTCTTCTTCCCCATTCCGCGGAGGTAGTGTGACTGGAGGAAGTAGCTGGGAAATACGTGGAGCTGGTCCAGCGCCACGAAAGAGAGGAGCACAAAGAAGCAGAGGAGCAGCAACAATGGCGACGGAGGCAAAGGCAGAAAAGAAGCAGATGTGAAAATTACCATCGCCGCATCGCTACTTAACCCCCTAGAAGATGCAATCCAATGGCTAAGAAAAACCCTATCATACGTGTGGCGTTCATCGTGCTCGACACATGGAAAACCTGAAGCGCGATCCATCCACCACTACCTCCATTACGCGCGGAAATCGAGGAGGCGCAGTTAAAACAAAGATTACGCACGCCCGGTCAAATCAGAGTCAGGAAATGGGACCCACTGCTCGTCACGTCCCGTCAAACTCGCTCACGCGGGTAACGGAGGTCATCGCATCGTCAGCACTGACGTCATCAAACATTACACAGCAGAAAACTTCGATTACTTTAGTCCTTGCTCGAGTCTTTGACTCCACCAAGCACTCGGGGGCTACTCCCATAGGGAGCGCTGGTCGCGCACCCTACGATTTTACTTTTTCTTTTTACAGGAACATGGACAATCAAAGCAAACCCAACCACTCGAACCACAATTTGGCTATGGACTTGGGTTACTCCCATAGGGAGCGCCGAAAGCAAATTCGACTGAAACAAGCAACAAAAGATGACAGCAGTCGCAAAGTTCTTTTAGTCCCTGCCTGAGTCTTCGACTCAACCAGGCACTTGGGGGCTACTCTCATAGGGAGCAATGGTCGCGCACCCTATGATTATTTGTACATCATACTGCGTCCACACTCGAAGCTTATGGCGACACCGCCTCAAGAATTTTCCGTACAAAGAGACTGCGTCTCCTGGGTCACCCGAATCGTCTCCGCGATGAATAATTTCGGATGCCATGCTTGCAGCGTGAAGATAAGTCCTGAATAAGGCCTGGGAACTCATTTCCTGTGCACTACCAGAAATATATCCGTGCCATTAGGTATGATGAACATGCCATGACGGACGCGTTGAGTGCTCACACCCATATACTGGAATTTGACTCATGTAAGACCTCCGCGGCTTGAGTCGAATTACACCAGCACTTTTCCGGATTCGAGTCCGGGGACTCGAGTTCAAGTAGATGGCGTTTTTTTACCCTAAGGTAGTTAACTGATACCGATGCATCGGGTAAATCAGGCACGCACATCAACAATCCCTATGACATAAACAGAGTAGTGGAAAAACATACTCAGTCATGCACTCGAAAGACTTCATAAAGTCTCCAGTCAAATCTGCGATTCCACTAGACACTCGGGGGCTACTGACATGGGTATACCCTACAGGTACTCGATCATGGTATATACGGCCTGAATACAGCGGGAGACCACGGTGTCGCCAAGGCCCAAATAGAGGACTCGAGTAACTTATGGACTCTCGATTGCTTGAAGAACAACAAGAAGCTAAAGATAGAAAGTTCAAAGGGGAAACCCTAAACAGTAACCGACTCGACCTGCTACCCGGGACCTTGCCTATCTGTATAAAGGCTAGGAGGGGCGGCGAGGAGGAAACGTGCAACCCTAGTTTCCACAACCCTCGCCAGATTGCATCTGCACACCATTGTAATCTTCGATTCCCTCAATAATTCCACGAGCAGACAAGCAGGAGTAGGGACCTCTGCAAGGCCTGAACCTGGGTAAATCTTTGAGTCCCCTGTGTGCTTGTTTTCTAGCTGATAGATGTCTCCAGCGCTTCCTCCTTCTCCAAAACCCAAGTCCATAACAATGGGCATTGATGAGTTAAACCCTCGTCACCATGAGAGCTGCAGATGAGATTATTATGTATGTTCTGCCTTAAGGCTTGCCTATTTTTCAATTCAAATAAGTCTTTGCATGCTATGGTGATTACTGAATCTGTTTTGTTGGCTTCTTGCTCAAAAATTTCATGGGCATCTTGGAGGGCATCCTCAATAATCTTTCGGCTGAAAAAACGAGGATCAGTCGAAGCAGTGTGCCTTGAGCAATAGGTATTGCCACTACTGTTGTGTGAAACAAAATCTAAACTTGGAGAAGCATGTCTTTGTTCGGCATTCAGAGGGTCATTTGCAGCCTGAAACAAACACAAAACAAGTTATAATAGCATTACCATGCAATCACACCACCATGAATTTTAAATGTGTCAATGCAGTAAGATATAAGGAAGGAAGCAATTAACAGTGGTGGCTCATACATCTATTTCTTCTTGAATAAGTGGACTAGCTAGCGCCATGGAGCGATGCGAGCATGTGCTGCTCTCTGAAATGACTGCTCTACTTGAAGATGGCTGAGACCAAGACAAAACGAGTTACTTAAACAACAAACTTGGGAAACAAACTACAAGTTCATTTTGAATAACAATGCGAGCAATCAACCAAAGTACCTGATGCAGACCGCTCAAAATAGAATGTGCGGAAAATGAATAAAACGAATATTAAAACTAAGCCATTATGTTTCTCATATATAAACTAGCCAGGAACTACACAACGAAATCTTCCACTGATTTAATCATATACAAAAAAAGAGTAACTCAGCCAATAAAAACACATCAATTCTGAGCCTCGAATATGCTAGCCAGATAATTTCAGAAAAACAATGTATCAAGCAATCATACATTGAATTATTCATGAATAGCCAAATAATTTCAATGCTTCGGCGGCCTAAGAACAACAAACTGAACCATCAAGTGCCTCGTATTAAAATAGCCAGTTCATTTGACTATGATACACAGTAGATATAAGAGTGAGATGAACTGCACAGAGTTCCTTATGATACATGTGTGGATCTTATCGCTAGTGTGGCCTTGTTCTTATTATCAGACAACTCAGATGCAATACACCCGGCCTCTCCATATCTAGGAAATTGAACTAAGCACATGGAACAAAAGCAGACCATAGTGGGGCTAAAATATTTGATGCTAATTTTTGGAAAAAAAATATGAAAACAAGAAAGACAAATGATAAATTTAAGCAAACAAAAAATGTGGCAAGGACAAAACTTTGGGTGGGGGGCCTTACGGTAGGTGTTACACGAGATCTACGGCGGCTCATGTGGACGGGCGAAGTTTGTACTCCATTGTTGCTCCTCTGCATAAAGGTAAAGCCAACTGTAAATACAAGTAGGTTCCAACATGATATACGTTGGCATGAAGTAAAACAAAATTGATGGGGTCTTACGAGATTATTGGAGCCATTCACTCTATGATATTGTGTGCAAACTGAGGCTGCTCCTTGCATACTAACAGCAAAGAGTTTGAGCCGCAGGTTAAGAGGGATCAAATCGACAGTACATAATGGTCAAGTAGTATGACGTGTGTAAACGTGTAGTATAGGATAGCAGGACAATAGCACGATGGAAATACTATAGTTCGTAAATCTGCGAATGAGAGAGATATTATATAATCATATCTCATGTGGACCAGTACAACAGAGAATGTAAACAAATATGTTATGTGACTAATAATTCACAAAGAAATAGTACAGTACATAAAAACAGTTCAATGCGTGGAGTTTAAGCGTAACCACAATGGGTTAATTTAGTACTCCCTCCGTTTCAAAATATAAGATGGTTTAGCTTTGTGAAAAGAGTGCATCTAGACCTCTTTTAGTGTGTAGGTTCATCTAGGTTTGGAGTGAACCTACACACTAAAATGAGTTTGGATACACTTCTTTCACAAAGCTAAAGCATCTTATATTTTGAAACACAGGGAGTACATAACAGGTGTATATCAAGTAAAGAACCTGTTAGTTAGGAAATTTATCACGAATACAATACATTGCCAACAAACAAATCACGCAGGGAGATCTGATTTCGGCCGGGGCGGCGTCTAGGCCTCCTCCGCATCCTCACGGGTCACGTCGAGGTCGCCGAAGGTGCTACGGTCGTAGTGGGTGTCGACGATGGGGAAGTAGATCTTGGGCGGGCGAGGATACGAGCAGAACGCTAGATCATGGTGTCCGTGGAGCAGATCCTAAGCGGTCGATGATGTGATCAACGTGCCGGACAACAGGGTTCGTTGAGCGGATCAGGTGTGCAGGTACGTCGGCTAAAGTGCAGCGGGGATGTTCCGACCGGTGACATATTCCTTGGGGAGAGAGAGGGGGAGGGGGGTTGGGTTCAGGTACTAGTAGCACTATACTGGGAAAATTACGAGTGAATCCCCCCACCTACCGAATTTAATAGGGGTCGAAACGGAATTTCGAAGTATCTAAAATTTTGGGGCACGAACTATGTCCAGATGCGCGGGATCGTTTTCAAAACGTGTTCAAAATTTTCATGATGCAAATTCTTAGCTAGAAGTCGAATCACTCGTCAAAACTCTTTGTGGTTTCTGATATATTAATTAACCGCTCGATGGGTACCTCCAAAAGCTTTTTTCATAAAACTTTCAAAGCAACATACAATTTATTAAATGTAGTTCAAGTTTGACTTAATTTCATTAAATTCAAGAGCAATCTATCACACTTAGTTGTAGCTCTAGTTTGAACTAATTTCATTAAACTGTCAAGACGCAAAATCTTAGCAAGAAGATGAACTTGCCGTTAGAACTCTCTTTTGGTTCCTGGTAGTATATTAATTGCCCCCCACCCCCCCGGGCGCCCCCTCCGATGGGTACCTCTAAGAGCTTTTCCATAGAACTTTCAAAGAAACCTACACGGTTTACTTGTAGTAGTTCATATTTTGCCTTTTATATTTTTTTCGCTTTGCCTATTATAATTTTATATAGTGATGATATGCCAGATGTCTATTATCCGAGTCTCACATGTAGGGCACGTGCAATTTACTAGTACTTGTAGTTTCAAATTTGACCTAATTTCGATAAATCGACATAAAGTCATTCTAATGGGCAGAGTTAGCTGGGAAGTTTGAAAACTCATAAAACATGGGAATCGTTGGTACAACATGTTGGTCCAATATATATGTATGTAAACTTGGCTTGTGGCATTCAGATCCAATATTCTTCGGACTTTTCTTTAGGAAGAAAACAACCTCGCTCGTATTCTTCACTCAGAAAATGTAGAATTGAATGTTCTTTGTTGATAGTTGGAAATTCACACCAACGACACTGTTTACTACAAGAATATGCACCGATGATCTACCTATGAAAAGACATTTAATTCAAGAGAAATCTATGATGTTTACTTGTAGCTAGCTCAAGTTTGACCTGATTTGTGCAGGGTTAGCTATAGGAAGCTTCAAAACCCATAAAACATGGGAATCGCAAGTACAACATGTTGTTGATCCACTATATATATAAATGTCTATCAACTTGCTTGTGGCATCCACATCCAATATTCTCTGGACTTTTCTTTATGGAAAAGAACAACTAACCTCGTTCGTCTTCACTCGGAAAATGTAGAATTCAATGTTCTTTCCTGGTAGTTGGACACTGACACCCACGACACTGCTTACTACTAGAAAATGCACCCATCTACCTCTGAAATGACATTTAATTCAAGAGCTATCTATCGCGCTTACTTGTAGCTCAAGTTTGACCTAATTAATTTCGTTAAATTGTCAAGATGCAAAATCTTAGCAGGAAGTTGAACCTATCGTCAAAACTCTTATTGTTTTCAGATATATTAATTGTGACCCCTCGATGGGTACCTCCAAATTACAAGCTTTTTCGTAAAAGTTAAAAAGCAAAACCTACAACTTACTTGTAGTTTCAAATTTGACCTAATTTCGATAAATCGACTTCATGTCAATAAAATGGGCAGAGTTAACTAGGAAGTTTGAAAGCTCATAAAACATGGGAATCGCAAGTACAACATGTTGTCGATCGACTATATATGTCTGTTAACTTGGCTTGTGGCATCCACACCCAATATCCTTTGGACTTCTCTTTACGAAAAATAACAACTAGTAGCGTCGCTCGTCTTCACTCGGAAAATGTAGAATTGAATGTTCTTTCCTGATAGTTGGAAACTCACACTGACGACATTGTTTACTACAAGAAGGTGCATCGATCTACCTCCGAAAGTACATTTAATTCATGAGCAATCTATCGCGCTTACTTGTAGCTCAAGTTTGACCTAATTTCGTTAAATTGTCAAGATGCAAAATCTTAGCAAGAAGTTGAACATATCGTTAAAACTCTCGGTGTTCTGTGATATATTAATTGTGACCCCTTGATGGGTACCTCCAAAAGATTTTTCGTAAAACTTTCAAAGAAACCTAAAATTTACATGTAGTTTCAAATTTGACCTAATTTCGATAAATCGACATGAAGTCATCCGGTCAAATGGGCAGAGTTAGCTAGGAAGTTTGAAAACTCATAAATAAAACATGGGAATCATTGGTACAACAGGTAGGTCCACTATATATGTCGGTAAACTTGGCTTCTGGCATTTAGATCCAATATTATTCTTTGGACATTTCTTTAAGGAAAAGAACAACCTCGCTCGTCATCACTCGAAAAATTGAGAATAATTGAATCTTATTTCCTGATATAGTTCGAAAATCACACCGTACCAACGACACTGTTTACTATAAGAAAATGCACCCATCTACCTCTCTGAAAAGTCATATATTTCAACAGCAATCTATCACCCTTACTTGTAGCTCAAGTTTGACCCAATTTCGTAAATAGTGTCATGCGATGCAAAATCTTAGCAAGAATCAAACTTGTTACAAAAACTCTTGGTTTCTTCTCATATATTGATTGTGACACCCCTCCCGATCGGTATGGTACCTCCAAAAGCTTTTTCGTAAAACTTTCAGAGCAACCTACAATCTAGTTATAGTTCAAGTTTGACCTAATTTCGATAAATCGACATGTAGTCATTCTAGTGGGAGGAATTAATTAGCTAGAGAGTTTGAAAACTCAAAAAACACATGGGAATCATAAGTAAAACACGTTGGTCCACTTAATATGTTTAGAAGCTTGGCTTATGGCATTGAGATCCATATTCTGCTTCGAGCTTTCTTTACCGAAAAGAACCATCTCGTCATCACTCGGAAAACTGAGAATTTTATTTCCTAGTTGGAAACTCACACTGACGACATTGTTTACTAAAAGAAGATGCACCCATCTACCTCCGAAAATACATTTAATTCAAGAGAAATCTATCGCGCTTACTTGTAGCTCAAGTTTGATCTAATTTCGTTAATCGACAAGAAGTCACTGAAGTGTGCGAAGTTAGCTAGGAAGCTTGAAAAATCCTAGTACTAAAAACTTGGGTATTACCTATAAGAAACTATGGTCCAGTTTGTTTGATAATTGGGGCGGTTGCATTTTCTTTTAACCGTGGTAGGTCTCATAGGAGTGAGGTGCTTGACAGTTAACACGGTCGGTGGAAGTACAAGTTACATCAAGGACCTCATCAAAATGAAAATTGCACCCAAGTCCATGCACTTAGCACAAGGACCCTGAAAATGAGCAATGAAGTGTGTGTTTTTTGGTTTGCGCATACTAGCGTTCATCGTGCTAAAGACTATTAGTAGAATCATTGTAGCTGCTAAGAATGGAAACGAAGATCCAACGGTTAGCAATGTTTCGATTTGCCGGTCTTGATCCAATGTTCAATGTTCAAAGTTATTCGTACACTATAAAGTGGTATGGTATGGTATTGTAAGAGATAAGACAAGATAAAGATAAGATAAGAAGTATTGCGATTGGCCGATCTTTTGAGTAACCTTCCCTCCCGATGTTTGGGAAGCAAGTGAAAATTTGGAAACCGGAAAAGTTTGAATTTTTTGCCGCCAAGGACCAAAGTGGTTTCCTTCCTATGTTCTCCTCATGCCTACTCCACACCAACCCGGTTGCCGAACACGCCAGAGACACAGAGCCGCCGTACCAAGGCACACATGCACATCACTACGCTGTGGACAAGGGAGAGATCAGCTGAGCCGGTGCACAAGGGGAAAGGGTAGGAGAGAGGCAGGATGGATGGTGAGAGGCAGCAAAGGAGAGAGAAAACACACAATTTGTTTTGCGTGCATAGGTCCTGAAATTTATTAGTACTAGCATAGTGTAGTACACTATAAGGCCGCAAGAGTTCCTCGTGTCAGAAACCCATCATAACTTTGCTCTGAAATGGAACCGCCTTCAACTTATGTTTGCTGCTGCCCTCTTCCCCTTCTAACGTTTTATTCTCTCAGCATGTACAGCGCGTGGATAGAGGTGACCATATGTCTAAGAAAATAAATATACTACTCCCGCATTGTATAAAAAAGCACACCTTAATATGGCCTACTACCAGTTCAAAAATAAATGGCCTACTATGTGGCATCCGCTAAGGTTCACCTTATACATAGTGGAAAAAATAAAGTTATCTTTAAGCCCAAGGTGCACCTCAAGCTTGTGGATTGCCCATAGAGAATAGAAATATAATTTCCACTCTCTCCCTATTTCATGTGATCGTTTTCAAAAGGTGTTCAAAATTTTCATGATGCAAAATCTTAGCTAGAAGACGAACCACTCATCAAAACTCTCTGTGGTTTCTGATATATTAATTAACCGCTCGATGGGTACCTCCAAAAGCTTTTTTCATAAAACTTTCAAAGCAACATACAATTTATTACATATAGTTCAAGTTTGACCTAATTTCATTAAATTCAAGAGCAATCTATCGCACTTAGTTATAGCTCAAGTTTGACCTAATTTCATTAAACTGTCAAGACACAAAATCTTAGCAAGAAGATGAACCTGCCTTCAGAACTCTCTTTTGGTTCCTGATAGTATATTAATTGCCCCCCACCCGCACGTGCGCCCCCTCCGATGGGTACCTCTAAGAGCTTTTCCGTAAAACTTTCAAAGCAACCTACACGGTTTACTTGTAGTAGTTCAAATTTTGCCTATTATATTTTTTCCGCTTTGCTTATTATAATTTTATAGAGTGATGATATGCCAGATGTCTATTATTTGAGTCTCACGTGCAGGGCACATGTAATTTACTAGTACTTGTAGTTTCAAATTTGACCTAATTTTGATAAATCGACATAAAGTCATTCTAATGGGCAGAGTTAGCTGGGAAGTTTGAAAACTCATAAAACATGGGAATCGTTGGTACAACATGTTGGTCCAATATATATGTATGTAAACTTCGCTTGTGGGATTCAGATCCAATATCTATCGCCCATGACACTGCTTACTACTAGAAAATGCACCCATCTACCTCTGAAATGACATTTAATTCCAGAGATATCTATCGCGCTTACTTGTAGGTCAAGTTTTACCTAATTAATTTTGTTAAATTGTCAAGATGAAAAATCTTATCAAGAAGTTGAGCCTATCGTCAAAACTCTCGTTGCTTTCAAATATATTAATTGTGAACCCTCAATGGGTACCGCCAAAAGATTTTTCTTAAAACTTTCAAAGCAACCTACAATTTACTAGTAGTTTCAATTTTGACCTAATTTTGATAAATCGACATATAGTCATTCGGTTAAATGGGCAGAGTTAGCTAGGAAGTTTGAAAACTCATAAATAAAACATGGGAATCATTGGTACAAGATGTTGGTCCACTATATATGTCTGTAAACTTGACGTGGAATTCACATCTAATATTCCCCGGACTTCTTACCAAAAAAGAGAAACCTCTCTCGTCTTCACTTGGAAAATGTAGAATTGAATGTTCTTTCCTAATAGTTGGAAACTCACATTGACGACATTGTTTACTACAACAAGATACACCGATCTACCTATCAAATTACATTTAATTTCAAGAGCAATCTATCACGCTTAATTACATGTAGATCAGGTTTGACCTAATTTCGTTAAATTGTCAAGATGCAAAATCTTAGCAATAAGTTGATCCTATCGTCAAAACTATCACTGTTTTATGATATATTAAATGTGACCGTCGTGGGTACCTCCAAAAGTTTATTTGTAAAAGTACCAAAGCAACCTATAATGTAATTGAAGTTTCAAATTTGACCTAATTTTTATAAATTGACATAAAGTCATTCGGTCAAGTGGGCAGAGTTAGCTAGGAAGTTTGAAAACTCATAAAACATGGGAACCGTGGGTACAACATGTTGGTCCACTATATATGTCGGTAAACTTGGCTTCTAGCATTAGATCCAATATTCTTCGGACATTTCTTTACGAAAAAGAACAACCTCGCTCGTCATCACTCGAAAAATTGAGAATTGAATGTTCTTTCTTGATAGTTGGAAAATCACACTGACGACATTATTTACTACAAGAAAATACACCCATCTACCTCTAAAAAGTCATATATTTCAAGAGCAATCTATCGCGCTTACTTTGTAGTTCAAGTTTGACCCAATTTCGTTAAATAGTGTCATGATGAAAAATCTTAGCATAAAGTCAAACTAGTTGTCAAAACTCTCGGTTTTGTCTCATATATTGATTGTGAACCCCCAATGGGTACCTCCAAAATCTTTTTCGTATAATTTTCATAGCAACCTACAAAACTTGTAGTATATAGTTCAAATTTGACCTAATTTTGATTAATCGACATATAAAGTCATTCAAGTGGGCAAAGAGATAAGCTATAGGAAGTTTGAGAACTCATAAAACACAGTAAAATCATAAGTACAATATGTTGGTCCACCATATATGTGTGAAAACTTGGCTTGTGGCATTTAGATCCTTATTCTTCGGACTTCCTTTATAGGAGAGAATAATCTCGATATCACTCAAAAAATTTAGAATGTTCTTTCCCGATAGTTGGAAACTCACACTAAAAACATTGTTTAGTACAAGAAGATGCACCCATCTATCCTAGAGAAGACATTTAATTCAAGAGAAATCTATCGCGCTTACTTGCTTGTAGCTCAAGTTTGACCTAATTTCATTAAATAGTCAGGATGCAAAATCTTAGCAAAAAGTTGAAACTATCGTCAAAACTCTCGGTAGTTTCTGACATATTGATTGTGACCCCTTGATGGGTGCCCCCCAAAAGCTTTTTCGTAGAACTTTCAAAGCAACCTACAATTTACTTGTAGTTTCAAATTTGACCTAATTTCGATAAATCGACATAAAGTCTTTCAAATGGGCAGAGTTAGTTAGGAAGTCATTCAAATATCGACAAACATTTAATTCAAGAGCGATCTTTCGCGCTTACTTGTAGCTCAAGTTTGACCTAATTTTGTGAAACTGTCAAGATGCAAAATCTTAGCATGAAGTTGAATGTGTCTTCAAAACTCTCGGTGGTTTATGATATATTAATTGTCCCCTAAATAGGTACCTCCAGAAGAGTTTTCATAAAACTTTCAAAGCAACCTACAATTTCCTTGTAGTTCAAATTTGACCTAAATTCGATAAATAATTGGCATAAAGTCATTCAAGTTGGTGGAGTTAGCTTGGAAGTTTGAAAACTCATAAAACATGGGTATCGTTAGCACAACATGTTGGTCCACTCTTTATGTCTGAAAACTTGTCTTCTGGTATTCAGATCCATATTCTTCGGAGTTTCTTTACGTAAAAGAACAATCTCGTCATCACTCAAAAATTTGAGAATTAAATGTTCTTTCGCGATAGTTGGAAACTAACACCGACGACATTTTTACTACATCACCCATCCACCTCTAAAAATACATTTAATTAAATAGCAACCAATTGCCCTTACTTGTGTAGCAAATGTTTGACCTAATTTCATTAAATCGGCAAAAAGTCACTAAAGTGTGCAAAGTTAGCTGGGAAGCTTGAAACATCCTATTTCTTAAAATTTTGGAATTATAAGAAACCATGTTCCACTTTGTCTGATAATCGGGGTAGTGTAATTATTTTTAATTGTGGTAGGTCCTATAGGAGCGAGGTGCTTTATTAGTTAACATGTGGTCGGTGGAAGTACAAGTTATATCATTAACCTCATAAAAATGTAAATTACATCCAAGTCCATGCATTTAGCACAAGATCCCTGAAACTAAGCAATGAAGTGTCTTTTGAGGTTTGCGCGTATGCTATATATTGTAGAGCCAAAATTTGTTCTAAAACAATCTACATTCTAGCTTTTACTACTAGTACGTATAGTAAACAAGAATCCATAAAACAGAGTGATCGTACTCTCTATTGGAGTAGTAACTTGGATTGGTTTTTCATATATCTAAGTACTACTACTAATTATAATTTCTCAAAAAAGTACCACTAATAAATGCAGTACTGGTTTGTCTGATTTGTTGTATGATGTACTACTACTATTACTAGTAGTCCCTTTGTCTGGGTTTATTAAGGCCATTTAAATTTCATAAGACCAAAATAGTTAATTACAGGTTGGTATCGAAGACATGCATGCAGTCCTCGGTCTCTCTCCTACAGCACTGTACACCCTGCAGCAGGCCGCATGCTTTTCGTCTCTCTCCAGGAGTAGATCTTCTTGCCTCTCACTCACCTGGATCTTCTTGCCTCGGTCTCTCCCTCTGTATTTACTGTACTGTCTGGTACAGTATAGCGTGACACCTGCTTTATTATGCACCTGTCAGCTTTCTGCAGTCTTTTTGTTTTAACGAAGAATGTATAGTGTGTGGACACTGTCTAAGAAAAAAGTGGCCAAGTGCAGGTGCCGCTGGTGCGCCCATGCCTAGCGTATTCCTGTACAATCTTACTAGTATAGTACGAAACTCAATCAGTATACTCTTCAGTATACCCACCCAACTCAGGTTTCTGGCTGGCGGGCACTACGTCGGCGAGCCGATCTTCCCTCTGTAACCACTCCCACAAGTTCGTGTACCGCGTCGGTGGATTCGACCATGAGCCGGCTGCTATGGACGCTGTCCAGTCTGAGGCGATGATTGAGTGCCCCTATGACGGCTGCTTTAGCTTGGTTGCCTTCGACAAGATCGACGAGCACAAGATCACGTGCTCACACAGCCCGTGCTCCTGTATTGATTCCGCCTGTGATTTCATTGCCTCGCCGGCAGGGCTCCTTCCCCATATGAAGGAGGCCCACGGGGTCATAGTAACTAGGACCATCTACGGTAGCGTCTTCTTTTGCCTCATCCCGACTCCACCACCAACAAGTATGAGGGCATTCACGCGCTTCCTCTGCGGGGATGACGGTGCCGTGTTTGGCCTGACCATCAGCACGCTCGGCCCGGTCGCCGTCATGTCCTTGGTGTGCATCAGGAAGGACAGGTGCTTGTGGCCGCGATACATGGCGAAACTGTCTGTGCCTGGCCCACCGGGTCGGCGGACTTGTCAATGGTTGAGAGCCTTAATGCGGTAATCAAGATGACGAGGAGCTCGTCACCGGCCAACCTCCTGTCTGACAAGCTCGGGACGTACCTCAAGGTGCCGCCACGGTTCCTGGTGAAGGTTGGACAGTCCACCCATGTATCTTTCTAGATTTGCATCGATAGGAAAAAATGATCTTAAAGTACGGCTGATGATCAAGACTGTAATGGTGTATTAGCATATAAATAGTACTGCTAGTAGTACTATTTTACTGCTCAAGTTTACTAGTAGTAGTCGTATGTAAGTTCTCTTTTGGTACTAGGAAGGATGCATTTTGGATGTAAACTAAGTTTGCTACTAATGTTATTATTGAGTATTTAGGGGTTTAGTAGGACTTTTATGTAATTGTTAACTTCTACGACATGGACCAGAGATAAACACACTAATCGTTCTTATGGTGCTTCGATTTTAGTCATCTAACTCAGTGATTACGGAATTTTATGCCCAAACTTGTCAATTTGACTTGATTTAAGTCTTGAACCAAGATTACCGTCGAAATTGTGCTGGTGTGGACGACGCATCAATGTGGGTCCAGCGTGCAGGATAGGTTGCCCTAGAATTTAGCCTAAATATCTAGAAAATAATATGGACATCTACGGCATCAACTCAATGTTATCAGAATCATCACGAACTATCTTTTCATATTATATGCATTTAACATTATGTAAGTTAGTATGTTTGTAGATATAATTGGTCAAACTTTCTAAATATTGACTTCGACAAAACCTAGTATGCTTTTTAATTTGAAAATGAGGGAGCATCTAAGTACCATACGAAAATGCGTCGAAATACATGTGTATCTAGATAAATCCAAGTTGGTAACTACTATTTTAGAATGGAGAGAGTAATCATTTATGAGTAATCTATTTTTTACAAAAAATTACTGCTATGGCACGTGCCCACGACTAGAGCATGGACCAATGCATAATAATCACGCGACCATGCGGTGGCGATCTACTCCGTACTGGATTACCCTACGTGCGGAGGCGCACTAGTGGAGCACACACTCATGCTGTTCCTGAGTACGTTAGTACTACTAGTATACGTAAATATGAGTACAAAAATAGATAGATCTTGTTGCTCATCGTACTATTTTTTCTCTGTAAGGCAACCTGGACGTGACTACTATAGTACTATATTGGCACAACTTCTACTTTTGGTGCTACAAGATGAATGTGGAACTCTCTATGTCCGTTCAAAAAATAAAACTCTCGGTGTAACATTAGTGTACTAGTACTTCTTGTACTCCCTAGTTTTTCGGACACACAGTAAAATAGTGCAGTAAGTCTATTTAGTCAAGCTGCATGCAACGAGCATTGGTTTGACGGGACAATTCAGGTTTTTAAATATCCAAGTTTCTACTCCATCTCGATGGCTCAAGACACGAAGAAGCTATTACTCCTCTATCCTCCGGCTGTCGCCCAGATCAAAATGAATAAGCAAAAGATTGTGTATCTTAGAAATTTCCATGGCCATTTATTACCTGAAGAGCTTTGTTTTGTTTTCTTCTAGGCACCTACAAAGACTGATACTGTACTGTACTATTACTACTACTTGTAAATAATGTGCTACGGTTGGGCCCTACAGCTAGTACTAGATATAGACTTTAGTAGCTACTCTCGTCACAGTGAATTGTCCAAGAGGTGGAGTTCCTTTTTTTCTCCAAGGGGTGGAGTTCCTTTTTTCTGAGAGAGGAAACCTTTTTTATTCCTTCTTTGATTCAAAGAAAATTCAAAGTTTTTGTGAAGGATCTTGTCCCTTAGGAAATAATCATACGTTGTTTTGTTTGATTCATAGGATTCCAATACGTAGGAATTATGTCCCATTTGGAACACAGGATAGAAAAAATATAGGAATATGAACAACACGGGTATTGAGATTCCTTCAAAGTATTCCTTTACTTTCCCTGTGATTCAAACACATACTTGATCCAAATTCATGTAGTTTCCTCTTCTTATGTTTAGAGAATCCTGCAAATCAAACGAGCCTTGAGAGATGGTCTTTTTTTTGTTTATCATTGATCATTTTTTTGTTTGAACATAGGGTCATAGAGCTTCCTTGGAACACGTGGAGGGTGGAAATTGCACAAACCTCCCACAATTGGATTCGAAATTGCAGGGAACTCCAAATAATCAGGATAGTCTAGTTGCAAGAAACTACAATACTACAATTACTTTTGGGTACAAATGTTGCAAATAGCACAAAATTCTCGATTAACCCTCTTAGGATTATTTCTTACATACCCGGGGCTCAACAATTGGATATCTTTGAAACTACGGCTCTAATTGTTGGAGCTTTGTGCAACTAGCCTCAATTGGAGACACACCCCCACTCGCCCACCTTCTGTAGTACTACTAGTATTAGAGTAACGCACCATCAGCCTTTGTCTTCTCCATCGCACCCCAGCCGCCAGCTCACGCCAAAGATCTTCCCTCTATCCCCCACCCCACCCCACCCCAAAGAAAGTCCCCAAAACACCATCCGCGGCCTTCTTCCATGGTGAGATCGATCAAGGTCTCTAAAGATCCTGAGCAGTTTTAGAAGGTGTTCATCGAAGGCCCTCTTCAAGTAATCATCAACCATTGCGCCGCCACCACCACCACGAGCCTCGTTGGTTCGTCCAAACATATTCTTCAATCAACAAAAGAGAGCAGAACTACGCCTTCTTCTCATCCGTTTGGCCTCCCATGTGTTCTTCATTCTCACCCGACGGTGAGACCGTGGGAATCCAAAGACTGCTTCGAAGTGGCGGGCAACCTGTGCAAGCTGACGCCACTGGATAGGTTATCCTCTGATGCTGTGATGCCAAATGGTTTTGATGAGCAGCGAGCAGGCGGCAATGGAGATTGGATCATCATAGTTGGGCCCGATTTCATGTGGGACCTTGTCAACGTGTACACTCGTCGCAAGATTGTTATTCCGCAAGTGTCGGGGTTTGAACCGACCGAAGGTTCTGCACTTATATTTTAGGATGATGCTGACAAAGGTCGACGTACTAAACTGTAGAAGGTAGTCATTTGCCAAGTTCCGACAGCTGCTGGGGGATACAAAGATTTATCTCTAGTCGCCATTTTCGAATTCAAGATTGCTGTCATCAACGGGAGTGATAGTCATGGATGGTCAGTTTGTGTTTGCCGTGAACGAGAACGGCTGTGTTTATGCATGGAAGTCTCCAGAACTTGGTAAATTCTCCTCCCTATATTTTTTATTAGTTTTGTTCCTGAATCAGTGCAAGCTATTTTTTCTAAACTTTCATTGGTTAGTAGGAATTCTGTTAAAATTTTGGTTTCTTTGATTCGAAGGAATTTCCTAGGAATTTCAGAGAAATGCAATCTTTAGGAGGTTTTCTGACATATAAGTAGTTTGTTTCATATGATTGAGTTCTGCTGATAGTATTGCTCGTCTCCTAGTACATCCCATGGAAACTATGATATCTACTACGTAGTAGTAAGTACTTATGTGAGACCCAAATATTATTCCTGAATCAATGTAAGTTAGTTTTTCTGAAGTTTCTTTGGTTAGTAGGAACTTTAGCCTATTTGATTCGTACGAATTCCCTAGGAATTTCAGAGGAATGCAATCCTTACTAAGTTTTCTTACATATAAGTAATTTGATTCATAGGATTGAGTTCTGCTGATAGTATTGCCTTGTCTCCTAGTACTAGTACATCCATGGAAAATATGGTATCTACTAGTAGTATTTACGTGAGACTCAGATACTAGACATATGACATATCATAACTATATAGAATTATAATACTAGGTAAAGCTCAAAAAATTAGAAATTTGATCGACATCTATAAAGTGTGGGCGCATATTTAGTTCTTGTATTTTATATCATGTAGAAGTCGATGTTTATTAGGTACTAGTACTTGTAAATTTTGTTAACATGGTCTTGAGAAATGAAGGAGAAGATTCTAGAATGATGGAGAAGTGTGTTTTTAGGATTGTGTATCGCGTTCATTTTGCTAAAGACTATCGCGTTCATTTTTAGGATTGTGTATCGCGTTCAAGTAGATGCTAGAACTGAAAAGAAGATCCAATTGTTGGCAATGTTGGGATTCGCAAGTCCTGATCCAACAGTGAATATTCAAAGTTATTCATATAGTACATAGTGGTAATATTATTATAAGATACGATAAGATATTAAACCTCCTAGAAATAATCCTTGTTGTTTTTCCATTGGTATATAAGACACCAAAATCTTGTAGGATCCAACCTTGCTTTTTTTCCCTATGAACTTTACATTCAAGATCCTATAGGATTATTTCCTATTTCATTTGATCCCATGAATCAAACTGTCTCTAGGAGAATTTCCATAGCATATCCCCATTTTGAGAAGAATTTGAATTTCCATAGCATCTCCCTAGGTTAGCATTTTTTTAAGCAATCAAACATCTTAAGTATAATCACGATGTTTGAAAATAGTACTGTATATCATCTTCTACAATGTCAGATCAATATCAATATTATTTCCATGTTACATTTCCTTTCCCTTTGAAGGTCCTATCCTTATCCTGTTGCCACACAATGTGTTGTACCTGACATTATTGAGAATGATGAGGAGAATGATCCTGGTAGCTGGCGGTTAGCAAGATCTGCCGATGGTTCAAGACTTCTTCTGGTCTATACATATGGTGTCTTAGGCAATGCAATTGTTGATGATACTAGTGTTGTTCACTATGGTCGCACCATTCGCACCTATCCTTCTGGGTTTGAGTGCATGGTGTTCTTGATGGACACAAGCAAGTTAACTGTAGCTAACCGATGGAAAAGGATTACTGACCTTGGATCATATTCGCTTTTCCATGGCGTGAACTATCTGATTATCATTGCAGTAGGCAATAAAAATGATCCGCCAGGATATCTGACGAGAAGGAACTGTGTTTACACATCACACCAAGAAATTGGCAACGAGTGCAGGCCGTGTCCTAAAATTTTCCGCTTCAGTCTGAATGGTGACGCATCTGTTGGTTTCCACACCAACACCTGCTGGAGATTGTCGGAGACTCCATTTTGGTTCATCCCAAGATTCTCAAACGCCTTGGAGTGGAACGAGCCTGTTCAAGGGTAGCTCGTTTGATCTCGGCCTTCTATTGAACTCTTTCTTTTGGCTGGTTTTTAGATGATGTATGGGTACTCAGCATTTAGTTTCGCACCCGGTCCGGCTTGTAAAATACTCCGTATGACCAAAAACTCCTTTTGTACACTTGGTAGTTTCTCCATGATGGCCCAAAATATATCGAGCTCGTTGGGGAACCCCAAGAGGAAGGTATGATGAGAATAGCAGCAAGTTTTCCCTCAATATGAAACCAAGGTTTAATCGAACCAGTAGGAGCAAGGAAACACCCCAAAGGTGTTGCTAGCTGAGCCTTGGCAGGGCGGACTACCGGTGCTAGTAGCAACGTGGAGACCTGCACAACACAACCACATAACTTTGCCCCAACTTGCGATGAGGTTGTCAATCTCACTGGTTTTACTGAAAACAAAGGATTAAACGTATCGAATGGAAGAAAGTAATAGTTTGCAGAAAGTAAACACAAAGCAGTGAACAGTTGATTGTAGATTGATTGTAAAAGAAAGGACCGGGGTCCATAGTTCACTAGAGGTGGCTCTCTTTAAGATAGATAACATGCTGGGTGAACAAATTACCGCGAGGCAATTGAAAAACATCGAGAAAGCAATACATGCATATACTACTCATCTTGACTCCTTTGAGACTTGATTGGGCATTACAACATTATACATAGACCGTCATCCAACTGCATCTATGACTAATAATCCACCTTCAAGTTATCATCCGAACCCCCTCCAGTATTAAGTTGCAAGCAATAGATTATTGCATTACAAATTGCGTGTGAAGTAAAAAATACGATTGTTCTATGAACAAAGGATTGTTGTTTTCTCCCTAGTAGCAACAACACATCTAGTACCTTAGAGATTTCTGTCACTTCCCTAGATTACCAGAGGCATGAACCCACTATCGAGCATAAATACTAACTCTTGGAGTTGCTAGCATCAACTTGGCCAAGATAGCTACTAACAATGGAAAACATGCAAGATCACAAATAATAAAGACATGATAGAATCAGTAATCAATCTGAAATAGCATCTCAATATCCATCGGATCCCCGCAAACACAACATGTACGATTACAAATAGATCTTGATCATGAACGGATCTCACAAGATCTAAACATGATAGCACAAAGGAGGAGAACCAGCCATCTAGCTACTACATGGACCCATAGTACAGAGATGAACTACTCACGCATCACACTAGAGGCTTCCATGATGATCAAGAAGGCCTCCATGGTGAAATCCCCTATCTGGTTGGGTGCCGGGAAGAGCTTCAGATCCCTCCTGATCTAGGGATGGAGGCGACGGCGGCTACACTCTTTCGTGGATTTTTGATCAGGTACTTAGGGTTTCTGTATTGGAGGCATCTTATAGTCGGAAGGAGAGGCTGAGGGGGTGCCTGGGGCGGCCAGACCACCCCTTGGCGCGGGCCAAGCCTGGCCGCGCGGCCAGGCCCCAGCCCCTCTCCGTCTCGTATTCTGGCTCCGTGTGTCCCTTGGTGAAAAACTGACTTTGGGTTTTGTCCCGTCCAATTCCGAGAATATTGATTTTCTGACTTTCCTGGAACCAAAAACAGCAAAAAACAGGCAGCTAGCACTATGGTTCTTTTTAATAGGTTATTCCAAGAAATCAAATGAAAATTACTCCAAAGTGTGGGCAAAACACAAGAAAGTAGATAAAACAAGGAATGGAACATCAAAAATTATAGATACATTTGCAATGTATCACTCTAGTATGTATATTTCACCAAGCTTGTAAAAGAACCTTATTAGGAGTACAGTTGTACTCTACTACTACTATTCCGTACATAATTTCTTCCAGAATGTTGTATAATAGTAGTACTGTTAGTATTACTCCTTGCAGGTCCGTAGTTTTGTTTCTTTTTCACTGCAGTTTGGGTCCTGTAAGCCTAAGTTGGACGTGTTGGTAAGTACTTCGCTCAGAAACTGCACGCGGTGGAAGGAACACGATGTTTCCAGGTTTACTAGGAAAAACATGTCTCTCATCATGGCATCACTAGTGATTTGACAAGGCAATACTTTACGATGGTGTGCTAGTCTAGTTTTTTCATCTTCTGAACAAGTAGTGCTTGTGTACCCTAGTAGTAGTAGTAAAGGTCTACTACTAGGAGTACCAGATAACTTGATGAAGCTAGCTAGAGTACTACTGTCAGTAGCTTCCACGGAAGAGAGAGGGAGGGAGTTTTGCACACGCTGGTGCACGTGGCAGCGCGTTCCTTCCGAGACAAGCTGGATTTAACTCCCTCACCGGCCTCCCCCATGCACACACAGCCTCTTTTACTTAGTCCCTTCTTCCCATCCACTACCGCCCCCTGGCCTCTTGCTCCATATTGTTGCCAACCAGCTCCTCGGCTCCGTGCTCTACAGGTGGCGGCGAGATCGGCGCCGCAACCTTCTGTAGGGAGGTGCAACATCTGTCATCTCTGTCCCGTGGCAGCAATGGTGGTTTGTGAAATACTAGAACACTCATACCTATTTCCTCCATTTCATAATATAAGATGTTTTAGCTTATGTGAAACGAGTGTATCTAGATTCACTCCGAATGTACATGATAGAGTTGATGATGAAGTTAAATTTTTATTGTCGATTGCGCAGCATTGTCATGTGTAGAGTAGTTCTTATCCCGGGTATGCATCCTTTTTTGTAGACTAGGATTCCATAGAAGCTTGTTTTCTGGGCTAGATCCCATAACTAAGAACAGTGAGGATCCGTTCGAAGTTGGTAGTTCGACAGCGCAAACTTTTGAACATTTGCATATATTTGTCAATCAACATCATGTAATCAATATTACAACTTGCTGTAGAAGGAGATAGGGAAAGGAGGGAAAAATAGGATTCTCGATGAAATAGGTTCCAATCCTGTGACATCTGCTATCCCAGATAACAAGGTAAATCAATAGAATGACATATGTTCTTGTCATTGCGCGTAGATGCTTTCGCTATAATCTCTGTTTATCTTGTAACAGCAGAAGCACAAAGTTAAAGAAGACTCTCAGTTTCCTGATGATGGAGTAGAAAATGGATGTCAGATCGCTACACCTAAGACGCCTCCTTGTTTACCTTCTGTGGAGACTGATGCAGTTGTAGCTGTAGCTGCAACTTGTACTGATGAGACTGCACCTGTCATCATCGTGCCAGATGATGGAGGTGGTGGATTGGTTTTACCATCCACGGAGACTTGTGCGGCTGGAGCTGGCAGTGAAGAGCCTTCAGAGGACATTGTGGTGCTTGATAGCTCGCCTATTGTGGAGACTCATGCTACCGGTGCTGGCACTATTGTTGGTGATGCTGATCCCACTCCCGAAATTATTGTGCCAACTGAAGGAGGCGCTGATTTGGGTTTACAATCTATAGAAATTGTTGCACCTGAAGGTGGTGAACTGTGATACGGAGCTTTCTTTCTTATGATTTGTATGATTTTCTCTGGAACCTGTATTATGGAGCTACCTTACGCATTTCTTATACTTTTGCCTGTTGAACTGTAGTGTGGAACTGGAACTACTCCTAGTATGTAATCATAATATTTAGATGCTTGAGTATTATCGATGATAAACCAATGCTAGCTGAGCTACATGAGAATTGGCCTTTGCCACTTGCAGGCATGGTTCCTGGCTCATCTCCTTTTCACATGCACGGTGAAAAGATGGTTCTGTTCCTTTTCTTGCAATGCCATTATGCTTGTGTTGGTGATCTAGCAATTTTATGCTGATTTTGTCACCCAATCCGCATTTATGTCTCTACATACAAACATATCTGTTCACATGACTTGAACAGAAAACAGTATCTTCTTTGCATCGACTAACACAAGGAGACATGCAAATATTTATTTATTTTTGAAACAAGGCAAATGATATGCCATTTTCATTGATAGAGAGGGACATGCAATTCATAAATCATCACATCCAGCATCTTGTTCTACAGAAGGCGTTATTACCAGATCCACAACCTTCTTTTCCTTGGGATGACAATGTCAAGTGCAGGATTTCGAATCTAAACGCAATCCAGTGTAGGTTCATCAGGACAGCCTCTAGTCGCGTCAGTCTCCATAGAAGGTACATCAGCGCTATGGTAGACACCGTTGGAAATGCAAGCTGAAGCTTTTGTTATACTCCTATCAGGACCACAGATAAGGGCCAAAAATTCAAGCTCTGAAATCTAGTGTTACAAAATAGACAAGAGGTTACCCCATCTGGACAATTCATAGACAATTCATAGTGCAATTTGAGCGTCTTACATGATCCTTAGATCTTAATCAATCCGGTCTTTTTATTGGTGGAACGAAATTTGTTGGTACTTTTATTTCTGTGAAGAACCTACAAAACATAGCCAAGTCAGACATCTGAATATATCTAACTTTTCAACAGTCTTATATGTGAAGATATCTTTGCATACCCTCACTTATCAAACTGTCTACGGATATCTTCCCGCTCCTTGGAAAGGCGAAGTCGATGTTCTATAGGGTACATCCATCTATACTGTACTGTACCTCTAATTACTTCCTCGTCAGGTACATCAACAGCCAAATGTTGCATTGTATCAAAGAAGGATGGGAAATATATCAGGTCAAAAGCTTGCACAGGATCTCTGCCAAGTCCCTTTTAAGATGTTTTCGAACTCTTCTGTCCAGAGCTTTACTATAGATTTACCTAAAGAACGTACCTACCCAAATATGCAAGCACCTTGTAAATCTAGATGGTCACAAGCTTTAACTATTTCTAGGAGAGGTGGAGAACAAACCAAAGCCAAGAAGAATGTCCAGTGCCTGAATCTAGCAGGCGAAGCGTGGGGATCGGCCAGCTGACCGCCGACTGGTGCGTCTCGTGAAGAACGGCGCGGCCAATGGTGGTAGGCCAGCACTATTGATAGAAAGGCATCGAGAAGTTTTTTTAAGGCGTGGAGAAGTTTGCGGCCTGGTTCTAATCCAGTGCATTTCCCATAAGAACGACGCAAAATTTGAAGAGACAGGGGCTGGTCGCGCGATTGAGGGCGGGCTTAGGAAAGTTTGGGGTCTCGGCAGAAAGTTTTGGCGAGCGCAGGGTGTTTGTCCACAATTTTCACAGAAATATCTGTGAATATTTTATCAGATTTGCCAGTTCTCAAGAGTCACCTCTCTCGTCATTGGATTTAACTCGCGATTGGTGCAACGTGAGGGTTACACATTTGTTGCAACAGCTTGTAACTGGAATTTAATGAGTTGCAACTACTAGGTTACAACTGAGTATTAGCACAATTAGTAGGGTGACGTCGGCTCCTTAACATAACAAGTTCTCAGGCACCTGGGATCTAGGCGCTCATATTTTATACCTTTTTTCCATTGTTGATGGCTTTGTTTCGAATCCGTCCGAGCCCTAGCACGTACCTTGGGATTTTAACTATCGAGCCCAAGAAATTGGCCCATCCAGCCTCATTATAGCGAAGACCTTCTAACTCGGCCATGTTTTGGGTCATTCGGCCGCACAAATAGCCTAGTTAGATTGGGTGAGAGCCCATGAAAAATAGCCCATCAATCCCTGCTTGGCCCATTTTTCTTCAATTCGGCCTTTTTTGGGCACCGTCCACCCACCCCTAAAAAAGCTCCGCCTATCCATGTTTTTAAGTACTACCTACAACATTATTTATACTTAACATTTTTTAGTTGAGCTGCTAGCAATATGCGTAGCAGATGGACAAGCAATTTTTTAAGGAGAAAAATAAATATGTTGTATACGATGTTAGTATACATTTTTTATGTTTTATAAAAGGATAACAATTTTCTTGTGTAGTGGCAAGGCATGCAGTTTATCTGTAGCAATATTATTGTACTGAGAGGCTGACTTGGCCGACCCACCTGCCTACATCTACTGCCCATCAACCTTACCATACAAGAGATCAGGTTTAACGAGCATGTTTAAAAAGTACTTGTACAACAGTCTCGACCGGAAAAAAGAAGACCAAGATCGACACGTTTCTTATCGAGAGAGGCTGACACGTGGGCCCCAGCAGCAAGACCATACATGCCTGCCGCATGGAACAACATTACCAAGGTTAAACTGGTGGACGCGACCAAAAAAAATGTCCAACAGACACACGTTTCTTCTACATAGGCAGCTAATATGTGGACCCAGCACGGAGACATTATACGGGTGCTGTATCGAGCAACGTTGCCAAGTTCCAAACGGGGAGGCGCGAGAGAAGAAAAAAAAGTCTAGCATGCACACGTTTCCTGCACAGAGGAGGCTGACATGTCGGGCCCACCAGCCTGTATAAACGGCAGAAGTAGCAAGCAACGCTATCAAGTTCAAAACACGAAGGCACGACAGAGTGTAAAAAATCCATCATACACATGTTTCTTCTAATAAGAGGATGACATGTGGGGCCCAACATCATGATTAAACGGTAGATGCATCGAACATCGCTATCAAATTCAGAACATGGTAGCGTGAGCGAAGGAAAAAAAATCCATCATACACACGTTTCTTCGAATGAGAGTATGACATGTGGGGCTCAAGAGGTTGGTTAAACGGTAGATGCATCGAGCAGCGCTATCAACTTCGGAACGGGGTAACGCCAGCGAAGAAAGAAATTCCATCATACACACGTTTCTTCTAATGAGAGGATGGCATGTGGGTCCCAGGAGGTTGATTAAACGGTGATGCATGGGGCAGCGCTATCTACTTCGAAACAGGGTAGCGCAAGCGAACAAAAATTCCATCATACACATCATCCTTCTAATGACAGGCTGACAAGTGGGACCTAGCAGCCTGACTAAATGGCAGACGCCTTTGAGCTACGTTATCGAGCTCAAATCCGAGAGGCGAGACCGAAAAGTATGGTCCACTAGAGACACTAATGTCCGGGATGAAACGAAAATCATGCTTCAGCGAGTCAACATCGCGCGAGGAAACGAAAATCTTGCTTCTGCCACGCGCCAACCAAGCTTACTCCATGTTTTTAGTAGATCCGTCGTAGTAGAGGGCCGTGAAACAGGAAAAAAAAGTTTTCCGTCGGCCACGGTCGAGCCAAGAATTTTGTCGCGGAAGACGCGCCTTCTACGACGACCGTCGGGCCAATTCGTTGTGGAAGGAAACATTTCTTGTAGTGTCTATGGCTCACCGTGATCCCGATGCTAAGGTCAAATCGGCCGGAGGTGGTCTGGGTCGACGGCAGCGACGACCGTGGCACTCGGACAGAGGCGAACAAGACGACTTGGCGATGGGGATTCCCTATAGTCCTGGTCGATTCCTTCTGTAGGGAGGTTGTTGGCGAGTAGGTGGAGCTCCGGGATACTCAGGGATGCGAGGGGAGGCACGAGACGGTGGGCCACAGCAGCGTCTTGCGGCTAGGGTTCCGACCAAAAGAGGATCACAGAGGGAGGGCATGACAGTGGCAAGAGGAACTGGAGAGGATGGCCACGGCACTGGGGTCTTATCCTCGCCCACAACGGTGGCAGGGCAGGCATCTTGGTGCCACGGAGATCAACGGCGTGGACGGCGACAACGAGCTGCTCGCTGTCATCAACGAAGAGGACGAACAAGCGCGTCAAAGCGGTATGCGGGCCGCAGCTGGGCTGGCTTGGGCCGAGTTTGGGCTGTGGAAAAGCTTACGCGGCTGCTACTACTGGACGCACGTCGCGAAAGAGAGGACAGGGAAAGAGTTGGGCCGGCCCAAGAGGAGGTCTGACTCATTTTTTTAAAGAAAACACTTTTCTTTTTCTTTTTCCATTTGTATTTCAAATACTTCCTGTTTTGAATCATTTCAAAAATACAGAGACTTTAGGAAACTATAGAAATATTGTAGAGACCCTTTATCACAATTTGGGTTCCAATAATTTTGCTCTTTTCAAAATTTAAAACCTTTTGAATTGCTTTTAGAGAGAGAGAGAGGAAATAGGGTTTTGGGTTTACATTAATTTTCTTTGCATGCATTTCTAACAGATGATGCTCATGATGCACAAATAAAACCCTAATTAGGATTAGCTAAAACTGGGGCGTTATAGGTCTATCCCCCTTACGAGAATCTCGACCCGAGATTCCGCAGGTTCGAAGAAGGAAGAGAAACACGGACACTCTAAGGATAAGAGGGAAACACACTAAACAACTCATTGAGTATTTCATGGTCAACTCATGATGGAGTGTTCAGAAATGACTCTGAGATGAAGACATGAAACACGTCAAGGTAACATAGGAAACAAAAGGAGATGGTTCCAAGATGATAGATGACTGGTCTTCATAAGGATTGAGACCATGGAGCTTAAAAAGAGTTTAAGCTTATGAAAAGAGGAGTGTACAACGGAAAGAACACGACCACAGACTTTGAAATCTGAGTCTCTATTAACGGCTTAAGTAGAGCTTCCAAGGTACAGAGATACAGATAACCTAGTTGTTGATCTACTTTTGATACAGAAGGATCACTCTTCATTCAATAGAAGGTTAAGACAGACGGTTGTTTTGTGGCGAGGACTCGTAAGAGTCATAAGGAACATGTAACAAGATAAACTTCTGATTACCAAAAGCATAGTCACTCTATGAACATGGTCGAAAAACGAAAAATACTCTTTATTCATCCAGGGTTATCAAAATCTTTGCCAAAGATCATGATATCACTTCACACCACAAGATTAATAGGTAAGAATATTCCTGATGACACGAGGAAAAAGAAACTTCATTCTAATACTTCAATTACTTGGCACAACAAGAATCTTGCCAACATAAAGGGTCTGGAGGATCGACCGAGAGACATTTAGAAACACTAGTTTAAATGTTCTCCTTGATGTTTGAGGAAGCAGACATCAAGTAAAGGCCGGACTTCGGATACAAAGGAAACCATAAGCACAAATCCTATAATTAAATCATAGAAGATGCCTTATGAAGAGTGGTTGTAATTGCTGAATCAAGGGAACATGGCAATATGTCTTCTGACTAATTGTGTCAACCATTACATCAATTGTGTCGAGCTTACAAAGAGACCTATGTCACAACCTTGAGGAACACCAACCATCATATCTGCTTGAGATTCAGATTTGGTTAGGTGAAATGATACTTCAGACTCAGCATGTCCGAATAGAAAGTTTGCAAAATTTACCACAAGGATAAAGTTACTAGATTCTCAAGACATGGACTACAGTGTTAAGCTCCAGTAGACTGAGCTAGGTTGCTAGACCCATGTATTAGCATCTAGTCAGAGGACAACTTCTCATACGTCGAATACTTACAATGAGATACACATGTATCCTTAGGGAAACGAACATAACTCTACTCAAATCCACGATGACATCTTTCAACAACTGCACGTGAACTAGATGAGGTTACTTCTAACATCCAAAACACATACTTCGAGATCACACGAAGAAGGTTCTTAGAAAGTTTTCCAACATTAAAGCCAAATGTTCCATATGAATCTTTTCTAGGATGGAGAAGATAAGGATACTGGCGATGAGCTCAACAAAAAAACTTATCAAGATACTCCAAGAAGATGGTCTCATATGTTGTATGAACAAGGCAAAAGTATTGGTCAGCCCAAGGGACATGAAGATATACCTAGGTGAAACATCATGAGTAAATACATCATCAGGAGAATCCCTAGGACTTATTTTGATTTGTCGATAACCCAAATCAAATCAAAGGTGGGGACGATAACATTTCCACGAAGGAAACACTATCTTTCTTCATTGCAAACAAACCTAGACATCCCTTTAGGTGGAACAAAGTCAGATAGAACTTTTGTCTTACAACTCTCCAAGTTGTTGTTTAAGCTCAACCAGCTAATTCGGGGGTATCCAGTATAGATCCTTGGAGAAGAAGTAGTTCATAGAACTTACTTGCTGATGTGTACGCACTTCTATTCTTGTAGACAGTTGTTGGGCCTCCAAGTGCAGAGGTTTGTAGAACAGCAGCAAGTTTTACCTTAAGTGGATCACCCAAGGTTTATCGAACTCAGGGAGGAAGTGGTCAAAGGTATTCCCTCTCAAGCAATCCTGCAATCAAGATACAAGAAGTCTCTTGTGTCCCCAACACACCCAATACACTTGTCAGGTGTATAGGTGCACTAGTTCGGCGAAGAGATAGTGAAATAGAAGTGGTATGGATAAGTGTAAGTGGTAAAGGTGCCAGAAAATAGCTTGATGGCGTGGAAGAGACTAAAGGCAAACTGAAATAAAGATGGAAACAAGGAAACATGTAACAGATCTAGTTGCAAACGGTGTTTCAATGCTTAGAAAAAGGCCTAGGGATCATACTTTCACTAGTGAACACTCTCATATAAATATATTATCTTCATGATACTACTCTGTACTCCTCTCCGGTTGGACACTCTAATCCATGGTAGGGCTATAACAGCACACCTCAAAGTAAGCCTTTCCCATCTAGAGAACCCCACACTATCACCTTGAGCACTAGATGGTTCCAACAAACACCACAATTTCATAAAGACATCCAACTCCAAATATAACTCATAACAAGTATTTCTAATCTCTAGCCTATGTGCCACCATGGTGTGCACGTTGTCACTTTCACACACATGGGGAGAGCAGAGATCTACTAAAGCACTTGAGTAGCAAGGTAGATCTACTTGATTACAAAGCTCATGATCACAATATGATCATGCATAGAGAGAGAGATGAACACATAGCTACCAGTTGAACCCTTAGCCTCGAGGAAGATCTACTCCCTCATAATCATGGGAATCAGCAACGGTGATGGAGATGGTGGTGGAGATCGATGGAGATGGCTATGAGGGCACTTCCCCGTCTCGGCAGGCTATCGGAACAGAGACTTCCTGTCCCCCGAATCTCCCCTTCGGTGGCGGCAGCACTACGGAACTTTGTGTGGCTGGAGGCTTGACGATTTAGGGTTTCTGTATCGGGGGGATCTTATAGGCGAAAGGACAAGGTGGGTGGAGGTCGGAGGGGCCCACACCACCTGATGGCGTGGCCAAGGGGGACCCGTGCCACCCTATGGTGTGGCTGGCCCCTGGCCCCTCTACGACTCTCCTTCTGGCTAAACTTCTGGCTTTTCAAAACTTGATCCAAGATTTCTTTGCCACGACCATTGTTTTACTAGCTTATATTAACAAAATTATGGAGAGATATATGATACAATCTCCCTATATTTTCAAGATAGAACTTTCAACTACTCTTATCTCTAGGTTTGCCAAAACCTTTTATAAAACTTTTGAACTCTACTCTTGGTAGAAGTACTAAGGGACATAACCTAGTTCAAGAAACTCCAACCTTTTCAAAATAACCATCCTTACCTCAAGCTAGGCTTGATGGTAAACCTAGAACTAGCTTGAGTGGTTACTAAGATGAATTGCCTTGATCTGCTATCTGATGCATTGCCGTGGTCTGTTGCTTGACTTGTTTGATTAGCAAGTAGTATGAGCTAATCTAGGAGCTCATCCTCCAGGATCAAGCTAAATTGAGATTAGAAACCCTAAGAAAGAAAACAAAGCTCGACTTGATCTCTAGTCACTAAAGTGACCATCTAGCATCTAAACCAGATTAATCCAGGGTTAATCCTTTCTAGTACCCTCCAAGTCAATGAACACCTTCCCTAAGCTTGTATACCCTCTACTAAATATACACTTCAACATCATCCATTTGATGATGATTGGGAATCTTGCAACCAATCAAAAACATTAACTCTTGTATTCTAGTCAAAATCCCCAAACCTGCCAAATTTGGCAAAGTCTGGAAAAAGGTCATCAATATCACATATTTGAGTCTCCCTCATTTCCAATCCCTTTGAATTTTTGGTAATACACTTGAACCATATTGTATACCATCATAAGTACTAACAAGTACCACTCTTTTTATTGGATAGATCATCTTTTAATCCACTTGTTCTTGATGGTTTTGCAAGAAACAAAATAATAATTCCTGCCAATCTTACCAACATGCCTACTTTGGCAAATGCTCACATCTTCATACTATCCTATTTTGACCAACTCTTGGTATGGTTGTGCTCTACTCATGAAGTTATATCCATCCCTAATTCACTTGTTTCAATTGGAGCCTTGTGCTTCCAAAACCCACATGGTTTTGAAGGCCAGTGGATAATCTGCTTTAGCACCCTTATTTTATTCAAAGTTTGAAATCAATTCTTGAAGCACTCAAGCATCATCAAGCTAAAATTATTGTACCATGGTGATATACTTAACTTGGTCTATCCATCCATATAGCACATGCCCCAAGGGGAGCTCTGAGCTCCAAGATCCAACCATGTTTTGATGGTATGAAAATAACATCACCCTAGATCCTTTATTCCTTGTTTCCTACCAAAATAAAGTTGGATTCTCAACACCCAAGGTTAGAAATGCTAGATACACCTTGTGGAACTCATCTACCTTGGATATAAAAATTCATCAAATATTATCCATAATTCCTTTGACCCAAAAAGAATTAAATTCCTTTATTTTACTAAAACTTAAAAACTCTCCCTATAAAAGAAAATTAATTTTTCTCCAAATCATTTACCCAAAGTTTGGCACTTTTGAAATATATATATCATACACTATCCTCCCAATTCAAAAATAAATATTTTTGAAGAGGTTTATTATTTCTTTTTGCCTATTTCCTTAAATGGAAAAAATGGAGTAATAGTTGTTTTAAATACTTTTATCCTTCAATAGATCTTGGGAAAAATCCACAAAGTGTGGATTTATATTTGGGACCATCTCAAACCGAAAACCCACCTTGGAAGATTCAAAACTTTCAAATGAAGTCAATAAAACACATTCAGTAATATTTGAATATTTGATATAAAAAGGATCCAAAATATTCAGAAAAATCTCAAGCAAAACCAGGACATGTAGCTTGGTTATTCCCATCAAATAGCACCTTTGCAACATCTTGTCAAGACCAAATCTAAGACTTTCTTCATGATCATCAAAATGGCCAAAATTGGGAGATATTCAAAACCATAAGCTCAACCTCATCCTAACCCATCAAAATCTTGTACAACACTTCTCCACAGCCACCCATCTCACCCAAGTCGTGCTACACTGTAAAAGGGCACTATTCCCCATGTTCCTAGTGCTTGGAGCTTTAGAGAGAAAAAGGAGCCCCGTGCATATCTTGGAAAGATCCTTGAAACTTCAATACTACTACCAACACCACCTCTGTCTCCACTCACCAGGCATGTACCAGCAAACCCTAGCACCATCTACCCCACATGCCATCCCCCATGGCTACCCCTAGCCCCTCTCTCTCTCCCTTCTTTCTCTCTTGGGAACCAAAAATAAGGAAGATACAACTCCCTCTCCTACCCATCCCTCTCAGGCCATGTGAGCTCTAGCATGATAGCAGAATATCAAACCACGAGCCCCTGCCCCGTTCAGCCTATCGCATGCCACCACCATTGGAAGTGCTCCCGCATGCACCCGGTCCTCCATGGACAATGTCGCCTTGTATAAAAAGACCCAAGGCCGCCCCATCCCTCATTTCCTCCCCTATTTCCCTCCTACACCCCCTCTGAGCTGCCACGAAAGCTCTAGTACCCTCCCCTACTCCTCCTCACCCTTGACCAGAGAAAATAAATCTGGCGACCTGCACGGAAGATGAAGGCCAGGCCGACCTTCCCTGCTCTGTTCTCCCTCCTTCCTCTTGCTCAGTGAAGCCCACACCTATAAATAACCCTCCTACTGCCTTTCCTCTTCCAGGACCGCCTCAGGCGCCGCCGCCGTGGAGTTTCCAAGCATGTGTCACGGGTGCTCGTGCGCGAGCGACCTTCCATCATTGGAACCGACTCTACTGCCCCTCTCCAGGACTGTCAGGGCACACCACGTCACCCCATTGAATCTCCAACGACTCCTGTCGACCCTAGGTGAGCTCCCAGCCCTCCTCTACTAGAACTAGGTTTCCCTCGCCAGCGCCTAAGGTTAAATGGGGACGAAGACCCACGACCGTTGATCCTCCTTTAAATTGTACGATTGTCCTCTCTCGATAACCCTTCACCCTCCTCACTCATTGACCGTCGGGCCCCATCTGGCCAGGTTCAAACACGCCCCGCATGGTCCCCACAGTGCAAGAAGGCCGGCTGGGCGCCATGTGGCCCATCGTTGGTCAAAACCGGCTCGGTATATCCCCTACCCATTTTATCTTTAATTTTTTTCTCTAGATCGATTAATCTAGCTTCTTGGTTTAAATAGAAACAAAAATGGAAAAGGCTAGGAAAGTCCCAAGTGTAAACTTTTACATACTCTCAGATGTTTTCCTCAGCATGCAAGACTAAAATTTAGGTAAAATACCCAATACTTTGTTTTTTGAAAATACTCTATTAAGATCTGCCATTTTCACTAAATAATGATTCCAGGTAGTTTAGTAAACCCAAATGGGGTGAACTCAACTCCCTCCGGATAGTAATTGAAGTACTTACCCCATGGACCTTGTCCCATGCCTTTTGGAGTTGTGGTTTATCTTTGGGAAAAATAACAAAATGCATCCATATCTGCATTATAAAAATTCTGTAGGACAAACCATGAATCAAATTGACCTCATTCCAACTCTCGGTGATGCGGTACATCAATATATATATCTATATCCAGGAGTTCAAGAATTATTGATCATCTGATTATTTATAATGATTTAAAACCTTCTACATGTATTTTTTCCACTAAGAAATTCACTGCAGAAGCTAGGCAACTCCAAAATGGATGATTCCAATTTATTATGGAAGGTATTTGTAATACCTATCTAGTGTAATTTGTCCCATACCATTTATACCTGCAGAATAAATCTGGTTAAAAAGACAAGGTGCTTACAAAACTAAATTTGGGAATTTTCCAAGGGAATTATGGTAGTTATTTTGAGGTGTTTCCAACTCTCAAAAATCATAAACTCAATTATATACAATATACTCAAAGCACAAACTTATTTGAGCTACATATATTTTCTGGTGATTTATTACCTTAAACTAGTGTTATTTCCACTAGAATAATCATACCTAATTAAGATAAATTGATAAAATCATGAAACCACTTTTGTTGGCCTTGTTATTTCAATACTTATACGATGATGTTATTTTTGCACATTGATATCATACAGACCCAAGCCTTAGTTTCAAACCCCTTTCTTCAGGAGGTATTTGACATTTAATTCATAAAATAAGTACCACCAATGCTTTTCCATTAATTCAAATTGCCTGAGACTCAACTACTCAAAACCTACTGAATGGTATACTTGTATTGTTCAAATTCTTGTTGTATTCTATTGGTGTTCGTATGATTTGTGTTGATTGTGCCCTTGTTTGCTTGCATGTATGATCCCTGACGACGATAGTTGCGATTATATCGAAGATCTGAAGAAGATGGTGATTATTATTGGCTATTATGGTATTCTAAGAAGAAGTTAAGGGACATATATTACCAGTTTGCTGATCCTAGGCAAGCCACCTTCTTTCTCATAAGCCTTGTCCTACTATTTTACTTACACATGTTTTACTTACTGTTTATGAAACTACATTGATTTAATATATCATGAGCTATATCTGGTAGTGGCTTGGCTCCTCCAAACCATTACACATTTGTACTAATAAGTACAACCCCCTTGGTGACGTCTACTTGTCCCTAGTATGATAGTTGGTGTATAACACCATACCCCTTTGGAGACCCCGATTTAGCCGAAGCAAAGCTATAGGATGGGAAGACGCCAGAAAAGTATTACAAAATGTTTTATGATAAAACCTTGGTGAGGTTTGACCTACCAAGAGGAGTTTGAGAAAGGAAAAAGGTTTTGTTTTACAAGAGGCTGAAGGAAAGATGGAGGAAAAAGGTTTACGAAAATGCACCCGGTTCTTTGCAGTTTTGTCAGAACCATAAACCTGTGCAACCACATTACTCCTAGATGGGAAGGGGCTAGAATCAAAGTTTGTTTACTTTGGTATGAGTTGCCTTGCAACTATTGCAGGAGATTTCCATCTCTAGAGGTTGGGACTTCTCCTGTAAGGGTCCATGTGAAACCTTGATCCGGAGAAGAAACGAATGGTCGACGGGCCACCATGCGTTAATATGAACCTCTCATTGAAAGCGCACACTTTGTGAAGTGAAAAAGGCGCTCCGGTTGATCCTCGATACTCGACGTCCCGGTGTTGAGAGGAATAACTCATAGGGTAGGCTCTTGTACTAGAGTGGGTATTTCGAAGGTCTTGACCGGTTACTCGACCCACGATCTATGCGTGATCAGAGAAGGGTACCCAGATGGTGTGGGTAAATTGTACAACCTTTGTAAAGTGTAAATATATTCGAATAGCCGTGTCCACGGTCATGGACTATTGGGAAGGTTGCTGTAGAGCACTGCTGGTATTCATTTCAAAAAGGATTTTGGAAAAGCAAAGGCTTTGGAAAGGTTTTGACCATGGGATGGTCAGAAAGGAAGGAAATGAGTTTGGTCATGGGATGATCGGAAGGACGAACAAATGGGTGACTCAATCCTAATGTTTTCCAAAACTTCTCAAGAAGGTTTTCAAAATGTTTTACAAAAGTTTTCAACAAAGATATGTAGATGCTATATCTACAAGAGAAACAAATTTGAGAAAGAATCTCTTTTGGAGCCCTCCTATTACCACAACCATACTACATATCCTATGGTTATTATTATTATCTTAAGGTGGGTTGCGAGTACATTCAAAATACGCATTGGCATTGTCCCTGGCTATAAACTTGGTCAGATCTCAATAAGAAGGTGATGTTGATGGCTATGAAAGCTAGGACATTCTCCCAGTCAGCTGCCTGTAGGTGAAGGCATGGCTCGGGATCTACGCTTAGTGAAGTTCCGCTAATGATGCTTGATGTAGCCATATTGGCAAATAAGGTATGGCATATATCCTCTTAAGTAATGGATGTTTACTTTGTTACTTGACGGTTATGTGCCATGATAGAATGATCATGGGATCATGGTGTATGCATAATAGGGATTCTCGGAGGATTAATGCAGGGGCCCCACAGACTTGGTATCAGAGCCATCCTAACTGTAGGAGAACCTTAGTTAGCATGGTCGTTAGACAGAAAAACTAATTTGGAAACACCGACTTTCAAAAACTATTTTATCAAAGCATCTTGAAAGATTCTACTTATTATCCTCACCTAATTTAATGGATTTCAAAAATAGTTTCTTCTATCCCTTGTCCGAATTTCGAACCTACGGTTTTCAAATAACTAGGACCTAGAACCTAGTGAAGACGATGAGGACGAGATAAGAGAAGCAACTACAAGCAAACATAAGGAGACTACAAGATCGCACTACTAGCAGAATCCTCATAATCAGAAGAAATCAAGTGTTGTACTATCAAGAAGCTTCCAATGACTCGGCGAAGGCTTCATACACAAGATAGTGACTCAGACCCTAAGAAAAATGATGTTTAGGATTAATAGTCCTAAGATAGGATTCCCCTATATCACGAGTAGTTAACTCCTTGGTCCCCCTAGTAGGCCGTGTTTGCTTGCCTAAGTGCCTAATGTGTTGCTTGACGTGTGTTGTTTACGGAGAACATTGTGACCCCCTCGCTCAGTTCACCTTATATAAATGTTTCGACTTGTCTGACCTTAGTCGAATGGGTTGTGAGGATCGATACCCCACCTAGTAACTCAGGCACCCCCCCAATTAGTTATCGCTTACGAGAACCCATACTAACCTCGGGAGTTTCGAGAGGAAAATCCTCACAAGAACTAGGAGTTTGACATCGTCAAGCTAGAAACCCTTGAAGCCTACTCCTCAATAGGATGGCATAATTCATCAAATGCAACTCTCAGGACTCGTGATCCACATTACACGCCATCCTTCACCAGCCAATAGTAGCGAGAATCCCGTCGAAGCTGGAAGTCTACCACCGAATGATCCTCAATATCCGTTGGAAACCACAACACTTACTAACTAATCCAAGAAGTGAAGACCTGACTCCACTAACCTTCGGTATATTAGACATTCCAATAGCCCCAAAATACTAACTCTTCTGGTCAACCCTACCCCAAACCTATGGGAAGTTCCTCACTCGAAAGCCAAAATAATCCCCAAAATCTTGAAGATTAGGATGCATGAAGACAACGAGTCCACTCTGTCATCGAGCAGAAGCAACGCCAATAATTCAAGAGAAGACAACTCCTCTAAAGTTGGATGCCTCTACCCTGACTGAAAACTAGCAAGAAGAGTTGTTAACCGCTGACTTTCCCTGAGCTAACCCCTTCTAACTTTATTAGGAAACCACCCACGACATGGTTCATGCAATGGAACAACACTCAGGGACCTCAACTCAAGACCCAAGGAGATACAACCTTCTTCAGCACCCTGCCAGGAATTCAAGATGGAAGATCTCCACCACTCTCAGGGGACGACTAGTGAATCTCTAAGGTGGAAAGACTACATATTTCCACTCAACTCCCAAAGGCAGTCTATTGTAAAGGAATCCCGAAAGATTTCTACATCTGAAGTCATTCACCAAGCATAAACTCACGAGTCATCAGACGAGTCAATAAATGAAGCTTTAGGAAGCCCTGTACTACCTTAGCGGAACATCCACCTAAAGGACCGCAAAGTCGCTAACTCCATCAATTCTAACCTATTTGGAAGATCCACGAATTTAACTACTCAGATAGGCCAAGTACAAAAAAGGTAGTATATAAGCCTCGTGGTAACTAGTTTTGTAGACGACATCTGAAGATGTCAACTCTGGACAGAAGGTTGCCGATAGCTTCCAAAACATCATTCGATGTTCCCAAGAAAGAAGGACTTTGTTATCCTTGAGTTACCCCTAATTTAACCCTAAGGGGGAAGACTGCGTATTTCCCACCAAATAGACTAACCATCTATCAGAAGCAACCCCATGAGTTATACCGGAAGTTGTGAACTAGGATACGATAATCCCTTAAGAGAAACACCATGAATCCTTACAAAAGGAAGATCCTCTATCGCAATCAAGATTGAAGCCTGCTCAACTCTCTATGCATCCGAGAAGACTGAAGTCCAACTTTACCGACAAAGTAACCACGTTCAGAGACGACATCCGTAAGTTAGTACGTTGGAAACACATAGCACAAACCACGACACAAAATCCCCTAACCTTACTCCCCCGAATCTCGGGACGAGATTCTTTTAAGGGGAAAGGTCTGTAACATCCCAATTTAAGCAACCCTGATTAGTTGACCAAAATGCAAAAATTAGGTGGGACAAAAAGTTTCTCTTGTGTAATGCTGAAGTGTTTGCTTGTTGTCTGACTGTGCCTATGCATCTAAATGTGTAGAAGATGACATATTCCTTACCTCACCCTCAGTTGACAAAAGTTATTTCACAAAACTTTCTTGCCTTACTTTCATATTCTCAAATTTTCTGGCTTTTCAAAACTTGAGCCAGGATGCCTTTGCCACAACCATTATTTTCCTAGCTTATATTAACAAAATTATGGAGAGCTATATGATACAATCTCCCTATATTTTCAAGACAAAACTTTCAACTACTCTTATCTCTAGGTTTGCCAAAACCTTTTATAAAATTTTTGAACTCAACTCTTGGTAGAAGTACCAAGGGACCTTACCTAATTCAAAGCTCCAACCTTTTCAAAGTAACCATCCTTACCTCAAGATAGGCTTGATGGTAAACCTAAAATTAGCTTGAGTGGTTGCTAAGATGAATTGCCTTGATTTGATGTCTGATGCATTGCCATGGTCTGTTTCTTGACTTGTTTGGTTAGGAAGTAGTATGAGCTAATCTAGGAGCTCATACTTGTTGGACATATGCCCTAGAGACAAATAATAATAAATGTTATTATCATATTTCATAAAGTTTATGATTAAGTTTTATATCATGCTATAACTGTATTGAAAGGAAACATCAATACACGTGTGATATATAAACAACCAGGGGTTCCCGGTGAAACTCTAGTCACTGGTTCATTGGTCAATAGATGATCAAGGTATCCTGATCATGTGGCATTTATGCTAGTTGGAAATGGAGTTAACTCATTCTGAGAAAGAGATGATGAACCAATACCCAACCTAAACATCGTGACCCGATCATGTCATGAAGTTCATGCTACGATGATTAGAATAGACCCTCTTAGACTATTCCTTAGACCATGAGGCTATATCAATCACTGTCTCCCAAGAGTGCTTACATAGCATCAAACGTCACTTGGTAATACAGTGACAATAAAGGTGTGTTCAGGTATTCGGAGGAACCGTAGAGGCAATACACTACTAGAAACAGCCTATAGATAGACAAGATATTCAGTGGTGCATATGTGAAACCATGCGCCATAGATAAATATCAGTGGCGCACTAGAAAATATGCGCCACAGAAACCTGGAAGTTCTGTGGCGCATTGTCTACAATATGCGCCACAGAAGATTGGTGGGACCCGCCAGCCAGGCTGGGTTGATCCAAGTTCTGTGGCGCATAGCGAGATATGCGCCACAGAAGTTGCCTCTTATGTGGCGCATATTTTATTATGCGCCAGGGAACATGGAGGAGGGACCCACCACGGAATCTAATTCACCCACGATCTGTGGCGCATTTTCTGATATGTGCCACAGATGTGTTTCACTTCTGTGGCGCATATCCCTACATGCGCCACAGAACATGGAGGAGGGCCCCACACAGGGAATCTAATTCACCCACTTCTGTGGCGCATTTCCTCCACATGCACCACATATGAGGGCGTCCAGAACCATGTTAAAAAGGTGACAAAAGCTCTTATCTATCCACCACCACCCATTTCACATCTCTTCCTTTCTACCTCCTCCCAACTCGTCTTCCTCCTCCCTCACACCCCATTTTGCCCATAGTTTCTCCATTTTCTTGTAACTAAACCTACTTTAATCCAAAGATTTGTAAGTGGAAGCTTCCCTCCAACTTCTAGATCTAAAAGTTCCTTACTTTTATCTCTCACATCTCTATTTGTTTACTAATTTCCTCTCCACCAACTTGTAGATCTATTTGTCCACACTCTCTCATCACGCGGTCTCGTCTCGCTATTATTGTGTCTACTAGGTGAGTACTTGGCCATGAACATGTAGGTGAAGCTTGTCGTGTGGGCGGTGTGTGTGTGCGATCCATGGCGAGACGATGCTTGTGTGGTGCATGAATGTTTGCAATGGGAGGAAGTTTTTTGTTGCTTGCTTGTTGTTGTCCCGGCCGGTGTGGTTGCATGGATGTTTGCCAAAATGTTGATTCATTTCCATTTCGGCAAATTTTTTGCACTACCCATATATCCTAATTTTAGGAAAGGTCATGCCGAATTTTTTCCGGCTAGCATTCATGCATGTGTGTGTTCATATGGTGTGGTTCTCACCTATACTCTCTATTTTGACCGCTCAGGCAACCATGGTCCTCACGATGATGGAAGGTCGAATTGCTAGGTACAAGAAAGGCGCGAAGGAGGACATGATTCTGAACAACAAGACCATGATAAGATGTCCATGTCAAACATGCAAACTGCAGTGCTGGATCGACCCTGAATCTGGACAATTGGAGGGTCACCTGCTCAGGCGCGGTTTCATGCGCGACCTCAATGAGGCGCCGGCAGGACATGATGGTGGTCACGAAGATGTGGGCGGGCGAGAAGACAAAGAGTCTACCGAGCATGATCATCATGACGAAGGAGATGCCGACGAGCATGATCATCATGACGAAGGAGATGCCGGCGAGCATGATCAGCATGGAGAAGGAGATGGCGATGGGCATGATCATCATTGAGAAGAAGAAGACGCGAACACACCGACGCTGCTAACTTCAGTCTTGCAGGACCCTCATGTTCAAGAACTGCTCCTCAAGGAGACGAGCAACGATAAAGCTGCAGCCAGAGATAAAGCCAAGCTGGCCCAAATGGAGGTAGACGGGATGACTGCATTGTATCCTGGGTGTCGTCCCGAGGATACACGTTTGAGTGTAACGCTCAAGGCTCTGGAGATGAAGGCCGAACACAAATGGAACGATGTGAGCTTCAATGCGAACATGGAATACTGGCACGACCGACTTCCTAAGGGGAACACATTGCCAACAAGTATCGAGGAGGCCAAGAAAATCGTGTGCCCTCTCGACCAACCACACATTAAATACCACGCATGCATCAATGATTGCTCACTTTATCGGAACGAGTACGTGGATAGAACCACATGTCCTGTGTGTGGCCAAGGACGGTACAAGAGAGGGAACAAGAAAGTTCCTCGAAAATTGGTATGGTACTTTCCTACCACCCCCCATCTACAGCGATATTTCGTAGATCCTAAGGAAGCAAAGCTCATGCAATGGCATGCGGAAAGACAGAAACCCGAAGATGATCCAGAGAAGGGCAAGATCCTGACACACCCTTCAGACGCTAGCCAGTGGAGTGCATTAGACATCGAGTTCAAAGAGTTCGGGGGCGATGCAAGGAACGTCAGGCTGGGTATGAGCACCGATGGACTCAATCCTTTTGGAAACCAGAGTAGCACGCATAGCACCTGGCCCGTGTTTGTATGGCCGTACAACCTCCCCCCATAGCTATGCACGAAGCAAAGGTATGTACACATGAGCATTCTTATTCAGGAGCTGAAACAACCAGGTATCGATATGCATCTCTATCTCGGGCTATTGAGAGAGGAGTTAGCCAGCTCGTGGGAGACGCCGGCCCGTACGTGGGACGCCTACACTAAAGAATATTTCCATCTAAGAGCCGTGTTGCTCACGACCGTGCAGGACTATCCTGGTTATGCATATGTATCGGCCCAGGTGAACCATGGACACAATGCATGCGTCAAGTGCATGGATGAGACACCGCATCTCCAGCTACCAAGGGATCTCGGGTCTTTGAAAACCGTGTTCCAAGGTACTCGAAAGTGGCTCCGCATGGATCACCCGTGGAGAAAACATGGTGACCTGTTCAATGGTAAGGACGAGCTCGAAAGAGCCCCGTGTCTGAGGAGCGGCGAAGAAATCTAGGAGCTTTTGAATAATTGGGTAGATTGCCCTGTGCCTGGAAAAAACGACCGAGGATAAAGCCGCTGCTGGGTGTATGGAAAGCAAGGTCTGTTTTCTGGGACATGCCGTATTGGAAGGTCCTTCACACTCCCCATAGCCTCGATGTAATGCACATCACGAAGAATGTTACTGAGAGTCTGCTTGGCACTCTACTGAACATGCCGGAGAGGACCAAGGATGGGCCAAAAGCAAGAAAGGACCTTAAATTGCTTGGCATCAAGAAAGATCTTCAGTACCCTGATAGTGATGATGATGATGATGATGATGATGATGATGATCAGACGGAAGGGACTCAAGGTCGCCACAAAAGAGTTAAGAAGAATGAGGTGGTGCTTCGCGCTGCTTGCTTCACTCTGAGTCTGGAGGAGCTCGAGCAGTTTTTCAGGTGCCTCTTAGGAGTGAAAGTTCCTGATGGTTACTCGAGGAAGATAAGCAGATATCTCGACGTGGCGAAGAAGAGGTTCAGCGGTATGAAGTCTCACGACTGTCACGTGCTGATGACGCAGATACTCCCCGTTGCGATCCGTGGGATAATGGACGAGCATGTCCGTGAGACGTTGTTTGGCCTCTGTAACTTTTTCGACGTCATATCTAGGATGTCGATCAGTGTGAAGCAGCTCGACAGGCTACAGGAAGAGATCATGATGATACTATGCGAGCTTGAGATTTACTTCCCGCCCGCATTCTTCGACATCATGGTGCATCTGCTTGTACATGTCGTGGACGACATCATCCAACTCGGGCCGACATTCCTGCACAACATGATGCCGTTTGAAAGGCTAAATGGTGTCATCAAAGGTTTCGTTTGCAACAGGTCTCGTCTAGAGGTAAGCATAGCCAAGGGCTTTCTGATCTACGAGTGCATCTCCTTCTGCGAGAATTATCTAACCACCGAGAACGAGGATGTTGGAATACCCACAAAGAAGCACCTCGGCAGGCTCGGTGGATATGGTCACCGCGAGGGCTACCGCTCACTTCATGTCGGCATTGATGGTCGATGCACTGATTTTGAAAGGGCACACCGAGTCGTGCCACAACACATTGAAGTGGTCGGCCCTTGGATCGAAGAGCACAGAAGCTTAATCGAGCAGGAGTACGTCGACCAGGGCCGGCCGAGGAAGAAGGGAGACGTAACCAGAGAGCACAACTCCAGCTTTACGGGTTGGTTCAAGAAAAGGCAACTGGACAATCCCCCACAGACGCCTTCTACGGAAGATCAAAAACTCAGATTCTCATTGTCGCAGGGCCCAGGGCACAACCTAAGGACCTATCAGTCATACAACATAAACGGTTACAGATTCTACACTGAGGAAAAGGACAGGAATAGCGAATATCAAAACTCAGGAGTAACTATGTTATCCTTTGCTGATGACGAGACTACTGTGATGGAAAGATTCTACGGAAGGATCGAGGAGATCTGGGAGCTCGACTACTGTGGAGAGATCGTACCGATGTTCCGTGTTATATGGGCCAAGAACGTGGAAAAAGAAGGCCGGTATTTCACAACAATGGTTATACCAGATGCCAAATCGACGAAGAACGCCTCCGCAGAAAATGAGCCTTGGGTACTCGCTAGCCAAGTTGATAAATGCTTTTTTATTACCGACCTGTCAAAGCCCAACCGTGTTGTAGTTAGGAGAGGCAAGAGGAGCATCATCGGAATGGAAGGAGCCGCCAACGAGCAAAACTTTGACAAAAACGGCGACCCGAAGATCAAAGAGGAATTCGACAAGTACTTCGACATGCCTACTACTACTAAAGTAAGAAGGAAGACCACACTGCCTACTAAAGGTTGTCCATTAACAAGAAGAAATCTCAAAGTGCACGGGCTAAAGTATTCAATCGTGACGAAAAAGGGCAAGAAGATTGTGAAGAGACACTAGCAATTGTGTGGCTTTTTGGTGTATTAATTCGTGTGGGTATAATGTGATATTAGTGTGGGTATTTGTTAGAGACTAAAACATATAATGTGATATTCGTGTGGGTATACAAATTCACATTTGTGTGTGACAAGAAAACACATATATATATATATGATTCAGGAGGGTTTTTGAATAAATATGCATATGTGTTCTTGCTTTTTTGAATAAATATGCATATATGTATATGTTCTTGCTTTTTTTAAATAAATATGCATATGTGAATAAATATGCATATATGTATATGTTCTTGCTTTTTGTTTGAATAAATATGCATATGTGTGTAATTAAAAATATTTAAAAAAAAGACAAAAAAGGTGTGAGACAGCTAGGATTCGAACCTGGCTCCCCCAGGTGAGAGCTAGTGAGCAAGCCCACTAGGACAAGTATATGATCTTGTCATACTATGACGCCGCGCTGTTTTGGACTATGTCCAAAAGTTTTGTGGCGCATTCTCACAGAATGCGCCACAGAATATTCACACTTAGCCAAATAGACAGTTCGGCCTGATCTCTCCCTAATCCCCCCCCCCCCCCCCCCCCCGTTCTCTCTCTCGATCCAATTCTCCCTGTTTTCCCTAGCAACCGCACGTGCCAAGGAACCCTAGCCCCCACCGCAGGAGCCTCTTGAAGGAGGAGAGAAGCCCCCGCCGCCGGAGCCCGTGGAGGAGGAACCGCCGCCGGAGTCCGCAGCGTCCACCTCGCCGTCCGCAGGAGGAGGCAGCACCGCGCCGCCAAGATTCAGGAAGGAGGAGACCCTGCTCGTAGAAGGGAGCACCGAGCCGCCAAGCTTCAGGAAGGAGGAGGAGGCCCCGCCCGTAGCAGGAGGAGAAGGGCACGGTCGGCGCTTGCCACCGCAGCCAGAAGCCACCTCGCCATCCACCATCTTCTTGCCATCCACCTTGCAAGCCACCCTAGGTAATCGCCGTCCACCTAGCGCTCGTCATTCTATGTCTTTCTACAAGTGACATGGCCGAGTCTTGTTGATCAGGAAATAGTTTAGTTAGTGGCAGTATGTTGTACCACGGGTCAGGCCGGCATGAACTCGTAGAGGATCAGGCTGGCATTTCCATGAATATATATAGTACCGTCAGTATGTTGTCCTCTGTGCATAAGTGTGTTATCATCCGTCAGTATGTTGCTCTCTGTGCGGTAGACCGAGCCGTATCGGCCTCTTCCGATCAAAAAGTCGAGGGTTCCTGAAACAACAGCCAACTAATCATGTGGTTAATGGTTTTATAACTAAATCTACACTGAAAATGAAAATAAAATCTACCATACAAATGGAAATAAAACTGTTAGTTCCTAAAAACTGTTAGTACCATGTATGTAAATAGATTTTGTAAATACACGAGTAATTGTGTGCTCAGAAAATTATCTCAACTAATGCATCTGAGAAATGTATTAGTACGAGTCTCAGTGAAGAATAGAAAGAGGTACCTGAAAATACAGGAACCGACAAATTAGGCTACTTGCCAAAACTGAAAAATACAGGAATTGACAAATTAGGCTACTGTTCTTTAATGCCCTGGTGTCCCAAGGAGTGTTTCCTTTTTCTGGGATAGACACAGTGTTCCTATAAGATTTCAGATAGACAAGTAACTTGGGATCTGACGCGGTCGCATCCTAAACCTAGTAAAACAGGTAAAGCTGCATTAATTGGAGCTTATCCATAAAGAATTTAGTTGACATAGAGTTAGAGAAATAGAGAATGTAGTGAAGGGTTTTCCTTTTCACTCTCTTAATATGACCAAGAAACAAGTAGACCGGGACTAATATATGGAACTATATGTCAAGGAGCAACCTCCAATATCACAATTTATCACACTGGAATAATCTACAGAATATATCTTAACATTTGGTACTGAGCTAATATCACACTTTATCACAGTGGAATAATTGAACAATTTAGCCAATAGCCAATATCATTTATGGGTACATTTCTATTGTGATGTATGTACTGACTCCTCAGCGAGAAGGTATTGCAATTCTGACATGGACCTAGGAGTACCCAGGATAGGTTCATCTTTAGCAGTATGCATGTCAGTTAGCAAATCTGGCATCTTTTTATGCTTATGTAGTAGCAAAATTTAAGCAGCAGCACAAGAATATAAACTAAAGTTGGTGTTTTTCGGTTCCTAAATTGAAGTGGCCAGAGGACTCATGGTCGATCATATCATGAACTTAGAACTCATTCAAATTCAAAAGTAGAACACGGGCCAGAGAGCTCAAAGAGAGGGAGTCAACAAGCTTACAGAGGTTTGCTTCTCTGCTGTTCCCGAACAAGGCCAGCCGGAACTCGTGCTGTAATGTGAGCCTTTACATGGATCAGAAACGGCCGCCTTCCCATCCCAAAAGGCACCCTCGCCAAGATGGATCGACCACGCCGCGCCATGGTCTAGAAGGCGGCCGTTGCCTGCTCGGGAGGCGACTGTCAGGTTGCTTGGGATTACCGGCATGTTTATTTTGGGCATGTATCTGTCCGGCCTTAGATTACTGGCATGTTTATTTTCGGCGTGTACCGAAGTGAAATTTGATGCCAGGACGGAGCATGACATAATCCACAAGTGTAAGATTATCTAGGACATGTTCTGCAGGTTGTGGTGTATTGAGATTCCACCTAGAGCATGTATCTGTTCCTGATGTTAGCATATGTTAATGGACAAATAATCGTGTTCTGCAGCTTGCTGATTTTTATTTCATGTGGTACTGCCCTGGAGCTTGTTGTAGCTAGTCTAGAGTAGATCTCTAAAGTGTCTTGCTTTTTGCTCTTAGCCTAAGTAAGATGAATTTTGCATGAATTTCTTATACATGTATCTGTTATATTGTTGCGTGAATGATGGATGGGGCTGCATGGATGATGATGCTGGGGTCAATGCATGGGGCTGTCAATATGGGGATGGGCTGTTTTGTGTTGCACGGATTTCGTTTGAGTTGCCCATTTCTCCCGAAGTGTCGATTCACTTCCGTTTCAGTTGAGAAATGGGGACTCCTAGGTCAAAAAATTAGCAAAGGTCATGCCGAAATTTTCGGCCGAGATTTGTGCTAACTTTTTACCTCTTTTTAATAGAGTAGTGCAAACATGTCGGGCACCAACGAGGCCGGCCCTTCTAAGCACATGATCAGCGTCGAAGAACAAGCTAGACAGGCCAACCAGTCATTCTGGTGGGGATCCCAACAGGAGGAGGAGGAGGCGATGAGGATGACACCACCACCGGAGGAAGAGGCGACCGTCGCCAGAGCTGCTGGGGCCAATGAGGGAGGAGATCTTGATTACGAGGGGGATGAAGACAACTACGATGGAACTAGTGAAGGCAGCAGCGAAGAGGATGACACCATCGATGGCGGCGCCCGCACCGATGGTGGCGAGCGCACGGATGGTGGTAGCGGCAACCCGTCCGCTTCTCACAAGAAGAAGAAGAAGGAACAGAAGGAGCGGAAGGTGCCAGTGCTCGCCAGCGTCTACGATGAGTTCCCTGAGGTCACAGAAAGTGGCCTACCCATTGCGCCAGAGGCGATTGCTAAAGGGTACGGCCTGCAACTCGGGTGCATCGTCGGGGAAAGCATGTCGATCAACACGAAGTACATCAGACATGCTGACAATGGAGCTTTGGTCGATAACCTCCTTAAGAAGCTTCACAAGCGATACAGTTTAGAAACCTCAAGAGAAAGAACCCGGTGAACAAACTAGCCCTCACGAAGATGAGCAATGCCTTGAGCACCTGGAAAACCAGGGTGAAGACTAGCATTGACAAAGGTGAAAGCTGGGAGGTTATTAGTAAGAAAAATCCGATGCTCGACGAAGAGGAGTTTAAGATATTCAAGGCATATATAGCTACCGCTGACGCTTTAAAATAGACTAAATGGGGAAGGAGTATGCGTGAACATAACATAGGTAACCACCACCTTGGAAGCGGCGGTTACAGGGGGAAACAGGCCATTTGGGACAAGGAGGACGCCGAGCTTGAACGCCTTGGTAAAGACAACCCTTGGCTTAAAATCACGGACTTGCAGCTTAGGCAATTTGTTCGGACCCGCTACTACCTGGACAAGGAAACATGGGAGTTCATCACTGACGATCCGGAGGTGAAGGACTTCGAGAAGAAGCTGGTAAGGAATTTATCGCCGATCTCAAGTATATTGTGTTCTAATTAAAATAATGAAGCCAAGAATCTAAATGGGTTCACCTTTCCTTGTCTCTACAGGAGGATGAACTAAACGCTATTGCCACAGAGTCGTCCCAGGATTCGATGGAGCCGTGGGACACGGTTTTCAATAGGGCGACCAATGCTTACAAGAAGAGGGACAAGGGGTTGCCGTCGTCCTCAGCTGGCCGTGTGTCTGGCTTCGGTACGAGCATGAAGTTCAAGGAGTACTACAAAGAGGACGCCAAGAAAAGAAGGGAGAGGAAGAACCAGGATAAAGCTGTTGTTGAAGAGCTGAAGATGAAGGTGCAGACACTGGAGGAGAAGGCGCTGGACGAGAAAACGGTGGACAAGTTAGTGGAAGAGAAGCTCCGCTCAATGATCCCCCCTGAGTTTTGCGAGGGGCTTACTGCTTGGAATGCGGGAGGTCGATAGGGGTCGATACATCTACCCAGCTTAAGTGGCAGCAACTCGGGCATCAATGTTACCGTGTCACCGGACCTGGTGACCCCGCCGGCCGTCAACGTCGGGACGCAGCCGCTCGTTTTGGTCACACTGACGCCCCCTCCCGCCAAAGATACCAATAAGGCGCAGACGACGGTGGTGGTGCTTTGTGAGGCACCCGAGCGGGAGATTGCAGATGATGATAGGCCGGTCGCCGACATCGGCCGTGTCTCTACATTAGCCGAGATCAACGCCATCACTAAGGTAACTAATTAGTTAGTGCACGTCATCTCCTTTATGCCTTTGATGCATGACTGCTGCCATCTCATGACGCCCAACAACATGTTTTTGCCTCAGGACACTTCTTGCGTACTCCTGCTTAAAGATGTCGGTGGTGAGTTGAAGGATGTTGCCAAGGGCACTCTCATACAACCGGTGAGCCGCACGATGCACAACAATCCAATGGATGATGACATGATGAGGGTCAGGTTGGCTCTGGTGTTGCCAGGGTGCGATGACATGGACCCCCCCTTTCAACCTCAGGGAGCCGATGAACACAATACCCTTGGAGAATGCTACAACTAGCCCTTGATATGGCCGAAGACCCAGATTCGTCTTGCGGGGGGAGCACCGGCGCCACCTCTCGACCGATCGCTCGGCCACCACATCGGAAGCCAGTAGCCGCCGTCGTCGCCACCACCAGCCGTCACCAGCATCTCTTGGCAGCGTGTGCACCGCCACATGGCAAAGACGTTGTGCCGCAACCGCCGTCGCCCCCGCTACCACCACCACATGATGGCACCCATGAAGATGATGATGAATTGGTCAACGTTGACGACTTCATCAACACCGGCGCCGCCAAAGGATTGTATATGCCTTATGTGGATGAAGAACCCTTCACAGCTCGCGACGACCATCAAGCTAGTCGGCCCAATACATGCACGCAGTGCCTGGTCTTCCATGGTCTTTCTCAAGAGACGCCTCCGGCCGCCGATCCACCACAAGAGAAATCGGGATTGGTTTTCAGCCCCAACACACTCCGAAAGGCTGCTGATGAGCAGATGGCAGTGGCTGACACTATTGTGAAGATGAAGCACTATAGGAAGAGAGGTAATAATAATAAGAAGAAGGGTGCGAGCCAGCCTCTTCCGAATAGGATCCGGGGTCAGGACATCGTCGTCGTACCATCCACACAATATGGCTTGCCCCGAGTGCATGTAGCTGGTGATCCGATATTGACTTCGGATATGATCCACATTGCGGTTGGAGCCATGTTAACTTTGCACGAGGGTGTCAAGACACTAGATGGCCTCCTTCTTAAAGACGAAGATCCAAATTACCTGGTTTTCATGGCCAAGGTGCCATTGGACATGGGCTTCGTCGATGAACCCCCCGTGGATATATTCTTCATAGCGTTCGAGGACATATTCAAGCTGTTTCTCATGAAACGGCTGGAGTATAACTTGGTCCGCCTATACGCGCTCAATCTGGCGATCACGATGAAGAGAGAAAGTACCCCGGAAATCGCGATAGTGGATCCCTACTACATGCGGGACAGCCAGTTGGTCGAAGGATTAGAGACATGGACCAAGGCGACGGCATACCTCGAGAAGTTCATGGTGGACAACAAGAGGAAGGGCACACTTCTTTTGCCTTTCTTTCCCGAGTAAGTACACACACTTGCTCATTGCCACTGTAACTTATGCATTTCTTATAGATTTCTTCCTTTGCTCTTTTTCCAACATTCCATTCCAATTGTGTTGCGTAGAGACAAATACTGCCCACTCATCGTCCTTGCCCCGAGGTATTCGCTAGCCACGTATTTTGACTCGGGGAGTTTGACGAAGAAGAAAGACTACACCAGAATAAGGGGTGTTCTCAATGAGGCTCTTGAGGGCTACACCAAGAAGGGATTCACCTTTGTAGATAAGGGGGAATGTATCAAGGATGGGAAACATGTGTTCAAGCACGTGCTCGAGTTTCCCTGCGTCAAGCACTCGACTACTGGTGCCAAGGAGGCCTTCTACGTCCTCCATCACCTTAAAGGCTATGTTCGGGATTGCCAGAACCTAACGCTGCCATCTAGTCTCCGAGGATGGGCCAAAACTTTGGCGCGAATCGATGATGCTGATCTTAGAGAAGACTTCCATCGCATTCAGATGAAATTGTCGCAAATCATCATTGAAGATGTCAAAACAAGGGGGGTGCCCTACAACAAGCCAGAGGGTTGAGTAAGAGGGAGATCGAAGAATGCCTCCGTAAGCAGGGTGACACAAGGACGTGGATGACGAAAGAGGGCTATCTACCGTTCCTGATGCCGAGCAAGAGGAGGAAGTCTTCATCATGATCGATGTGTGCCTCTAGCATGATCCAATGTGTGTATATTCTTGATGGACGCCTGCTGTATTAGTGTGTGTGTCATAACTTTACTATCTCGTGGTCGAAATGGGCATTTTTGTTAGACTTAAACTACCTTGTGGTCGTGTTGTCGTTGAACTTATTGCTTCTATGATGATCTATCTTTTAGGTTTATGGATCCTTTGTTCTATATTCTATGAACATATGTATATATGGATGTGAACCCTTTATTAATTATTTTCGTTGTATTTTTACTAATATGCCTTGTCGTCTATATAGATTGCGACGAGGTGGTATGTGGTGTACATGGGTAGGGTTCCAGGAGTCTACAAGGAGTGAGACGATTGTCACAAACAAGTGAACAAGTTTAGCGGCAATATCTACAAAGGATATGCGACTAGAGAGGAGGCGGTAGCCAAGTGGAGGAACCACTTGTGGAAGAAGAACCGATGAAGATATTGGTCGGGATAATGCTCTTGCTCACCATTATCACAGCTGTATTCTATTTGATCCTAGTGTAGGCGGCGGTGGCCACTTCATATTTGTAATGTGAGATGATATGAACTTTGTATTCGGCGCTTGTGTAAAAATTCGGCACTTGACACTATATATGTATCTCGATCAGGCTCTAAGTGTGATGACATTATACTTGTGTTTGTATTATATGTTGGTTTTCATCTACTACATGTGCAATGTACTGTTTATACTGATCTGGATAAATACTGTATAAAACCTGTATAAATACCTGATTATACACCAGGAATGTATTTTATTTTGAATACATGTAATATACTTAGTGGCGCATATAGAAACGGTGTCTGTGGCGCATATAGACTCTGTGGCGCATTGGACTGTATGCGCCACTGATAGCTGCTTCCTGTGGCGCATATGCTAGAATGCACCACAGAAGTCTGAGACTTCTATGGCGCATTCCTATATGCGCCACAGGAAGCAGATATCAGTGGCGGGGTAACAGTGGCGACAAGGATATGCGCCACAGAAGATGGAATTCCATACGCCATAGAAGAGTTGTTTACTAGTAGAATATATGTCAAGAGCGGGATTTGTCCATCCATGTGACAGAAAGATTCTCAAGGGCCCACTCGGAGAAGTTATATCCAATAGCTGCGCAGCGTGTGACTTGATCATAGGGATATCACTTGTCAGAACGAGTCAAGTAGTATTGTTCGGTAACGAGATTGAACACGACATGGTGATGTCATTGATCAGATCTCGGGCAATGCAAGTATCTAGAGACAAAAGGAATAAGACACGATTGTCCCGGTTCAAACGACGAAAGATCTTCGTGGAATGCACAGGGGTCACATGGCCATTTAGGTCCCTTTGTCGATCATTGGTCTAGGAGTGTCCCGAGCATGTCTGGAGTGTTCCCGAACCGTGGGGTATCACACTTCAGGGCTTGATGATGCTTAGAGAGTGTTTATAGGATCGGTAGAATCACCGAAGAAGAGAAGAGAGAAAATTGGAAGGGTTTCGGTAAGTCCGGAGGATGTCCCGAGTGGAGATGGAAGGTGTTCCATAACCACGGAGATTGAATAATATGTGAATGAATGTTAAATATTGATTTAATCATTTATTCATAATTATTTAATAATTAGAAAACCAATTAAAAGGTCAAAAGGCTTAATTGGCTAATTCCGGAGGGAGAAGGGCCCATGAGGGAAAGGCAAGAGGAGAGAGGGACAAGGGGGTGCCCGGTTGGGCCTAGCCCCCCTGCACAGGGCCCACCAGGGCTGGCCGGCGGCTGTCCCCATCCCCCCTCCTTTAGTCCAACCCCGGGACTTTGAGGGAGGTAGTACCTCCCCTCCCCCTATATATAGTGGGGGATTTGGCCAGATAAATACACACAATATTCAATAAAAGTATCCTCACTTTTGGGGAGACCTCGAATTGATATTCTCTCTCTCACACTCTCCCGTGATCATGGTCCCAAGTTCGGACTGCACGAACGAGAGACATCTTCATCACAGAGCACCGTCGCGCTACAGGATTCAGATCTAGGAGCTCTACTTCCGCAACTGCTGCTTGATCGGGGAAGCGGGAGTCATCGTCAGGCACCGGATGCATGTAACTCCCCACGAGGTGTCACACTTGAGGCACTCAAGTCGTTGGAGCTGCAGGAGCGCAAGGACTTCATCACGATCTTGAGGTCGACTTCGGCTCGTCTACATTAACCACGCTCTCTTGAGCGTTGACAATGCTTTTCGGTCTTCAAGGGTAAGTTCGTGAAAATCCCCCTGTTACTGCATTACGAATAGATAGGTCCTGGCAACATCAGGGGTTCAGGGCGTAGGGTAAAATTTTATTGTTTTCATAGGAGAACCCCTATGGTGGTATCAGAGCTAGATCTATGCGTAGTAATGCTAGTACGAGTAGAACACACGAGATGTAGCATGTGGGCATTGATATTTTAGTTGTTACCCTCCCACGTGTACTTGTGTATACCGTAGTAATGCTTGATGAAGCGGCCCCAACCGACTTTACGCATTCATTCGCGAGACTGGTCCACGCTTAACATATGGCTTGTACCGTATAAAGTGGCTTTGGGGGCTGTCTGTCTCTCTCGCATTAGTTGGTATGCCATTTGCAACGAGGGCCCTGAAAGGGGTATAGTATAGACAACTACTTGATAAGCGTTGTGGTAACAGTTCGTAGGTAAAAACGCTTCTTGTGTGAAAGCCCATTCAGCCACGTAAAACATGCAAAGATAAAGTAGAGGCGTCGAACTTTGTTTTGTAGGGGTGTTGCTTTGTGATATGGTTGTGGCAAAGGTAAAGAGATTACCTTATGTTACGAAGTAGTAGTACATAGTCATGGAGGTGACGGATTACCACATCGGAAATACACTGGTACCCTAGTGTCTACGGTGCTGGAACCCTGGCGCGGGAATCCGGTGACACCTGGTGGAGATCACGACGTGAAGGACCATATCACATCGCATTTACATTCAATGTTATTACATGTATATCTTATTGTGTGCTAGTATTAGATACTCAACGGTATCCTAATAAGATGATCCATGTTAAAAAAAATTACCAATGATTGTGTTCCCCCTTAGTGTGCACTACCAAGAAAGTTCTTCGGTATGATGCAGGAGATGGCCCGAAATATATCGAGCTCGTTGGGGAACCCCAAGAGGAAGGTATGATGAGCACAACAGCAAGTTTTCCCTCAGTTATGAAACCAAGATTATCAATCCAGTAGGATCAAGGAAACACCCCAAAGGTGTTGCTAGCTGGACTTTGGCAGGGCGCACTACCGGCGTCAGTAGTAACGTGGAGACCTGCACAACACAACCACAGAACTCTGCCCCCAATTTGTGATGAGGTTGTCAATCTCACCGGTTTTGCTTAAAACAAAGGATTAAACGTATCAAGTGGAAGAAAGTAATAGTTTGCAGAAAGTAAACGCAAAGCAGTAAACAGTTGATGGAAGATTGATTGCAAAAGAAAGGACCGGGGTCCATAGTTCACTAGTGGTGGCTCTCCTTAAGACATATAACATGTTGGGTGAACAAATTACAGCGGGGCAATTGACAAACATCGAGAAAGCAATATATGCATATACTAATCATCTTGACTCCTTTGAGACTTGATTGGGGATTACAACATTATACATAGACCGTCATCCAACTACATCTATGACTAATAACCCACCTGCAGGTTATCATCCGAACCCCCTCCAGTATTAAGTTGCAATCAACAGAAAATTGCATTACGAATTGCGTGTAAAGTAAACAATACGATTGTTCTATGAACAAAGGATTGTTGTTTTCTCCCTAGTAGCAACAACACATCTAGTACCTTAGAGATTTCTGTCACTTCCCCATAGTACTAGAGGCATGAACCCACTATCGAGCATAAATACTAACTCTTGGAGTTGCTAGCATCTACTTGGCCAAGATAGCTACTAACAACGGAAAGCATGCAAGATCACAAATAACAAAGACATGATAGAATCAATAATCAATCTGAAATAGCATCTCAATATCCATCGGATCCCCGCAAACACAACATGTAGGAATTACAAATAGATGATCTTGATCATGAACGGAGCTCACAAGATCTAAAGATGATAGCACAAAGGAGGAGAACCAGCCATCTAGCTACTACATGGACCCGTAGTCTAGAGATGAACTACTCACGCATCACAGAGGAGGCTTGCATGATGATGAAGAAGGCCTCACGGGTGAATTCCCCTCTCCGGCAGGGTGTCGGGAAGAGCTTCAGATCCCTCCCGATCTAGGGATGGAGACGATGGCGGCTACAGACTCTTTCGTGGAATTTTTATTGGGTACTTAGGGTTTCTGTATCGGAGGCATCTTATAGTCGGAAGGGGAGGCCGAGGGGGTGCCTGGGCTGGCCACACCACCCCCTGGCGCGGGCCAGGCTTGGCTACGCGACCAGGTGGTGTGGCCGCCCTCTGGCCCCTCTCCATCTCGTATTCTGGCTCCGTGTGTCCCTCGATGAAAAATTGACTTTGGCTTTTGTCCCGTCCAATTCCGAGAATATTCATTTTCTCACTTCCTGGAACCAAAAACAATAGAAAACAGGCAGCTGGCACATCAAAAATTATAGATACGTTAGCAACGTATCAGCAGGTCGTGATGATCGGGTGTCAGACATATCTACTTTCACATACAGTGGGTGTAAGCCATGTTGCACAGCGAATACACTAAGGTTGAGTTGGCGAGCCTAGCATGCAACAGACAAGGCCTCAGAACACGGATGGTCGAAATATAGAGCACGAGTCGCATGAATGATGTGACTGGCGTTTAGAGTCCACCCTAGGACCCACATTAATGGTCGTGATGATCGAGGGAGATGTGTGGAAAATTGGTCGTGTTATCACTAGAACCCTTCAGGGGGTAGGTGTTTCTCAGTGGAGTTATATTAACTCATTTAATTATAAACTTAGTCTTAAATTCCTTTTTGCAATTATAAATGTAGAAAATGGTTCTCCCTGATGCTAACTTTCCTATGGATAATTGGTTAGAAGGGGAGAAGCTCAGGCTAGATGGATCAAACTTCTCTATATGGGTTGCGTGTCTCCACGTTCTCATTAGCGAGAATAACATGGTCGACTATATACTCAACGAGATGGATTTGGAGCAACCCTACTACTATGAGACCTAGAATAGCAGGAGGACCGCTATTATCATCGTGATATGTCCACCTTCATATCAGTTAAAATGTGCTACGGGATGGTAGATGAGCTATGCCAGTCGTGGGAAATCTTGACCCTTGTGCAACAATGGTAGAGCTTAGGACACATTTCGTGGAACAAGCACGCATATGGGAGCATGAGCTAATGGGAGACTTCATCTCCATTAAGATGGAGGAGAACTCTTCACTTGACAACCACTTGGAGCGCATGCATGTTGCGTACATGAGGCCTGCATACTTCCTGGATAGCTGGATGACGAGCTCTTTTCCAAATGGCGTTGGGTTGCAGTCGCTACCACCAAGCTACCAAGCACATGTCAGGACTTGCATTATGAGAGGCCACGCAGAAACACAGGATATCCATGGGTTCATATCACATCTCAGGAATGTGATGGTTGAACCCGTTGTTGGTGAGGTCATCGATGACAAAGGTATATATTTGATATACAATTTTATAAATGTTATAATCTTGTAAACACATTTGCAGTGTTAATTATATTTGATACTTGTTCTGTTTTACTAAAAATAGGTCCTTCTGCATAGAGGTGCTTGCTGGAGAAGAGGTTACGTTGCGTGTTGATGGCGAGCATGATGATGATGGCCGACGAACACTCTCCCTCGACATATATCACTTAGTTTATGTTTAGGATGATTATTGTAATCGATAGATTGTGAACTTCTTTAGTGTGTCTCACACTTTGTGAGACGGTTATTCATATGAGTTTGTAACAAACAGTTGTTCCACTTTTTTGAATGATTTCTATTCGGGTTCATATCTTGTTTGATTATGTGTGAATTATCCTGGTGTTGAAACTAATTGATAATGCATGAACATTTGTAAAATATTGAAATGCCTTGAAAAATACCCAACATAATGATATATTCATTAATGAGTGAAACCATTGTTTATATTCAAAGTTATGTTCATAATATGTGAAAGTCATTTTATCACTTGTCACATATGAATCATGCCTAAGTTTAGCAGAAATAACTTGAACACCATGTATTACATGAATACAAAGTGTTTGATGAATTGTTAAAGAGAATACATATTCAATGTATTATAGTTTAACAAAATGGTAATTATCATTATATGATTGTTTAAAATGTGTAAATAAGTTTACCAAAGGAAACATGAGTATGAAACTATTTGATATGATCAAAGTGTTTCATCAACAATGGGTATGAATATAAAAGAGAATCTAATTACTACAATTTGATCAATAGTAATGAAATTCAACTTTATAAGATTGGCATAAAAAGAAATTGTGAAATGCAATGCAATTGAAATGTTAAAATTCAAAGCATCACAATATGATATTAGATATCAAGTGGGTGAATAGATGGTGCCAAATAAATCGTTGTAGTGTAGATGCAGAGACCATTAGTTAGCACTCAATTAGGACATATAGTGAACCATCTGGATTCGTGAGATCGGCTCCATATCTAGTATGGATCGTCGTAAAAGTTTTGGAGTTATTCGATATAACCAAAACAATAGCGAATAAGCCCTTGTAGAGTATTCATTGGAAAACTTTGAATACAAAATCCATAGCTAGAACCAAAATAGAAGCAAAACTTGTATTGCTTGGATTTTGGTGCATTCTCGAGAAAGTTCACATTCAGTGATATTTCTCGATTATGGAGCAAATGGAAAATCGTGAAAAACATGATGCGGATTCAAAACCCTACATCAGATTGTTGAGAAGCGCAACAGAAAGTGTTCCTAAACGATTCTCTTCACAAAGGAAAGAATCAATGATAGTGATCATTGTGTTTTCCCCATTTGTGTTTTTACTACATAAAAGTAGGATTCAAAATGCAGCCCATATCTTGTATGGAGACATTTGTGAATCATTTGTCATGATTACTAGAATATGACATACCTACGAACTACTAAGCAAATAATGGTAAGCTCAAGTTATGAGAAATCCATGGTAAAATTCACTTGATATTAGAAAGCAATTCATTGATGAATCTTACAAGTAAAACGGTTACTTGGATTTTCCCAAATGACTGCAAAGCCATAATGGAAAAGGGGGTGAATGACAAAAGCACAATTTGTCAATTATTGGACAAATTCAAATGAATTTGATTCTAGTGTGTTGAAATTCTAGTGGATTTCAAACTGGTAAAGTACTAGTATCTTATAGTAAATCTCCAAGTTTGATATTTGATCAAAATATTTTGAAGTTGTTCAAAATAGTGAGTGGATATAGAATTTGCATGAAATTGAGTGGGAGTTATAAGAGTCTTCCTAAAACAATATGTGAATGACATATTTTTTAATTGGAGCAATGTAAGTCTCGAACTCAAATGTGTCGAGAACATATTCTGAGTGGGAGCAATATAAGTCTCATATTCAAATATTTAGGAACATAGTTTGAGTAAGAGTAGTGACTCATACCCAAATATGTTGGGAACATATTTTGAATGGGAGCTTAAAGGAGTGATTCTTAAGTGTGTATGCGACACATTAAGAATAAAAGTGCAAGTACCAATAAATAATGATTTATAAGGAGTAGAAGTTGATAATAAGAATATTACGATATTATGTAGTATTCCTTAAAGGATTCTGAAAAGGGTTTCAGAATAAAAGTTAATTGAGAAACTGGTCCTTGATAACTCAAATTAGGAATAGAATTAAGTCTAACATCGATGGTTGATAGAAAGAAAAGGATGATCATCATCCACTATGTTGAGACATAGGTTCTATCTTTGAAAACCATGATGATAACTTAACAAAATATATGATCCAAGAAGAAACATTTGAAAAGTGATTAAGTTTGAATCACGGAACATTGAGCTAAGTTTGTCCGTAGTGTCTAAATAGAGAACTGTACATATGTTTTTCAAAATCCATAAAGGATGACATATCTTAAAGCATAAAGGGTTATGTTATTACGAAATATGTTGGAAACTCCTATAATACCAACTAAAGTCAAGTAGGAAGCGAGGTGAACAAAAACATTGAAAGTTGCACAAGGTGCCCTCGTGTTTCGATAATTAAATTTATAATAATAGATAAGGGTACCATCTAAAGTGTTGGATAATGTTATGGCGAGGCTAGTTTGCTTTTAACATAGAATGATATGTCCCAGGGCACAGTGCCCATGAGAAAGTTCTCGAGGTTGATCTTAAGTCACGGTAGTCTCCTGGAATCTAGCCTTGTTCTATTGCCATAGTGACGATGCATACACAAAGATGCTATCATATGATGTTAAAGTATTAATGTCAATCAAGGTGACATTAGTAAGTTGCAAAGGATTTGGGACTATAAAGTACAGGACCAAGACTCAACCTCTTCCATGAGCAAGCAAGTTTAGGGTACCAGGAAATATGGTGCCAATGATTAAGAACAAATGCAGCTAGTTTATTTGTACTCTAGTGCAAGTGGGAGACTGTTGGAAATATGCCATAGATACAAATAATAATAAGGATTATTATCATATTTCATAAAGTTTATGATTAAGTTTTATATCATGCTATAACTGTATTGAAATGAAACGTCAATACACGTGTGATATATAAATAACCAAGGGTTCTCGATGAAACTCTAGTCACTGGTTCATTGGTCAACAGATGATCAAGGTTTCCTGATCATGTGGCATTTATGCTAGTTGGAAATGGAGTCAACTGATTCTGAGAAAGAGATGATGAACCAATACCCAACAAAAACATCATGACCCGATCATGTCACGAAGTTCAAGTTATGATGATTAGAATAGACCCTCGTAGACTATTCCTTAGACCGTGAGGCTATATCAATCATTATCTCCCGAGAGTGCTTAGATAGCATCAAACATCACTTGGTAATACAGTAAAAATAAAGGTGAGTTTAGGTATTCGGAGGAACCGTAGAGGCAATATATGTCAAGAGCAGGATTTGTCCATCCGCGTGACGGAAAGATACTCAAGGGCCCACTTGGAGAAGTTATATCCAATAGTTGTGCAGCGTGTGATTTGATCACAAGGATATCACTGTAGGGGGGATACCCCCGGGTAGGGCAACACCGGGGTATAAGAGCCGAGTTAGCCGAGGTACGGCACGGTCAAAGCAAAGTGTTGACCGGGTCACCTCAAGGCAGGCCGAATCACGGTGTGGCCCGGCCCATGGGGCATTTCCTTGACAATGGTTCGGCCGGCATATGATCTATGCCGGCCATGACTATCTGTTCTGCAGGTAAAAGGGTAGGCCGGATTAGCTATATGCTATTCGGATTATCTTAGCTTCAAAGAGAAGGAATCCCCCGCTAGTCAGAAGGTGGCTTTATAAGCTAGAACATGTGCAAAGTAAAGCAAAGGAGAGGACCAGCGGGTCAGTGGCAACCAAGGTGACGCGGGAAAAGCCGGATGACGTAGCCCGTGACGCCAAAAGACAATGATGACGATGTGGGTTACGTCCAAAGCCCGGACGAGCCGTTAAAGAAGAATAAAGAAGCATATGCTTTAGGAAAGGAGCATATTCGTAGAATATGCTGCCACCTGTGCCCTAGAATTGTAACCCGGGCTCCCCTATATAAGGAGCACTAGGGCCTCCATAGAGAGGGACGGCAAATAGAGGAATCACTCTCTGTCTAAGGTAGAACTCTAGGTTTAGTTAGTGGGGGGTAAGAGACATTGTCTCCTTCTTGCTAAGGGCCTAAAGAGCACTTGTAAGCAACATTGATACAGAGAATACAAGAACTTCTGTGCATGGAATCACCATGCTCTCCCTCCCTGGAATCCCCTAGCACTCATTGGCCCCATCTTTAGCTTATCCATGGCATCTGCCGTGCCACCACCACGACAGTTGGCACCCACCGTGGGGCTAGTGGTGCTAGCAGGGGTGAAAATCCAGATGGGAAACTTCTCGAGCACCAGCGAGCGTATTGTCTTAGGCTTGGTTCAGCGCTTTGGAGCGCTGGACTACGTCAGTGACAATGCGAGAATCTTCGGCCGGAACCCTCCACCACACAATGGTGTCTTCATCAAGCTTGGCGCGCATAAGATCTATGTCGGCGTGGACGAATCCTGCGTCCATCCGCGGCACATCATCGAGGGTAGCGAGGCTCCTCTCAGCGCCGCTCGTGGAGTGTGTATCGCTCGCCCCACTAGCAACATTGAAGTCCTGATGACCGCGCCAGCTGCGGGACCAAGCAAAGATCCGGCGCCAGAGCCGCAGGTAACGCCCAAATAGACCAGGTCTAGGTTTCTTCCGCTAGAAAAGCCATGGAATGTGCTCCATCAAGCAATAGATAGCTTAGCAACACCAATAGCACGTGTGGTAGATCCGGCTCAGGCGCAAGTTGAGTTAGAGGAAACTAGGTAGAAGATGTTAGCAGGAGCAAAGAAGGTAGCAGAGCTGCATCAGTCGCTGAACATCACCTTGAGAGAGTATGCTAAGGCGAACTGTATCAATGGAGTGAAAATCCAAGGCAGAAACCATATCACCGAGATTGACAAGGAGTATGAGCCTAGGCCGGGTCAGACAGCTACGATCGTGACAGGAGGGTTGGATCGTTACAGTACCCCGGCAAAGAACCTCAGAGCAGCAAACGCGACTGCATCCGAGTTAGAAGGCTTGACCAGTGAGGCTCGACAGAGGCAGCAGGAGAGAGTGAATCACTTGTTGAGGGTTGCGTGCTAACAAAATGAAGAGATAAACAAAGCTAACCCAGCACCACCAGGGGCCTCACAGGTGGTACATTCGGCCAGAAATAACCCGGCGAGATCCAGAGGAGTCACATCGTCTCCGGGTCACGATCCCAGGAGAGAAGAGGTAGTGGACTCCGGGAGAAGAAACAAGCAAATGGTCCCTTATGACCCGGTAAGGGCTGGAAAAGGAAAAGCAGTGCAAGTTGATGAGGATCGCCACAGTACCAGCCAGGGTGTGGTTTCCCGGGGTAACCATGACCAAGGCAATGCCGGTCAAAGAAATGCTGCCAACGGCAATGCCGGACAACGTAATCCTATGGGAGTGGGGCAAAATGTACCTCATGCACAACATCGCGAACCTCGACAAGGAGGAAGTGCAGGACAAGCTGCACAACAGCGTCATGCACATCCGGATCAAGAAAGATACAATGATGGTTATTCGGCTATGGTTAACGATGGATACCCCAGACCAGATCACCACATAATTGGATCACGGTTGGGAAGCAGGAACTTGCAGCCAGATGATGCGAGGTTGAAGTTGGATAGAATTTATAGGTCGGAGCAAATCGAGTTACAAGGTCCACCGGGTCCAGCATATTTCGGGCCCCGGATCATGAATGAGCCACCAGTGCCGAACTTCTAGCTGGCCAGGGGAACTTGAACTTATGATGGAAGTACTAGACCAGTGGATTGGTTGATTGACAACAGTCAAGGTCACGACAGGAAATTTGAGATGGGCGGTGAGATACGTACCACAGATGCTGGAAGGACCAGCGCGAGTTTGGCTGAACAATTTGCCACCAGGAAGTGTCAACTGTTGGTTGGATTTCCAGGAACTGTTTGTTAGTAACTTCTCAAGCACTTACAAGAGACCCAACAGACCACAGACCCTTGCATTATGCCAGCAGAGACCAAATGAGCCAGATAGAGATTTCCTGACTCGGTGGTGCAATGTGTGAAACTCGTGCGAAGGGGTGATTGAATCACAAGCAATTGCATGGTTCGCTCAGGGATGCAGATATGGAAGTATGATGTGGCAAAGGTTACAGCGAGATATGCCAACTACCTTGTCCGAGACGATCCGGATTGCAGATTCATATGCCTTGGGAGATCCAACTCAACCCCGGCTAATGTCTAGCGAAGCAAATGAGGAATACTACAACCAAGATATCTCCGGGTCATCTAGGAGGAATGATTTCCAAGGAAAAAGAAGGGACGAGCGTCCGGATTATTGGTATAACTCGCAGCAGGTAGCAGCAGTGGACCGGGATCAGCCCAATGCCAGAGCAAGCCAACGCCAGAAAACTGGAGGGCAAAACTGGCAGCAAAAAAGCAAAGGAGAAAAACTTGCACCCTGGAGCAGAAAAAGCAATGGCAGGAACGAAAGGATAGGCCGAGGTATACGTTCGAGTCTATGCTAGATCAACCTTGCAAATTTCATATGCCAAGTCCGAACAGTCCAGCGAATCATACGATCCGGCAGTGTGAATGGATGAGGAAATTGGAACAGGTGGGTTCGGGGAATGCTCAAGCACCTCGGAACGAAGCACCTAGAAATGAAACACCCCGGCCACCATTACTAACGGGGGGGAATGGACAGCAACTGATGCTGCCACCACCTCCGCCGAGGTATGAGAATCCGGAAAGAAGGGATGCAGTACATCAGGTGGGAAACAACCAGCAACAAGCCCAAGGTTACAACGAGAATGAGGGACGAAATGAGTACAGGGAACATCATCAAAGCTATTGTGTGTTCACCACGGAAGAGAATGACCGGAAAAAAGCTTACAGTACTGGCATATGGAGGTGAACACAGTAATGCCTGCTATGCCGAGATATATGCCTTGGGCGAATCAAGAGATCACATGGAGTGTCAAGGATCACCCAAAGATCATGCCAGCCCAGGAACCTACGCTCTAGTCTTGGATCCGACGTTCATTGGACCGAATCTCAACGTGAGGTTTTCCAAGGTATTGATTGACAATGGCAGTAGTATCAACATTATGTACAAGGATACTATCCACAAGTTGGGGATAACAGAGAATATGTTGCAAGCAACAAGGACCATTTTTTACGGTATTGTGCCGAGAATCTCTTGTAAACCAATTGGTAAGGTCCGGGTTGACGTGTTATTCAGCACAAGAGACAATTGCCGCACTAAGAACTTGGAATTCAAAGGAGTGAATCTGGAAAGTGCTTATCACGCGTTACTCGGCAGGCCAGCATTGAGCAAATTCATGGCAACAACCCACGTCAGCTACCTTAAGATGAAATTGCTCGGACCAAGGGGCGTGATAACTATATCAGGGGACTTCCGGCGTTCGATCGAGTGCGCATCAGCCGGATCTAATTTAGCCGAGTCACTCGTGATAGCTCAAGAAAAAAGGAAGATACTAGAGGTGGCGGCATTGGCTCAATCCGCGCAATAACATATGCCGGCCCTGACCAACCCGCACGGAAGCGTATCGTTCCAAGCGACTAACGATACGAAGAAAATGCCAATTGATGATCTGTTCCCAGAGCGCACTGTCACCATAGGTGTCGGGTTAAGCAGCAAATAGGAAAGCGAGCTCGTCAACTTCCTCCATGAGAATCGGGATATCTTTGCTTGGTCTACGCAAAATCTACAAGGTGTACCGAGGGAGTTGGTTGAGCACTCACTGAATGTAAGACCTGGGGCTAAGCCAGTAAAGCAGCCTCTCAGGCGTTCGGCAGAAGATAGAATAAAAGTAATTGGAGATGAGATAGCAAGATTACTAGCGTCCGGATTTATCATGGAGGTACTCTATCCAGATTGGCTTTCTAATCCGGTGCTGGTGGAGAAAAAGAAAGATGATCCGAACGTGGCAGTGGTATGGCGCATGTGTATTGACTACACAAACCTGAATAAGGCGTGTCCAAAAGATCCATTTCCACTCCCTAGAATAGATCAGGTCATAGACTCAACTGCCGGATGTGAGCTACTGTCATTCATTGAAGCGTATTCTGGATTCCATCAGATACCCCTGAACCCGGATGATCAAATAAAGACTGCGTTTATTATCACGTACGGGGCTTATTGCTATCGAACTATGCCGTTTGGATTACGTACTGTAGGAGCTACGTACCAACGATGTATGCAAAAATGCTTGCATTACCAAATATGTCAGAATGTGTAGGTGTATGTGGATGATGTGGTGATAAAAACCAAGGAAAGCAATACGCTCCTTGAGGATATCCGGCAGACATTCATGAACCTAAGAAGGTTCCGAATGAAACTGAACCCGGAGAAATGCACTTCCGGTGTACCAGCCGGAAAGTTACTCGGTTTCTTGGTATCTAGCCGCGGCATTGAAGCTAACCCAACGAAAATTCGGGCCATAGAAAGAATGGAGTTTCCAAAGTGTCTTAACGATGTCCAAAAGTTCACTGGTTGCTTGGCATCCTCAAGTCGGTTCGTATGTCGGCTAGGAGAGAAGGCCTTGCCCCCTATCAGCTAATGAAAAAGGCAGATAAGTTCACATGGACACCACAGGTGGATCTTGCATTTCGAGAATTGAAAAAGATGCTATCTACCGCGCCAATCCTAGCTGCACCACTACCTAAGGAACCAATGTTGCTTTACATAGCCGCGACCAACCGAGTCGTAAGGTAGTGATCGTAGTGGAGCGCAAAGAGGAAGGAAAGTTGGTGCAAAGGCCGGTGTATTATCTGAGCGAAGTATTGGCAGCATCAAAATAGAACTATCCTCATTATCAGAAGATGGCGTACAGAGTATATATGTCGGCCAAGAAGCTCAAGCACTATTTTGAGGAACACCCCATCAAGGTGATATGTGAGGCACCTATTTCAGAAATCATGAGTAACAAGGACGCAAGCGACAGAATATGAAAGTGGGCTATCGAGTTAGCTCCATACGCGCCACAATTCGATAGAAGGGATGCTGTCAAGTCACAAGTTGTGGCAGATTTCTTTGTGGACTGGGCTGAAATGCAATACGAGCCACCCCTGCCAGACTCCAATTATTGGAAAATGCACTTTGACGGATCAAAACTGAAAGATGGATTAGGCGCTGGAGTAGTGCTTGCCTCGCCCAAGAAGGATCATCTGAAGTACGTCCTTCAAATCCATTTCAATGCGTTGAATAATGTGGAGGAATACGAAGCACTGGTACACCGTCTCAAAGTGGCAAAGTAAGTAGGGATACCTTAGATACAATGCTTTGGAGACTCGGATTTGGTGGTGCAGCAAGTGTCAGGAAACTGGGACGTCCTGGATGCTAACATGGCCCTGTATAGGTTCCATGTTCAAAAAATAAGCAGGTTCTTCGAGGGATATGAGTTCCATCACATACCTCGGATTGAAAACGAGGCAGCGGATACACTATCCAAGCTAGGCTCATCTCGGCAACCAATCCCGCCAAATGTTGCCTTGGAGCACTTGAGAAAACCATCAATCACACCATCGCCTGAATTAGATTCCATTTACATCCCGGCACTCCCTAGACCAGGAGCTGCAACAATGGAGATAGAATGGGGAAGCACCTCAGCAAACCCGGGTACTGCTTCAGCAAACCCGAGGACTATTTTAGCAAACCCGAGGACTGTGCAGCTTGATCCGGCGGGAGTTATGTCGGTGGATGCAATGGAAGTGGATGAGGAACCATTTCCAGTTCGACCTATACCATCTTGGGCCAAGCCAATTTTTGATTTCCTGAAAGAGGGAATCCTGCCAGATGATGAAATAAGTTCAAGGAAAATTCAGAGAAGGGCAAAGGCCTATACCATAATCAACGCCGAATTATACAAAAGGAGTGTGACAGCGGTACTACAGCGATGTGTTGATCCGGAGGAAGGACTCGACATACTAGAAGATATTCACCAAGGGGAATGTGGCCACCATGCATCCTCAAGGGCCTTAGTGGAAAAGGCTTTCCGGCATGGGTTTTATTGGCTAGTGCTTTGGAGCAAGCAGAGGACTTGGTGAGAAAATGTAACGGTTGTCAAAGATACGCCACGAAAACTCACCTGCCAATGTTAGAGATGAAAACTATCCCCATTACATGGCCATTTGTTGTATGGTGCCTAGACATGGTAGGACCATTTAAGCCGGCCAAAGGAGGGATGACCCACATGCTGGTCATGGTTGACAAGTTCACCAAATGAATTGAGGTGAAACCGATTCGGAAATGTGATGGGGCAACGGCAGTAAGATTCCTCAAGGATATAATCTTAAGGTACGGCTACCCCCATAGCATCATAACTGATAACGGGACAAATTTCGCTAAAGGAGCATTTGCGAGGTTCTGCCAGGAAAAGAAGATCCGATTAGATGTCGCCTCAGTCGCCCACCCCGCGTCGAACGGGCAAGTGGAAAGATCAAACGGACTGGTATTGTCTAGGATAAAACCCCGGCTCATAGAGCCGCTGCAAAGATCAGCGGGGCACTGGATAGAAGAGATACTAATGGTACTATGGAGTTTAAGAACAACTCCGCATCGATCAACAGGCTATACGCCGTTCTTTCTGGTATATGGGGCAGAAGCTGTATTACTAGCCGACATAGAGCATGATTCGCCTAGGGTCACCCAGTACACAGAAGCCGAAGTGCGTGAAGCCCGGCAGAATGATGTTGATCTACTGGAAGAAGTGAGAGAATTGGCCTTGTCCAGATCCGCCATATACCAGCAAAATCTCCGACGCTATCATAGCCGAAAAGTAAACCCCGAGTTTTTCGGGAAGGTGATTTGGTGTTGAGGCTAATACAGTGCACCGCTGGCATGCACAAGTTATCCCCCCATGGGAAGGACCCTTCATTGTGAGCAAAGCTTTGCACAATGATTCCTACTATCTTATTGATGCACAACCCCAACAAAAGAACAAGGCAGACATGTCCGGGGAGGAATCCAAAAGACCATGGAACGTAGCACTGCTGCGTCCTTTCTACACCTAAAAGGTGAATGTATCTAAACTACTCAAATGTCAGTATGTATGTCAGCAGTGAGCTTATCAATAAAAACTTTGCCACCCCGAGCAGAGACTCGGGGACTGTTATAGCACCTGTCTTGTTTTCGTATTTTTTGTGTCGGCTGGGTTAAGTCGCTTATGTCTTAGGTGGTTTAGTAATGTGTTAGCACCAAAAACCTAACTCTTCGACTATGCTGTTGTCCAACAAGACTTGGCTTCATGGCAAGCAAGAGAACAAGTTTGCAATGGCAAAGCACATGAAAGACAACTAAGGAAAAACAGCTTAAGCGGGCCAACATTGGTTTTTTGGCTAACCCTTAGTTTATTTTCTTCACTAAAGTGCCGAATCATTTTGAGCTAATCTCAAGGTTTCAAGTATTGTTAAGTCAATTTTTTAAACCTCGGACTCGTAAGTCGAAAAAACCGAATCAAGGTAGACGAGAGCCGAGTCAAAAATTGGAGGAACAAGAAAATGAAACTCGGGGACTTCGCCCATGATCATCTGGCAATAAAAACTTAGTTCGAAACATAAAATTGTAGCACAAACAAACCAAGCTATTTAAGTACATTTGCGCCCGGCATTCCAGGGATCTGATAAATATGATTGCGTGTTATTCAAGGGGCAGGAGCAGCAGAAGAATCATCTGTGGAGGAGGGAGGTACTCCGGAGTGTGCAGGAGGAGCGCTAGCATCGGCTTCGTCCTCTGGGTCAACTTCGTTGTCCTCCGGGTCTTTAGCCTCGTCGCCTAGCTCAGAACCCTTGCTCTCATTCCCTTCCTCTTTAGCTCTAGAGACAATCTCGTCATCAACAACATCAAGGAAGCTCGGCCCCTCATTCCAGGCATGGCAGAAGGAGTACTAGATGAGATTGTTCGCACAGGCCTGGCGGCGCGCGATACACTCCGGATCCTCGCACCACTTAGACCCGGTGCGCATATGCCTGAGCAATGCCAAGTCAATCCCTTCATACCATGAAAGCGTAAACTTCAGAGCAATGTCGGCTCCAGCCCGTGCGGCAGATTCGCGCCACAGGTGCAGTTGCGTGTCACCTTCCATCAGCTTGGCTATGAAGTCTGAGGTTTTCTTGGGAATGGTCTCACTGGGCCAGAGGCAGCCGAACATCTGTGTTGCTGCTGGGACAATGTCCGCGTCGAACTTCCTTACTATCACAAGACGAGCGGTGAGACACGCCAGGAGATCCTCTGTGGTATTGGGAATTGGCTCGGCATCAGGGCCAACAGGAATTCCATGCTACTCACGGGATTGGCGTACGGCAGAGGCAGCAAACGTATCGCTCTCTAGAAATTTGCCTAAGGATAAGAGGAGAAACGTTAAGCGGATGGACCAAGTCCAAATAATAACAGATCAAGCAAGAGCGGAGAACTTACGCGCAATCTAGAAGAGGAGTCGCTGAAGCTCGGAATCAGTATTAGCGTTGTGGACCCGGAGTTTTTGGTACTCAGTGGTTGCCGACGTAAGTTTGACATCGGCTTCCTCCAGTAAGCTCTTGTCCTTGGAGATTTGCATGATTAAACGCTTCTTCTCTTCGGCAAACTCCTGGTCGGTTTTCTCCAGCGCGGACTGATGAGAGCTCTTGAGCCTCTGGATTTCGACATTCAGCCGAGTAATCTCCGAGTCCTGCTGCTGGAGCCGAGCTATCTCAGCATCCTTCTTCCTCAGTTCAGCTTCATACTTCCCTGATTGTTCCACGCAGTGGGTCATCAGTTCAGGCATAGGGACACTGTCCTCAAGAGCAACTGCAACATGATCCGGAGGACCCAAAATATGAGTGTCCACCGGATAAAGCACGGAGGGTACAATGATCATGTAAAGGGGATGAAGTTACATATGATCTCCGCAAGATTCTCATAATTATATTCTCAGCCTCAACCTCGCCTGCGTAATCCGGACAAAACATTCATATAAGTTCTAAGAAGTTTGAATGAACAAGGAAGGGAGAGAAATGGAAACTAACCCCTCTTCTGGTACTCCTCTAGGAGTTTACCATAACACCCGCGTATATCTTTGTAGGAGTCCAGCAGGCGCTGGAACTCAGCGGTTCGGCGGTTAGTGGTAATCTGAAAAAAGAAAGAGACAAAAGTTCAGAGGCAAAGTAGAAATTATTCGAAGTCTACAAGATCCGGGCCAAGTGGAACTTAACCCGGCTCTAGGTGTGTGGATATTCGAAGTCTACAAGATCCGGGCTAAGTGGAACTTAACCCGGCTCTAGGTGTATGGATATTCGAAGTCTACAAGATCCGGGCCAAGTGGAACTTAACCCGCCTCTAGGTGTGTGGATATTTGAAGACTACATGATCTGGGCCAAGGGAACAAGACCCAGCCCAAAATTTATTACAAATTAATAACATTATGAAGAAAAACTAGGGAGCATCCGACCGAATTACAAGTTATTCCCTCGGAGGCTCGGGGACTGGGATATACCTACAAATGCTAAGTTATGAGAAACATCAACAATAGAGAAAAAGGATTACCTCTATCATCCGGCCAAGCAGGGAGATAGCCTGAGTAGCGGAGTTCATCTGCGCGCTGAACTCGGCAGGGCCGAACCTTTCTGGGAGATCGCCCTGAGAGTCGACGAATTCGGCGTTGTTCCAGTTCTTCACGTACTCAAGGAGTAGTGGACTGTAACTCTCGCCGCTTGCAGAATGGCTCGTCAGTAGGCCCTTCACATGGGCCTCGCCCGGCGGATTGAGCCGCAACGGGGCTGGTGTGCAAAACCAGTTGTTTGCTGCCCTCTGATTCGGAAGCTGGCTCAGACAAAGCTGACCCGAAAGTCTTCTTAGCTTTGCCGGATGAGGGCTGAGGAGCGTGTTGAAAGAAGTCAGTGATTGAAGGGGCAGACCCGGTGGGGGCCGAAGGAGCTTTTCCCTTAGGAGACTTGGGAGCTCTTGTTGTTGCTGGTGCTGGTGTTGCTACTGCTGGTGCTGTTGCTGCTACTGGTGATGTTGCTGCTGGTGGTGATGTTTTTGGTGCTGGTGTTGTTGGTGCTGGTGATGTTGTTGCTGGTGCTGGTGCTAGTGCTGGTGTTGCTGCTGGTGCTGCTACTAGGGTTGCTAGGGACGGTGCCGATGAAGCTGGCGCCTCAACATTGGGCACAAAGGCCGAGGAGCTAGAGAGATCCGGCATTGCCGTATCCAGATCTGACCCACTACCCTCTGCGCCCACGTTGCCCTCCTCTTGGCGAGGTGGACTCTGGTCAGGCGCGGCCGCAGAACCCTCTTGAATAGGGATAAGCGGACGATGAGCATCGTTGCGGTGGGGGGGGGGGAGACGGACCGCTCCGTAGTGGGGAGGCTATGCCGAAACCGCTCTAGGAGATATCCATAGGAGCTCTGGAAAAAAGGAAGGACAAAAAGTCAAAAAGAAAGAACCAACCAGAGACTAAGGCAAGCAACGGAAGAATCCGAGGTAGCAATGCTAGAAGGACTTACTCGTCGACGGTAGGAGGAGCCCGAGGTTTGGGTGCCCTCCGAACTGTGCTCTTGGCGGCAGGCTTGGCCGAGGGTTTAACCCCGGACTTCTTTTGCCTCTTCTTGGATGGCGGCACTTCTGAAGGTGCGGCCGGGGTAGCTGCGCGCTTCTGGGAAGGGGCCGGGGTAGCTGCACGCTTCTGGGTTAGGTCAAGCGGAGGAACCTCGTGGACCTGAGCATCCGGGTTAGCTGAACATTCGAACATAAGCCAGGTGCAAATGAGAGAGAAGAACCGGATCAAGTACCTCAAGGACCTCAATGTCCGAATCATCATCGTCTGGCCATTCCCTTAGAGAAGAGGCCTTACCAGCGATGTGTTTGACGTTGTCCGGGGCAGGCACGAAGGCCTCCGGATCAGTCTCCACCGTGTCTCCCTTGGGGCGGTCCTCCAACCACTTGCTGGCCAGAACCTCACCATCCTCCAGTGGTTGTTGGGAAATGTTTGAAAGAATAATCGCCAAGTTACAAAGGGAAATCAACATACAAAGAGAATCTAGAAAACAAAGAAGGGTTAACTTACATTTGGAGGAGGGTTGGCGCGAGTGAAGGGGTCAAGTCCCCACTCCCAGGCCTCGGAGAACTCCTTCTCCACGTTGAAAATGGACTTATCCCGGCGGTAAACCGCCGAGTTATCCAGCTCAAAAGAGGAGGTCCAGTGAGGGTCAAGAGGAACGCTAAGATAGCAGATCTTGTCGGCTCGCTTCTGGAGGGGGGAGACCCGGCTGCGGAGGCAAGTGATCATGATATCCTCCCCTCGGAGGTGCTCCTTAAGCAGCTCCGTGATCCGGCGAGCCACTTGATTCGCTAGGGTCGTGGCGCGCTTGGGAATGCTTTCCCAAAGCGAGGTGTCTAGAGGACCGAGTCTGAAGGGGAGCGGCCAGATCTAGTCCTCCTTGGTGGTGTTCCGGACGTAGAAGAAGGTCCGGGCCCAGCCCTTGCAAGATTCGAGCCCCGTGACCCGGGGGAAAATAGACTGTTTCCAGGGCGAGATGGAGGCGGCGCCACATTGGGTCAGGTGCTTGTCCTCCGAGGCAAGCTCCTTATCAGGAACCACATTCCTCCGCAGACCAAGGAACTTGATCCAAAGTTCTTTGGTTGGCCAGAGGCCGATGTATCCCTCAATGCCGGAGGCAAAGGAGGACAAAGAGGTCATACCATTTGCGGGAAGATGATGCAGTTGCAGTTTGTAGGTGGAAATGAAATCGAAGAAGAAATCAGAAGTGGGAAGGCCGAAGCCACGCTGGAAATGCGACAAGAAAACCACATATTCCCAAGATTTGGGGGCAGGAGTAATCTCACGAGCGGCGAGGCGGCAGGCGACGGCGGCGGGGATGCAACGGGAGGCATGGAGCCAAGCCAAATCCTCCTCGCGGATGATGGGGCCATCCCTGCATCCGTGCTCGCGGCCCTCCATCCCTTCTTCCTGTTGTGCCACCATCGAAGCTTCTGCCTCAGTCATGGTGAGATCGAAGTTTTCGAGGGGGTAATCAGAGTAATGGTAGCCGGAAGAGGGGAAACGGGAAGCGCAAGGCCCCGTGGTGGAGATTCGCACTGAAAACGGTGGCGCTGGTGTGAGATACTGCTGGAGCACGGTCGCGGTGGCGCTCGTGGAGAAGAAAACCGGCGGCGGCGGAGTCACAGTGAAAGAGAGAGAGCAATGGAGCGCGGCACGAATGGGAGAACTTCCCCTGGGAGAGCACCGCACCCTCTACTTAACCGTGCCACGAGCGTCATGGGATCCTTTGCGGGTGGCAGGCCGCACGCAGCGAGCGTGTACGCGGCCCAAGCTACCAATCATATCAAGGCCACAAAAGGGGCCACGGGAGCAAACGATCCCATGACAGGACATGGCGTTACGGTTAACGAGGCGCTGTTGTGATGGGACGTTCACAACAGTTATGCCTGACGCAGCGACAGTAACCGGCGCGGTAAATGCGCATGATCCTTAAAATGAGGCTAATGATGATTACCATCCACGTAGGATGTGGAGAAGCGTACGAGAGAAGGAAAAACAACCCGGACAAGCAAGCGAGAGACCAAGCCAACGAGGAATGACTCGGATAGAGCGAAAGGGTCGCAAGAAAAGAAACTCCGGGCAACGAGGTAACTCGGCCAAAAGAGCGAAAGATCCGGATATGGGAACCTACTATGGCCTTAACAACTAAAAGTTTCTAAGACCGCACCAGCTTCGGGGACTAATGTTGGGGGGGGATACCTTCGGGTAGGGCAACACCAGGGTATAAGGGCCGAGTTAGCCGAGGTACGGCGCGGTCAAAGCAAAGTGCTAACCGGGTCACCTCAAGGTAGGCCGAATCACTGTGTGGCCTGGCCCATGGGGCATTTCCTTGAAAATGGTCCGGCCGGCATAAGATCTATGCCGGCCATGACTATCTGTTTTGCAGGTAAAAGGGTAGGCCGGATTAGCTATATGCTATCCGGATTATCTTAGCTTCAAAGAGAAGGAATCCCCCGCTGGTCAAAGGTGGCTTTATAAGCTGGAACATGTGCAAAGTAAAGAAAACTAGAGGACCAGCGGGTCAGTGGCGACCAAGGTGACGCGAGCAAAACCGGATGACGTAGCCCGTGATGCCAAAAGACAATGATGGCGTTGCGGGTTACGTCCAAATCCCGGACGAGCCGTTAAAGAAGAATAAAGAAGCATCTGCTTTAAGAAAGGAGCATATTCGTAGAATATGCTACCACCTGTGCCCTAGAATTGTAACCCGGGCTCCCCTATATAAGGAGCACTAGGGCCTCCATAGAGAGGGACGGCAACTAGAGGAATCACTCTCTGTCTAAGGTAGAAATCTAGGGCTAGTTAGTGGGGGGTAAGAGACAATGTATGCTTCTTGCTAAGGGCCTAAAGAGCACTTGTAAGCAACATTGATACAGAGAATACAAGAACTTCCGTGCGTGGAATTACCACGCTCTCTGTCGTTGTATTGGGAATGGCAGTACCTGAGAAGGTTAGATAGAGGTGTGGGGACTAGCAGGGAAGCTATCGACGGCATCCGTAGGCGGGATTGGATACAAGCAAGCGTAACTGGACGCATGAAGTACCTAGGTTCGGAGCCCTCTTGATGAGGTAAAACTCCTACTCCTGCCGGATCTGACTATGGGGGATATACAAACTACAAGTGCTCCTTGAGCTGTATTCTCTAGCTACTGCCTTAAATGCTACCAGACCAACCCTTTCTACTGAGGCCTTGCCTCTCCTTATATAGGCAGAGAGGCCAAAGGTCTCACTGGCTAGTCCGACTGGCGGGCCCCACAGGTGGGTCCCAGCCGGCTAGTCATCTACAGTATCCAGTATGGCATGTCACGTCGGAGTGTGAGCGGTATGGCTGTCGTGGGCACAGTGGATGCCGTGCGAGCCCGTTGTCAGCATCGGGCCACTGTTCCCGCGTCATCCCCGCAAAGTCTTTGGTATGGCCGGGTAGTTGCCAGTCTTGGCATTGTACAGGGCGCACCGCGCACTGATACACACATCGTCCTGTCTCACTGATTGGTTCCGGCAACATCGCCATAGCCGGCTACCTCTTGCTGACCCGGCTACCGTGCGGTAGCCGGCCTGTCTTGCCTTGTCCGGCTGCGTCTGGCCAGCCGGACGCCATCCGACTGTCTTGTTTCTTGTCTAGTTGGGGTACCTAGGGATCATCCCCCTTACACTAGCCCCCGAGCGCGTGTGGATTCCGCCCTTAGGCGAAATGTGCGCACGCTCCCTCCCAATTTTGAATTTGTGTCCGGCTGTGCTTGGCGGTTGTGCTACTCCTGACGTCAGCGCTGCACTGGCCACACGCGCACGCGCCATCATTGCACTGCGGCGTGCAGCGTAACGTCATGTCGCACGTCGCCTCGGGGAACCGCTGTCCGGCGCTTCGGTTCCTGCTCCGGGATCTTCTGCGCATCCTGCTTCGGCACATGGGATCTGGTCGGCGGTTGGGGTGAGGGCCGTCTGGATGCGCGCCATGTGGCTCCGTAGACGGTTGCCCTTCCGGCCCTTTAAAGGGACGCCGCGGGGGAGGCAGTTCCTTTCCTTCGCTCCCCTGCTGCAATTTCCTGCTCCCTCGCGTGCTCCTGTCTTTGCGCTCCTGCTTTCTGCGCCATAGCCTGCTGCGCCGCCCGCTCGTCATCGTCGTCGCTACGGGCCACGGCCACTCTTCCGCCGCCGCATCTCACAATCACCCGGAGATGGCCGCCGACCGCGGGGCTTGGTGCGGCTCCTCCGTCACCGAAGACCAAATCAAGAAGTACCGCGCCACTTGCGGTCTCCCATCGTCGGAGGAGGTGGCGGTGTGGTTGGCGCCGGCGGAGGAGGTGTCGTCGCACCCGGTGGAGGGGGAGCACGTCATCTTCCTCTCTCATCTGGCGCGCGGATTCGCCCTTCTGGTGCATCCCTTTTTCTTGACGTTTCTTGCCTTCTTTGATCTCCGTCTCCACCACCTCAGCGCCAACGCAATCGGGATGTTGGCGCACTTCATGGCATTCTGCGAGAGCTATCTCGGGATCCAGCCGGATCTCGGGCTCTTCTGCCGGCTCTTCCGAGTCCGGCCACAGGTGCAATTCACGCAGGGCCACTAGTCATCTGCGGCGGTGACTCCATCTACTCCCGCTCGTAGACCGGCTACCCCAAGTTCCTTCTTCACGACACAGTACGACTGTGGCAGCAGTCGTACTTCTACGTGAAGAACCTCACCAACGTTGACCGGATCAATTTTCTAGCTTTCCAGGACATCCAGTCGAGCCGGCAGAACTGGGACTTGAAGTTCCACGGCGACAATGTAGAGACGGATGAGATGCTGAAGTGCATGCGCTCCCTCGTCCACTGCCGGCTGACTGGCCTGGACGTCACCCTCAGCTGGATGTCCCGGCTGATGATGTCGTTGCAGCAGCAAGCGCACAAGATGTGCTACTACTCCGGCCGGCTGGACCCGACCCGGCTGTTGCGCCGCGATCCCCGCTACCACAACCTGAAGGAGTGGGTGTGGACGATGACCAAGGAGCGGATGCCGGAGAACTGGAAGTTCAGTCTGGCGCCTTACACCCGGGAAAACCGTGCACCCCGGGTAAGTTCTTCTAGCCAGATGCTCTTTTTGTATTTCTTGTACTTGTTCCTTGTTTCGTTTGACTGATCTCTTGTATTCGGCAGATGTTCCCTTGCATCATTCACGAGGAGGGCGAGGCTCCCCTCGAGGAATTCACGCCCGACTTGCCCGAGCCGCGTGCTCGGCGGTCCGGCGAGGAATCGGACAGGGATGGGTTCCTTCCCCAGCCGGAACGACGAGCCGGCGGCCGATCCTCACCCGGAAGTTGTTGAGGAGGAGGAGGCCGCGCCGACCGTCGACCCGACGCCGCGCCCTGCGACAGAAGGTGAAGCCGGCGGGAGCGGCTCCCGCCATTCCGGCTCCTGCCGGTCTGCCGCGGAGGAGCCGGCTCCCAAGAGGAGCCGGGCCAATGCCCTGCCACCGAGCCGCCTTGGCCGGAAGAAGGGGCCGCCTCCCGTTGTGCCAGGGTTTGTTTCCTCTTGCCTTGTCCTTGTCATTTTTTACTTGTTTCCTTTTCTCCTTCTCCGCCTTTCACTTACTTGCTTTTCTCTCTACTGTCTTCTTAGCATGTTGGTATCTTTTGGAGCCGCGGGCCCGACACGAGCGCTGACCAGGTCGCCGCCCGCCGCTCCGACTCCGCCTGCCAGCGCCCCTCCTTCCTCCGAGGCGCCGCCTCCGCCTCCCCCTCGAGCTGATCCGGCTGCCTCCGCCGAACCGGAAGGTCCCCAGCCAGGAGAAGAGTCCTCACAGCCGGATGGCTCTTCTGTGGGCGCGCGGGAGGCTGCCGGCAAGGAACTCATCGTTGTTGGCAACAACAACTCCGACGAGGAGCCGGGGGAGGAGTGGAGGACGGCGGTAGTCGCTGCGAAGGAGTCCCTGGCCGTCAACGCCGTGGACGACGAAGCTTCCTCCGCCGCCTCGCTATCGGACCTTGCCGCCACGCTCGAGCTGGCGGTGAAGGAGATCCGGCTGCTGGAGACCACAGCCGACGTGAACCGATCCCTGGAGCAGAAGCTTGCCGCTGCCAACGGGACTTCCCAGAGTAAGTTCGCTTCATCCATCTTGTTCTTCCTTTTTTTTACTGATAGCCGGTTATGCTGCAGCCATCCTCGTGTGCGCTCATCGCGAGATCGATCACTTGAAGAAAGCGAACGACCAGCTGAGCAAGTCCAATTCCACTCTGCGACTGCAGAATAAGGATTGGCACGCCAGGGTAGACGGTCTGGAAGCCGCCATCAAGGAGCACGACACCTCGCTCGCCAGCCGGACCGAAGCTTTCGCCCTTCTCGAGGCCTAGAACAAGGACCAAGAGAAGGAGATTAAACGGCTGGCGACAAAGGAGAAGGCACTGGTGGAGGAGCTGATGCAGGTCGACCACACGGCTAAGGGTAAGTTCCCTTTTCCGTCCTCTTTTCTTTTCGGATCCGGTAGCCGGATCTGACCCTTTTTCTGACAGCTTTTTACCGCGACATACACCTGCTGGCCAACAACCGGCTGCAGGAGAACTGGCTGGGAGCGCAGCCGACGGCCCAGGAGCTCGTCGTCCTTCTTGGCAAAGAAGCTGCCAAGTTTCGTCAAGCGGCGCGGGACGTCTTCTCCTTCGTGTGACCTGAGGCTCCGGTTCCGGAGACAATGGCGTAGCTGGCTGCGAAGGTGGGAGAGGTGCTGGATGTGGTGGACCGGCTGCGGGACTTGGCAGCACGAGCCGGAGCAGAGATGGCTCTGGCCCTCATGCTCTCCTGGTACAAGGACACCCGCGTCGAGAAGATCGACGGAGGCTTCCGTGCCGGCGCGGACCTTGCCGCCATCCGCCAAGCCCATCCGGAGCTCCGCGGGTCTGCCATCAAGATCGCTGACTATGTGGACCCCGACGAGGTGCTCACCGACTCGGAGTCTGTCGGTACTCCTGACCTGGAAGGCCTGATGCCGCCGCCTGCGGGCGCTGGAACCGGATCGAGCCCCGCGCCTCCTCCTCTGCTCGAAGCTTCTGCTGGTCAAGGTTCTCCTCATGGCAAGGCTCCTGGTGCTTAGTCACTGCTCCGGGATGCCGGGTGTATTTGTTTTGCTTCGGATGTATGTGAAACTTGTCTGTTTGTACCGGCTATCTTTGATGCCGGGTAACTTATGGGAGCTTTGTCTCCCTTTTTCTTGTTAATGCTGAACTTTTGAGTTTCCTTTAACTTGTGCCTCGAGTTTATTTTGATATTTTGCCGGCTAACTTCATCCGGCTAACTTCGTCTGGCTACTCATTTTTAGCCGGGGGAACTACACCTCCAGTGGGGGCGTGCTAGCACACCCACTGGGTGTAGCCCCTAAGATTCGGAGTGGCTAGCATAGCCAGGTGCTTAGAATCTTCCTTATTTTTAGTCTTCTAACTTTATCCGACTAGACTTGCTTTAGTTGGCTACTTTCGCTGGCTGGACGCCTTCAGCCGGGGGAACTAACATTCCAGTGGGGGCGCGCGAGCGCACCCACTGGGTGTAGCCCCCGAGATTCGGAGTAGCTGGCATAGCCAGGTGCTTTGAATCTTCCTTGTCTTCTCTTGCTCCTGCCCTTGCCCTCACTTGGGCTCCGAACGGCCGGCTAAACGCCTTTAGCCTGTCAGGAATTACAAGATTCCACTAGGAGCGCGCGAGCGCACCCAGTGGGTGTAGCCCCCGAGATTCGGAGCGCTTGATGAAGGCAAGGAATTCGAATCTTCTTCTTCTTTCCTTCCTGAATTTCGACTCAAGGTAGTCAGCCAAGAATGTACATACACATACACATATGTCCTCATAGGTTAGTAGGTTAGTCTGCCAAATTGTAGCCGGAAAACGGCTTGTTTTTCGAAAACTAGCTTGTGCCTCTCTAGACACTTGGTCGATTTCCCGTGTGCTCTGCTGTTTTCGCTGCGTCCTTGACGGGCAGCCGGTTTGCGGTCTGCAGCCAGAATCGAAGGGAGCTGACAGTACATTGCACACGGTACTAATGGCTTAGCAGCCGGATTGGTTCGAGCTAGTTGCAGGGCCAGGACGCCCGGTCTGTCGCGTCTCCTCCCCGTTTTTCATGTGGGATGCCTCAGGCGTTTGCTCTTGCTAGCCGGACAGCCGGGTTGCGGTCTGTAGCTGAGATGAAGAGTGGGCCTCTGACATCGTTGCACACTACTCGGTCGGTTTGTTGACTTAGTAGGCCGGGCCAACCAGCGAGCCCATCCGGCTGGGGGTTGCTAGAGCCGGAAAATCAGAACCGGAAAAACAGATGCATACACATTTCTAACAAGGAGCCCCCAAGATTCTCGTAGGGGTTCATATTGTCATTCATAGGGTTTTCGGGGTACATACACTGCCTGGCGACTAGGTGTAAAACGGGCGCAGTAGGGCCACGTTCCAGGGACGCTCGGTCTCCTTATTTGATTTGTCCATCTTGTTCTTGCGCAGCTGCTGCGCATCGATGAGGTAGTAGGAGTCGTTGGGCAGCGCCCGGCTAATGATGAAGGGGCCGTCCCAGGGTGGTGATAGCTTGTGCATGCCCTTCGTGTCTTAGACCAGCCGGAGAACCAGGTCGCCCCCGCGGAACCCGACTAGGCGGATTCGGCTTGAATGGTAGCGATGTAGTCGTTGCTGGTACAGGGCTGATCTGGACAGGGCCAGCTCGCGGGCCTCCTCTAGGAGGTCCACTCCGTCCTCCTGCGCCTCCTAGTTGGCTTTTTCATCATATAGGAGCTTGCGCGGGGAGTCGAACTCGATGTCGGCAGAGAGGACGGCTTCCGATCCGTAGACCAGGAAGAACGGCGTGTAGCCGGTTGACCTATTCAGCGTGGTGCGGAGGCTCCACAGCACAGCCGGAAGTTCTTCGATCCAACATCCGGGTGACCGCTCCAATGGCTCGATGAGGCGTGGATTGATGCCGGCTAGCACCAAACTGTTTGCTCTTTTGACTTTCCCGTTGGACTGCAGGTGTGCGATGGAGAAGAGGTCCAGCCGGATGCCCTTGTTGCTGCAGAACTGGGCGAAGGCCGCCTTGGCGAAGTTCGTGCCGTTGTCGGTGATGATGCTGTTGGGGTAGCCGAAGCGGTTGATGATGTCGGTGAAGAAGGTAACGACTTTCGCCCCATCCAGCTTTCGGATACGCTTGGCCTCGATCCACTTCGTGAATTTGTCCACCGCCACCAGTAGGTGGGTCATGCCCGCGTGCGCTCGCCTGAAGGGACCGACCATGTCGAGGCCCCAAACCGCGAAGGGCCAGGTGATCGGTATGGTCTTGAGTACCGAAGGTGGCATGTGCCTGAGCTGCCCGAAGTGTTGGCACCCATTGCACGTGCGGACCAGCTGCTCAGCATCCTCGAGGGCGGTGGGCCAATAGAAACCATGGCGGAACGCCTTGGCGACTATCGCCCTTGACGAAGCGTGATGCCCGCACTCGCCCTGGTGGATATCCCTGAGTAGCCGGTAGCCCGTGTCCACGTCGACGCATCTTTGGAAAATGCCGGATACGCTTCACTTGTACAGTTCGCCTGGAAGTAGTGCTTGAGCTTCTTACACGCCAGGTACACGACATAGCACATCTTCTGGTAGTGGGGGTAGTTCTGCTTGGAGAGGGAGAGAACCTTGCTGAGGTAATAGACGGGTCTCTGAACCGGCTGAGCCTTGCCTTCCGCGGGGCGCTCCACCACCAGGACGACGCTAACCCCGACTGATGGCTGCTATATAGAGCAACATCGGCTCCTTGCTAGCCGGCGTGGCTAGAACCGGTGCTATGGATAGCATACGATTGAGGTCCTGAAATGCGGTGTCGACTTGCGAAGTCCAGGAGAACTTGTCCGTCTTCTTCATCAGCTGGTACAGTGGTAGTGCCTTCTCCCCCAGCCGGCTGACGAAACGGCTGAGGGAAGCCAGGCATCTGGTGAACTTTTGGACTCCAAGCAGGTTCCTAGGCGGCTGCATCCTCTCGATGGCCGCGATCTTCTCTGGGTTTGCCTCGATGCCTCGCTGTGATACGAGGAAACCGAGGAGCTGGCCGAACGGCACTCCAAAGACGCACTTCTCCGGGTTCAGCTTCATCTGGTATTGGCAGAGGTTGCCAAACGTCTATCCTAGATCCTCGAGGAGGGTGCGCTTCTCCTTGGTCTTGATGACCACGTTGTCCACGTAAGCATGCACGTTCCGGACTATCTGCGAGTGCAAGCATTTCTGCATGCATCGCTGATAGGTAGCGCCTGCATTCTTTAGGACGAAGGGCATGGTTACGTAGCAGAAAGACCCATAGGGGGTGATAAATGATGTCTTAATCTGATCAGCCGGGTTTAGCCGGATCTGATTGTACCCGGAATAGCAATCTAGAAAACACAACAAGTCGCAGTTGGCCGTGGAATCGATGACTTGGTCGATACGGGGCAAGGCAAAGGGGTCTTTCGGGCACGCCTTGTTCAGGCTGGTGAAGTCGATACACATGCGCCAGGTCTTGTTCTTCTTCAGCACCAAGACTGGGTTTGTCAACCAGTCCGGGTGGTACACTTCCATGATGAACCCGGCTGTGAGGAGCCGGGTGATCTTGTTACCGATTATCTTCCTCTTCTCCTCCGCGAACCGGCGCAGAGGTTGCTTGACCGGCTTGGCATCCGGACGCACATGAAGTGAGTGCTCGGCGAACTCCCTCGGCACACCCGGCATGTCCTTGGGGGACCATGCGAAGATGTACCGATTCTCACGGAGGAAGTCGACGAGCGTGCCTTCCTATTTGTTGTCCAAGCTGGCACCAATGGTGACGAACTTAGTCGGGTCGGAGGGGTCGAGCAGGATCCTCTTCGTCTCCTTTGCCGGCTGGAAAGCTCCTTCTCCAGCCGGTTTGCTGCTAGCCAATATGTCCTGCTGGGCCATGGCCACATTGCGCATGAACACGCGCTTTTCTTCGGCTATGATGAGGGCCTCTGCCAGTTTGGAACCGGCTGAGGCGCACTCCATCGACCGCCTGAAACAGCCGGCGACGGTGATCACACCGTGGGGTCCCGGCATCTTCGTCTTGAGGTACGCGTAGTGGGGGATGGCCATGAATTTGGCAAGGGCGGGGCGCCCAAGGAGAGCATGGTAGGAGCTCGTCAGGTTTACCACCTCGAACCAGATTAGTTCGCGGCGGAAGTTCTCCTCGGTCCCGAAGATGACGTCCAACTGGATTTTCCCCAACGGGGCGCAGGCTGGCCCCGACAGTACGTCGTGGAACGTCGTGGTAGTCGGGCGCAGGTCGCTTTCGTGAATGCCCAGCTTCTCCAGCGAGGACTGGTAGAGGAGTTTGAGGCTGCTGCCTCCGTTGATGAGGACGCGCGAGAATCGGCAGGTACGCGCGTTGGAGACGATGAGGGGGTCGAGCACCATGGCGTAGCCCCCGGGGGTCGGCAGATGTTCAGGTTGGTCTGCCCGGCTCCAGGTAATGGGGGTTTCTGACCAGTTCAGGTACTGGGGGACCGGAGAGACGATGGCATTGACCTCCTTGGAGCGTCGCCTATGGCTGTGCTTGTCGTCCTACTCCGTCTCGAAGATGTGGTAGGCGGCGTGCGGCTGTGGGTAGCCGTTGTTGTTGTTGCCGTTGTTGCCGCCGTTACCATCATTGCCGGCTCCCCTAGCCGGTGGTGGGGGTCCGCCTGGAGGGGGAGGAGGGAGACGCGGCTGGTTACCCTAGTCTTTTAGCTGGCGGGTCCAGCTGCAGTTCTGGGTGGTGTGCGTATCCGGTTTGAAGGGACCGCTATGCCACTTGCACGGACCGTTAAACATCTGGTCGAAGGTGAGCCGTGGCTTCTGCCTTCTTGCCTCATTAGCCGGTGCGTCGGGCACGCCCTCCACAACATTGACCTGCCGCGCGTGGTAGCGGGGCTTCTGTTGTCCGGCCTGCCGGTCCCCGTGGACCGGTTGTCGTTGCCGTGGCGTCTGGAGGATCTGGCTTCGCCAGTCGGATTGCTCGGTCGGTCGCGAGCCAACTCCGTAGGAGTCGGACGCCCGTCCGCGTTTACTCGGAGGGGCTTCTTCATGGCGGCATCCGCCATGGCGTACTGGTCCGCAACTATCATGAGCTCTGCCATGGTTTTCGGCTCATCACACAGTAGCCGGTGGCGAAGCATGGTGCCTTCTCGGCAACCCTCGATGAAGAAACTGATGGCCTAGCTCTCCAGGATGCCTTCACAGGTGTTGCGCAGCTCCGTCCACTTGGCGAGGTACTCGCGGTCGGTCTCACGGTCACCCTGGACGCACAAGGCCAGGTCGCGCGGGTGCCCTGGACGCTTGTACGTGCCGTTGAAGTTGCGGATGAACACCTTCTCGAAGTCAGGCCAGGCGTTGATGCTATTGGGCGCGAGGCTGTTGAGCCACGTCCCTGCCGACCCGGTTAGCATGAGGGGGACGTAGCGCACGGCTGTACGCTTGTTCCCGTGGGCGATGCCGACTGCCGTAGCATAGTCGGTCAGCCAATCTTCCGGCTTCATGTTGCTGTCGTACTTGGGGGTGTCCCTAGGCAGGGAGAATTTATCTGGAAACGGCTCGTTCTAGATGCGGGGTCCAAAACAAACCGAACCGGTAGAGTCTTCCTCCTCCATGACGCGCGCTTGAGTGAGGAGCTCGATGCGGTCACGGGCATCCGGACAATCCGGGTTAGGCGCTCCCACCCGGCCCGAGAGACGGGACCCGCCTGCTCTGGGCGCTCCGGTTGGTTGAGGGGGAGGCGGCGGGTTGCTGTTCACTGTCTGACCCTGGCGCAGCTGGCCCCTGTTGCCAGAGCTGCGACGCCTGCTGCGGGCCTTGGCCGGCTGAGGGGAAGATGCCTGTTGGGTGTCGCGTGGCGCGCCCCTGCTGTTGGCAGGCGGCTTGCTCCCCCTGGAGTAGCCGAGGTCCTCCTGCATCTGCCGGTTGGCGTCAGCCTGCTCATCCGCGATGCGGAGGATCTCTTGCACGCGAGCTTGCTGGCGGGCTCGCTCTTTGCCCTCCAGACTGGGTAGTTCTTCTGCCACGGCTCGTGCCGCGCGCAGGTTCTTGATGGGCATGCTGTAGGTGGGCCGGATGAGGGCGGGTGCAGGATCCGGCTCCCCATCCTTTTCCATCCTACCGCCTAGCTCGCCGCCCCCGCGCCGCACCTGGCTGCGCCGGCTTGGCTCCGCGGTAGCCGGAGTGAAACCGTGCGCGCGGTCGTACTCGCGCCGGGTGATCTCGAGTTGCTTGCGAGCTGCCGCTAGCTCCATGGCCTCCTGGAGGAGGATCTGTCTCTCCATCGTGAAGTTGGCCTCCGCTTCTTCCGGGTTATCCCCGAGGTTAACCGGCGTTAGGAGCCGATCAATGGCATCCTCCACCGGGTTCTGAGGCTGCGGGGGAGCCGAAGTTCCGACCTCGTCCACGCCTCGCTCCCGCGGCTGGCGGAGATGAGAGCTGGAGCAGGCCATCATGACCTCCACGCCGCGGGATGCGGCGGAGGCGCTACAACCTGGATGCGGCAGCTCCACGACAGAGACGATTTCCCTAGGGAAACGCTCCGAAACGGTGGCGACATAGACGGGGAGGTTGCCGAATAGCAGGACGGTTCCGTTCACCGAGAAGGAGGCTCCAGTGAAGCAGGAGGCGTTGTCGATGACGCAGTCGAATTTGCCGAGCGTGAGCACCAGGCCGGAGGCTACACGCTCACCGGCTGAAGTGCGCGGTCCCGTGTGGAACGTGACTCCGGTTGAAGCCATCTAGCCCCACAGTGGGCGCCAACTGTTGTTGTATTGGGAACGGCAGTACCTGAGAAGGTTAGATAGAGGTGTGGGGACTAGCAGGGAAGCTATCGACGGCATCCGCAGGCGGGATTGGATACAAGCAAGCGTAACTAGACGCAGGAAGTACCCAGGTTTGGAGCCTTCATGATGAGGTAAAACTCCTACTCCTGCCGGATCTGACTATGGGGGATATATGAACTACAAGTGCTCCTTGAGCTGTATTCTCTAGCTACTGCCTTAAATGCTACCAGACCAACCCTTTCTACTGAGGCCTTGCCTCTCCTTAGAGAGGCCAAAGGTCTCACTGGCTAGTCCGACTGGCGGGCCCCACAGGTGGGTCCCAGCCGGCTAGTCATCTACAGTATCCAGTATGGCATGTCACGTCAGAGTGTGAGCGGTATGGGTGTCGTGGGCACAATGGGCGCCGTGCGAGCCCGTCGTCAGCATCGGGCCACTATTCCTGCGTCATCCCCGCAAAGTCTTCAGCATCGTACAGGGCGCACCGCGCACTGATACACACATCGTCCTGTCTCACTGATTGGTTCCGGCTACACCGCTGTAGCCGGCTACCTCTTGCTGACTCGGCTACCGTGCGGTAGCCGGCCTTTCTTGCCTTGTCCGGCTGCGTCTGGCCAGCCAGACGCCATCCGACTATCTTGTTTCTCGTCTGGTTGGGGTACCTGGGGATCATCCCCCTGACACTCTCCCTCTCTGGATTCCCCTGGCACTCATTGGCCCCATCTTTAGCCTATCCATGGCATCTGTCGTGCCACCACCACAACAATCACTTGTTAGAATGAGTCAAGTAGTATTGTTCGATAACGAGATTGAACACGACATGGTGATGTCATTGATCAGATCTCGAGCAATGCAAGTATCGAGAGACAAAAGGAATAAGACACGATTGTCCTGGTTCAAACGACGAAAGATCTTCGTGGAATGCACATGGGTCACATGGCCATCCATGACCCTCTGCGATCATTGGTCCGGGAGTGTCCCGACCATGTCTGGAATGTTCCCAAACCGTGGGGTATCACGCTTAAGGGCTTGATGATGCTTAGAGAGTGTTTATAGGATTGGTAGAATCATTGAAGAAGAGAAGAGAGAAAACCAGAAGGGTTTCGATAAGTTCGGAGGATGTCCGGAGTGGAGATAGAAGTTGTTACATAACCACGGAGATTGAATAATATGTGAATGAATGCTAAAAATTGATTTAATCATTTAATCATAATTATTTAATAAAGAGAAAATCAATTAAAAGGTCAAAAGGCTTAATGGGCCAATTCCGGAGGGAGAAGGGCCCATGAGGGAAAGGCAAGAGGAGAGAGGAGGCAAGGGGGTGGCTGGCTGGGCCTAGCCCTCCCCCCCCTGCATGGGGCCACCAGGGCTGGCCGGCGGCTGCCCCCCCCCTCTTCCCCTCCTTTAGTCCCACCACGGGACTTTGAGGGAGGTAGTACCTCCCCTCCCCCTATATATAGTGGGGGTATTTGGCCAGATAAATACACACAATATTCAATAAATGTTTCCTCACTTTTGGGGGGACCTCCAATTGATATTCTCTCTCTCACTCTCCCGTGTCCATGGTCCCAAGTTCGGACTACGCGAACGAGAGACATCTTCACCGCGGAGCGGCATCACGCTGCAGGATTTAGATCCAGGTTCTCTACTTCTACAACTGCTGCTAGATCGGGGAAGCGGGAGTCATCGTCAGGCACCGGATGCATGTAACTCCCCGCGAGGTGTCACACTTGAGGCACTCAAGTCGTTGGAGCCACAGGTGCGTAAGGACTTCATCACGACCTTGAGGTCAGCTTCGGCTCATCTACATCAACCACGCTCTCCTGAACGCTGACAACGCTTTTCGGTCTTCAAGGGTAAGTTCGCGAAAAGCCCCTCCTGTTACTGCATTACTAATAGATAGGTCCTGGCAACATCAGGGGTTCAGGGGCGTAGGGTAAAATTTTATTGTTTTCATATGAGAACCCCTATAATACTATAGGATCAAGCTAAATTAAGATTACAAACCCTAAGCAAGAAAACAAAGCTGGACCTGATCTCTAGTTACTAAAGTGACCATCTAGCATCTTAACTAGATTAATCCAGGGTTAATCCTGTCTAGTACCCTCCAAGTCAATGAACACCCTCCCTAAGCTTGGATACCATATACTCAATCTACACTTCAACATCATACATTTTATGATGATTGGGAACCTTGCAACCAATCAAAAACATTAACTCTTGTATTCTAGTCAAAATCCCCAAACCTGCCAAATGTGGCTAAGTCTAGAAAAAGGTTATCAATATAACATATTTGAGTCTCTCTCATTTCCAATCCCTTTCCAGTTTTGGTAATGCACTTGAACCATCTTATAGAACATAATTAGGACTAACAAGTACCACTCTTTATATTAGATAGATCATCCTTTAATCCACGTGTTCTTGATGGTTTTGCAAGGAAGAAAATAATAATTCCTGCAAATCTTACCAACATGCCTACTTTGGTAGAAGCTCACATCTTCATACTATCTTGTTTTGACCAACTCTTGGTATGGTTGTGTTCTACTAATGAAGGTATATCCATCCCTACTTCACTTGTTTCAGTTGGAGCCTTGTGCTTCCAAAACCCACAAGGTTTTGAAGGCTAGATGATAATCTGCTTTGGCGCACTTATTTTATTCAAAGTTTGAAATCAATTCTTGAAGGACTCAAGCATTATCAAGCTCAACTTATTGTACCATGGTGATGTACTTAACTTGGTCTATCCATCCATATATCCCATGCCCCAAGGGGAGCTCTGAGCTCCAAGATCCAACCATGTTTTGATGCTATGAAAATAACACCACCCTAGATCCTTGTTTCCTACCAAAATCAAGTTGGATTCTCAACACCCAAGGTTGAAAATGCTAGATACAACTTGTGGACCTCATCTAACTTGGATATAAAAATTTATCAAATATTATCCAAAATTCCTTTGACCCAAAAAGAATTAAATTCCTTTATTTTACTAAAACTTAAAAACTCTCCCTATAAAAGAAAGTTGGTTTTTATCCAAATCATTTCCCCAACTTTTGGCACTTTTGAAATATATATATCATACCCTATCTTCCCACTTCAAAAATAAATATTTTTTAAGAGTTTTATTATTTCTTTTTTCCTATTTCCTTAAATGGCAGAAATGGAATAATAATTGTTTTAAATACTTTTATCCTTCAATAAATCTTGGGAAAAATCCACAAAGTGTGGATTCATATTTGGGACCATATCAAAAAAAAACCCAACTTGGACACTTTTAAACTTTCAACTGAAGTTAATAAAACACATTTAGAAATATTTGAATATTTGATATAAAAAGGATTCAAAATATTAATAAAAATCTTAAACAAAACCAGGACATGTATCTTGGTTATTCTCATCCAACATCACCTTTACAACATCTTGTCAAGATAAAAATCTAAGACTTTCTTCATGATAATCAAAATGGCCAAAAATGGGAGATATTCAAAACCATGAGCTCAACCTCATCCTAACCCATCAAAATCTTGCCTAACACTTCTCCACGGCCACCCATCTCATCATGGTCATGCTACACTATAGGAGGGCACTGTTCCCCATGTTCCTAGTGCTTTTGAGCTTTAGAGAAAGAGAAAAATTAGCCCCACGCATATCTAGGCAAGATCCTTCAAACTTCAATGCTACTACCAACACCACCTCTATCTCCACTCACTAGGCGTGTACCAGCAAACCCTAGCACCATCTACCCCACATGCCCGTCCCCATGGTTAGCCCTAGCCCCTCTCTCTCCCTTCTTTCTCTCTCAGGAACCAAAAATAAGGAAGAGACAACTTCCTCTCCTACCCATCCCGCTCAAGCCATGTGAGCTCTAGCATGATAGCAGAATATCAAACCACAAGCCCTCTGCCCCTTCCGGCCTATCGCATGCCACCACCCTTGGCAGCGCCCCCGCATGCACCTGGTCCTTCATGGACCATGCCGCCCTAGATAAAAAGTCCCAAGGCCGCCCCATCCCTCCCTTCCTCTCCCATTTCCCTCCTACACCCCCTCTGAGCCACCACGAAATCTCTAGTACCGTCCCCTACTCCTCCTCACCCTTGACCGGAGGAAAGAAATCTGATGACCTGCACGGAAGATGAAGGCTAGGCCGACCCTTCCCCGCTCTGTTCTCCCTCCTTCCTCTTGCTTTGTGAAGCCCACACCTATAACTAACCCTCCTAGTGCCTTCCCTCTTCTAGGACCGCCCCAGGTGCCGCTGCCGTGGAGTTTCCGAGCGTGCGCCAGGGGTGCTCATGTGCGAGAGACCTTCCATCACTAGACCCGACTCTGTTGCCCCTCTCCGGGACTGTCAGGGCACACCGCATCGTCCCGTCAAATATCTAGCCACTCCCGTCAACCCTAGGTGAGCTCCCAGCCCTCCTCTACTAGAACTAGGGTTCCCTCGCCAGCGCCTAAGGTTAAATGGGGACGAAGACCAATGACCGTAGATACTCCTTTAAATCGGACGAGTATCTTCCCTCGATAACCCTTTGCCCTCCTCACTCACTGACTGTTGGGCCCCATCTGGCCAGGTTCAAACACGCCTTGCGTCCTCCCCACGGTGCAAGCGGGACGGCTGGGCGTCGTGTAGCCCATCGCTGGTCAGAACCGGCCCGGTATCTCCCTCTACCGCTTTTCTCTTTAAATTTTTTCTCTAGATCGATTAATCTAGCTGCTTGGTTTAAATACAAACAAAAATGGAAAATAAAGGAAAGTCCCAAGTGTAAATTTTTACATACTCTCAGATGTTTTCCTCAGCATGTGATGACCCACAAGTATAGGGGGTGTATCGCAGTATTTTCGAGGGAAGTGAAACCCAATTTATTGATTCGACACAAGGGGAGCCAAAGAATATGTATAAGCCTTAACAACTGAGTTGTCAATTCAGCTGCACCTGGAAACAATCTTGCTCACAGCAGTTTATTAGTAGGAATAGCAAAGTAGTAGCAGCAGTAAAGACAGTAGTAACAATAGCAGTAAATAATAGGATTCGAGTGCGGTAGGCATAGGGATGGATGGACGGGCGTTGCATGGACAAGACAATTCACATAGCAATCAGAACATAGGGCAATTGTAGATAAATAAGATAAAGCATCCAAGTACTAGATAATCCTAGGCATGTGTTCCATATATAGTCATACGTGCTCGCAATGAGAACTTGCACAACATCTTTTATCTTGCCAGCCCGTTTGCAGCGGGGCCTCAAGGGAACTACTGGAAATTAAGGTGCTCCTTTTAATAGAGCACCGGAGCAAAGCAATAACACTCCGTGAACACATGTGATCCTCACATCAAAGCCATTCCCTCCGATTATCCCGATTTCTGTCACTTCGGGGCCATTGGTTCCAGACAACAACATGTGTATACAACTTGTAGGTAAGACCATAAACAATACTATCATAATGAATCAATAACATGTTCAGATCTAAAATCATGGCACTCGGGCCCTAGTGACAAGCATTAAGCACAACAACTCGCAACAAAGTCATAAAGCACTAATAAAAGATACTAGGCACCATGCCCTAACAATCTGATGCTATTACATGAATGATCTCATCCAATCCCTACCATCCTCATAGTCTACAGCGGGGGATTACTCACTCATAGATGGTGGAAACATGGATGGTCGATGGAGAAGCGATGGTGATGATGATGGCGATGATCTCCTCTAATTCCCCGTCCCGGCAGGGTGCCAGAACGGAGTTTCTGGTACTGTTTCGTGGAATCTGGTGGTGGCGGTGGAGCAGAACTCCTTCTGGAAAAACGTCGAACCCCCCCTCCCCTGTGTTTTTAGGTCAGAAGGAATCTTATAGGCGAAGAGGGAGACCGAGGGGGTGTCTGGGGCGGCCAGACCACCCCCTAGCGCGGCCAGGCCCAGCCCATGCGGCCAGGTGGTGTGGCTGGGACCCAGCCCCTCTCCGTCTCGTATGCTGGCTCCTGGTGTCCCCCGGTAAAATAATGACTTTGGCTTTTGTCCCGTCCAATTCCGAGAATATTCATTTTCTGACTTTCCTAGAACCAAAAACAGCAGAAAACAGACAGCTAGCACTATGGCTCTTGTTAATAGGTTAGTCCAAGAAATCATCTGAAAAGTACTCCAAAGTGTGGACAAAACATAAGAAAGTAGATAAAACCAAGCATGGAACATCAAAAATTATAGATACATTTGCAATGTATCAACATCCCCAAGCTTTACTCCTGCTCGTCCTCGAGTACGTAAGTGATAAAAAGAAAGCATAATTTTTGAAGTGACATGCACCATCAAAGACTTCATCAAAGTACTTGTAAAACATTCAAAGATGGGATCATAGTACTTCAATCATAACATGAAAGACAAAATTCTAGCAATAAGACAAAGAAACTAAGTTGCAACATGAAAAGGCACAAAGAAAAGATTCATGAATAACAATGCTTTGCAGGACGTTTGTTTGTTTCACATAAAGAAAACATAGCATAATAGTATTCAGCTTGTCCCTCATAGAGTAGCAAATATAAATGCATAGGACACCTTCAAAGTTCATAAGAGTGACTAGATGCAAATAGTTTAAAACAAGCAATATCAAGTTATGCATCAATCAACTAGTCTTGGGACAATGCACATAGAACTAAGAATGGCCACTATGCTCTCAAAGTAGGTGCATAAAGGTAGAAGGTGGAGACTCAATATAATGGTGGAAGAAAGGTTTTCATAAAAGGAAGTAGGGATTCAAGTCTCATAAAGAGCTTCCAAAAATTATGGTACTTATAGCTTTCAGCTCTCATTGCCCCTATCATAAGCATCTTGAAGTGATTAAGGTTAAAGTGAACAAACTATGGTGTACATGCTTGATGAAGTATAAGTTAGAAATCTCATGTCCCTTGTATACGAGGGCCGCTCCTCATGCTACTCAAGTTTAGTCACCAGTAAGTTCTTGTCATCGTAAGTACATGTGTATCATAGAGAACCGCCAACGGGGTACCCCTTACCCGATGATACGGAAGAATCCCCATATCAAAATGACAAGGCAAGCAGACAACGAGCATCTCAGCAATCTTCTTATTTACCATGGGAATATGGTGCTTTTTTTTATCTCTTTCCTCTTTTCATAATCTCTTTTTTTCTTTTTCTCTTTTTTTCTCAATATAGGACTCTTTTTTTATAAGAAGAATGCTTCATAGACAGCTCATTATGGTTACGCTGCAGGTTTCCACCATGTCAGCATGGATTAGACCAGTGGCCCAGGCATTTCTCTAACACATATACATAACTCCATGGACTTACAAGCTCCCCTTTCATTTCACACCAACGACATCCATATACAAATGATATCAACTAGGTACAAGTACCAAATGAAATGTTGAAAGTGTTCCCCATGACAGCATGGTTCTGCTAATTCCCAACAAATAAGTGCAAGCATATACAACATAGACGACACAATGGTTCAAGTTTATTAAGGGCAAAAAAAGTAAAGTGTGCCATCAAGTTTGTGAGAGCTTTAATCACTAGTTTTCTCATAACAAGTTTAATTCGGAAGGTAAACAAAAGCATGAAAATACTTGGAATAGCATAAGCTAGTAGGTAGGTATGGTGGAATCTTTAGAATAACTTGGTTTAGGAAGTTGGATGCATGATTGGAACTCATACTTGGTTGTGGAGGCTAGCAAAAGACTGGGAGCGACAAACTAAGAGAGCAATAATGGCCATAATCATGCAGAGCGACAAAACATCATTGATCAAAGCATAAAGTGATACTACAAGTTGAAAACTAAAGGATCATAAAGGCTATGGTGACTTGAGATAGTCATAACATGGTGTGAGCATGCGCCAAGTCAACCTAAATAAAGCATCAAAGGAGAATACCACAATACTATGCTTTAATATGCTAAAACAACGCATGATTCACCCAAGGCACATTAATCAATCTCAATTGTTTATAACAAGTCATGCTACAGCAAAGAATACTAACCATAAAGCCAAAACAATATCAAGCATGGCATGATAAAGCATAGGCCACAGTCAAAAACAAGCTCTTTTTACCACATAAGTATGAACTTTCCTACTCTTTTCCAATCCAAACCAAACTATTTGATAACCAATGTATGAAAGAGGGGGTCCAACCAATTTATTCAGAAAACTAAGAAAACTAAGCAAACGAAAAACCAAAATGAAAATGAAAAAGAAGACGCTCCAAGAACAACACAACTGTGCATGAAACAATAAAAATGAAGCGTTTGGATGAAACCAAGGATTTTTTATCGATGAAGAAGGGGATGCCTTGGGTATCCGCAAGCTTTGACGCTTGTACTTCTTGGATATTTATTAGGGTGACACGCGTGGCATCCCCAAGCCTGAACTTTAGTCCATCCTTCATCTCATTACTCATTCCTTCCATACACCTGAAATTTTTCTTCATACAAAACTTCACACAATCTTTATTATCAACATTAGTGCACTCAAGATAATAAGTCTTTGCGTTCAGTTCCAACTCCAATAAAACTTCCATTAAAACACAAGCTACTGTAGCACTTCCCTAAAAAATCTCAATTCCCCAAAATAACTCAAAAAGGAACCAACAAGAAGCAAATGAAAATAATGGCAGAAATCTTTCAAAAGAGACCAGCAGGTAAATACGAATTTTTTCAAAGACCTTCTGTTGCTCAAATCGAAAAGTGTTGAACTATAGAAAGTTAGATAACGACCTGGGGAAGAAGAACAAAAATTCACGCCTCAACAGGACGTACAGAGATTTTAGACGAATTTTTACGGTGAAGCACAGAAATCTGTTTCAGGACAGCAACTTTCCCAACCATTACTTCTCTCTCATTAGAGATTACTCTTGGCACAAAAAACAAATAAAAAGGATAAGGAGCGGTTATTACTGAAGTAATAACTTCCAAGACTCATCTAAAACTTTTGGGTTATCTCCCAATAAGTACTTTTCTTTAACGCCTTTAAGTTAGGCATAAGCAAAAACTAAAATAGATAGAATAGAAGTAAGCGGAGATAATCATGGTGAAAATATTGTTTTGTTCAATGAAATCCTTTTGTTAACAAGTTTGATCAGGTCTTACTACCAAAACAATTTCATATGAGACAAAACTTGTATTTCACTAGTGATTATGTTACCTCAGTTTTGATAGCAATGGTCTCAATCATAATAGTTTCAGTTTTTTCTCTTGGTATGGGACAATATATTTCTCCAACTTGAATGCCCTCAACATGTTCAATTGAATTCAACCCATAAGTCCTTTCAATATTCTTGGGGATATAGACATTATGTTCCTTATCATTAACATTAAAGGTCACCTTTCCTTCATTACAGTTAATAACAGCTCATGTAGTATTAAGAAAAGGTCTCCCAAGAATAATAGACATATTATCATCTTCAGGTATTTCAAGCACAACAAAATCAGTTAATATCAAGAAATTATGAGCCACTTGAATAGGTACATCCTCACATATACCAACAGGAATAGTGGTAGATTTATCCGCCATTTGCAAAGATATATCAGTTGGTATCAGTTTTTCAAGTGGAAGTCTCTTATAGAGAGAGAAAGGCATAACACTAACTCCATCTCCCAAATCACACAAAGCAGCTCTAACATAACTATTTTTAATAGAGCAAGGGATAGTTGGAATTCCTGGGTCTCCAAGTTTCTTAGGAACCTTACCATTAAAGGAATAATTAGCAAGCAAAGTAGAAATTTCTTCATTAGGGATCTTCCTTTTATTCGAGACAATATCCTTCATATACTTTGAGTAAGGAGGCAATTTAATAGCATCAGTCAAAGGAATTTGCAGGAATAAAGGTTTCATCCACTCACAAAACTTATTATAGTGTTCATCTTCCTTTGACTTGTGTTTCTTATCTGGGAAAGGCATAGATTTTTGGTCCCAAGGTTCTCTTTCACTACCGTGTTTCTTAGCAATAAAATCTTCTTTAGTGCATTTAGTATTCTTAGTGTGGTTTTCAGGTTCTTCTTCAACTTTTTCTTCATTAGGAACTTCATTTTCTTCATTAACACTTTCAGTTTTAGCATCAGAAATAGATATACTATAAGGATCTATAGCAGGTTCAGAGGGTTCTACAACAGTTTTATGTTTCTTTTTCCTTTTCTTATGAGTAGAGCCACTATTTTCAGCTTGTTGAGAATCCTCCTCAATTATTTTGGGATGCCCCTCAGGATATGGAGGTTCCTGGGTAGCAGCTCCACTTCTAGTTCTAATTTCATAAGCATGTTTTTCTTTAGCATCATTAATTAGCAAGTCTTTTTGCACTTTAACGAGTTGATCTATTTGAGTTTGAACCATTTGAAAGTGTTTAACAATCATTTTAACATCATTAGAGGTTCTTTCCACAATATCTTTCAACTCAACAATAGCTCTAGTGTTTTCCATTAGATGATTTTGTACCCTTTTATTAAAATTATCTTGCTTAACAATAAAGATATCGAATTCTTCTAAGCATTGATCAGGAGGTTTAGAGTAAGGGATATCACCTTCATCAAAGTGTTGGAGAGAGTGTACCTCGATATTGGATGAGTAGGGAATAGGCTTACATAACTCTTCAATAGGAGGTAAATTCTTGACATCTGCAGCTTTAATTCCTTTCTCCTTAAGACATTTTTTAGCTTCCTTCATCACTTCATCATTTAATTCAATAACTCCCCTCTTCTTTGATGTTGGAATAGACACTGGTATAGTAGGTTCAGGTACAATTACTTCAGGTATAGCTTGTTCAGGAGGAGTCCAATCTTCATAATTCTTGCTTATTTTAGCCATTAATTCCTCGGCTTCCTTAGGAGTCATATTCCTGAAAACACAATCAGCACAACTATCTAGGTATGTCCTAGATTCTTCGGTTAGTCCATTATAAAATATATCAAGAAGCTCATTCTTAGGTAATGGACTTCCAGCCTGTGCATGAATCAAAGCACAAAACCTTGCCCAAGATTTAGACAATACCTCTTTCTCTCCCAGTTTAAAATCAAAAATTTCCTGCAAAATAGCATGTCTAGCCCTAGGAGGAAAATATTTCTCCAGGAAAGTACTAATCAAGCAATCAGGACTATCAATAGATCCAAGAGGTAAATTACTAAACCAAGTTTTAGCTTCTCCTTTTGGTGAAAAGGGGAAAATCTTAGCAACAAAGTAAGTACGCATCTTAATATCATCAGAAAACAAGCCACTCATGGTAGAAAGTTCATTCATATGTGCTACCGCACTTTCATTCTTAGTCCCACAAAGAGGTTCTTTCTCAAAAATATCTATGTAAGATAGACCGAGAGAGAAATCATAATCTTTATCTATAATGTTTATGGGAGAGGTAGCAAACTTAGCAATAGGAGATAATTTGGGTCTAATAGTACGCCTCTCAAGGAGACTCTTAGCAACGCTCCTATCATGGGTGTTTTTACAATCTTTAATAAATTCATCGGTCATCTCAACATAACCATCTTCAATATCATAACTGTCACTAGACTCAGGTGAACTAACAGGTGTGGTAGTGTCTTCATTAGGAGTTTCAGTATTTCCAGCTATAGTTCTAGCAATTGTAGCATCTAGGAAAGGACCTAATGAACCACTCTTATCAAGCACAGTAGAAGCAGCATCATAAGCATCAGAAGTTTCAAATTCAGCAGTAGTAGCAGTGTGTGTAGCATGTGTATGTGGTGGTGTAACGAGGTTACTCATAACAGATGGTGAATCAAGAGGAATAGAGGTGTTCAGAACCGTACCTCTTCTTGTAGTGGATGGTAAAATAGGAACCTTGCCATCACGAGACTTACCCATGATGGATGGATAGCAGCGAACAATAGAGAATCCAAGTGAACTTGATAAATAAAGCTATGCTCCCCGACAACGGCGCCAGAAAATAGTCTTGATGACCCACAAGTATAGGGGGTGTATCGTAGTATTTTCAAGGGAAGTGAAACCCAATTTATTGATTCGACACAAGGGGAGCCAAAGAATATTTATAAGCCTTAACAACTGAGTTGTCAATTCAGCTGCACCTGGAAACAATCTTGCTCACAGCAGTTTATTAGTAGCAACAGTTTTATAGTAGGAATAGCAAAGTAGCAGCAGCAGTAAAGTAAAGACAGTAGTAACAATAGCAGTAAACAATAGGTTTCGAGTGCGGTAGGCATAGGGATGGATGGACGGGCGTTGCATGGACAAGACAATTCACATAGCAATCAGAACATAGGGAAATTGCAGATAAATATGATAAAGCATCCAAGTACTAGATAATCCTAGACATGTGTTCCATATATAGTCATACGTGCTCGCAATGAGACCTTGCACAACATATTTTGTCCTGCCAGCCCGTTTGCAGCAGGGCCTCAAGGGAACTACTGGCAATTAAGGTGCTCCTTTTAATAGAGCACCGGAGCAAAGCATTAACACTCCGTGAACACATGTGATCCTCACATCAAAGCCATTCCCTCTGGTTATCCCGATTTCTGTCACTTCAGGGCCATTGGTTCCGGAAAACAACGCGTGTATACAACTTGTAGGTAAGACCATAAACAATACTATCATAATGAATCAATAATATGTTCAGATCTGAAATCATGGCACTCAGGCCCTAGTGATAAGCATTAAGCACAACAAGTCGCAACAAAGTCATAAAGCACTAATAAAAGATACTAGGCACCATGCCCTAACAATATGATGCCATTACATGAACGATCTCATCCAATCCCTACCATCCCCATAGCCTACAGTGGGGGATTACTCACTCATAGATGGGGGAAACATGGATGGTCGATGGAGAAGCGATGATGATGTTGATGGCGATGATCTCCTCTAATTCCCCGTCCCGGCAGGATGCCAGAACAGAGTTTCTAGTGTTGTTTTGTGGAATCTGGTGGTGGCGGCGGAGCGGAACTCCTTCTAGAAAAACGTCGAACCCCCTGAGTTTTTAGGTCAGAAGGAATCTTATAGGCAAAGAGGGAGACCGAGGGGGTGTTTGGGGCGGCTAGACCACCCCCTGGCGCGGCCAGGCCCAGCCCGCACGGCCAGGTGGTGTGGCTGGGACCCAGCCCCTCTCCGTCTCGTATTCTGGCTCCTGGTGTCCCCCGGTAAAATAATTACTTTGGCTTTTGTCCCGTCCAATTCCGAGAATATTCATGTTCTGACTTTTCTAGAACCAAAAACAGCAGAAAACAGGCAGCTAGCACTGTGGCTCTTGTTAATAGGTTAGTCCAAGAAATCATATGAAAAGTACTCCAAAGTGTGGACAAAACATAAGAAAGTAGATAAAACCAAGCATGGAACATCAAAAATTATAGATACATTTGCAATGTATCAACATGCAAGACTAAAATTTAGGTAAAATACCCAATGCTTTGTTTTTGGAAAATACTCTATTAAGATCTACTCTTTTCACTAAATAATGATTCTAGGGAGTTTTGTAAATCCAAATGGGGCTAAATGAACTTCCATTGGATAGTAATTGAAGTACTTACACCATAGATCTTGTCCCATGCCTTTTGGACCTGTGGTTTATCTTTGGAAAAAATAACAAAATCCATACATATTTGCCTTATAAAAATTCTGTAGTACAACCTATGAATCTAATTGACCTCATTCTAACTCTTAGTGATGTGTTACATCGATATTTATCTATATCTAGGAGTTCAATAATTATTGATCTTCTGAGTATTTATAATGATTTAAAACCTTCTGCATTTGGTTTTTCCACAAAGAAATTCATTGCAGAAGTTGGGCAACTCCAAAATGAATGATTGCAATTTATTACGTAAGGTATTTGTAATACATATCCAGTGTAGTTGGTTCCATACCATTTAGACCTCTAGAATAAATCTGGTTAAAAAGACAAGGTGCTTACAGAACTCACTTCGGGAATTTTCCAAGGGTATTCTGGTAATCATTTTGAGGTGTTTCTAACTCTCAAACATCATAAACTCAATTATATACAATATACTCTGAGCACAAATTTATTTGATATACAAATATTTTCTAGTGATTTATTACCCTAAACTAGTCTTATTTCCACTAGAATAATCATAAGTAATTAAGAAAAATGATAAAATCATGAAACCACTTTTGTTGGCCTTGTTATTTCAATACCTATCTGATGATTTCATTTTTGAACATTGGTATCATACATACCCAAGCCTTAGTTTCGAACCCCTTCCTTTATGAGGTATTTGACATTTAATTCATAAAAGAAGTACATGCTTTTCCATTAATTCAAATTTCCTTAGACTCAACTACTCAAAACCTACTGAATGGTATACTTGTATTGTTCAATTGCTTGTTGTATTGTATTGGTGTTTGTATGTCTTGTGTTGATTGTGCCCTTGTTTGCTTGCATGTATGATCCCTGAGGATGATAGTTGCGATTATATCGAAGATCTGAAGAAGATGGTGATTATTATTGGTTATTATGGTATTATAAGAAGAAATCCAGGGACATATATTGCCAGTTTGTTGATCCCAGGAAAGCCACCTTCTTTCTCATATGCCTTGTCCTACTGTTTTACTTATACATATTTTACTTACACATGTTTTATTTACTGTTTATGAAACTGCATTGCTTTAATATGTCATGAGCTATATCTGGTAGTGGCTTGGCTCCTCCAAACCATTACACATTTGTACTACTAAGTACAACCCCCTTGGTGACGTCTACTTGTCCCTAGTATGATAGTTGGTGTATAACACCATACCCCTTTGGAGAGCCTGATTAGCCGAAGCAAAGCTATAGGATGGGAAGACCCCGGAAAAGTCTTACAAAATGTTTTATGATAAAACCTTAGTGAGGTTTGACCTACCAAGAGGAGTTTAATAAAGTAAAAGGTTTTGTTCTACAAAATGCTAAAGGAAAGATGGAGGAAAAAGGTTTACAAAAACGCACTCTGTTCTTTGCAGTTTTGCTAGAACAATTAACCCGTGCAACCACATTACTCCTAGAGGGGAAGGGGCTAGACTCGAAGTTTGTTTACTCTAGTATGAGTTGCCTCGCAACTACTACAGGAGATTTCGATCTCTGGAGGTTGGGCCTTCTCATGTAAGGGTCCATGTGAAGCCTCGATCCGGAGAAGAAACGAACGGTCGGCAGGCCGCCATGTGTTACTATGAACCTATCATTGAAAGCGCACACTTTGTGCAGTGAAAAAGGCGCTCCGGTTGGTCCTTGGTACCCAACATCCTAGTGTTGAGAGGAATAATTCATAGGGTAGGCGCTTGTACTAGAGTGGGAATTTAGAAGGTCTTGACCGGTTACTCGACCCACGATCTATGCGTGATCAGGACAGGGTACCCGGATGGTGTGGGTAAAATGTACAACCTTTGTAAAGTGTAAATCTATTCGAATAGCCGTGTCCACGGTCATGGACTATTGGGAAGGTTGCTGTAGAGCACTGCTGGTATTGATTTCAAAAAGGATTTTGGAAAAGCAAAGGCTTTGGAAAGGTTTTGACCATGGGATGGTCAGAAAGGAAGGAAATGAGTTTGGTCATGGGATGATCGGAAGGAGGAACAAATGGGTGACCAAATCCTAATGTTTTCCAAAACTTCTCAAAAAGGTCTTCAAAATGTTTTACAAAAAAATTCAACAAAGATATGTAGATGTTGTATTTACAAGAGAAACTATTTGAGAAAAGAACCTCTGTTGGAGCCCTCCTATTACCACAGCCATACTGCATATCCTTTGGTTATTATTGTTATTATTATTATCTTAAGGTGGTTCGTGAGTACATTCAAAGTACTCACTAGCATTGTCCCTAGCTATTAACTTGGTCAGATCTCGAGAAGAAGGTGATGTTGACGGCTATGCGTGCTAGGACGTTCTCCCAGTCAACTGCATGTAGGTTAAGGCATGGCTTGGGCTCTACGCTTGATGAAGTTCCGTTGATGATGCATAATGGAAAAAGGTATGACATATATCCTCTTAAGTAATGGATGTTTACTTTGATACTTGTCGGTTATGTGCCACGATAGACTGATCATGGGATCGTGGTGTACGAATAACAGGGATTCCTAGAGGATTAATTCGGGGGCCCACAGACTTGGTATCAGAGCCATCCTGACTGTAGGTGACATGGGCATAACCCTTCAGGTGCCTATTATTGGCATATATGGTGCGGCCCAATGGAAGCCTCACCCGAAGATTTTCCAAGATCCATGAAGCTCACGACAGTTTGGCTGATACGAAGTATACAAGGACACAGACTCCTGGCGATATAAGACAAGGAAAGTACAAGACTATATAGATACAAACTCTAGCTTGTAACCTACTCGTATTGGTACCCGAGACCTAGCCTCCCCATATATAAAGGCTAGGAGGGGCCAACGAGGAGGGGGACACACAATACAATAGACCTTACATCCAACTATAGATCTAGACAATAGATATCGAAATCTCCTAGGCAACTTGTAATAGTGCAATTTCCAAATATTTAGACGACTTTGACTCCATTGTTTTTCCTGACATCCGATGAAATCCCCAGCGTTCTCTTTTCCGTGAAACCCTAAGTCCTTCACCATGGACATTGCCGAGGTTACCCCTCGTTAATTAGCACCGTCTGTGGGAAACCTGAATGCTGGAACCATGGATTCGGCGGGCCGCTCTCCACCAAGCATCAACCCAACAAAAGCAGATCCATGCCTGCCCACCCCTGTATTGGTACCCACCGATTTCAACGGCGGATCCGATCTGATCATCAGAAGTTTCCACTTCCAAGTAGAAGACCCGCAAGAATGGCACCCTTTAGCTCTGATCACATCAGAACCGTTGGTGGAAAAACCTATGCCTACGGTGGTACCAGAATCATCCATCGGATCCTCCACAGACGTCACAGCATAGATCGAAGCAAGCGAAGAAAGCGAGCAAATCAAGACAGATCTGGGGAACCTTGATGGCCTTCATGGTAATCTCTCCCATGGATCAGGTCCTCAGCCAACTCCACCACGCGAAGCAAACCCGGCAAATTCAGAACCAAAAGAAAGCAGCGAAAACATCGACTTCACAAAAAGGATGGTGAAGGTCTATCCAGAACCACAATCTCCAGGTAACCTCAATAAACTAGGCCACTCTAGGTGTGACTTGGCGAGAAGAGAAAAAGCAAAATCGATCAAACAAGCCTGGCTACGCTCATGAAGGAGTGCGTCGATTGATACGTTGCAAACATATCTATAATTTTTGATGTTCCACGCTTGTTTAGTATCTACTTTCTTATGTTTTGTCCACACTTTGGAGCACTTTTACACATTTTCTGGAACCAACCTATTAACAAGATGCCAGAGTGCCAGTTGCCTATTTTCTTCTGTTTTTGGTTCCAGAAAAGTCAAAAAATGAATATTCTCGGAATTGGACCGGATAAAAGCCAAAGTCGATATTTTACCAGAAGACTCACGGATCCAAAAGACGAGACGGAGAGGGGCCAGGGGCTGGCCACACCATGTGGTGGCACGGGCTAGCCCTGGTCGCACCACCAGGTGGTGTCAGCCCCTGGTCCATCCACCGACCTTGCCCTTTCGCCTATAAGAAGCCTCTGATGCAGAAACCCTAAATAATCAGCCTCCAGCCACGAAAAGTTCCACAGTGCTACCACCACCGAAGGGGAGATTCGGGGGACAGAAAGTCTTTGTTCCGGCACCCTGCCGGGACGGGGAATTGCCCCCGAAGCCATCTCCATAGATCTCCACCACCATTTCCATCGCCGTTGCTGATTCCCATGATGATGAGGGAGTAGTTCTTCCTCAAGGCTAAGGGTTCTACCGGTAGCTATGAGTTCATCTCTCTCTATGCATGATCATATTGTGATCATGAGCTTTATAATCAAGTAGATCTACCTTGCTACTCAAGTGCTTTAATAGATCTCTTCTCTCCCCATGTGTGTGAAAGTGATAGCGTGCACACCATGGTGGCACTTAGGCTAGAGATTACAAATACTTGTTATGAGTTATATTTGGAGGTGGATGTCTGTATGAAATTGTGGTGTTTGTTGAAACCATCTAGCGCTCAAGGTTACAGTGTGGGGTTATCTAGATGGGGAAAGCGAACTTTGAGGTGTGTTGTTATAGCTCTACCATGGATTAGAGTGTCCAACCAGAGAGTAGTTCAGAGTAGTATCATAAAGAGAAGATATTTATATGAGAGTGTTCACTAGTGAAAGTATGATCCCTTGGCCTTGTTTTAAAGCGTTGAAATACTGTTTGCAACTAGATATGTTACATGTTTGCTTGTTTCCATCTTTATTTCAGTTTTCCTTTAGTCTCTTCCACGCCATCAAGCTATTTTCTGGCACCGTTGTCTTATATCCATACGACTTGTATTTTACTATCTCTTCGCCGAACTAGTGCACCTATACACCTGACAAGTGTATTGGGTGTGTTGGGGACACAAGAAACTTCTTGTATCTTGATTGCAGGGTTGCTTGAGAGGGATACCTTTGACCACTTCCTCCCTGAGTTCGATAAACCTTGGGTAATCCACTTAAGGGAAACTTGCTGTTGTTCTACAAACCTCTACACTTGGAGGCCCAACAACTGTCTACAAGAATAGAAGTGCATAGACATCACCGATCTTCAAAGGAATTATTTTTTTGTACGTCTGACAAAAGAAGACGACAGCGGCGATCAAGTAATTTGGTCCAAAAATCAAGGCCACGTCCAAGGAAAATCGATCAATTAGTTCAATGGGAGGATCTTATTCTTTTGGATTAGAGAAGACTTGTGAAGCTATGCCATGCACACATCAGGAGGTCAATTAATCAAATTGCAATGAGCAATGGCAAGCTTCGACATCCGGGCGTGCACTTGACTTGCCATTTCGGCCGCACCGCGTCAACTCCGGATGATAGAGATCCGGAGATTCGCCACCGCATCAACCCCGTTAATAGTGTTTACACTACACTCGGGGACTCCACCAACCTGCGACTACATCGACTCAGTGTCCATCGCGCAACTACATCAACCACGACGATTCTACACCCGGGGATTGCACCGACTCCACTACAAATCCTCGGCTGCGGTTACCCGCTAAAATCTTCGGCTGCAGCGATCCGTCAAAATCTTCGGTTGCGGCAACCCGCTATAAATCTTTGGATGCGGTGACTCATTACCGTCATCAGCTCTGGCTCCTCCAGCCACATCAACTTCGTCGACTACCAAAAAAGCTAAGTTCTCTATGTCAAGTTGATTTTCTTTCTTATTTTAATCGCACTCGAAACACTCGAGGGCCACGCCTTTCTTTGAGTAACCTAAGTGTCATCGACTTCACGCACTCGAGAACCTCATACGCGATTTCCCTAATAGTTGATTCTGCTTGAATGTTGAATCCTTGAAAACTCCAACCCAGTTGCAGCCCAACTGACAGGTTGGCAAGGTACTGAGACTACGAGCGTCAGGATAACGAAAAGGTCTCGCGTTACAGTGCAAAAGTGTCGGTTCCGATGGCACGAGAAAATGTTATAACAAGTTGGAAGGTAAATATTCTTTACAAAATACAAGTACTTCACAATTATTTATGTTTTTTTTGCAAGGATATCGGCTACATCGAGCAATTTTATTGGGTCCTCCAATAGAGTCAACTAAACACCACTTGCGTCAACTTACGCTAAGACCTGAGTCGAGTACCTCCTCGGATGAAGAAGATTTCTAAGCTTATGCTCACCCAATAAAATCAAGACCCAAGTCGAGAGATTTCTTGGATGAATATCATCTTCACGCACCCGCTATCAATAAAGCTAAGTTCTCTTAACTGAGTCTACTTTTCAATACTCTATTACACCCGATACTCGGGTGCTCAGTCGAATAAATTATTACATGATCATACTCCGATACTCGAGGGCCTCGCTACTCAGCGCAAATTAAAAATTCTTCGGCTTTGCCATGAAATAAGTCAAACACACGCTTTGACCCGAGTAGCTGATCCAGCCCAATGGGTATCAGGCTAACAAAAAGGTCTCGCGAGGGGTGCAAACGCCATAGCCATCGGCAAAAATATATAAAGTTCCAAATATATCAAGTTCCAAATTCACACATCCGAAAAAAATTACAACAAGCTATATTTTTGGCTAACTTTACATAATCTACATGTCTTTTTCCAGGGTCCCTATTTTATCTACATGGAGAAATTCTTGGATAAAGAAAATCTCTGAACCAATGCTCTGGTGCAAACACCCGAACATAGCCTCGGTGGCTACTCCTATCGGGAGCGCTGGCCGCACACCCAATAGAAAAAACAGAAATCCTCCAAACAGGAGTCGATGGAAGAATATCTACAGTGAAGAAGCATAACTTTGAGTCTATCCGAGTATAACCTCAAAGGTTACTCCCATCGGGAGCGCCTGATGAAAATGCTGACATCACTTCAAGACAACATCATCCATTGCATCAGCCAAAGAAGACATCGACAAGTTCACGCATCCGAGGAAATCTTCGAGTTCACCTTCCGCAAATATTAAAAAGGACTTTGAGCCTATCCTCGGGGGCTACAGACATGTGCATAACCCTTCGGGTGCCTATTATTGGTATATATGGTGCGGCCCAACGGAAGCCTCACCCGAAGATTTGCCAAGATCCATGAAGCCCACGACGGTTTGGCTGATACGAAGTATACAAGGACACAGACTCCTGATGATATAAGACAAGGAAAGTCAAAGACTATATTAGATACAAACTCTAGCTTGTAACCTACTCGTATTGGTACCCGAGACCTAGCATCCCCATATATAAAGGCTAGGAGGGGCCAACGAGGAGGAGCGACACACAATACAATAGACCTTACATCCAACTATAGATCTAGACAATAGATATCGAAAAATCCTAGGCACCTTGTAATAGTGCAATTTCCAAATATTCAGGCGACTTTAACTCCATTGTTTTTCCTAACATCCGACGAAATCCCCAACATTATCTTTTCCGTGAAACCCTAAGTCCTTCACCATGGACATTGCCGAGGTTCCCCCTTGTCAGTATGAGAACCTTAGTTAGCATGGTCGTTAGACAGAAAAACTAATTTGGAAACACCAACTTTCAAAAACTATTTTATCAAAGCATCTTGAAAGATTCTACTTATTAGCCTCCCCTAATTTAAAGGATTTCAAAAATGGTTTTCTCTATCCCTTGTTTGAATTTCAAACCTACGATTTTCAAATAACTAGGACCTAGAACCCGGTGAATACGATGAGGACGAGATAAAGAGAAGAAACTACCAGCAAACACAAGAACACGACGAGATTGCCTTACTAGCGGAATCCTCATAATCAGAAGAAATCAAGTGTTTTACTATCGAGAAGCTTCCAATGACTCGGCGAAGGCTTCATACGCAATATAGTGACTCAGACCCTAGTAAAAATGATGTTTAGGATTAATAGTCCTAAGATAGGATTCCCCTATATCACGAGTAGTTAACTCCTTGGTCCCCCTAGTAGGCCGTGTTTGCTTGCCTAATTTCCTAATGTGTTGCTTGATGTGTGTTGTTTGCGGAGAACATTGTGACCCCCTTGCTCTGTTCACCTTGTATGAATGTTTCAACTTGTCTAACCTTAGTCGAATGGGTTGTGAGGATCGATACCCCACCTAGTAACTCAGGCACACTCCCCCCCAATTAGTTGTCGCTTACGAGAACCCATATTAACCTCAGGAGTTTCGAGAGGAAAATCCTCGCAAGAACTAGGAGTTCGACATCGTCAAGCTAGAAACCCTTGAATACTACTCCTCAACAGGATGGCATACTTTGTCAAGCGTAACTCTCAGGACTCATGATCCACACTACGTGCCATCCTTCACCCGCCAATAGTAGCAAGAATCCCGTCGAAGCTAGAAGTCTACCACCGAAGGATCCTCAGTATCCATTGGAAACCACAAGACTTACTAACTAAGACACGAAGTGAAGACCTGACTCCACTAACCTTCGGTATATTAGACCTTCCAATAGCCCCAAAAGACTATCTCTTCTAGTAAACCCTACCCCAAACCTATGGGAAGTTCCTCACTTGAAAGCCAGAATAATCCCCAGAATATTGAAGATTAGGATGCATGAAGACAACGAGTCCACTCCGTCATCGAGAAGAAGCAACGCCAATAATTCAAGAGAAGACAACTCCTCTGAAGTTGGATGCCTCTGCCCTTACTGAAAACTAGCAAGAAGAGTAGTTAACCGCTGACTTTCCCTGAGCTAACCCCTTCTAACTTCGTTAGGAAACCACCCACCACATGGTTCACGCAATGGAACAACACTCGGGGACCTCAACTCAAGACCCAAGGAAATATAATCGTATTCAGCATCCCGCCAGCACTTCAAGACGAAAGATCTGCACCACTCTTAGGGGATGATTAGTGAAGCTCTAAGGTGGAAAGCCTGCATATTTCCACTCAACTCCCAAAGACAGTCTATAGTAAAGGAATCCAGAAAGATTTCTACATCCGAAGTCATTCACCAAGAATCAAATCATGAGTCATCAGATGAGTCAATAAATGAGGCTTTACGAAGCCCTCTGCTACCTTAGTGGAAGATCCACCTGAAGGACCGCAAAGTTGCTAACTCCATTAGTTCTAACTTATTTGGAAGATCCGCGAATTCAACTGCTCAGATAGGCCTAGTACAAAAAAGTTAGTATATAAGCATCATGGAAACTAGTTTTGCAGACGACATATGAAGATGTCAACTACAAACAGAAGGTTGGTGATAGCGTCCAAAACCTCATCCGATGTTCCCAAGAAAGAAGGACTGTGTTATCCTTGAGTTATCCCTAATTTAACCCTGAGGGGGAAAGACTGCATCTTTCCCACCAAATAGAATAACCATCTATCAGAAGAAACCCCAGGAGTTAGACCCAAAGTTGTGAACTAGGATACAATAAACCCTTAAGAGAAACACAGTAAATCCTTATAGAAGGAAGATCCTCTATCACAATCAGGACTGAAGCCTGCTCAACTCTTTGTGCATCCGAGAAGACTGAAGTCCAAATTTACCAATAAAGTAACCACGTTCAGAGACGACATATGTAAGTTAGTATGCTGGAAACACATAGCACAAACCCCGACACAAAATCTCCTAATCTTACTCCCCCGAATCTCGGGACGAGATTCTTTAAGGGGGAAAGGCCTGTAACATCCCAATTTTAGCAACCCTGATTAGTTGACCAGAATGCAAAAATCAGGGGGAACAATGTGTAATGCTAAAGTGTTTGCTTGTTGTTTGAGGGCTTCATAGGTGGACTACTCCCTCCTCATCATGGTGATGAAGACGGAGATGTTGGAGAGGGTGGAGATCTCCCCGGAGGTAGCTCCGGCAGAGTTTCCCCCTCCAATCTTTGATGGATCTGACTTTGTTTGGTGGTGTTTTTGTCTCAAGTGGCTATCCTCTCGAGGATACCCCGGGGGGTCCTTATATAGGGTTTTTAGGTCAAGAGAAGTTCGTGGGTGAAAGAATCAAGGTGATCGGACAGCCGAGGAGTGAGATAGCATAGGTGGCGCGCCCACCAAGCCTGGGCATGCCACCCAGGCTATCTTGGGCCTCCTGGCCCTCCTAGTGAAATTCCAGCACTCCAGATGTTTCCCGTGGATAAATATTGGCATCCCCAAAAGTATATGTCCATTTGGATTTGTTTAGGTCCTGAAACATCAAAAACATTGAAAACAGGGTTTTCTACCCTCCAGGGTTATAACCAAAATAAAGGGGATCATTGGTAAATCCCCAAAAATCAATATAAAATAGGGATATAACATTATATATGATGCAAATATGTGGGAAAACATGTTACCAAACTACAAAGTTCATGTAGGCATTTTACATGCATCAATGAGATATTGAATGAGTTCAATATGCAAACAACAAGAAAGGTTCTTGCCGCATGGAAAGGGTTGAATCAAGATTCAAGTGTATCGACACTTGGTGAGTGAAACGAGATTCGAGTGTTTTGACACTTGATGAGTGAAATCACATGAATATTTTAATCAGTAATATATAACATGATATGTAAATACCCATATATGTCATATGCTCTAAATGTTTATGAGCATATACCAGAATGACTGATAAGATGATCATTGGACGATATCAAGGGTATTATTATGATCTTTGGAAGAACTAAGAATATGTTGTGAGGTTACAAATAGTTCATTGTAAAGTGTTACATTGATACTAGTTTTGTCACAAGATACAAGTTAAGTTTATATCAATTTAAAATATGGGTGGCACAATGTAATCGAAAGGAGGTTACATGTTGGATTTGGATGAGTTCCAAAGTTAAGTCATTACTACGAATATTACAACAAAAGGCTAAGTATATGACTTCTATAGTAGTAGCAAAGGAGGGCATTTGTGTTAAGTAGTTTGTAATCAAACTTGGTGTGGTTCACAGTGGGCTAGTACTATGAAGATATATTGTACGACAATAATATCAACATGTTTTAACCCAAAGGAACTAAAGGTCTCACCAAAGGACTAAATTTATACAATGCCATCTCATTAGAGAATGTGTAATGCATAGAGACGCAAAGACATGCTAATACACACGGACCTGAAAGTGTCTGATCTGGAGATTATGTTTACTACTAGAAAACGTGTATATACTGTTGGATACGCAGCATAGAAAACAAAAAATTTCCTACGATGAGAACTACACTCCAAGATCATCTACTAGGTACAAAGCAACGGGTGGACATACATCCAACAAGAACTTACCCTCGAAGACAACGAGTTTTGTTAACGAGTAGGAACTCGTGGTTGATGTAGTCGTACACTTGCCGATCTCAAGATCATGAGGAAGTCCGAGCACTGCAACTCAGCAGCGCATCCGTACTCGCACACACGTTCAAGCCACCGGACAACCTCCACCTCCTCACTCCAGTGATCCAGCGGAAGCAGGAACTCCTTCCAGACGAAATGCCACCGAGAACATGTATCTCGCTAATCCGAGACCATGGGGAAATAATTCTAGAGGGGGAGAGAGATCCTTCACAAGGAAGTGTGTGGAAGAAGGAGGAAGAGGGTGGACTTTTATAGGAGGAGGGGGTGCCCCTCCTTCATAGCCGGTGCATGGGGGGTGACTCCTCACCTCCCCCATTCATGTGGTAGTAACCCCTCCACATTAAAATGCCTCTTCACATTCCCCTTTAAAGTCCCTACTTTAAATGCATTAAAATTCTCCAAGTTTAATGCTCTCTCATTTAATAAAACTATTTTATTAAATTTATTCACAATTTTGTTAATTAATTTAATTAACAAACATTCACATATAACCCCTTGCAATATTTCAATATCACATGCAGAACCACTTTCTACAATTTTACCCGAAACAATTTCCAGTTTCTATCGAAACAATTCCTGAGCTTTGCAATTCTTTCGTCTGAAACATATGTGCTCCAAAATGGTGTCCGGTAACTCTTAAGTGTGTCACCCTACGGTTCATGAATAATGCAGACATGATCGAGACCCCTCCCTGATCAATAATCAGCAGCGGGACCTGGAGATCCGTACTGACTCCTACACATTCAACGATGACTTCTGTGATCGTGAGAACCTTTAACGCTAGTAACTAAATCCCTTTGTCTCGCGATATATTACATGTCCGAGATTCGATCATCGGTATCTCCATACCTAGTTTGATCTCGTTACCGACATGCACTCTTTTCTCGTTCCCGTGATATAACATTCTAGTGATCACATCACTTGCTTGCAAGCTATCTTAATGTGATATCACCGAGAGGGCCCAGAATATATCTATCCGTCATCGGGATTGACAAATTCCACTCTTGATCCATGAGCCTCAACATAACACCTTCGTAGCACTGAACCCATCTTTATAGTCACCCTGTTACGGTGTGATGTTTGATGTTATCAAGATACTCTTCCGATGTTAGCAATTAACATAATCTCATGGTCTAAGGATAAATATTACTTCATATAGTGTTATAGAAATATAAACATAATGACTTTGATCGTAATGCTATACTTCGGATGAATGTTCATCACATCATTCCACCAATGTTGTGACCTTGTTATTAACAACATCCAATGTCCATGATCAGGAAACCTTGATCATCTTGTTAATCAACAAGCTAGTCTATAAGAGAGGCATAACTAGGAACCCTTTTTGTTTATTAAACACACATGTATTGACGTTTCCTATCAATACAATTATAGCATGCAAAATAAACATTTATCATAAACATGGAATAAGATAATAACCACTTTATTATTGCCTCTCGGGCATATTCCCTTCAGTCTCCCACTTGCACTAGAGTCAATAATCTACTTTGAAGAACTTTGCGTATTGAACACCTATGGCTTTCTGGTGTTGCATATTCGCTATTGCTAGTGGTTAACATAATCTCTGGATCTGACAGTTTCAGGTCCATGTGTATTTGCATGTCTTTGCATCTCTACGCATCACTCATTCTCAAATGAGATGGCATTGTATAAATTTGGTCCTCCGGTGAGACCTTTAGTTCGTTCGAGTTAAAATATGTTGATATTATTGTCACACAATATATCTTCATAGTATTAGCCCACTTTGAACCACACCTAGTTTTATAACAAACTACTTAACACAAATGCCCTCCTATGCTGCTACTATAGCAGTCATATACTTAGCCTTTTGTTCTAGTATCCGTCACAATGTCTCAACTTTGGAACTCATCCAAATCCATCATGGAACATCCTTTCCATTACATTGTGCCACCCATAGTCTAAATTGAGATAAATTTAATTTGTATCTTGTGACAAAACTAGTATCAATGTAACACTTTACAATGAACTACCTTTAACTATTTGTCACTTATACATGATATATTCTTAGTTCTTCCAAAGCTCATAAGAATATCTTTACTATCGTCCAAAGACCATCTCATGAATCATTCTAGTATGTGCTCATAACATTTAGAGCATAGGACATTCTGGATATATACATATCATGGTATAATCCATCAAAATCTTCATGTGATTTTACTCACCAATTGTTGAAACACTTGAATCTTGATACAATCCTTTCCATGCAGCAAGAACCTTTCTTGTTGTTTCCATATTGAACCCTTTCAATATCTCATCTATGTATGTCTAGCACAACCATATTAGCGCCTCAATCAATCCATATAGATATTGATGCCAAATATTACAGTTTTGCCCAAGTCTTTCATCGAAATCTTATTTTAATGAAATTCTTAACTTGTGTCAATACAAGATACATCATTTCCAATCAACAATATTTCCTCTACATAATGTATTAGAAGTATGTCTCAGCGCTCCCACTTAATTTCTTGCAAATGCAAGCATCTTCATCATCTCCGATGAATTTAAACTCTTTTAACAGTTTCATGATGGTGAAGATTCCAACTCCGCTATGCTTACTTCAACTATTGAAGTTTGCATGCCCTTTTAGCACCCTTTGAATTAACAAAACCCTTCGGACTGTGTCATGTACACGTCCTAGGTAACTATTCTATTAGAAGAACCTTGTTTTGTTTATTCAACTACCATATACCAAATTATATGTAGTGGTTGCTACATTAATCCGTCAAGACTAAATATCGCTATGAAAGATCAAATCTTGTCATAGTCCACTCCTTGAACATTGCCGTAAACTTCTTTCCGACATGTCGACTATTTCATAGATGTTAAACATCCATGTCTATTTATTTATAGATCCAAACACAACCGATAGGCTTCATGCCTTTCCGGAGGGTCTTCCAAGTTCAGAAACTTGATTTCTCATGTATGGATACTATCACGGATTCTATGACTTCTAGTCATTTTATGGAGTCAGGGCCCATCATCGCTTCTTTGAATTTAGTCGGTTCATCATTGTCAAAACAATAATGACTTGCTTATCAAATCTTACTATTTGATTCTTACCAACCCACACGGTTCAATAGGAACTCCAATCTCCGAGATCACACCTTTTGTAATCATGGGAGCCATGAGCATTGTGGCCGCCACCGGGGCACTTTCCGGCGCTGCGCTAGTTAGCACATATAGCTAAGGTTCAACAACCTTATCAAGGTTCTATTATCCTCAAACTTAACTTTTCACGAAAAATTCCTTCTCAAGAAACTTGACGTTCCAAGTAACAAACTCTTATGTCCTCGGTGTTATGGAGAAATTCCGAACAATTTCTTTGGGATAACCTACAAATACGTGCTTATCCGACTTTGGTTGTAAACATTTTACTTATGCATAGCATAGCAAATTTTAAGAGAAGACAATTCGGGTTTTATCCCAAACCATAACTTATATGGTGTCATTTCAACGGATCACGATGGTGCTCTTTTCAGTGTAAAAGCGGTAGTCTCTAAAGCTTCAATCCTTAAAACATAATGGCAGTTTTATAAATGACACCTTTGGTCTTACCATGTCAAACATGGTTTGATTTCATCTCTCGAATATGCCATACTCCTATGGTTTATCGAGAAACACAAATCATGGAACAATTCCTCAAGTCTTAGGTGTTTTTGCTAAACATGTAACTCAAATATCTTCCTTTATGATCGAATCATAAACTCTTTATTTTCTTGTTACAATGATCTTCCACTTCATCTTGAAAGTCTTTGAACAATTTTCAAATGTTTGATACTTCTTCCTTATTAAGTAAATATACAGATATATTCACTCAAATTTTCAGAGAAAGCATATGAAGCAAAAGGATCCATCGCATATGGCTACACATAATGGACTATGCACATCAGCATGTACAATTTCCAATAAGCTAGTCATCTGTTCCTCTCTGGCCTATGGACGGAGTTTCAATTATCTCGAGGAAAGTCTCACATGCGTCAATTGATCAAAATCAAAGACTCCAAACAACCATCAACATGGATTTTCTTCATGTTTTCTCTCCAATATAATTTAAAACAGCGATGTCACTTCATAAGTGATCTTTTAATCATTTGTCTTGCGACATTTTAGCAATAGTGTTTATGGATGTGATTTCTCCCACTAGACTTGTAAAAGTTCATGCATCCTTTATGGAATACGGTAATTATTTGAACAACCATTGTTCTCGTAATACCGGAACAAAATAACAATTATTAAAATAAATCTTGAAGGCTAGGTTTGACGTCAACGAAAAACACAATAACACTTTATTTGTTTTTGATGAACATCATCACTTATTCTCTTGCTAATTACTTAGGCCATTACAGTTCATGAATTGCGTTGTCCTGTAGGACACTTCATACCAACCAATTCGGTATCCTATACCGGTATCCAATACCTAAGAACCACATTGTTTAACAAGCAAGGAATACAACCATAACATGTATATCTTCTATATACCCAAGCTGGACATTTCCAACTTTTTCTTTTCTGCCAAATATTTTATAGATTCTCTTTCAGCAATTCCTTTTCCTTTTAAAAGAATCTATCAACATCAATTGTGGTGTCATTCACATGACACATAGTACAAAGCGTATATAGTCAAATACTAATACCTTTGGACTTGCACTTTGAAGTGGATCACCATCATCAAATGTTTGGTGTTCTTTCAAAAATCAATTCTTTAGTAATCTATTAGTGTAGTAAACATTTTACTTACATCTTCTATTCATCCTTATCATGACAACTTTCATGATCAAGCTACTATAGCCTATAAGGAAGAATCACGAGTATAATATCAGTTCCCAAAACCTTTTTGGGAGATTCGGATGCCTAGCATCTCCATCCTTCACAAATTCTCATACAATATGAGAACATGTATTTTGCTAAATTATACTCTATCATAATGCAACCAAAAAATTGTTCAGATATCACAATATCTTCCACACATGATGGTTTCTGAAACAATTTTCAGCTCCTAGATAATCTTGATATTAAAACAACTTTTGAATATAATTAATCATGGAGGCAAACATGATACTTTAGATATTAACATTGGCATTCTTACTCTTGATTTAGTACTACTTATTAAACTTCATGGAGTAAATAGAGTTTGCTGAAAGTTTGCAATAGGACTTCTAAACTTTAAATTGACATTCAAAACAATACGATACCAGCTCGTAAAGGAAATATCCAGAATTCTATAGTTCTACTATCTCAATTAAAACTAAGCATAAGGTAGTGAACAGACGCCAATGACTACAACAAATTATGCAAATTCACTTTGATTTAGTTTATGACCAATTGAGTTTGACTAATCCAAATTACTAATGAACTCCCACTCAAAAATGACATCCCTCGTGCCTTTTTGGTGATTACATGAACCAAATCCACTACACCAAGTCCGATCATCACGTGAGTCGGTGTAGCTTCAAAGGCGAGCATCAATATGGGCATCATATCAATGATATGACTCATGCTTAACCTTTCGGTCCGTGTTCCGAGGCCATGTATGTACATGCTAGGCTCGCCAGGTAAGAACCTTAGTACTCGCATGTGTAAAACTGTCTTACACCCGTTGTATGAAAGTGTAGAGTCGAGTACACCCGATCATCACGTGATGTCTTGAAACACGATCCATAGAATGGTGCATACTTAAGGAAGAACACATTTTATCTTGATATCTAAATGAGGGATCATCTTACAATGCTACCAAAAGCGCCAAACTAGCAGTATAAGATGCTAACATCTAATGTGTAAAGTGAGATGATATGGTCCATGCATTTGATCTCTATAATTTGCATCGTGGTATGATCTCTATCATTCCTTTGTGTGTAAGGCCAAGGTCTATGGAACTTACACGTTGAATGTGTTGTAAGAGTATCTATCATACATCTACTTACAACAATACCATATCAATACACTAGTCCAGCAACAATCTAAACTAGACGCCTCTAATTTATCAATTGCGAGTTTTATGTGGCTTAGGGCTTTCAGAGATAGAGTCGTTCTCACCTACGAACATGACCCACAACGAGGATAACCAAGTTATTAGCAACTCGTTGTAAATCAGATATTGACTATAGTAGAAGAGACAGACACCTGCCAGCCACTTATGCAAAACAAGTTGCATGTCAGTCATGAAACCGGTCTCATGTACGATGACATGTAAGGTTGGTCCGTGCCGCTTCATCCCACTATGCCACCAATATCCAAAATACATAGAAGATGCAATAACATGATTATCATCGCCCACATATAAACATATGTGTACTACCCGTGCAAAGCACCTACGCATAGATCAGGCTCTGATACCACTGTTGGGTCCGCAGCATAGAAAACAAAAAATTTCCTACGATGAGAACTACACGCCAAGATCTATCTACTAGGTACAAAGCAATGGGTGGACATACATCCAACGAGCACTTACCCTCGAAGACAACGAGTTTTGTTAACGAGTAGGAACTCGTGGTTGATGTAGTCGTACACTTGCCAATCTCAAGATCGTGAGGAAGTCCGAGCGCCGCAACTTAGCAGCGCATCCGTACTCGCACACACGTTCAAGCCACCGGAAAACCTCCACCTCCTTGCTCCAGCGATCCAGTGGAAGCAGCAACTCCTTCCAGACGAAATGCCACCGGGAACATGTATCTCGCTAATCCGAGACCATGGGGAAATAATTCTAGAGGGGGAGAGAGATCCTTCACAAGGAGGTGTGTGGAAGAAGGAGGAAGAGGGTGGCCTTTTATAGGAGGAGGGGGTGCCCCTCCTTCATGGCCGGCGCATGGGGGTGACTCCTCACCTCCCCCATTCATGTGGTGGTAACCCCTCCACATTAAAATGCCTCTTCACGTTCCCCTTTAAAGTCCCTACTTTAAATGCATTAAAATTCTCCAAGTTTAATGCTCTTTCATTTAATAAAACTATTTTATTAAATTTATTAAAAAAAATTAATTACTTTAATTAACAAAAATTCACATATAATCCCTTGCAATATTTCAATATCACATGCAGAACCACTTTCTGCAATTTCACCCAAAACAATTTCCGGTTTCTATCGAAACAATTCTTGCGCTTTGCAATTCTTTCGTCTGAAACATATGTGCTCCAAGATGGTGTCCGGTAACTCTTAAGTGTGTCACCCTACGGTTCACGAATAATGTAGACATGATCGAGACCCCTCTCCGATCAATAATCAGCAGCGGGACCTGGAGATCCGTACTGACTCCTACACATTCAACGATGACTTCTGTGATCGTGAGAACCTTTAACGCTAGTAACTAAATCCCTTTGTCTCGCGATATATTACATGTCCGAGACTCGATCATCGGTATCTCCATACCTAGTTTGATCTCATTACCGACATGCACTCTTTTCTCGTTCCCGTGATATAACATTCTAGTGATCACATCACTTGCTTGCAAGCTATCTTAATGTGATATCACCGAGAGGGCCCAGAATATATCTATCCGTCATCGGGATTGACAAATTCCACTCTTGATCCATGAGCCTCAACATAACACCTTCGTAGCACTGAACCCATCTTTATAGTCACCCTGTTACGGTGTGATGTTTGATGTTATCAAGATACTCTTCCGATGTTAGCAATTAACATAATCTCATGGTCTAAGGATAAATATTACTTCGTATAGTGTTATAGAAATATAAACATAATGACTTTGATCGTAATGCTATACTTCGGATGAATGTTCATCACATCATTCCACCAATGTTGTGACCTTGTTATTAACAACATCCAATGTCCATGATCAGGAAACCTTGATCATCTTGTTAATCAACAAGCTAGTCTATAAGAGAGGCATAACTAGGAACCCTTTTTGTTTATTAAACACACATGTATTGACGTTTCCGATCAATACAATTATAGCATGCAAAATAAACATTTATCATAAACATGGAATAAGATAATAACCACTTTATTATTGCCTCTCGGGCATATTCCCTTCATATACAACACCATAAAGCCATAGGTGTTGAATGCGCATTTTTCAAACTAGATTATTGACTCTAGTGCAAGTGGGAGACTAATGGGAATATGCCCGAGAGGCAATAATAAAGTGGTTATTATCTTATTCATTGTTTATGATAAATGTTTATTTCTCATGCTATAATTATGTTAATTGGAAACGTTAATACATGTGTGTTTAATAAACAATAAAGAGTTCCTAGTTATGCCTCTGATATAAACTAGCTCGTTGATTAACTAGATGATCAAGGTTTCCTAATCATGGACATTGGATGTTGTTAATAACGAGGTCACAACATTGGTGGAATGGTGTGATGAACATTCATCCGAAGTATAGCAATATGATCAAAGTCAATTTGTTTAAATTGTTATAACAACATATGAAGTAACTTTAGTCCTTAGACCATGAGATCATTTCAATCACTAACACCGGAAGAGTAACTTGATAACATCAAACATCACACCATAATAGGGTGACAATAAAGGTGGGTTCTGTAACATCCCAATTTCAACAACCCTGATTAGTTGTCCATAATGCAAAAATCAGGGGGAATAAAAACTTTTTCTTGTTCATTAGTGTAGTGTTTGCTTGTTGTTTGTCTGTGTTTGTGCATGTGGGTGTATACCACATGATACTCCTTACCCCACCATCAGTTGACAAAATCTAATTACCAAAACTATCCTCGCTCATTTTACATATTCTCAAATGTTCTGACATTTCAAAACCTGAGCCAAGATGCTTATGTAACCAAAACTATTTTTGTAGCTTCTATTGACAAAAATAAGGAGAGATATATAATACAACATCCTTATGTTTTCAAGAAAGAACCCTCAACTAATATTATCTCTAGTTTTCCCAAAACCTCTTTACCAAGCATTTGAATTCTACTCTTGGTAGATGTACCAAGGACTCTCGTCTTATTCAAAACCCCAACCTCTTCAAAATGCCCCAACCTTACCTCAAGCTAAGCTTGATGGTAACCCATTAGTGGAGTTGCTTAGTTTATAAGATGAGTTGCCTTGATCTGTTGTCTGATGAGTTGCCTTGATCTGTTGTCTGATGAGTTGCCTAAATCTGCTGTTTGACTTGTTTGCCTAGGAAGTAGTATGAGCCATTCTAGGAGCTCATCACTAGGGTCAAGATGTTTTCCAAATCACCACAACCTAAGCAAGAATACAATCTGGATCCAATCTCTAGCCACCAGGTGACCATCTGAAAACCTTAACCAGATCAATTCTGAAGTGACCCATTCTAGAAGCCTCCAAGTCCATGAAGACCAATATCAAGCATGGATCCCTTCTAATCAATATACTCTTAAACATCATCCACTTGATGATGCTTTGGTACCTTGCAACCCCTCCAAAAACATTCCCTCTCATACTCTAGTCAAAATCCTCAAAACTACCAAATTTGACCAAGTCCGGAAACTATTTCAACATCACCTTTTTGAATCCCTCCCTTTCCCAAACCCTGTGCATTTTTGGAAATGCACCTGAACCATCTTGTTAACCATCCTAAGGACTACCAAGCTCCACTTTTTCCCTTGGTTATATCTTCCCCCAACCCACTTGTCCTTGATGGTTTTGTAGGCAAGAAAATAACATTTCCTGCAAATATAGTCATGATGCCTACTTTGACAGAAGCTCACACCATCATCCAACCTTCTATGGACCAAATCTTTGCGTGGTTGTGATCTACTAATATAGGTCTATCAAAACCTACTTCAATTGTTCCAAGTGGATCTCTGTGCTTCCTAAACCCACCTGGTTTATAAGGCATCATGACTCATCTGGTATGGCAGCCTTATTTTCAACAAAGTTTGCCTTAACTTCCAGACCACCTCAAATGTAAACACTCCAAAATTCTTCTGACATGATCATCTAAATGACTTGGTCTAACTAATCATATATCCCTTGAATCAATTTGAGCTCGGAGCTCCATGATCCAACAAGGTTTTGGTGGTATAAAAATAACATCACCCTAGATCATCAACTCCTTGTTTTTCCATCTAATTCAAGTTGGATTTCCAATTAACAAGGTTGAAAATGCTTGATACACCTTGTCTACCTCATATACCTTGATCATCAAGATTTATCAAATATTACCCTTAATTATTAGGGCTCCTAATCTATTTAATTCCTTTATTAGGTAAAATCTCAAAACCCCTTTCCCAATGGAAAGTTTGGTTTTTGTCAAAACACTTCCCAAAATTTTGGCTCATGTGAGTTCCATATATCATACTCTATCTTCCCACCTCAAAATAAATATTTGTGAGAAGCTTTATTATTTCTTTTTTCCTATTTTCTAAAAAGGAAAAATGGAATAATAATTGTTTTAAATGCTTCTATGCCTCAATAAATCTTGGGAAAATTCCCCTAAGTGGGTATTCACATCTAGGACCCTCTCACACCAAAAACCAACCTTGTCCAATGTAAATATATCAAATGATCTTCTAGAATCTACTTCTGCCCTTTTGAATAAATGGATTTATGAGGACTAAAAACCCTTATAAAAATCCCAAATAAATCCTAGGAGTGTAACTTGACCATGCCCATCCACCAGGACTATCTCCTCCATCTCTTCCAATGCAAATTGTTGAACTCCTTCACAAGCTCTCTTGTGATCAAAATTTCGCAAAGCAATCAAATTTGAGCTAGACCAAGACCGAGCCATCCCCAAAGCTTGTCAAGCACTCCTCTCCAGCCAACACTACTCCCCTGGTCATGAGCAATGTAGCTCCACACCAGCACTTGCCCATTTTACCCTTGGACTAGTAGAGAGAGAGAGACAACCAAATCTTACAAGATTTGCCCCATTTAATTACCACAGCTCCCTCCCTCTATCCCCGCCCGACCAAAACCCATCCTTACCCCTCCCCACTGTCCCCTAGACCAATCCCTGGCCAGCTCTATCCCTCCCCCATGTCTAAAGTGGACATTTGCACCATCTATCCATCCCCCTCGGTATAAAGGCCAGAGGCCACCCCCAGCACTCCCCTGGCCTGCATTTGCTCCCTCTCCCCCTCCACTTACCTCCCATAGCTCCACAATCTCTTCCCTGCTCTGAGTTGTCCGAAAGAAGAAGTAGGAGGAGCCTCAACCTCCTTCAAAAACCGAGCAAGGCTCCCTCCTCTAAGCTCCTCTCCCCCTGCATGTCACCCTACTGTGACCCTCTCATCCTCCTCTACCTAACCATGTGCTTGTTTTGGCCCAAGAATGCCTCCTCCGACCTCGCCGGCGAAGCCCTGACGATCTCTCCTCGGTCGATGTCGCGCGAGATGCCTCCGGGAGACCAACCCCGCCATGCTGCCCTCCCCGGACTTGCCCGAGAGTCCTCTGTCGCCCTGTCACCTCCTCGGTCGCCGACGAGTCCCCAGGTGAGCCTCCCTGCCGCCGCCGGTGCCTTCTAGGGTTTTCTCCTCTGCTGGCCTATCTTGAGGTCGAAGATGACCTGACACCGTCGGATCCCACTTGAACCGACGGCCCAGATCAGCGGATACCCCCTTCGCCGCCCCCTGTCGCTGACCAGCGGGCCCTGTTGCCCAGGGATTCTAATCCCCTCCCTCGCTCAGCGCTGCCCGGGTGGGCCGATTCCCCCCCCCCCCCCCTGCGGCCCATTTTCCCCACAGATCCCGGCCCAGCTGCCCTGTTTTCTTTTCTTTTAATTCCAGATCTAGAATTGTAGCAGCTAAATTAAATTCTTATGAAAATGATAAATAAATCCAAATGGACAGATCAAAATTTTGTTATATGACTACCAGATTTGTACATCATGCAGAACTGGTCCCTTGCCAAAAATAATTTTTATTATTCCTTGGCAATTAATCCACTAAAGATTGTCCTATGCACTACATAACTTCCTCAGAGAGTTTCACAGATTCATTTGGAAAGAATCAGAGCCCTATTGCAAGGTATTTGATATACTAGTCATCTAGCATAGGTCCTATGCCAAGGTGAATAGGAGTGTGCCCATAGCAAAAATAACAAAAGCAGCCATTATCTGCCTTGGGGAAATTCTATAGGTCAAACCAAATGAGGTATTAACCTAATTCCACCTCCCATGGATGTGCCTAATAAAAATTTACCAAATCCCAGTATCTCAGATTTTATTGAGCTCTGGTGAAATTTTAGTGAATTAAACTATTTTGTGAACCCCTTTTTCACTAAAGAAATCACTCCAGGAGTTTGACAACTCCAAAAAGAGTGAATCCAATTCCTACAGAATGGTATTCTAAATTCCTACCACATGTCCTTGGAATAAACTCAAGATCTTCTGTAGAATTAATCTGGAGAAAACGAGAAAAATCATACAGAACTACCTTTGGGGATTTCCTGAGGGCATTCTGGTAATTCCTTTGACAAGATTCCAACTCTATGTGGTTCAGTACATCAAACACTACCTAACCGCCCAAGTAAATAATTTTTGGGCCTCCAGATAAATTCTAGTGAATTATTTCCTCAAACTAGAGTTTATTCCACTATAAAAAGCATAACTAAATCTAGGAAGTTGATAATCTAGTGAAACCACTTGTGTTGGTTTTGTGTTGTCAAGACCGATCTCCGGATATCTTGTTGCACATTGGTATCCTACAGACCTTAGAAGCCCACTCCAAGTTCATGGTATTGAGCCTTGACAACCATCTTCCAAAGGGAAAAACACCTTTATGGCAATTTAGTAATTCCACTCCTAGTACCCAACTCCTCCCAAAACCTACTAATTTAAGTAGGATTCCTTATGCTTGTTTGCTGTATGGTTTCATGCATGAATGCCTTGTATTGATTGTCGTATTGTCTGCTTGCATGTATACTCGATGACGGCGATAGTGTGAGTGTTTGACGAGAAGAAGGAAGGGATTTCTTATTATTATTGTTGGGTATTCTTGGTTATCTAAGGAAGTCCAGGGACTCGTTGTTGATCAAAGGCAAGCCACCATTCCCGAATTCCGATACTTGTCCTAATCTCTTTTACCTGTTTTGTATCCTCTTTATAAACTGCATTATTTATCCGCATGTCTTGATTTATAAATACTGCGCTAATAACTTGGCTCCTCCAAGTTATGACTTTGTGTCCCTCGTTGCACCACCCCGATGTACCTACCATTTTATCCCTTTAGACCGAGTGTATGATGGTTAGCATCCTACCTCGTTGGAAACTCGGGCTTTGAGAAAATGAACTGTTTTGGGATTTACCCTACTACAAATGTTTCAAAACTGCTTTGAAAAACCCTTGGGAAGAGGCATCATTCCAAGAGGATGTTCTAACTAAAAGAAGTGTTAATGATGAGAAATGAGAAAGTGAAGGGATGTTCTACGCCTTTACCGGAACAATTTTTATCCGTGCAACCACATTACCCCAGGTGCTGGGGCTTAGCTCGTAGTTTGTCTTCATTAGCCGAGGAAACTTGTACAATGCTTACAGGGAGAGATCCCTTGAAGTCCGGGCAAGCGCTAACAGATCTACGGATCTGGAGCCTGTAGCTTGCTTCGACAAGAGTGAGCCTGTTCTGGCAGCAGTGCCGGTGCAACAATTGGGTCTCCCATGGACGGTGTGACTTAGGTGGTACGGAAGGAAGTGGAGTCACCATATTAAGGTATACGCCAAGCTACGGTTCGGTATACGCGTGTACAGAAGGCAGGACTATGGCTGGGAGCCACATACTTGTTGTCGGGGAGAACAAACCCAAAAGGAAAAGCAGCCTTTGCTAGGGTCGACAAGCGAAAGGTTAAGTTTGATTATCCAGACCCCCATCTAACGTGGTAGTGGGCCGTGGTTTTATCCCGGTGGATGTATTGATTCTTGTGGGGAAAGTGCGCAAACTCTGTAGAGTATAATCTATTCGAATAGTTGTGTCCACGGTCAAGGACGGTTGGAAAGGTGATGGCTAGGAGTACCCCAAACGGTGTTTGTTTGTAAAGAATGGACGAAAGTATGGAGGTTCCAGGGGAACCTGAGTTCGAAAGTTTTGTTTTGACCAGAGGTGGTCAAGGAGGTTTAAAAAGGGTTTTTACTCCAAAACTGTTTTCAAAAAGGTTTTCAACAAAGATATGGGAATATCTTGATTTATAAAACAAAGGCATGTTTCAAAACTCTTTTTCAACAAAGATATGGAGATGCCATAACTTCAAGAGGTATTCGAGGCTTTTTCGAAAACAACCCTAGATAGAGCTATCTCACCACAGCCATACTTGCATTTCCTCATTTCACTTATGTTGGTGGTTTGCGAGTACATTCAAAAGTACTCATGGCATTATCCCTGGCTATTTACTTGGCCAGGCTTTCAGAGGTTCGACATCGGAAGATTAAGGTGACGTCCAGCAAGCTAGGTCGTCTTCCCAATCAGTTGCCTGTAGGTTGAGGCTCGATTCGGCTCTGCGCGTGATGTTGTTATGCTACTGAAGATGGTATAGCCATAATGGCATTTATGTAAGTCTTGTAATTTCGTTATGTCTTGGATGTTGTAATGATACTTGTCGTTATTTTCCACGGCTCACTGATCATGGGAACATGGATATATGCATAGCAGGTATTTCTCGGATGGCTAATCCGGGGAGCCCACAGGTTCAGATACTCCGAAAGTGTTATGTCGAGGCTCATGGATCAAGAGTGGTATTTTTCCATCCCGATGATGGAGAGATATACTCCGGGCCCTCTTGGTGATACCACATTTATGTAGCTTGCAAGCAAGTGATAAGATCACTAGAATGTTATATCACGGGAATGAGAAAAGAGTACTTGTCGGTAACGAGATCAAAATAGGTATGGGGATACCGATGATCGAATCTCTGACATGTAATATATTGTGAGATAAAGGGATTTATTTACAAACTTTAATGGTTCACATGATCACTGGAGTCATCGTTGAATGTGTGAGAATCAGTATGGATCTCCAGGACCCGCTGCTGATCATTGATCGGATAAGGGTCTCGATCATGTATGCATTATTCGCGAACCGTAGGGTTTCACACTTAAGGTATACTGGCACTATTTAGGATCAAATATGTTTCAGGTAAAGATTATGAAAATGCTAGAATCATTTCAATGGAAACCGGAATTGTTTCGGGTGAAATTGCTGAAACTGGTTATGCATGTGATATTGAAATGTTGCTGGGGTTTATGTGAATGTTTGTTAATTAAAGTATTTTAAAATATCTGAATAGAATAAATAAAATAGTTTTATTAAATGAGATTTGCATTAATTTTGGTGGAAAATTAATGCATGTGCGTGGAAGTGTGAGTGGAGGCAGGTTTATGTGAGTGGAGCATCCACCCAGATGAATGATGGAAGAGGTGGGGGCACCTCCATAGGGGCTTCCCTCCCTCTCCCTATAAAGTCCCCTCACTCCTCCTCTCACATCACACGTCCTCGTGAAGGATGTCTCTCCCCTCTAGTTTATTTCCCATGGTCTCGGATTAGCGAGATACATGTTCCCGGTGGATTTGTCTGAAAGGAGTTGCTGCTTCCGCTGCATTACTAGTGCGAGGATGTGGAGGTTATCGGGGTACCAGATGTGCGTGCGATCATGGAAGCACCGCTGCTTTGCGGTGCTAGACTTGCTGGTGTTGGACCTGCTGGATTTGCTAGACTTCATCATGATATTGAGATTGGCAAGTGAACGACTACATCATCCATGAAATCAGATTTCATTAACAAAGCTTTTCGGTCTTCAAGGGTAAGATCTCTATGGATGTATATCCACCCGTTGATTGTATGTAGGTAGATAGATCTTTGTGCTTAGTTGTTCACATCGTAGGAAATTTTGTTTTCTATGCTACGAATCCAACACAATATTATGACTCTGGGACGTTCATGTTTTTTGTCATCTATGTCTAATCAGTGACAAAATTGGCAAGTATTTGGGACTTAATCGCTTTGTGCAGTTTATACTCAATGGCAAAAGCTGCTAGCTCGATTCCCCACTTAGCAACATGTCATGTGGCATTGTTGTTGTTGATTATGTCTCTCATGGGAGCTGTGATCGCCATGGTAATCTTGTGCTCTTGAAAATAGTGTCATAGCTTTTTGGATGCAAAGAACGCACCATAGGCTAACTTTTGGTAATGAGGATACCGTTGTTTTGATTCTGTTAGGACTTTGCTGAGGTAGTAAGTCGGACGTTGCACCAATTGTTCATGTTTTTCCTCTGGTCGTTCCACCACCGTTATGATGTTGACGACTCTGTTTATCGCAGCAATGTAGAGTAGCATTTGTTCCTGAGGTTCCGGTGCTACAAGGATAGGGGTGGATGAGAGTAATGCTTTTAGGTCTTGGAGTGCAGCCTCAGCTTCATTCGTCCAGACAAATTTGTTGGTATTCTTGAAGATCTTGTATAAAGGTGCAACTCTTTCACCGAGCCGGCTTATGAATCGACTCACAGCGGCGATGCAGCCAGTGAGCCATTGTACGTCCTTCAGGCGGGTAGGCCTAGTAATGTTGAGTATATCATTTATCTTGTCTCGGTTCACCTCTATGCCTCTTTGAGACACGATGAAACCTAACAATTTCCTGGCTGGAATTATGAAAAAACACTTCTTTGGCTTGAACATTATGTTATATTTTCATATATTTCTAAACATTCCCTCCAATTCGGAAATTAGAGTTTCCATCTTTTTGGACATCACAGCTATATCATCCACGTATGCATGTACATTGCGTCCGATTTGATCGTGGAGGTAAACCTACATAGTGCGATGGTATGTAGATCCTGCATTTTTAAGCTCGAAAGGCATCGTTGCATAGCAGAAGGTTCTGAAGGGGGTGATGAACGAAGTCTTTAGTTTGTCTGAGTCCTTCATGCATATTTGGTGATAATCATAATATGCGTCGAGAAAGCATAGGAGTTCTGAGCCTGCTATCGAGTCAATAACTTGGTCGATTCTAGGCACAGTGAACGGATCTTTGGGACAAGCCTTGGTAGTATAATCGACACACATTCTTAAATCAGTGGTGTCCTTTTTAGGGACAATTATAGGATTGGCCGACTGTTGGGGATATACTTTCTGGGTATACCCACTGTGACTTGCTGACCAGGGTGGCCCACTTCGGGTTAGAGCTTTGCTTCACGGGCAGCCCAGTCAGGGAGAGAAGACGGAGTTCTATCCGTCTATGGGAAGGCCCAGAAGACTTACCGACTTAGGCTTGTTTAATTACTTGTAGTCCAAGATGTACTTTGTAACTGACTCTTAGTCGTAGCCGGATAGGTCACTCCTGTAACCTTAGGCCGGATAACTATATAAGTTGTCCTAGGGACAAGCCTTTAGGGCACCCATAATCTACAATCTAAACTCGCACATGCGAACCTCTCTTGTAATCTGTACTTCTGGCTCTGCTGTATTACTGGATTTCTAGCAGGAGTAGGATCCTCCAAAGCCGGCGGATTCGAACCTAGGTAAAGCTTGTGTGCTCACCGTCCCAGAATACCTTCACCTCACACCCCCTTTCTCCACATGCCTCGAGGACCCCCTCTCGGTGTACATGTCTTCAATCCGACAACAGATGGCGCCCACCGCGGGGACGGTGATTTTTGGATCTTCGTTCTAGGTGGAATCTATGCGAATCGGAATCAGCGAGACAATCGCCATTGGTCGGGTCCTCTATGCCAGCGATGTCCCTCTCATCTCACTCAACGAGACTTGGATTCTGGCTAGGGAACCCCTGACCACCTACACCATCATGTATTTCGGAAAGATCGACGTTTATCTTGGTTTTGCTAAACCCACCCAACCCACCCCAGCAGTGATGATAGAGGCGGAAGAACTTTCTAGATCTACTTTGTCCGCAGAAGCAACAGAGTTCTGGGTCTTAGAAAACCCTAATCCCACTCAGCCCGCGCCTGAAGCAGAGATAATGGAGAAGGTCGGATCTGAAGAAGATCTCCCAAAGGAGGTTAAACCTGAAGTAGATCTCCCCAGGGAGGTCCAATCTCATGAGGCTCTCCCCAAACAGGTCGAATCTCAGCAAGATCAAAGCAGCAACAGCTCTGGATCTGGCTCTGTCGATGTTGGATCGGGAAAGTCACTCCTAAGGCACATGTTGAGGCAGATGATGTTGCACGGGAGAGCCAGCATGGAGGATATCCTTGAGTCCATCAGATGTTTCAAGGAAGCCAATAAAGAGAGCTTCAACTACCTCAGGATGCATGTATCGCACTTCGTTGGATACGTTGGATCTGGATCCGGCTCTGCCGATGCTGGAGACGGTAATGACTTGGTGCTAGAGGCAATTGGAGCAAATGTTGACTTACCAGCATCTTCAGATGACTCCATGACTTCGGCAGATTTCCGGAAGTTCTCCGTGGAATATGAAGAGGAATTTAACTCCAAGGTTGCGAAAGAAGGATAAGCTATGTATCAAAGCCCTCGCAATAGCATGGATGAAGTATCCGGAGAAAACACTCCCAAACCGTGGGATCACATGGATCTCAGAGATAATCCCCATGTACACATTTACAAAAGTACTGACAGAATCTTGACTCCAGGACTCGGACCCAAAGCCATCTTTCCTACCGGTGCTGCCAAGAAGGCAAAGAAGAAGAAGACTCTGGCTAAGGACCTTCCAACTGATGAGGTAATAGCCGAAGAATACGAAGAGGACTCAGATGGAGCTTTAATCCTAGATTAGCCGAAAGATACTCCGTTGGATAAACCCGTGGTCACCCCTGGTGCTCGTAAACTCCTCGGAGAAGCAATTACCACACCTATCCCGATAGCTGCAGAACTTACACCTCTGGAGTTGGAGGATAGAGCCCAAGCCCTAGAAGCGCATCATCAAGCACTCCCTGAGGGAACTGTAAATATCCTTGAAGAGAAGAAGCGCATCATAGCTACGGGGTAGCCTAGCACCCGACAGCATCAAAAGACCCGAAATGGCCCTGAGTTGGCTAACAAAAATCCAGATGTTCATAAAACCCTTTTCAAAGGAGATACATCCGTAGGGAAACCTCGGGTCAATAGCAAGGGAAACCGGGTGTATGGAACACCGGTAGAAAATGCTACTGCGGCTCGAGATCTGTTCGCAAACAACCCAAGCCTAGACTAGATTCGTCTAAGCATGAAGCTACTCACAAAGGGTTTGGAACAGTAGAAGGTCGCCACATACGGCAGCGGAAAGCTGGTCTCCAAGTCAGATCAATGCCGCACAGACACGGGTCGACACCAAGATACAAGGCCCTAACGGGAACCAGAACAGTACTACCATTCCGACCCTAGGGAAGACAACTATTCAAGAACCGGATCGTCAGGACACCAGCACAGACCCGCACAAAGCTGGAGCAACATCACTCCAACCATACACTAAGACGTCGTTGCAGCAATGGTCCAACCTCTCTAGCGACAGTTGAATACTCGGAGGGAAGATGAAGAAGCTCAACATCGGGAGAAGGACTGGCAAAGTATGCCCCTCCTAGACATACAAGCCGTCTGGTTGAGCCATGTTACAATGACGGCAATGACAGATGAAGGAACGACAAAGATCGCGCTGTAACAATCCAACATAGTGGCCATCATCATGAAGCCCCGGCTAGGGGTAACAATCCACCACCTCCTTCTCTGCCAAGCAGTCACCATAGCGGCTCACATGGAGGCTAGGGAGGAAGCCGTGGTGGAGGTGGTGGCAGAATAAGCAGGAGTCCGGCTCATGGCCACCGTAACCGCAGTGAACAACCAAGACAACATGCCCTATCACCAAGTGACGCCAGACACCAGATCAATTCACACATTTAGGCACGGTGCTATGAGTCGGACAACATCTACGTGGGTCCAAAGTGCTTCGGACCGTGCGTACGACAGACAAACTTTTCGGAAGGGTTTGCCATCTCAAGGAACATCCAACCCTACGACAGTGTGGCTCGTCCAGACACCTGGCTTCAGGACTTCTTCCAGGCTTGTTGCATCGCCAAAGGAGGAGATAGCTTGGTCGGGACGCGGTATCTCCCGCTTATGCTGAGGAAGATGACTCGATCATGGCTCAATGATCTCCCAGAAAACACCATCCACAATTGGTATGATATGCAAAGTGTTTTCTTTCAGAATTTCGAGGGAACATACAGGAGGCCCTGCAAGGTAGGAGATCTACAACAGTGCACTCAGAAACCCGGAGAAACTTGTCGGGAATATCTTGGACGATGGATCGACACGAAGAACTCCTACGAAGGAGTGAACGACCAAACCACGATCGAAGCATTCATCACGGGACTCCCAATTGGTTTAATGCGTCATTGCTTAAAGTGTGACAAAGTGACTGATTTGGCGGAGATGATAGAGACGGCAAGAAAATATGATGACACTAACGATAATGCGGAGGGACCGCTCAATGTGCTGGTTGTACCACAGTCGGCAAAACAACCAAAGCAGTAGGTCACAAAACACAAAAACACCGTGGAGGAGAAACCCAATCTGGAAACCGGACAGTCATTGCAACTTTTAGGTCTGGAGGACGAGGAGGCCACAGAGGCGGACGGGGACAAGGCCGTGAAACTTCTAGGGTCCAAGGTAGAGGAGACCAGCAACCTAGCAAAACCTACTCTTGGGCTGACATTGCCAACAATCCATGTGCATATCACCCGGACACCAACGGGGGCTTGTCCCATACCAACGATGAGTGACGTTTCAATGATGACATCAAGAAAGACGTATTCGTTGGCTACAAGGCCAAGAGACGAAAAGGAAAGAAGAACTCTGACAAAGAGAAAGAGTCCAAGGAAGGTTCCAAAATGGAGGAGGCAGAAGCTTCCAATTGCAAGTCGGATGGAAAGAATACTTTACCAACCAAGAAAGACAATTATGTCACCTTCCCTGGGTCTCAATCGGCCAAGGCCAAAAAGGCAGTGATGCATGAGCTCAACGCAACTGTTTTGGCTGTCCCCTAGTTTTTGGATTGGTCGGAAGTGACAATCACCTTTGACTGAAGCAATCATCCGTCTAAGTTACATAGGCAAGGAAAGTACGCTCTGGTCGTCAATCCACGCTATGGGTTCTCCAAGACCCTCATGGATGGCAGCAACAGCATCAACATCATATACGTCGAAACGTTTCATCGGATGAGGATATCAGAGACACATCTGAATCACAACTCTGTGACTTTTCATGGAGTTGTCCCCGGAAGACAAGCAAATTCTCTAGGAGAGATCACTTTCGATGTTACCTTTGGAACTCCAAAGAAATATCATACGGAAGCACTTTCTTTCGAAGTGGTCCCGTTCAACAGCGCATACCACACTATGTTTGGGCGTCCGGCTTACTGGGAGTTCATGGCTTGCCCTTGCTACATTTATAATATGATGAAAATTCCAGGTCCCAATGGCGTCATCACAATTTGGGGAGACCCCAAGAAGGCACGAGAATGCAAGGATGGAAATGCCACCTTTGCTGAAGCCATACTGCACGCTCAGGAGTACCAGGAGATCAAGACGAACATCGAACCGTCCGAGATGCCCGCGACAAAGAAGGAGGTGACCAAGACGACTCCAGAGTTCAAGGCATCGGTAGAGACGAAGACGACACTATTGAAGGATCATGATCCCTCCAAGGTGACCCAAATAGGTGTATATTTAGATCGCACATAGGAAAGTGCACTCGTCGAGTTCCTCAAAGCTAATAAAGTTATCTTCGCATGGTAGCCATCTGACATGACCAGAGTACGTACGAAACTTGCGAGCACAATCTAAATGTATACCCAAATGTTAAACTCGTCAAACAGTCCTTATGATGTTTCGGTGATGAAAAGTGCAAAGCAATAGCTAAGGAACTAGCCCTGCTCAAGTTAGCCAGATTCATAGAAGAGGTCATCCATACTGATTGGTCGGCCAATCCTGTAATGGTCCCTAAAAAGGACACCACTGATTTAAGGATATGTGTTGATTATACTGCCTTGAACAAGGGTTGTCCAAAAGATCTGTTCGCTCTGCCTAGAATTGATCAAGTTATCGATTCAACAGCAGGCTCGGAACTCCTATGTTTTTTTGATGCATATTCTAAATATCACCAAATTTCCATGAAGGAGTCAGACAAAATAAATACTTCATTCATCACCCCTTTCGGAACCTTCTACTACGTTACGATGCCCTTTGGGCTCAAAAATGCAGGAGCTACGTATCAGTGCACTATGCAGTGTTGCCTCCACGATCAAATCGGATGCAATGTACGGGCATATGTGGATGACATAGCTGTGATGTCCAAAAAGAAGGAAACAATAATTTCTAACTTGGAGGAAACATTGAGCAATCTACGAAAATACAACATAATGCTTAACCCGAAGAAGTGTTTCTTTGGAATACTAGCCGGAAAATTGTTAGGTTTCATTGTGTCTTAGAGAGGCATAGAGGTGAATCGTGACAAAAAAGGCTACACTCAACATTTCCAGACCAACTCGCCTGAAGGACGTACAACGGCTAACTGGTTGTATTGCTGCAGTTAGTCAATTTGTAAGCCGGCTCGATGAAAGAGCCGCACCACTATACAAGCTCTTGAAAAATACCAAGAAGTTCGTCTGAACTGATGAAGCTGAAGCTGCACTTTAGGATCTGAAAGTCGTACTCTCGTCCACCCCTATTATTGCAGCACCGGAGCCACAAGAGCTGATGTTGCTATGCTTAGCTGCGACAAACAAAGTCGTTAGTGTCGTCATGGTGGTGGAATGGCCGGAGGAAAAATTAGATCATCTGGTGCAGCATCCGACTTATTATTTTAGCGAGGTCTTGACTGAATCGAAGCAAACGTACCCTCATTACCAAAAGTTAGCCTATGGTGTATTCTTCGCATCCAGAAAGCTACGACACTATTTTCAAGAGCACAAGATTACTATGGTGAGCATAGCTCCCATGAGAGACATAATCAACAACAGCAATGCCACAGGACGCATCACTAAGTGGGGCATAGAACTAGCAGCTTTCTGCATTGAGTTTAAACCCTACAAAGCAATCAAATCCTAGATTCTTGCTGACTTTGTCTCTAATTGAACAAAGACAGTCGAAAGCATAGGCCTCCCAGAGATGGAAATTTGGACCTTACAGTTTGATGGGTCTAAAGCGCTCGGGGGCTGGCGTGGTGCTCAAAACACCCCAAGGTGATAAATTGTTCTATGTATTGTACATTCACTTCACAGCGACAAACAACATTGCCGAGTATGAAGCTCTGCTGCATGGATTTCGAATCGCAAAATACATCGGCATTCCCGAGCGATGTGTTATGCAGACTCAGATTTAGTTGCTCAGCAAGTATCAGATTTAGTTGCTCATCATATTGTCCAGAAGTTTTGTTGCAGCACCCAAAGTGATGGTCATAAAGGTACCTCCAGCAGCAGAATCCAATAGGTTCCTAGAAGAATAGTTCAATCCTGCATAAAAAGTTTGGATGATCATCCAAGCAGTTAGTCCATGAGTGGGGCAATTCTTTACCAAAGATTTCATTCTTTCCCAAGCTTGAGCAACATGCTCATTATCAAGTTGTTTAAACTTCATTATTTCACTTCTCATGGATATAATCTTAGCAGGAGGATAGTATTTTCCAATAAAAGCATCTTTGCACTTAGTCCAAGAATCAATACTATTCCTAGTTAAGGAATTCAACCATTCTTTAGCTTTTCCTCTCAAAGAGAAAGGAAACAATTTCATCTTAATAATATCACCATCTATGTCCCTATGCTTTTGCATCTCACAAAGTTCACCAAAGTTATTTAGATGGGAAGCAGCATCCTCATTACCAACACCAGAAAAGTGTTCTCTCATAACAAGATTGAGCAAAGCAGATTTTATCTCAAAGAAAGTATTTTCAGCCACAGGTGGAGCAATAGGTGTGCTCATAAAATCATTGTTGTTGGTGCTAGTGAAGTCACACAACTTAGTGTTTTCAAGAGTAGTCATTTTTTTGTGTTTTTGAATAAAGCAAACTTGTAAAACTAATTTTTTTTGTGTTTTTGAATAACAAAACAAGCAAACAAAGCAAGAAGAAACTAAGCAAAACAAAAACAACAAAGTAAAGAGATTGGTTATCAGGGACTCCCCTTGTCAAGATGTCCTTGACTCCCTGGCAACGGCGCCAGAAAAATGCTTGATGGATCAATGCACGGCGCCCAGAAAAATGCTTGATGGCGGTGTTGATGTAGAGCTCGTTGGGAACCCCAAGAGGAAGGTATGATGAGCACAGTAGCAAGTTTCCGTCAGTTATGAAACCAAGGTTTAATCGAACCAGTGGGAGCAAGGAAACACCCCAAAGGTGTTACTAGCTGAGCTTTGGCAGGGCGCACTACCGGTGCTAGTAGCAACGTGGAGACCTGCACAACACAACCACAGAACTTTGTCCCCAACTTGCAATGAGGTTGTCAATCTCACCGTGTTTTGCGGAAAACAAATGATTAAACGTATTGAATGGAAAGAAGTAAAAGTTTGCAGAACATAAACACAAAGCAGTAAATAGTTTATAGATTGTATGTAAAGAAAAGGACCAGGATCCATAGTTCACTAGAGGTGACTCTCCTTAAGATAGATAACATGCTGGGTGAACAAATTACAGCGGGGCAATTGACAAACATCGAGAAAGCAATACATGCATATACTAATCATCTTGACTCCTTTGAGACTTGATTGGGCATTACAACATTATACATAGACCGCCATCCAACTGCATCTATGACTAATAATCCACCTTCAGGTTATCATCCGAACCACCTCCAGTATTAAGTTGCAAGCAACAGATTATTGCTTTACGAACTGCGTGTAAAGTAAACAATACGATTGTTCTATGAACAAAGGATTGTTGTTTTCTCCCTAGTAGAAACAGCACATCTAGTACCTTAGAGATTTCTGTCACTTCCCCAGATTACCAGAGGCATGAACCCACTACCGAGCATAAATACTAACTCTTGGAGTTGCTAGCATCTACTTGGCCAAGATAGCTACTAACATCGGAAAGCATGCAAGATCACAAATAACAAAGACATGATAGAATCAATAATCAATCTGAAATAGCATCTCAATATCCATCGATTTCCCGCAAACACAACATGTAGGATTACAAATAGATGATCTTGATCATGAACAGAGCTCACAAGATCTAAACATGATAGCACAAAGGAGAAGAACCAACCATCTAGCTACTACATGGACCCGTAGTCCAAGGATGAACTACTCACGCATCACACTGGAGGCTTGCATGGCGATGAAGAAGGCCTCCAGGGTGAATTCCACTCTCCGGCAGGGTGCCGGGAAGAGCTTCAGATCCCTCCCGATCTAGGGATGGAGATGACGGCGGCTACAGACTCTTTCGTGGATTTTTGATCGGGTCCTTAGGGTTTACGTCCCAAGGGCATCTTATAGTCAGAAGGGGAGGCCGAGGGGGTGCCGGGAGCGGCCACACCACCCCCTGGAGCAGGCCAGGCCTGGCCGCGGGGCTAGGTGGTGTGGTGGCCCCTTGGCCCCTCTCCGTCTCGTATTCTAGCACTTCATGACATCCAGAAAAATAGGCACTTTGGCTTTTGTCCCGTCCAATTCCGAGAATATTCATTTTCTGACTTTCCTGGAACCAAAAACAGCAGAAACAGGCAGCTAGCACTGTGGCTCTTGTTAATAGGTTAGTCCAAGAAATCATATGAAAAGTACTCCAAAGTTGGAACAAAACACAAGAAAGTGGATAAAACCAAGCATGGAACATCAAAAATTATAGATACATTTGCAATGTATCAAGCACTTGAGAGTTCCCTCTATCATAGGAATTGATGAGGAGTATCGGACCAAATCCGACTCACCAATCATAGCAGTTCTGGTAGTAATTCCTAGCTGGCCAAAACCCTACCTTGATTTCTTGGTAGATAGAAAATTACCCGAAGACGAAGTTCTGAGCCAACAGATCGTCCGACGAGCGAAATCGTATATAATGGTGGGAGGTGAGCTCTATAAGAGGAGTGTATCTGGGGGTTTTCAGTGATGTGTTTCTCCAAAAGAAGGCGTGGAAATCCTAAGGGAAATCCACGAAGGCGAATGTGGACAGCACGCCGTAGCCAAATCTTTAGTGGCAAAGGCCTCCAAACACGGATTTTTCTGGCTTATAGCCAAGGCAGATGCCGAACGGCTAGTCAAGACGTGCAAAGGTTGCCAAAAATACGCCAAACATGCCCATGTTCCGGCTGATCAGCTGTGAACAATTACAATTACATGGCCTTTCATGGTCTAGGGGCTTAACATGGTAGGACCGTTTCGACGGGCTCAAAGTGGATACACTCACCTTCTTGTGATGGTGGATAAATTCATGAAATGGATAGAGGACAAAACCGTCACAAGTTGTGATGGAGCAACATCCAAAAAGTTCATCGAGGACATGATCATCTGATTCGGGTATCCACATTGTATCATTACAGACAACAGGAGTAACTTTTCAATGGGATAACTAGTCGAATTCTGCAATGAACAAGGGATCTGACTTGATATTGCATCAGTCGCACATCCACAAGCCAATGGACAAGTCGAAAGGGCAAATGGTTTAATTCTTCAAGGCCTACGACCGAGACTTGAAGCGCCACTATATCATGCTGCGAGGGCTTTGGCGGACGAATTCCGTCTGTGATATGGAGTTTACGAACAACTCCTAACAGGTCAACCGGATATACACCTTTTTGGTCCATGGTGCAGAAGTTGTCCTTCTGAGTGATCTTATTCATAACTCTCCCCGAATTGTTGCGTATGTCAAAGAGGATGTTGAAGTTGCTCCACAACACGACCTCAATATGCTCGTGGAAGTTCGGGTGGTTGCTAAATAGAGATCTATAGCCTATCAGCAAGTTACGCTGATATCATAGTCAGAGAGTCAGAAATCGGTCTTTCCAAAAAGGCAATTTGGTTCTTCGGCTAGTGCAAAAAAAAGAGCACAAACTTGCCCCTATATGGGAAGGGCCCTTCATGGTTAGTCAAGTATTGCACAATGGTTCTTACTACCTAACTGACATGAGGCCAGAAAAATAAAGACCTGCTACTAAGAAGAGAAAGAGAGTTGGAGGCAGTACAAATCCGGATGAGATAGACTATCCATTGAATATTGCTTAGCTACATCCCTTTTATTCTTCAAACTTCTTTATTTGTAATCATATATATGTACATGTTCAGAGTGAAATAAAGTATTGGTCTCCTCAATGTTTTTTTTGAGATGTTCTTTATGTACTATCTTATTTCCGAATGATCATGTCTCAGTCGAAAATTCCAAAATACTTGGAAGTACTTTATAGTCATATTTGTTCTAGTTAGATTTCCGATTCTAAAAAATGCTACCTTCGGGTATAAGTCTAAATTTTCTAGTTTATACTTGGGTTTTTGTATGATTGCTAGATGTGGGTATTTTCCGAGTAGTGAATTGTTGGTACTGAAAGCCGGCTTTGATTCCGGGTTTAAATTGGTTTAGCAATTGAGCTTCGTTGCTTGGCAAAGTTTCTGTGCTGAAGGTTTTCCGGCTCATGAAAGGGACGAGGTGGAAAGCCAAATAAACGATAAGTGTAGAAAAACAACAAAGTGCTTAAGTAATTTTCAAGCACAGCAAAATAAAAAGCGAAAAAGTGCTAAAAGGAGTAAAAGCATAAGTTCTTACAATCTTAGCACTATCAAAATAATATTCTACTTATTATAATAAGATTATTTTCGGAATAACACATTGTGTTTCTGGCACACTCTATGATGCGGGTGAAGAGGCAGGATTTGCAAGCTCACTGGACACATCACCCGTGTCACCCCGATATTTCTCTGAGACAAGTAAGTCAGACTCAGTCTGCTCATCGTCTTCGGAAACTTCAGCAACTACTTCCTTTGGTGGTGGTGGAACTTCAACGGGTGTGAAGAACAGCTTGTCATAGTTTGTCAACTTGGCCATGTGAGAACTGTATCTGGCGCAAGAATCCTAGATTTCCTTGATGTTCTACTCATTTCCATCTTCATCGACTATCGAATATCCCTTGGTAACTTTCCATATCTCCATGCTTCCATGGTGGCTCATTACCATTGTCAGGGCATTCTGTGCCGACGTGCGTGCATAGGATATATTCAAATCCTTGTCGAGCTTGGGCATATCCTTCACCTTGTCTCGTAGCTCAAAGGCTAACATTGAGTCTAAGACAGAGAGCCGGACAGATTCACCAATTTCTTCCAATGACTAGCGGAAATCATGAGTCAGGTCCCCAATAGCGACGAGACGGCGGGTACGAGGCTCGTATGAAGAGGCATCAAGCATGGTGAGAGGACCTACAAGAAAGAAAAGAAAGATCAAAAATATATCCGAGTCTAACAATTCGGAAAACAACAATCGAGGGATAGAAAAAATTACCGAAGATAACATCATCTACTTTGGTCTTCTCCTCTTGAAGGCTCCGGAGTTCATTTCGGAGAGCTTCGGCAGTGTCCTTCTCCCTGTCTAGAGCATCTTGCAAGTCCGAGATTGTTTTATCTTGTTTGGCGATGGTGTGGTCAAGTGCCTATGTTGCACGATTGCTAGATTCAAGCACACTTGTGATGTTAGTTTCGTGATATATTTTGATTTTTTCCACCTCAGCACGAAGGTCCGCATTTTCCACCTCCAAGACCTTAAAATCTTTGGCTTGTTCAACCATTTTGCTGGACTGTTTCACAAGTTCTAGCCAAATAAAACACAAAAGCCGGATAAATATTCAGCTACAGATAAAAAATAGACTATGAAAATGAGGCTTTAAATGTTTACCTTCATCTTCATATTTTGCAACTTTAAGTTGCACATTTTCAAGTCGGAGAGCTCTGATCTCTCTCCGCTTGTTGCAAATATTCTTCAATAATTCCTGGTTATAAGCATTAACTTTTTGTAAGTCAGAATAGTAACCGGAGTCTGAAGTCTAATAAGACTCGGGCTAATATTTTATCTCAGTTAAATATCAGCATGAGCCTTGGGAGGGCTATACTAGCTCATTATTTGGCATCCTACAAAAGCATAAATTTGGATTCCTATACAACTTCATGCTTGGGGGCTAGATGATATGATATGAAACACAATAAAACGAAGAGTTGGATTATGACTTACATAATGCTCATGAGTCAGTTTGTTGAGGCTCATGTGCACCTCAGTGGAAACCTTCTCGGCGAGAGTCAGAGGAATCACTAGTTGTGGCGGGGCCACACCAGCCTTCAACTTCTCGTCACAGAGACGAAATTAGTCAAGAAGGTCAACGAGTTTGACGTCTTCGGATTCTTGCACCTCCTCCTCCTGTGTGATATTCCAGGTCTCTAGGCAATGGAGAGCCAGCTTCTAGATCTCTTTCGTACTCTTCCGAGTGAGGCCAAGTTTGGCGATACCGGATTCTGCAGAAGGTTGTCCGCGAAGGTCTCAGCTGATGGATCATTACCCTTTGCGGGTTCACCCTTACCAAGTCTTGAGTCACCTATGGTGACATCGGTTTGCAAACCAAGGTTCGCTGGCTCTGAAGTATGAGCCGAAACATCTTCAGCGCACGGAGAAGAAGTACCCTCCAGCGTTGATGATGGCTTTGGGATAGGAGTCGGAGGCAGGGCAACAGGTGAGGCCAGAACGAACTTCTGCTGGCACAGAGTCTTCCTCGGCTTTCCTTTTGCCTTACCCTTGGCAATCGTTTTAGCCCTGGATGGTAACAGACTAAAGATCGTTGCAATTCAAGGAAAGTACAAATTCATACTCGAAACCTTGTGAAGAAGTTTACCTCTTTACAACGAGCACTTTCTGAGTACCCACAAAGACAACCGGAGCTTTGCGCTTCCGGGTAAGCGCCTCCGGTAAAACTTAAAGTTCTTCATCCTCCTGAGGAACCGGATCCTCGGGTGGATATCCCTCAAGAGGAGCAAGCTGAAAGAGACATTATCTCAGTATTGCAAAGCTACAAAGTATAGATGAGCAGATAAATTGAGTATAAAGGAAGAACAACAAGAAAACTTACTGGTGTTAAAGGATTATCAGCAGTATACATGTCCATAGAGAGATTTGGAATCTTCCTCTCAACTTGCTCCTTGATCAACGATTTGACCTGGGACTCAGATTCTTTCTCCGGGATTGAGAGCGAGTTGATCCTGAGGCTGTCATTTTTGCTCTTGGTGACTGTGCGCATAAGCCGGTCACCATGGTAATGGAGGGGCTGAATTCTACGAGCCAGTGATGGCTCAATGCACGGCGCCCAGAAAAATGCTTGATGGCGGTGTTCATGTAGAGCTTGTTGGGAACCCCAAGAGGAAGGTATGATGAGCACAACAGCAAGTTTCTCTCAGTTATGAAACCAAGGTTTAATCTAACCAGTAGGAGCAAGGAAACACCCCAAAGGTGTTACTAGCTGAGCCTTGGCAGGGCGCACTAACGGTGCTAGTAGCAACGTGGAGACCTGCACAACACAACCACAGAACTTTGTCCCCAACTTGCGATGATGTTGTCAATCTCACCGTGTTTTGTGGAAAACAAAGGATTAAACGTATCGAATGGAAGGAAGTAATTGTTTGCAGAAAGTAAAAACAAAGCAGTAAACAGTTTGTAGATTGAATGTAAAAGAGAAGGACTAGGATCCATAGTTCACTAGAGGTGGCTCTCCTTAAGATACATAACATGCTAGGTGAACAAATTACAGCGGGGCAATTGACAAACACCGAGAAAGCAATACATGCATATACTAATCATCTTTACTCCTTTGAGACTTGATTGGGCATTACAACATTATACATAGACCACCATCCAACTACATCTATGACTAATAATCCACCTTCAGGTTATCATTCAAACCCCCTCCAGGATTAAGTTGCAAGCAACAGATTATTGTTTTACGAACTGCGTGTAAAGTAAACAATACGATTGTTCTATGAACAAAGGATTGTTGTTTTCTCCCTAGTAGAAGCAGCACATCTAGTATCTTAGAGATTTCTGTCACTTCCCCAGATTACCAGAGGCATGAACCCACTATCGAGCATAAATACTAACTCTTGGAGTTGCTAGCATCTACTTGGCCAAGATAGCTACTAACACCGGAAAGCATGCAAGATCACAAATAACAAAGACATGATAGAACCAATAATCAATCTGAAATAGCATCTCAATATCCATCGGATCCCCGCAAACACCACATGCAGAATTACAAATAGATGATTTTGATCATGAACGGAGCTCACAAGATCTAGACATGAAAGCACAAAGGAGGAGAACCAGCCATCTAGCTACTACATGGATCCATAGTCCAAGGATGAACTACTCACGCATCACACCGGAGGCTTGCATGGTGATGAAGAAGGCCGCCAGGGTGAATTCCCCTCTCCGGCAGGGTGCCGGGAAGAGCTTCAGATCCCTCCCGATCTAGGGATGGAGATGATGGCGTCTACAGACTCCTTCGTGGATTTTGATCTGGCCCTTAGGGTTTTCGTCCCGAGGGCAATATATAGGCGGAAGGAGAGGTCGGGGGTGCCGGGAGCGGCCACACCACCCCCTAGCGCGGGCCAGGCCTGGCCGCGCGGCCAGGTGGTGTGGTGGCTCCCTGGCCCTTCTACATATCGTATTCTGGCACTTGATGACATCCGGAAAAATAGGCACTTTGGCTTTTGTCCTGTCCAATTCCGAGAATATTCATTTTCTGACTTTCCTGGAACCAAAAATAGCAGAAAACAGGCAGCTGGCACTGTGGCTCTTGTTAATAGGTTAGTCCAAGAAATCATAAGAAAAGTACTCCAAAGTTGGAACAAAACACAAGAGAGTGGAAAAAACTAAGCATGAAACATCAAAAATTATAAATACATTTGCAATGTATCAACATCCCCAAGCTTAACTCCTGCTCGTCCTCGAGTAGGTAAGTGATAAAAAGAAAGAATAATTTTTGAGGTGACATGCACCATCAAAGACTTGATCAAAGTTAAAACATTCAAAGCTGGGATCATAGTACTTCAATCATAACATGAAATACAAAGTTCTAGCAATAGGACAAATAAACTATGATGCAACATGAAAAGGGACAAACAAAAGATTCATGAATAACAATGCTTTGCAAGACGTTTGTTTGTTTCACACAAAGAAAACATAGCATAATAGTATTTAGCTTGTCCCTCAATAGAGTAGCAAATATAAATGCTTAGGACACCTTCAGAGTTCATAAGAGTGACTAGATACAATAGTTTAAAACAAGCAATATCAAAGTATGCATCAATCAACTAGTCTTGGGACAATGCACATAGAACTAAGAATGGCCACTATGCTCTCAAAGTAGGTGTGTAAAGATAGAAGGTGGATACTCAATATAATGGTGGAAGAAAGGCCTTTATAAAAGGAAGTAGGGACTCAAGTCTCATAAAGAGCTTCCAAAAATTATGGCACTTATAGCTTTTAGCTCTCATTGCCCCTATCATAAGCATCTTGAAGGTGATTAAGGTTAAAGTGACACAACTAAGAGGATATGCTTGACAAGATATAAACCGAAATCTCATGCCCCTTACTTACAAAGACCGATCCTCATGCTACTCAACTTCAGTCACGAGTAAGCTCTTGTCATTGTAAGTACATGTGTATCATAAAGAACCGCCAACGGGGTACCCCTTGCACATGATACGGGAGCTTTCCCATAATCAAAATGACAAGGCAAGCAGACAATGAGCATCTCAGCGATCTTTTTATTTGCTATTTTCATAGGTTTTTATTGAGGATGCTTCATAGAGTGCTCATTATGGTGATGCTACAAGTTTCCACCATGATTAGGCATGGCTTAGGCTAGTAGCCCAGGCGTTTCTCTAACACACATACAAACTCCATGATCTTACAAGTTCCACTTTTATTTCACACCGCTGGGATCCATAAGCAAAAGAACATGATATCAACGGGGTACAAAGTACAAGTGCAATGTTGAAAGTGTTCCCCATGAAACATGGTTCTGCTAATTTCAACTTATAAAGTGCAAGCATATACGCAACAAAGAAGGACCCAATGGTTCAAGTTCATTAGAGGCAATAATGTAAAGTGTGCCATCAAGTTCGTGGGAGCTTTAATCACTAGTTTTCTCATAACAAGTTTAATTTGGAAGGTAAACAAAAGAATGAATATACTTGGAATAGCATAAGCTAGTAGGTAGGTATGGTGGACTCTTTGGAATAACTTGGTTTAGGGAGTTGGATGCACGGGTGGAACTCATACTTTGTTGTGGAGGCTAGCAAAAGACTGGGAGTGACAAACTAAGAGAGCAATAATGGCCATAATCATGCAGAGCGACAAAACATCATTGATCAAAGCATAAAGTGATACTTCAAGTTGAAAACTAAAGGATCATAAAGGCTATGGTGACTTGAGATAGTCATAACATGGTGTGAGCATGCGCCAAGTCAACCCAAACAAAGCATCAAAGGAGAATACCACTATACTATGCTTTAATATGCTAAAACAACGCATGATTCATCCAAGGCACATTAAGCAATCTCAATTATTTATAACAAGTCATGCTACATCAAAGAATACTAAGCATAAAGCCAAAACTATATCTAGCATGGCATGACAAAGCATAGGCCATAGTCAAAAACAAGCTCTTTTTACCACATAAGTATGAACTTTCCTACTCTTTTCCAAACCAAACCAAACTATTTGCAAACCAATGTATGAAAGAGGGGGTACAACCAATTTATTCAGAAAACTAAGCAAACCAAGCAAACTAAAAAACAAAACAAAAACAAAAAAGAAGACGCTCCAAGAACAACACAACTGTGCATGAAACAATAAAAATGAAGCGTTTGGAAGAAACCTGGAATTTGTATTGATGAAGAAGGGAATGCCTTGGGAATCCCCAAGCTTTTACGCTTGTACTTCCTGGATATTTCTTGGGGTGACACGCGTGGCATCCCCAAGCTTGAGCTTTAGTCCATCCTTCATCTCATTACTTATTCCTTTCATACACGTGAAATTGTTCCTTCATACAAAACTTCACACGATCTTTATTAGCAACATTAGTGCACTCAAGATAAATAAGTCTTAAGGTTCAGTTATAACACCAAATAAACTTCCATTACAACACTAGATACTGTATCCCTTCCCTCAAAAATCTCAATTCCCCAAAAGAACTCAAGAAGGAATCAACAAGAAGCAAATGCAGAAAATGGCAGAAATCTGTCAAAACAGACCAGCAGGTAAAGACAAATTTTTAGAAGACCTTCTGTTGCTCAAATCAAAAAGTATTGAACTAACGAAAGTTATATACCAACCTGGGGCAGAATCACAAAAAATTACAGCTCAAGCCGACATACAGAGCTCTCTCATGAATTTTTATGGTGAAGCACAAAAATCTGTTTCGGGACAGAAACTTTCCCAATCATTATTTCTCTCTCATTAGAGGTTACTCTTGGCACAAAAGGCAAATAAAAAGGATAAGGAGAGGTTATTACAGAGGTAATAACTTCCAAGACTCATCTAAAACTTTTGGGTTATCTCCCAATAAGTACTTTTGTTTAACGCCTTTAAGTTAGGCATAAGAAGCAAGAAAGAATCAAGTGTTCTCAAATGAAGAAGCATTAAGACCAAATTTCTTGCCCTTACCTCTCTTACTTTTATTCTTAACCTTGGGGAAAATATGATTGTTTGGTGGAGAAGAAAGGTGCATGGTCCCCTTTTCCACATCTATTATTGCTCTAAGGAGTTCTAATAGGGACCTTCCAAGTGTAATTTGTCCTTTTCCTGCACATGCAATAACAAGATAATCAATAGAAATCGTTTTCCCAAGGATCTTTGTAAACACTCCTTCAGCTATTCCAAGAGGTAATATGGTAGTATTATTAGAAAGAGATATTTCTTTTCCTCCTTCAGTGAGCCCACAAGTATTTAGAGATTTATAAATATCTTTGGGCATAAGACAAAATTCAGACATGATATCACAGCGAGCTTGAAAAGTTTCAGTGTTCATCTCAATCTTTAATGTAGGGAACCACTTTGATGGTTCAGATTTTATTGGAACATAATTCTGATGCTCCCTAAGCGTATTATAGCAACTTTCTAAGCTAGTAGTGCTAGTCTCAAGAGTGTTCAACCTAGCAAATATTTTTGTGAAAGAAATATCAGTTTGGCTAGGCATGTTGTAAGTGAGGATAAATTTATTTATAGCATTAATAGCATCATCCTCATTACATTGGAGGAAATCTCCTCCCACAATAGCATCTAAAGCATATCTATAGCAAAGAGCAATCCCAAGGTAAAAACTGCTAAGGAACAAGCTTTGAGTCATTTTAGGCTCGGTTTATTCATGTAGATCAGAGATTCTAGACCAAGCTTCCTTAAAACTTTCCTCAATTCCTTGTTTAAAATTGAAAATCATTTCCTCGGGTGACATAGTGACTGGAGCAAGGCTAGACATAATGAGATAGGAACTAATTTTTTTGTGTTTTTCAAATAAGAAAGCAAACAAGTAAAACTAAATTTTTTTGTGTTTTTGATAACAAAACAAGCAAACAAAGCAAAAAGAAACTAAGCAAAACAAAACAACAAAGTAAAGAGATTGGTTATGAGGGACTCCCCTTGTGAAGATGTCCTTGACTCCCCGGCAACAGCGCCAGAAAAATGCTTGATGGCTCAATGCACGGCGCCCAGAAAAATGCTTGATGGCGGTGTTGATGTAGAGCTCGTTGGGAACCCCAAGAGGAAGGTATGATGAGCACAACAGCAAGTTTCTCTCAGTTATGAAACCAAGGTTTAATCGAACCAGTAGGAGCAAGTAAACACCCCAAAGGTGTTACTAGCTGAGCCTTGGCAGGGCGCACTACCGGTGCTAGTAGCAACGTGGAGACCTGCACAACACAACCACAGAACTTTGTCCCCAACTTGCGATGAGGTTGTCAATCTCACCGTGTTTTGCGGAAAACAAAGGATTAAATGTATCAAATGGAAGGAAGTAATTGTTTGTAGAAAGTAAACACAAAGCAGTAAACAATTTGTAGATTGAATGTAAAAGACAAGGACCGGGATCCATAGTTCAGTAGAGGTGGCTCTCCTTAAGATAGATAACATGTTGGGTGAACAAATTACAACGGGGCAATTGACAAACACCGAGAAAGCAATACACACATATACTAATCATCTTGACTCCTTTGAGACTTCATTGGGCATTACAACATTATACATAGACCGCCATCCAACTGCATCTATGACTAATAATCCACCTTCAGGTTATCATCCGGACCCCCTCCAATATTAAGTTGCAAGCAACAGATTATTGCTTTACGAACTGCGTATAAAGTAAACAATACGATTGTTCTATGAACAAAGGATTGTTGTTTTCTCCCTAGTAGCAACAGCACATCTAGTACCTTAGAGATTTCTGTCACTTCCCCAGATTACCAGAGGCATGAACCCAATATCGAGCATAAATACTAACTCTTGGAGTTGCTAGCATCTACTTGGCCAAGATAGCTAATAACAACGGAAAGCATGCAAGATCACAAATAACAAAGACATGATAGAACCAATAATCAATCTGAAATAGCATCTCAATATCCATCGGATCCCCACAAACACAACATGTAGAATTACAAATAGATGATCTTGATCATTAACGGAGCTCACAAGATCTAGACATGAAAGCACAAAGGAGGAGAACCAGCCATCTAGCTACTACATGGATCCGTAGTCCAAGGATGAACTACTCACGCATCACACCGGAGGCTTGCATGGTGATGAAGAAGGCCTCCAGGGTGAATTCCCCTCTCCGGCAGGGTGTCAGGAAGAGCTTCAGATCCCTCCCAATCTAGGGATGGAGATGACGGCGGCTACAGACTCTTTCATGGATTTTTGATCGGGCCCTTAGGGTTTTCATCTCGAGGGCAATATATAGGCGGAAGGAGAGGCCGAGGGGGTGCCGGGAGCGGCCACACCACCCCCTGGCGCGGGTCAGGCCTGGCCGCGCGGCCAGGTGGTGTGGTGGCTCCTTGGTCCTTCTCCGTCTCGTATTCTGGCACTTCATGACATCCAGAAAAATAGGCACTTTGGCTTTTGTCCCGTCCAATTCCGAGAATATTCATTTTCTGACTTTCCTGGAACCAAAAACAGCAGAAAACAGGCAGCTGGCACTGTGGCTCTTGTTAATAGGTTAGTCCAAGAAATCATAAGAAAAGTACTCCAAAGTTGGAACAAAACACAAGAAAGTGGATAAAACTAAGCATGGAACATCAAAAATTATAGATACATTTGCAATGTATCAGCTAGCCAGCAGTGGATCGGGTCAGATCCCTTTAGACCCTTGTGCTTCATTAGATATTGGATCTTTCTCTTGGCAAGAATCAAATCATTAGGAAGACTTAGAGCATCCGTATCCAGGACTCTTGAGGCGTGGTGGCACTGTCAAAAAATCCGGCAAAATAGTTTCTTTGCCAGGAGCCGGTTTGTCCTTATGGTAAAAGAACGTGGACGGCCATTTCTTCACCGACTCGCTAGCCTTAATCATGGCGTAGACTTGGTCTCTCCTAAGGGTCAGGCTAAGAGTACTGGTAATGTAAGGATTGCTGGAAATGATGGAATTTCTCCAGGTACCGAAGTATTACCGGAACAAGATAAGACTCGGTTTTATTCCGAGATATCCCTCACACAAGGAGGTGTAAGCGCTAAGCTCTAGAATCGTGTTTGGGGGTAATTGTGGAGTTGAACTCCATAGTGATCTACGACCTCAGAGAGGAACTCTGAGGGGGGAAGCTCAAACCTCTGCCGAGGTGAGTATTGAAGTGGACCCTCTCATCAGCGTGAGGGGTGGGGCAACCTCATCAAAGTTGCTCCGCCAGTCGCCAGCGCAGAGGAGACCTTCCTTCTCAACGACGCACAGTTTCTCGTCGTCGAGGACGCACGAGGTCCACACTCCACGGAAATTCTCCTTCTACACCGCTATAGTGGTCGACGTCGTGGTCGCCGCCATGCCAAATGAAGACGCTTCAGCCATTTTGGTGACAACGAATACCTTAGATGGGTGGTGTTGTGTGATTTGGGGGTAGAAAAATAGGAGCAAGTGCGCGGTGGCGTTGGGAGGAAGAAGAAGGTAGAGGCACTGGTGAGGAAGAATAAGGAGATCTGAACCCCTTATGTGCCTTGCTTGCACCAAGATTCATGTGAAACAAACTGTGAACATGCCACGCATCATGGAAGGAGCTGGGTAATCTCCTCAAGAAGATTATAGCTCCTCGATATATGTGCATGCATTAAACGGCGCCTCGGTTCCATAGTAAATGGACCCACCAATGGTTGCATTGTCAGGAATGTCTGTTAGTGACATGACTTGACCTTGACTGATATTAGGTTGCGTCAGAGTCCAAGTTCCGTCTTAGTTTCAATTTCAAGTTGGCAAACCGAATGACATATTCACAGGTTCGGCTCAATTTGAGACTCGGATCGTACTTTTGTTTTGAGTTCCAAGAACCCTTCAAGATTTTGCAAGCCGAAGATAGATCAAGCTAGATGATGAAATCCTACTCTGGATCTTCGAGGCTTCTGGGGCTACTGTTGGGGATATACTTTCCAGGTATACCCACTATGACTCGCTAACCAGGGTGGCCCACTTCGGGTTAGAGCTTTGCTTCATGGGCAGCCTAGTCAGGGAGAGAAGCCGAAGTTCTATTCGGCTATGGGAAGGCCCAGAAGTCTTACCGAATTAGGCCTGTTTAGTTACTTGTAGTCCAAGATGTACTTTGTAACCGACTCTTAGTCATAGCCAGATAGGTCTCTCTCGTAACCCTATGCCGGATATCTATATAAGCTGTCCTAGGAACCAGCCTTTAGGGCACCCACAATCTGTAATCTCAACTCGCATAGGCGAACCTCTCTTGTAATCTATACTTCTGGCTCTATCGTATTACTAGATTGCTAGAAGGAGTAGGATCTCTCCAAAGCCAGCGGATTTGAAACTAGGTAAAGCTTGTGTGCTCACCGTCCTAGAATACCATCACCTGACACCCCCTTTCTCCACACTCCTCGAGGACCCCCTCTCGGCATACATGTTTTAAATCCGACGACACCAACCACTCAGTGTGGATGACCTCGTTGATAAATCTAGCTAATTCTAACCAGGCTAACTCCTTAGCTATAGCTTTGTGCTTTTCATCGGTGAAACATCGTAAGGACTGTTTGATGGGTTTAGCGTCAGGATACACATTTAGAAAGTGCTCGGCGAGTTTCCTAGGTACTCCGGTCATGTCTGAAGGTTGCCATGTGAAGATATCTTTATTAGCTTTGAGGAACTCAATGAGCGTGTTTTCCTATGCGCGGTCTAAGCCTACGCCTATCTGTGTCACCTTCGAGGGGCCGTCGTCCTTCAGCGGTGTTGTCTTCGTCTCTTCCGATGCCTTGAACTTCAGAGTCGGCTTTAGCACCTCCTTCTTTATCGCGGGCATCTCGAATGGATCAGTGTTCTTCTTGATCTCCTAGTACTCCTCGGCATGCAGTACGGCTTCAGCAAAAGTGGCACCTATGTCCTTGCATTCTCGTGCTTTCTTCAGGTTTCCCTAGATTGTAATAATGACATTAGGACCTAGAAGCTTCATCATATTGTAGATGTAGCAGGGGCGAGCCATGAATTTCCAGTAGGCCAGACGCCCGAAGATAGCATGGTATGCCCTCTTGAATGGCACCACTTCAAAAGATAGTGGTTCCGTCCGATAATTATCCGGCATTCCAAAAGTAACATCTAGATTAATTTATCCTAGAGAGTTTGCTTGCCTTCCGAGGACGATTCCATGTAAAGCCACACTATTGTAATTTATCTAGGTTTCCGATATCCTCATGCGGTGTAGCATTTTGATGTAGAGGATGTTGATTCTACTGCCACTGTTCATGAGAGTCTTTGAGAACTCATAGTTGTCGATCAGTGGATTGACGACCAGAGCATACTTCCCTCGCCTATGGGGTTTAGGCGGATGGTCACATCGGTCAAAGGTGATTGTTACTTCCGACTAGTCCAGATACTAGGGGACGGCCGGAATAGTTGCCTTGAGCTCATGCATTATTGCCTTCTTGACCTTGGCAGGTTGGGATCCGAGGAAGTAGGCATAGGTGTATTTCTTGGTTGAGTAAGGATTTTTACCATCTGACTTAGGATTTGAGGCATCTGCCTCCTCCATGTCGAAATTTTCCTTGGACTCCTTCTCTTTGTTGGAATTTTTCTTTCCTTTTTGTTGCTTGGCCCTGTAGCCAGTGGATTCATCTTTCTTGATGTCATCGTTAAAACGACACTCATCATTTGTGTGGGACAAGCCCCCGTTGGCATCCAGGTGATGCACGCGCGGGTTATTGGCAATGTCAGCCCAAGAGTAGGTTTTACGAGATTTTTTTTCTCGTCTACCTTGGACTCGATAAGTTCTGTGGCCTCGTCCCTGGTTGCCTCCATGCCCTCCTCTTATTCCTTGATGACTTCCTCCTTAGCCGGTAGATCTTTAGCCGGAGTCTTGCTTTTCTTCTTCTTTGCCTTATTGGCCTTATGGGCATCAGTGGCAAAGATGGCTTTTGGTCCATTTCCTGGAGTTAAGCTTTTGTTGGTACTTTCGGACATTTGGATGCCAGGATTCTCTTCGAGATCCAAATTATCTTGCGAATTGGGAGAGTTTTCATTGTATCTCTCATCCCTACAGTTGTAGGGACTTAGATACGACCCTTCTCCTTCCTCTGAGGCCCTAGAGGTGAACTCCTCTTCTAATTCTGCTTGATATGCTCGGAGATCTACCATCGTCATGGACTCCCCTAAGGAAGTTGGTGCGTCTGTGTACATTCCGATTACGTTTAACACTGAGTCATTGTCGTCTCTAGGATCAGTAGAGTCGGATCTAGAGCCAACATAGCCGAAGAAGTGAGATCCATGTGCTCTGAGGTGGGTGAGGCTCTCTTCATTAGCTTCCTCGAAGCTTTTGATGGTATTGAGAACAACATCCATATTGGCGTTGTCATGCAGCATAATCCGCCTTATTGTGTGCCTCGGAAATGATTTTCCTGCTCCAGCATCGGCAGAGCTAGATCCGGAGCTATTACAACTTTGATCTTCCTGAGATTCGACCTCCTAAGGGAGATCTTCTTCAGATGTGATCTTCACCACGATCTCCACTTCAGGTGCGGTCTAGGTTGGATTAGGGATTTCTGAGATCCAGAACTTTGTTGCTTCTGTGGACAAAGCATATCCGGACATTTCTTCCGCCTCTATCATCACCGTTGGGGTGGGTTCAGCTAAACTGAGGTAGACGTTGATCTCACCAAAGGACATGATTGTGTAGATAGTTGATACATTGCAAATGTATCTATAATTTTTGATGTTCCATGCTTGGTTTTATCTACTTTCTTGTGTTTTGTTCCAACTTTGGAGTACTTTTCATATGATTTCTTGGACTAACCTATTAACAAGATGCCACAGTGTCAGTTGCCTGTTTTCTGCTGTTTTTAGTTCCAGGAAAGTCAGAAAATCAATATTCTCGGAATTGGACAGGACAAAAGCCAAAGTCGATATTTTACCGGAAGACTCACGAAGCCAGAAGACGAGACAGAGAGGGGCCAGGGGCTGGCCACACCACCTGGTGGCGCGGGCCAAGCCAGGCCGCGCCAGGGGGTGGTGTGGGCCCCTCCGACACCCCCTCGGTCTCCCCTCTCTCCTATAAGAAGCCTCCCGATGCATAAACCCTAAATCATCAAGCCTCTAGCCACGAAAAGTTCTGCAGCGCCGACGCCACCGAAGGGGAGATTCGGGGGATAGAAAGTCTCTGTTCTGGTGCCCTGCCAGGATGGGGAAGTGCCCCTGGAGCCATCTCCATCGATCTCCATCACCATTGCTGATTCCCATGATGAGGAGGGAGTAGTTCTTCCTCGAGGCTAAGGGTTCTACCGGTAGCTATATGTTCATCTCTCTCTATGCATGATCTTATTAAGATCATGAGCTTGTAATCTATAGATCTACCTTGCTACTCAAGTGCTTTAATAGATCTCTGCTCTCCCCATGTGTGTGAAAGTGATAGTGTGCACACCATGGTGGCACTTAGGCTAGAGATTAGAAATACTTGTTATGAGTTATATTTGGAGTTGGATGTCTTTATGAAATTGTGGTGTTTGTTGGAACCATCTAGAGATCAAGGTGACAGTGTGGGGTTATCTAGATGGGAAAGATGAACTTTGAGGTGTGTTTTTATAGCCCTACCAACGATTAGAGTGTCCAAACGGAGAGTAGTTCAGCGTAGTATCATAAAGAAGAATATATTTATATGAGAGTGTTCACTAGTGAAAGTATGATCCCTAAGCCTTGTTTCTAAGCATTGAAACACAGTTTGCTATTAGATCTATTACATTTTTGCTTGCTGCTATCTTTATTTCAGTTTTACTTTAGTCTTTTCCACGCCATCAAGCTATTTTCTAGCACCGTTACCACTTATAATTATCTATACCACTTGTATTTCACTATCTCTTCGCCGAACTAGTGCACCTATACACCTGAAAAGTGTATTGGGTGTGTTGGGGACACAAGAGACTTCTTGTATCTTGATTGCAGGGTTGCTTGAGAGGGAATACCTTTGAACACTTCCTCCCTGAGTTCGATAAACCTTGGGTGATCCACTTAAGGGAAACCTCGCTGTTGTTCTACAAACCTCTGCACTTGGAGGCCCAACAACTGTCTACAAGAATAGAAGTGCGTAGACATCACTAGTCATGGTCTCTCTAGCCGGAATCCAGGTCTCATCGAGAAGGACAAGAGGGACATCGCTGGCATAGAGGGCTCGACCAACGGTTGATTCTGATTCATGCAGATTCCGCACAGAATGTGGATCCTAAGGTCACCTGCCCCACGATGGGCGCTAACTGTCGTCAGATTGAGGACAAGTATGCCATGAGGGGGTCCTCAGGGTGTGGAAAGATGTGGGTGTGAAATGTATGGTGTTCCGGGATAGTGAGAACACAAGCTTACCCAGGTTCGAATCTGCCTGCGGTGGACAATCTAGTATATCAGCAGAGCTGAAAGTACAGATTACAAGAGAGGTTTCACATGTGCAAGTTGAGGTTGATTGTCGATGCCCTAAAGGCTGATCTAGGACGACTTATATATTCATTCGTTCCTAGGGTTACAAGAGAGTCCTATCTAGCTACGATACAGAGTCAGTTACATAGTACATGTTCGACTACAAGTATTCATATAGGCCTAAGTCGGTAATTTTTCTAGGCCTTCCCATAGTTGGATGGGCTTCCAACTTCTCTCCCTGACTGGGCCACCCCTGAAGCATAGCTCTAACCCGACGTGGGCCACCCTAGTCAGTGAATCACAGTGGATATACCCATAAAGTATATCCCCGACAGTGGTGAAACTCGAAGATATGAGCGGTCTCCTACTTCACAAGTTACCTCCCTATGCTTGGAATCAACATATCTCTTTTGTCTGGATTGGGCTACATTTAGCCTATCTCAGATATGTCTTACCTTTTCTTCGGCATCCTTGATTAACTCAGGTCCAAACAAACTATGTTATCCAACTCCACTCCATAGCAATGGAGTTCTACAGTTCCTTCCATATAGAACCTCAAATGGGGCCATCTTGATACTAGTTTGTAACTATTGTTGTATGAAAACTCCGCATACGGCAAGTTGGCGTCCCAACTAGACCCATAGTCTAGGTCATAAGCTATCAACATATCCTCTAGGATCTGATTTAATCTTTTTGTCTGGCCATCTTTTTGTGGGTGGAAAGTAGTACTGAACTCTAGTCAGGTTCCTAGAGATTCGTGTAACTGTTGCCAAAATTTAGAAGTGAATCGGGTACCACTATTAGAGACAATTCCCTTAGGAACCCCATGCAAACTTACAATTCTTGACATATAAAACTTAGCTAGCTTGGCGCTTGTATAGGTGGTCTTTACACGGATGAAGTGAGCCACTTTGGTGAAATGGTCGACTACCACCCAGATAGAATCATATCCAGAACGAGTCTAGGGTAATCCCGTGATAAAGTCCATGCCTACCTTGTCCCACTTCCAATCAGGTACAAGCAATGATTGTATCAGTCCTGCTGGTTTCTGATGTTCTGCCTTAACTCTATTGCACACATTGCACAGGGATATATACTCAGCAATTTCTCTCTTCAAATTATTCCAGCAGAATCTATCCTTCACATCCATGTACATTTTTGTGTTACTAGGATGAATTGAGTAGGGAAAGTCGTGAGCCTCCTAAAGAATTAACTTTCTAATGTCGGGGTCATTGGGTACACATAAGCGCTTCTCATACCATAGTGTTCCATGTTCATCCACATGAAAGCCTTTTGCTTTACCCTTGATCATATTAGCTCTTATTTCCTCTAACTCCTTGTCCTCCTTCTAGGATTCTCCAATCTGTCCAGAAGTGTAGGTACTATCTCCATAGATGCTAAGTATCCTTCCAGAACTATCTCCAGTCTGAGATCTTTGAATTGTTTACACAAGTCCTTTGGAAGTTCTCATGCAGTAAGTCCATTTACATAGACTTTACGGCTTAAGGCATCAGCTACAACATTGGCCTTCCCAGGATGGTACTATAGGTCTAGGTCATAGTCCTTGATGAGTTCAATCCATCTCCTTTGCCTCATAATTAATTCCATTTGGGTGAATATATACTTCAGACTCTTGTGATCCGTGAATACATAACAATGCTTGCCCATGATGTAATGTCTCCATACCTTGAGTGCATGCACAACTGACGCTAGCTCTAAGTCATGCTTGGGATTGTTATTCTCATGGGTTTTAAGCTCGTGTGAGGCATATGATACTACCTTCCCCTCTTGCATCAGCACACTACCAAGTCCTTGGGGAGAAGCGTCACAGTAGACTTGTAAATGTTTCTGGATATCGTGCATACATAGAACTGGTGCAGTTACTAAAATTTTCTTCCACTCTTGGAAACTGGCTTCACATACATCGGTCCAATGGAACTTCTTCTCTTTCTTCAATAATTCAGTCATAGGTTTTGCTATCTTGGAAAAGTTCTCAATGAACCTTCGGTAGTATCCTGCAAGACCTAGGAAACTACTGATATCTCCCACATTATTAGGCGACTCCCATTCCATTACGGAAGCTACCTTACTAGGATCCACAGCAACGCCTTTCGCTGACACTATGTGTCCAAGAAATCCCAGTTCATTTAACCAGAACTTGCATTTGCTGAACTTGGCATATAACTTGTGTTCCCTTAATTTTTCCATAATTAGGCACTGATGCCTTTCATGTTCCTTCTCATCCTTGGAGTACATAAGTATATCATCAATGAACACAACAATAAACTTATCCAATTACTCCATGAACACCTTGTTCATCATAGTCATGAAGTATGTCAGGGCATTGGTTAGACCAAAAGACATCACGCTGTACTCATACAAGCCATATCTTGTGGTGATGGCAGTCTTGGGTACATCATGTTCCCAAATCTTTGGCTGGAAGTAACCTAATTGAAGATCAATTTTGGAGAACACACTTGCTCCCTTCAATTGGTCGAACAAGTCGTTGATATTGGGTAGAGGATACTTGTTCTTGATTGTCACCTCATTCAACGAGCAGTAGTCCACAACTAGCCTCTTGGTTTTATCCTTCTTCTCCACGAATAAGATAGGTGCTCCCCAAGATGATGCACTTGGTTGAATGAATCCTTTGTCCAATTGCTCCCTAAGGTGCTTCTTAATTTCCTACAAGTCATCGACATCCATCTTGTATGGTCTTTTGGCTATTGGTCTAGTACCAGGCATCAAGTCAATGAGAAACTCAATGTCTTGGTCTGGAGGCATCCTTGGTAATTTGTCCGGAAATACATTTGGATACTCCTTCACAACAGGTACATCCTCTAAACTAACCCCCTTAAGAGAGTTCACCATATTTATCTTAAGGGCAATGGTTGACTTACAACGGATCCTTTTCTTTTCCAGAATTGTGAGTGCGATGGTTCTTTTGGCACAATATATGACTCCCTCATATTCAGTCATCCAATTCATGCCCAAAATTATGTCTAAGCCCTGTGATTCCAAAACAACGAGACTTGTAGGAAAGATGTGTGTTCAAATCGTTAGTTCTAACCCACGGCATCCTAAGTTTGCTACCATCTACCCTCCAAGAGAGATTACCCTAATAGGAGTACTAATAGTCTCCGTAGGTATCTTGCCTATATCCACAAAACCCTTGATATGAATGAATATGATGCACCAGTATCGAAAAGAACAACTACAGGAATGGAATTAAGCTTGAACTTACCAATCCCGATGTCCGGTGTGTTGCAAGCATCATCCACAGAGACATGATACACCGTGGCCTTAATGAATGGATCGGCTTCTTCCCATTCCCATTGCCATTGTCGTTACCATTGTCATTTCCGGTTTTCAGCCTCTCAGGACAATCACTGCCATAGTGCCCAGTATTTCCACACTTGAACCATGTCACCTGACTCAGATCCTTCCCATTGTTGCCACTTCCATTCCCATTGCGGTGCTTATGACCGTTGTGGTTGTTGAAGGGGTTCCGTAGCAGAAAATAAAAAAATTCCTATGGCTCATACACTATGTGCCTTATTCTGCAGAATACAAAATGTAGCCCAACTCTCCATCGAATGGAGAATGGCTTATTGGATGAATATGGATAAAACACAAACTTTGTGAAGTCATCGAATTATCTCCTAATGGTTATTGTATCAAGAAGAGAAGATCACCTTCTACGAGGATATCCCTCGGGCGTGGGTATTAATCTATGAAGTTGGACCCTTTTGCTAAGTTTCACATCAAGCAAGAATTTCCCATGGTCACAAAGGACCTCAATGGGATAGGCCATGATCTACTAAGATATTAGCAAATAGACATCTAGACTAAGTTCATAATATGAGTTCAATTTATGGTAGATCTCCTACTAAAATTGTCATCCCCTAGACGATTTTAGTGATCACATGATCCCAATCCTCTGCACCTCCCCTGATCGTTACGGCCATCAGTGCAGCATCAAAGGTAGACATTCCCTAATGTCAATCACATCATCCATGTGACTCATGCTCGATCTTTCGATCTCTTGTGTTCTGAGGCCATGTCTACATATGCTAGGCTTATCAAATCTAACTTGTGTGTATTCGCTGTGCAACATGGCTTACACCCACTGTATGCGAACGTAGATATGTCTAGCCCCCGACCGTCACAACCGGCTTCATAACGAAGAACTTTCTTGGTGGTGCACACACAAGGGGAACATGATCATTGGAATTAAATAGGGATTATCTTATTTGCTACCGTTGAGTATCTAATACTAGCACACAATAAGATGTAAAACAGGTATCAACATCATATGTATATTGTGATATGATATGGTCCTTCTTGCGCCTTGATCTCCATCGAGCGCTCCGGCATGATCTCCATCTTGCCCTTGGTTTGACGCCAAGTCCATGACGCCACCACCTAGTCGTACATCCGAACGATGGCTATTACTACAAAACTTAGTAACATAAAAGTAAACTACTTTACCTTCGTAACGACCAATACCATATCATTATCACATGCCCTCCTGCAAAATAAAGTTAGACGCCTCTACTTTATGTTTTGTAAGTTTTACGTGGTTGTTAGGGCTTTTGCAATAGAACCATTTCTAAACTACAAACTTTCCAACCACAACATGGTTCCAACAGTTGTCTCTACTACACCCCTTTCGGGGCCCTCTGTTGTAAATGCTATATCAACTATTGAATGAGAGACAGACACCTTCTAGCCACTTATACGGTACAAGCCGTATGTTGAGCGTGGAACCAGTCTCGCGTACGAATACATGTAAGCTCGGTCTGGGGCGCTTCATAAAGCAATACCGTGATATAAACAAGTACACGTTATAGGGTAACAAATAAGGGATCAATGCCTGCACAATACTTGTGTGTACTGGTCGTACAACACTCCTACGCATAGATTGGCTCTGATACCATTGAAGGGGTTCTGCAGCAGAAAAAATTCCTACGTTGGAACTGCCTAATACTGCCCAAGATCTATCTATGTAGTAATGCGATAACGGCCGGAGCATATAGAATACATAACCTTGTAGACCGTATGCGGTTTACATTCCAAGGGGAACGTGGTTGATGTAGTTGAACTTGTAGGCGACCTCAAGGTCGCGGAGCTTCTCGCAGGTCACCCCTTGATCCCACTTCATCGTCCAGCAGCTCCGGCTCACGACATTTAAGCTCCCCAATTGTTGTGCCTCGTGTCTTCGTACACATCCGGTGTACAATGAGACCTACGGCTCCCTGATACCGCCGGGAGTGCAGAAGTTGATATCCGGCTAGGAATCCATGTAGCGCAACGGCATTCTGCAAGTGTGGTGTCTCTTGCGCGGACACTCCTAACTTGGGACCGTGCCAACGCGTGGAGACTAGAGAGAGAGAAGGAGAAAGTCAACCAAAGGACTTATCCAATTGAATATTGGCGTGTTTAATCCCACCCATGGGCACCCCTTTACATAGGCGGAGGGGGTGTGCCCTCCCCATTAGGTTAGCCATGTGGGACTATTAGTAAAGAAAAAAGGGGCAGGAAATTCATCCCAGCCGGCTGGGCCACAAGGGCCCATCACAACAGCCTGCCATGGCCAGGCAGCAGCTGGGGCAGAGCCGGTTGGGTGGGCTGCCGAGCCATACCACAGCGCAGCCACAAGCAGCGCTCAGCGCCAGCTCACGCACTGCCGGGTGGGCCGCCAGCGCCCTGCGGCCCGTCAGCACGCCGCCGCCCAGGAAGGCCTCCTGCGCGTGCACACAACTTGTTGGCTGCTGCCCTAGGTGGGCCGCCACACGGCCTGACAGCTGGCAACCGCCTCCTCGCGGGTGGGCTCGGCTGGCCGCGGCCCAGCGCAGTAGGTGGCTGGGCGCTGTGCCCCTCGTGCGGCATGGAGTGCCGACCGCTCATGGGCCGGTCAAAATAGTCCATTTTGTCTGCTTCGCATTTTCCTATTTGTTGTGATTTCTTTTCAGGTCAAATCCCTCCGGGGTTTGGCCTAATAAGAAAGTTGTATTTATATATCTTAATTTAAATATTATTTAGAATATATTAATTCATAATTAACATGTAGTGAATGTATATTTAAATTCCCATTTATCCGAAAACACGTATCTGGACTTTTCCTTTATTCCTTCTCCAAACAACTTCGGATCTCTCTGTGGAACAATTCCGGCTTTCTCTTTCTCTACTATGATTCCATCTTACGGATGATCGCTCTCATCATACCCTTAAGTGTATCCCCTCACGACTCGGGAATGCTCTAGACATGATCTATATCAATGATCAACAGAGGGACCAGGGATGACCATGTGACCCCTATGCATTCCTGATGACAATGTCGTTTGAACCGGTAAATGTAGCATCCGATTTCCCTTTGTTTCTTGATATGACTTGTCGAGATCCGATCATTGGTATCACATACCTTGTTCAATCTCGCTATCAACAAGTATTGTTTTACTTGTTACCATGATATTACATCCCCGTGACCGAGTCACATGTTGCAACATTTATGGATGTAATCTCACCAAGCCGTATGTATGTATCTTTGCCCATCATGTGGGTGAACAAATCTCGGTCTTGTGGTCACATGTAATCTACTGTTCCTCTGGAATACCCAACATACACCTTTATTGCCACCGTATTACCAGATGATGTTCGATGCAATCAAAGCAGCCTCGAGAAACAGTGAGTAATATGAACTCACGGTCGAAGGAAAAGGCGTCTAGATTTTAGCTGTTGCAACAATGAACTATATGACTTGATCATGTCGTAATCCTTCGAGGAATGTCCATCACATCATTCTCCAATGATATTACCCCGTTGTCAATTGGGATAAATGCCCATGATCTTGAAACCCAGTTCATCCTCATGACCAACGAACTAGTATGTATAGAGGCTACAAGGGACTTGGTTGTTTCATGCCACACTTGTACCAATGTTTCTACTTGATATAGTTATAGAACAATATGAAACTATTATAAACTAATTGAGATATGACAACAAAACCCTGTTTATTATTTGCCTCTAGGGCATATCTCCTTCAGTCTCCCACTTGTACTAGAGTACAAATAATATAGCTTGCATTTTACTCATCATAAACCATATAACATATGCGTTTATTGATCATGCATGTTCATGGGAAACGTCATGTCCATGTTCTGTTTTATCAGATCATTATGTCTTTTGCAAATCATTAATGTCTTCTTAATTTTGACATTCACACCATTATCTTAATGGGTTGAAGTATTCGTTTGGCGACAAAGTGAGACTTTGTTTCTAGTGTTTATAATGATGGTCGTTTTCACTGTAGTCATCTAAACTTCGAAACACACTTTGCAATCCTTTGTATATATACGGCAGTTATGGCAGCAGAATGAAGCCGGTTACCAGGAGCCTACAGTGACTTTAGATCAACCTCAGGGGCTTTCTCATGGGCACTATGCCCTAGGACACATCATTCTACGTTAAAAGCGAACTAGCCCTGCCATAACATTATACATCACATTAGATGGAGCCTTTATACTTATATATCTATGTAGATCCTAGTGCATGAAATGCAACTATGCCACTTACTTTGCTTTTTGCCATTTAAGTACAAACTTAATTCTAGTTCAGTGATCAACTCAGGAATCACTTCAAGACATGTTCTTATAGTTAAGATCTAGTCCTTCCAACCAGATTGTCGGGTGGCATCACGTCGAGTATACAATATGGTTGTACGGAAGACCCTATCGCTGAGGCATAGGATATGCAATGCATCTTTCCTTTCTTTTAACCATAGTTGCAATACTAACTCAATGCTTCATATAGTAAGAACTTCTTTCTTACCTTGTTCCATTCTGAGCTTCTTTAGAATCTTGCTTAGGACATTCTGAACATCTTTCAGAATCAACTCCAAGAAGCATTCGACATTTGATTTTTACCAAACTCACCAATCTATTTTGATAGATCTCATTGTTTAATAACTTTCAACTTCATCCTTATTTACCTACTTAAATGTTATTAACACCAATCACATCATTCATACATGCCGTCCACATATCCTAGAATGATTTCAAGCTCCCACACAAATATTGCATCCATATTTGAGATCCAGGGATTTCACTTAGCTCCTACTCAAAATATGTCAGCTACATATTATGATTTAGCCAAGTTGATTTGCTCCACTCAAATCCAGGTCCTCTTGACAATCTTGGACATTCCAAAATTCTTTGATCACCATCAAATCGAGAATTCCACTAATGAGATTTCAATGACCATTCATTTCTCGCACTTAGGTGCATCACGCTTCTTTGTATCTCGTAGGTATGTCTTGTTTAAAACATGACAAGTGAATCAACAATATAATTCCACAAACTTGTAGAATATATAGTTGAATCCTACTTTATTTAGTAAAAGTATTTATTGAAACTTTATGATCATTATCATTGGTTTCTCCTCTATTTGTAGAGTCTGGATTCATGGAACAAATTCTGCTGCGCTACTCAACAATCAGGAGGTAAGGTCAAATACCTCGTTTTGATCTTTTACTTTCATCCACCTGTGTCTTCATCAAGACATGTCAACTTTGGACAACATTAGGTTTGCCCCTATGTGGAAGAACCATTCATAGCTTTCCAAGAATGCTCTACAAAGACTTGTTTATTCGCCATGATTTCGACTTATCGAAATCTCCAGAAACTCGAACGTGCCATAACTCTTATGGTGTTGTTTCCACGAATCTTTAGATGTTCCTTTGTATTTCAAATGAGTGTTTGCTTGTTTTGATCTCTAACTCGAAACGACAACTATAACCGTGATAAGAGATAATATTATACCATATGTATCTTAATACATAATGATTATGATGTTTAGACATTTCAATACACTTTGAATTTGTTCAATTATCATAATTTGTGAAACATCTTTCACAAGTCCTTTTTATGCTAAACTTAACTTGAATACTTTAGTCATGTCGATCAAATCAAAGAGACTTGTTAATTCAATATCCTCCTTTGTTGTGAACTCATTTGAACAATTCAAATCGTTTTAAACTTATGTTTCATTAAGTAAATATGCTTATTCACTTAAGTCCACAATTAACTAATGATTTCCACTGTTTGTTGAAAATACGATACATCACTATGTATAAGATTCAACATTGCTTCGCACATCACCGTTTTACCAGAATGCGGAGTTTTAGTCATTCTGCCCAACGAGGCATGGTTTTGCAAAGTCTCTAGATTAAGCATCTAGGACCCCAATCTTCAGTTAGAATGAAAAAATGCAATAACAAAAATGACTTAAACTATAGTGTCATTTCATTATTAAACTTTGGATATCTTTTAGCATTCTAATCCTTTATAAATGCTTAAACTATTATTATTAACACAGTCATGAGAATGACTTATTTATAATAGTAATGTGACCATATCGGTATTGTTCATAAGAATAGTACAACTGGCTTGTAACTCGTTCATATGAATAATTGTCTCGCCAAAAGCAAGACACATGAACAAGAATTACAAAATTATATTCAAGTCCACTAATCCAAATGATAAACTTTGAGGAAAGAGGTGATGTCGGCCATCAACTATTTTGCTTGCTGTCATCAAGCCACATTGCCTCAAATCTAGCATTTCTCAAGCAGATCATCCTTTTTTCACAAAACAAGACAAGTATCAAATACTTTGCAAACTGTAACGAGTTTTGCCATAATTACACTTATAACTTTATATATCTAACATATACCCTTTTCATCCATGACCTCCATAGCAATCAAGCTCTTCTAAGAGTTCTCAACTCTAATGCAAGATTGCTACGTGTTTCTCCAAATATTATCTTTTCATCCATCATGGAGAAAACTCATCCAATGGCTCATACGCTATGTGCCTTATTCTGCAGAATACAAAAGGTAGCCCAACTCTCCACCAAATGGAGAATGGCTTATTGGATGTTATGGAGAAAACATAAACTTTGCAAAGTCATCGAATTATCTCCTAATGATTATTGTATCAAGAAGAGAAGATCACCGTTTACGAGGATATCCCTCAGGCATGGGTATTAATCTATGAAGTTGGACCCTTTTGCTAAGTTTCACATCAAGCAAGAATTTCCCATGGTCGCAAAGGACCTCAATGGGATAGGCCATGATCTACTAAGATATTTGCAAATAGACATCTAGACTAAGTTCATAATATGAGTTCAATTTATGATCGATCTCCCACTAAAATTGTCATCCCTGGAAAATTTTAGTGATCACATGATCCCAATCCTCTTCACCTCCCCCGATCATCATGGCCATCAGTGCAGCATCAAAGGTAGACATTCCCTAATGTCAATCACATCATCCATGTGACTCATGCTCGATATTTTGATCTCTTGTGTTCCGAGGTCATGTCTACACATGCTAGGGTCACCAAATCTAACTTGTCTATATTCACTATGCAACATGGCTTACACCCACTTTTGCGAATGTAGATATGTCTAGCCCGATCATCATAGTCGTCTTCATAACAAAGAAGTTTCTTGGTGGTGCACACACAAGGGGAACACGATCATTGGAATTAAATAGGGATTATCTTATTTGCTACCGTTGAATATCTAATACTAGCACACAATAAGATGTAAAATAGGTTTCAACATCATATGTATATTGTGATATGATATGGTCTGTCGTGGTGGTGACATGGCAGATGCCATGGATAGGCTAAAGATGGGGCCAATGAGTGTTAGGGGAATCCAGGGAGGGAGAGCGTGGTGATTCCACGCATGGAAGTTCTTGTATTCCATGTATCAATGTTGCTTACAAGTGCTCTTGAGGCCCTTAGCAAGAAGGAGACAATGTCTCTTACCCCCCACTAACTAGCCCTAGAGTTCTACCTTAGACTGAGAGTGATTCCTCAATTTGCCGTCCCTCTCTATGGAGGCCCTGGTGCTCCTTATATAGGGGACCCCGGGTTACAATTCTAGGGCACAGGTGGCAGCATATTCTACGAATATGCTCCTTTCCTAAAGCAGATGCTTCTTTATTCTTCTTTAACGGCTCGTCCGGGCTTTGGACGTAACCCGCAGCGTCATCCTTGTCTTTTGGCGTCACGGGCTATGTCATCCGGCTTTTCCCGCGTCACCTTGGTCGCCACCGACCCGCTGGTCCTCTCCTTTGCTTTACTTTGCACATGTTTCAGCTTATAAAGCCACCTTTTGACCAGCGAGGGATTCCTTATCTTTGAAGCTAAGATAGTCCGGATAGCATATAGCTAATCCAGCCTACCCTTTTACCTGCAAAACAGATAGTCATGGCCGGCATAGATCTTATGTTGGCCGGACCATTGTCAAGGAAATTCCCCATGGGCCGGGCCACACCGTGATTCGGTCTGCCTTGAGGTGACCCGGACAGCACTTTGCTTCGACTGAGCCGTACCCCGGCTAACTCGGCCCTTATGCCCCGGCGTTTCCCTACATGGGGGTATCCCCCCAACATTAGTCGCCGAAGCTAGTGCGATCTTAGCAAAAAATTTAGTTGTTAAGGCCACAGCAGGTTCCCATATCCGAATATTTTATTCCTTGGGCCGAGTTATCTCGTAGCCCTGAGTTTCTTTTTCTTGTGATCCTTTCACTCTTTCCGGGTTATTCCTCATTGGCTAGGTCTTTTGCTTGCTTATCCGGGTTACTTTTCCTTCTCTTGCACGCTTCTCCACATCCTACGTGGAGGGTAATCATCATTTGCCTCATTTTAAGGGCCATGCACATTTATCGCGATGGTTACTATCGTTGCGTCAGGCATAACTGCTGTAAATGTCCCATCACTGCAGCGCCTTGCTAACTGTAACGCCATGTCCCGTCATGGGATCATTTGCTCCCGTGGCCCCTCTTGTGGCCTTGTTCTGATTGGTTGCTTGGGCCGCGCATATGCTTGTTGCATGCGGCACGCCACCCGCAAAGGATCCCATGACGCGCGCGTGGCACGGTTAAGTAGAGGGCGCGGTGCACTCCTAGGGGAAGTTCCCCCATTCGTGTCGCGCTCCGTTGCTCTCTCTCTTTCACTACGACTCCGCCGCTGCCGGTTTTCTTCTCCACGAGCGCCACTACGACCATGCTCCGGCAGTATTTCACGCCTGCGCCACCGTTTCCAGTGCCAATCTCCACCACGGGGCCTTGCGCTTCCCGTTTCCCTTCTTTGGGCTACCATTATTCCGATTACCCTCTTGAAAGCTTCGATCTCACCATGACTGAGGCGGAGGCTTCGATGGTGGTGCATCAGGAAGAAGGGATGGAGGGTCGCGAGCGCGGATGCTGGAATGGCTCCATCGCCTGCGAGGAGGACCTGGCTTGGCTCCACGCCTCTCGTCGGATCCCCACCGGCGTCGCCTGCCGCCTCCCCGCCGGTGAGATTACTCCCACCCCCAAATCTAGGGAATACGTGGTTTTCTTGTCGCATTTCCAACACGGCTGCGGCCTCCCCACCTCTGATTTCTTCTTCAATTTCATTTCCACCTACAAACTGCAACCGTATCATCTTCCCGCAAACTCTATCACCTCTATGTCCTCCTTTGCCTCCGGCATTAAGGGATACATCGGCCTCTGGCCAACCAAAGAACTTTGGATCATGTTCTTTGGTCTGTGGAGGAATGTGGTTCCGGATAAGGAGCTTGCCCCGGAGGAGAAACACTTGACCCAATGTGGCGCCGCTTCTATCTCGCCCCGAAAACAGTCCGTCTTCCCCCGGGTCACTGGGCTCGAATCTTGCAAGGGTTGGGCCCGGACCTTCTTCTACGTCCGAAACACCACCAAGGGGGACCAGATCCGGCTGCTTCCCTTCAGACTCGGTCCTCTAGACACCTCGCTTTGGGAAAGCATTCCCAAGAGCGCCACGGCCCTGGCGAATCAAGTGGCTCACCGGATCGCGGAGCTGTTTAAGGAGCACCTCCGGGGGGAGGATATCATGATCACTTTCCTCCGCAGCCGGGTCTCCCCCCCTCCAGAAGCGAGACCACAAGATCTGTTATCTTAGCGGTCCTCTTGACCCTCACCGGACCTCCTCTTTTGAGCTGGATAACTTGGCGGTTTACCGCCGGGTTAAGTCCATTTTCAACGTGGAGAAGGAGTTCTCCGAGGGTGGGGGCTTGAGCCCTTCACTCGCGCCAACCCTCCTCCAAAGGTAAGTTAACCCTTCTTTGTTTTCGGGATTCTCTTTGTATGTTGATTTCCCTTTGTAACTTGGCGATTATTCTTTCAGAAATTTCTCCAGCAACCACTAGAGGATGGCGAGGTTCTGTCCAGCAAGTGGTTGGAGGACCGCCCCGAGGGAGACGAGGTGGAGACTGACCCGGAGGCCTTCTTGCCTGCCCTGGACGTCGTCAAACGCATGCTGGTAAGGCCTCTTCTTTAAGGGATTGGCCAAACGATGATGATTCGGACCTTGAGGTACTGATCCGGTTCTTATTTCTTATTTGCATCTGGCTTATGTTCGAATGTTCAGCTAACCCGGACGCTCAGGTCCATGAGGTTCCTCCGCTTGCCAATGGTGGCCCGGCCCCGGCCCCTTCCCAGAAGCGCACAGCCACCCCGGCCGCAGCTTCGGAGGCGCCGCCGCCCAAGAAGAGGCAAAAGAAGTCTGGGGTTAAACCCTTGGCCAAGCCTGCCGCCAAGAGCACAGTCCGGAGGGCACCCAAACCTCAGGCTCCTCCTACCGTTGACGAGTAAGTCCTTTTAGCATTGCTACTTCGGATTCTTCCATTGCTTGCCTTGGTCTGTGGTTGGTTCTCTCTTTTTGACTTGTTGTCCTTCCTTTTTTCCAGAGCTCATGTGGATATCTCCCAGAGCGGTTCCGGCATAGCCTCCCCACTCTAGAGCGATCCCACCCCCCCCCCCCACCCCCCCCCCCTCCCGCAACGATGATCATCGCCCGCTTAGCCCTATTCAAGAGGGTTCTGCGGCCGTGCTTGACTAGAGTCCACCTCGCCAGGAGGAGGGCAACGTCGGCGCGGGGGGTAGTGGGCCGGATCTGGATACGGCAATGCCGGATCTCTCCAGCTCCTCGGCCTTTGTGCCCAATGATGAGGCGCCAGCTTCATCGGCGCCGCCCCCAGCAACCCCAGTACTAGCACCAGCAGCAACACCAGCACCAGCAGCAATAGCACCAGCACCAACAGCACCACCAGCAGCAACAACACTAGTAGCAGCAACAGCACCAGCAGCAGCAACACCAGCACCAGCAACAGCAAGAGCTCCCAAGCCTCCTAAGGGAAAAGCTTCTTCGGCCCCCACCAGGTCTGCCCCTTCAATCACTGACTTCTTTCAACACACTCCTCAACCCTCATCCGGCAAAGCTAAGAAGACTTCCGAGTCAGCTTCGTCCGGGCCAGCTTCCGGATCAGAGGGCAGCAAACAGCTGGTTTTGCACACCAGCCCCGCTGCGGCTCAATCCGCCAGGCGCGAGGCCCATGTGAAGGGCCTAGTGACGAGCCATTCTGCGAGTGGCGAGAGTTACAGTCCACTACTCCTTGAATACGTGAAGAACTGGAACAACGCTGAATTCGTCGACCCTCAGGGCGATCTCCCAGAAAGGTTCGACCCTGCCGAGTTCAGCGCGCAGATGAACTCCACTACTCAGGCTATCTCCTTGGCTGGCCGGATGATGGAGGTAATCCTTTTTCTCTGTTGTTGATGTTTTTCATAACTTAGCATTTGTAGGTATATCTCAGTCCCCGAGCCTCCGAGGGAATAACTTGTTATTCGGTCGGATGCTCCCTAGTTTTTGTTTGTAATGTCATTAATTTTCAATAAATTTTGGGTCGGGTCTAGTTCCCTTGGCCCGGATCATGTAGTCTTCAAATATCCACACACCTAGAGCCGGGTTAAGTTCCACTTGGCCCGGATCTTGTAGACTTTGAATATCCACACACCTAGAGCCGGGTTAAGTTCCACTTGGCCTGGATCTTGTAGACTTCGAATATCCACACACCTAGAGTCAGGTTAAGTTCCACTTGGCCCGGATCTTGTAGACTTTGAATATCCACACACCTAGAGCCGGGTTAAGTTCCACTTGGCCCGGATCTTGTAGACTTTGAATATCCACACACCTAGAGCCGGGTTAAGTTCCACTTGGCCCGGATCTTGTAGACTTCGAATATCCACACACCTAGAGCCGGGTTAAGTTCCACTTGGCCCAGATCTTGTAGACTTTGAATAATTTCTACTTTGCCTCTAAACTTTTGTCTCTTTCTTGTTTCAGATTACCACTAACCGCCGAACCGCTGAGTTCCAGCGCCTGCTGGACTCCTACAAAGACATACACGGGCATTATGGTAAACTCCTGGAGGAGTACCAGAAGAGGGGTTAGTTTCCATTTCTCTCCCTTCCTTGTTCATTCAAACTTCTTAGAACTTATATGAATGTTTTGTCTGAATTACGTAGCCGAGGTTGATGCTGAGAATACAATTATGAGGAAGAATCTTGTGGAGATCAAAGGTAACTTCATCCGCTTTACATGATCATTGTACCCTCCGTGCTTTATCCAGTGGACACTCATATTTTGGGTCCTCCGGATCATGTTGCAGTTGCTCTTGAGGATAGTGTCCCTATGCCTGAACTGATAACCCACTGCCTGGAACAATCAGGGAAGTATGAAGCTGAACTGAAGAAGGACGCTGAGATAGCTCGGCTCCAGCAGCAGGACTCGGAGATTACTCGGCTGAATGCTGAAATCCAGAGGCTCAAGAGCTCTCATCGGTCCACGCTGGAGAAAACCGACCAGGAGTTTGCCGAAGAGAAGGAGCGTTTAATCACGCAAATCTCCAAGGACAAGAGCTTACTGGAGGAAACCGATGTCAAACTTATGTCGGCAACCACTGAGTATGAAAAACTCCGGGTCCACAACGCCAACACTGATTCCGAGCTTCAGTGACTCCTCTTCCAAATTGCGCATAAGTTCTTCGCCCTAGCTTGATTTGTTACAATTCGGATTTGGTCCATCCGCTTAACGTTGCTCCTTTTATCCATAGGAAAATTTCCAGAGAGCGATACGTTTGCCGCCTCTGCCGTACGCCAATCCCGTGAGCAGTGTGGAATTCCTGTTGGCCCTGATGCCGAGCCAATTCCCTATACCATAGAGGATCTCCTGGCGAGTCTCACCGCTCGTCTTGAGATAGTAAAGAATTTTGGCGTGGACATTGTCCCAATGGCAACACGGATGTTCGGCTGCATCTAGCCCAGTGAGACCATTCCCAAGAAAACCTCAGACTTCATAGCCAAGCTCATGGAATGTGACACGCAACTAGACCTATGGCGCGAATCTGCGGCACGGGCTGGAGCCGACATTGCTCTGAAGTTTACGCTTTCATGGTATGAAGGGATTGACTTGGCATTACTCAGGCATATGCGCACCGGGTCCAAGTGGTGCGAGGATCTGGAGTGTATCGCGTGCTGCCAGGCCTGTGCGAACAATCTCATTCAGTACTCCTTCTGCCATGCCTAGAATGAGGGGCCGAGCTTCCTTGATGTTGCTGATGACGAAATTGTCTCTGGAGCTGAAGAGGAAGGTAATGAGAGCGAGGGCTCCGAGCTAGGTGATGAGGCTGAAGACCCGGAGGACAACGAAGTTGACCCGGAGGACAAAGCCGAGGCTAGCACTCCTCATGCACACTCTGGAGTACCTCCCTCCTCCGCAGATGATTCTTCTACTGCTCCTGCCCCTTGAAAAATACTCAATCATATTTATCAGATCCCCGGAATGCCGGGCGCAGATGTACTTTAACACTTTGGTTTGTTTGTGCTACAATTTTATGTTTCTAATTAAGTTTTTATTGCCAGATTATCGTGGGTGAAGTCCCCGAGTTTCGTTTTCTTGTTCCTCCAATTTTTGACTCGGCTCGCGTCTACCTTGATTCGTTTTTCGACTTACGAGTCCGAGGTTCAAAAAATTGACTTAACAATACTTGAAACCTTGAGATTAGCTCAAAATGATTTGGCACTTTAGTGAAGAAAATAAACTAAGGGTTAGCCAAAAAAACCAATGTTGGCCCGCTTAAGCTCTTTTTCCTTAGTTGTTTTTCATTTGCTTCGCCATTCCAAACTTGTTCTCTTCTTGCCATGAAGCCAATTCTTGTTGGACAGCAGCAAAGTCGAAGAGTTAGGTTTTTGGTGCTAACACATTACTAAACCAACTAAAACATAAGCAACTTAACCCAGCCGACACAAAAAATACGAAAACAAGACAAGTGCTATAGCAGTCCCCGAGTCTCTGCTCGAGGTAGCAAAGATTTTATTGATAAGCTCACTACCGACATACTACCGACATATGAGTAGTTCGGATACATTCACCTCTTAGGTGTAGGAAGGACGTAGCAGTGCTACGTTCCATGGTCTTTTGGATTCCTCTCCGGACATGTCCGCCTTGTTCTTTTGTTGGGACTGTGCATCAATAATATAGTAGGAATCATTGCACAAAGCTTTGCTCACAATGAAGGGCCCTTCCCATGGGGGGGATAAGTTATGCATGCCAGCGGTGCGCTGTATTAACCTTAGCACCAAATCACCTTCCCGAAAAACTCGGGGGTTTACTTTCCGGCTATGATAGCGTCGAATATTTTGCTGATATATGGCGGATCTGGACAATGCCAGTTCTCTCGCTTCTTCCAACAGATCAACATCATTTTGCCGGGCTTCGCGCACTTCAGCTTCTGTGTATTGGGTGACCCTAGGCGAATCATGCTCTATGTCGGCTGGTAATACAGCTTCTGCCCCATATACCAGAAATAACGGCGTATAGCATGTTGATCGATTTGGAGTTGTTCTTAAACTCCATAGTACCGCTGGTACCTCTTCTATCCAGCACCCTGCTGATCTTTGCAGCGGCTCTATGAGCCGGGGTTTTATCCCGAATAGTACCAGTCCGTTGGATCTTTCCACTTGCCCGTTCGACGCGGGGTGGGCGACTGAGGCGACATCTAACCGGATCTTCTTTTCCTGGCAGAACCTCGCAAACGCTCCTTCAGCGAAATTTGTCCCGTTATCAGTTATGATGCTATGGGGGTAGCCGTACCTTAAGATTATATCCTTGAGGAATCTTACTGTCATTGCCCCATCACATTTCCGAATCGCTTTCACCTCAATCCATTTGGTGAACTTGTCAACCATGACCAGCATGTGGGCCATCCCTCCTTTGGCTGGCTTAAATGGTCCTACCATGTCTATGCACCATACAGCAAATGGCCACATAATAGGGATAGTTTTCAGCTCTAACATTGGCAGGTGAGTTTTCGTGGCATATCTTTGACAACCGTTACATTTTCTCACCAAGTCCTCTGCTTGCTCCAAAGCACTGGGCCAATAAAATCCATGCCGGAAAGATTTTGCTACTAAGGCCCTTGAGGAGGCTGGTGGCCACATTCCCCTTGGTGAATATCTCGTAGTATGTCGAGTCCTTCCACCGGATCAACACACCGTTGTAGTACCCTGTCACACTAGTTTTGTATAATTCAGCGTTGATTATGGTATAGGCCTTTGCCCTTCTCTGAATTTGCCTTGAACTTATTTCATCATCTGGCAGGATTCCCTCTTTCAGGAAATCAAAAATTGGCTTGGCCCAAGATGGTATAGGTCAGATGGGAAATGGTTCCTCATCCACTTCCATTGCATCCACCGACATAAGTCCCATCGGATCAAGCTGCATAGTCCCTGGGTTTGTTGAAGCAGTCCTCGAGTTTGCTGAGGTGCTTCCCTATTCTATCTCCATCGGTGCAGCTCCTGATCCGGGGAGTGCCGGGATGTAAATGGAATCTGATTCGGGTGATGGTGTGATTGATAGTTTTCTCAGGTGCTCCAAGGCAAAATTTGGCGGGATTGGCTGTCGGGATGAGCCTAGCTTGGATAGTGTATCCGCTGCCTCGTTTTCAATCCGAGGTATGTGATGGAACTCACATCCCTCGAAGAACCCGCTTATTTTTTGAACATGGAACCTATACAGGGCCATGTTAGCATCCAGGGCATCCCAGTTTCCAGACACTTGCTGCACCACCAAATCCGAGTCTCCAAACCACTGTATCCGACGTATCCCTACTTCCTTTGCCACTTTGAGACCGTGCACCAGTGCTTCGTATTCCGCCACATTATTCGAAGCACTAAAATGGATTTGAAGGACGTACTTCAGTTGATCCTTCTTGGGCGAGGTAAGCAATACTCCAGCGCCTAATCCATCTTTTAGTTTTGATCCGTCGAAGTGCATTTGCCAATAATTGGAGTCCAGCAGGGGTGGCTCGTATTGCATTTCAGCCCAGTCCACAAAGAAATCTGCCACAGCTTGTGACTTGATAGCATCCCTTCTATCAAACTGTGGCGCGTATGGAGCTAGCTCGATAGCCCATTTTGCTATTCTGCCACTTGTGTCCTTGTTACTCATGATTTCTGAAATGGGTGCCTCACATATCACCTTGATGGGGTGTTCCTCAAAATAGTGCTTGAGCTTCTTGGCCGACATATATACTCTGTACGCCATCTTCTGATAATGAGGATAGTTCTGTTTTGACGCTGACAATACTTCGCTCAGATAATACACCGGCCTTTGCACCGACTTTCCTTCCTCTTTGCGCTCCACTACGATCACTGCACTTACGACTCGGTTGGTCGTGGCTACGTAAAGCAACATTGGTTCCTTAGGTAGTGGTGCAGCTAGGATTGGCGCGGTAGATAGCATCTTTTTCAATTCTCAAAATGCAAGATCTGTCTGTGGTGTCCATGTGAACTTGTCTGCCTTTTTCATTAGCTGGTAGAGGGGCAAGGCCTTCTCTCCCAGCCGACATACGAACTGACTTAACGATGCCAGGCAACCGGTGAACTTCTGGACATCGTTAAGACACTTTGGTAACTCCATTCTTTCTATGGCCCGGATTTTCGTTGGATTAGCTTCAATGTCGCGGCTAGATACTAAGAAACCGAGTAACTTTCCGGCTGGTACACCGAAGGTGCATTTCTCCGGGTTTAGTTTCATTTGGAACCTTCTTAGGTTCGCGAATGTCTGACGGATATCCTCAAGGAGTGTATTGCTTTCCTTGGTTTTTGTCACCACATCATCCACATACACCTGCACATTCCGACCTATTTGGTCATGTAAGCATTTTTGCATACATCGTTGGTACGTTTCTCCTGCATTACGTAATCCAAACGGCATAGTTCGATAGCAATAAGCCTCGTACGGGGTAATAAATGCAGTCTTTATTTGATCATCCGAGTACAGGGGTATCTGATGGAAACCAGAATACGCGTCAATGAATGACAGTAGCTCACATCCGGCAGTTGAGTCTATGACCTGATCTATTCTAGGGAGTGGAAATGGATCTTTTGGACACGCCTTATTCAGGTTTGTGTAGTCAATACACATGCGCCATACCACTGCCACATTCGGATCATCTTTCTTTTTCTCCACCAGCACCGGATTAGAGAGCCAATCCGGATAGAGTACCTCCATGATAAATCCGGTCGCTAGTAATCTTGCTATCTCATCTCCAATTACTTTTCTTCTATCTTCTGCGAAACACCTGAGAGGCTACTTTACTGGCTTAGCCTCGGGTCTTACATTCAATGAGTGCTCAGCCAACTCCCTTGGTACACCTTGCAGATCTTGCGTAGACCAAGCAAAGATATCCCGATTCTCACGGAGGAAGTTGACGAGCTCGCTTTCCTATTTGCTGCTTAACCCGGCACCTATGGTGACGGTGCGCTCTGGGAACAGATCATCAATTGGCATTTTCTTTGTATCCTTAGTCGCTTGGAACGATACGCTTCCGTGCGGGTTGGTCAGGGTCGGCATATGTTGTTGCGCGGATTGAGCCAATGCCGCCACCTCTAGTATCTTCCTTTTCTCTTGAGCTATCACGAGTGACTCGGCTAAATTAGATCCGGCTGATGCGCACTCGATCGAACGCCGAAAGTCCCCTGATATAGTTATCATGCCCCTTGGTCCGGGAAATTTCATTTTAAGGTAGCTGACGTGGGTTGTTGCCATGAATTTGCTCAATGCTAGCCTGTCGAGTAATGCGTGATAAGAACTTTCCAGATTCACTACTTAGAATTCCAAGTTCTCAGTGCGGCAATTGTCTCTTGTGCTGAATAACACGTCAACGCGGACCTTACCAATTGGTTCACAAGAGATTCCTGGCACAATACTGTGAAAAGTGGTCCTTGTTGCTTGCAGCATATTCTCTGTTATCCCCAACTTGTGCATAGTATCCTTGTACATAATGTTGATACTGCTGCCATTGTCAATCAATACCTTGGAAAACCTCACGTTGAGATTCGGTCTGATGAACGTCGGATCCAAGACTAGAGCGTAGGTTCCTGGGCTTGGCATGATCTTTGGGTGATCCTTGACACTCCATGTGATCTCTTGATCCGCCCAAGGCATATATCTCGGCACAGCCGGCATTACTGCATTCACCTCCATATGCCGACGCTGTAAGCTTTTCCGGTCATTCTCTTCCGTGGTGAACACGCAATAGCTCTGATGATGCTCCCTATACTCATTTCGTCCCTCATTCTCATTGTAACCTTGGCCTTGTTGTTGGTTATTGCCCACTTGATGTACAGCGTCCCTTCTTTCCGGATTCTCGTACCTCAGCGGAGGTGGTGGCAGCATCAGTTGCTGTCCATTTCCCATGTTAGTAACGTTGGCCGGGGTGTTTCATTTCTAGGTGCTTCGTTTCGAGGTGCCTGAGCATTCCCCGAACCCACCTGTTCCAATTTCCTCATCCATTCACACTGCCGGGTCGTATGATTCGCTGGACTGTTCGGACTTGGCGTATGAAATTTGCAAGGTTGATCTAGCATAGACTCGAATGTATACCTCGGCCTATCCTTTCGTTCATGCCATTGCTTTTTCTGCTCCGGGGTCCAAGGCTTTCTCCCTTCGCTTTTCTGCTGCCAGTTTTCTGGCGTTGGCTTGCTCCGGCACTGGGCTAATCCTGGTCCACTGTTGCTACTTGCTGCGAGTTATACCGATAATCCAGACGCTCGTCCCTTCTTTTTCCTTGGAAATCATTCCTCCTTGATGACCCGGAGATATCTCGGTTGTAATACTCCTCATTTGCTTCGCTAGACATTAGTCGGGGTTGAGTTGGATCTCTCAAGGCATATGAATCTGCAATCCGGATCGTCTCGGACAAGGTAGTTGGCATATCTCGCTGTAACCTTTGCCACAGCATACTTCCATATCTGCATCCCTGAGCGAACCACGCAATTGCTTGTGATTCAATCACCCCTTCGCACGAGTTTCGCACATTCGGTCTCTGTCGGCATAATGCAAGGGTCTGTGGTCTGTTGGGCCTCTTGTAAGTGCTTGAGAAATTGCTAACGAACAGCTCCTGGAAATCCAACCAATATTTGACACTCCCTGGTGGCAAATTGTTCAGCCAAACTCGTGCTAGTCCTTCCAGCATCTGTGGTACATATCTCACTGCCCATCTCAAATTTCCTGTCGCGATCTTGACGGCTGTGGCATAATCAATCAGCCAATCCTCTAGCCTGGTACTTCCATCATAAGTTTTGGTTCCCCTGGCCAGCTGGAAGTTCGGCACTGGTGGCTCATTCATGATCCGGGGCCCGAAACATGCTGGACCCGGTGGACCTTGTAACTCGATTTGCTCCGACCTATAAATCCTGTCCAACTTCAACCTTGTAGCATCCCATCTGTCTAACATATGTAATGCTACTTGGTCTAGTAATATAATTGCTACTTCCTACATATAATTGTTGCATCATAATTATATCATGCTCATCTCATCATGCCACCTTGCATTTGAGCATCATATAAAACCCTTTTCATTTGGTTCTTCTCTCATATGCATTAGTAATTGTATTTGGCTCTTGATATATTGTATTTGGTTCTTGATAAATGCTTGATGCCCAAGTTGAGTTGGGGGCATATCTTTTATTCAACTCCATCACCTTTTCCTTGACACCACATTATAATTCCACCATCCAACTAAATATGAGCTTTGCACTTTATTGGGTTTTACCTCTAGCTCATATGGGTTGGGATGGATCCTTTTTACCCCTCCACATGCTTCCATGCAAGCATCATGTTGTTTTCACATTTTTGATATGTGGAGCCACCTTTGCATGCCTTGTGAGTGGTACCCCTTTTCAAGCTTCCATATGGGATCATTATGAATGTATGCTCATGTGGGAATATTTTTGGGACTATTATTCATCTAGCGGAACCTACACACTAGCAAGTCTAAACTATATTCAAATATGATCATCTCCATCTACTCCACATGGGACCTGCTTTTAATTCCTTTTGCTTGGCCTTTACTCCACATTTTGGGGAATGCATGTGAATAATGCCATGATGCCTTACTATTGTTTTCACAAGATTAAAACATGGCATTTAATGATTTTGCATGGGCCATGCAAAACCACCACCATCCCTTTTTCTTTGGTTCCCTTGGAATTGTGAGTGGATCTTGGTTCTTTGGGGATCAAGCCAAGTGAGCCTTTTCTTTTACTCCACCATTCCTAGGGCACCACCATAATTGTTTTGTTGAGCCCTAGTGCATGCATAAACAAGTGGAGTCCCTTTTCTGTTAACCTAGATCCTCACCACCTTTTTCTTTTCTCCCTTCCTTGTGGTCTTTAAACCCTAGCTCTTTCCTCTCTAGCTTAAACCCCTCTCCCTTTGCTTAACCAAGCCTAACCCTTCCCCTCCTCACCTCCATCTCACCTTGCATGATCTAGATTAGATCATGCCCCCCTCACCAAAACCCTCTCTAACCCGAGCCTTCCCCTTACTCAACTACCCCATGCCGAGCCTCCCTTCCCTCCCTTTCCTCTCTCTCTGTCGGCAGGGTCCACCCTAGCCCCCTCTACCCCATGCGAGCTACCCCATCTAACCCCTCCTAAACCCTAACCGAGGCTAACCCTAGCTACCCATCCCCTCCAACCCGAGCCTCTCTCTCTCTGCCTGCCAGGTCTACCCCACACCGAGCCTGGACCCACCTGCAGCCACCCTGTGCCCCTGCCCGAGCCGGTCAAGCACGTGAGCGTGAGGGAGAAGAAAAGTGGCCGAAGCCACCTTTCCACCCCGAGCTGCCCCACGCCACCCCTCTCATCTCCCGTCCATATCCACTCCCCCACGCCTCCTCTCCCGTGCCCAGATCTACCCCTGGCCGCTGCGCCGTCCCCTTCTCCCCCTGCCACCACTTCTGCTCCAACGCCGGCCAACCTCGGCATCGGCTTCCACCACACGATCTAGGCGGCGGGCGTGGAGTTTTGGGTGTCGAGGAAGCCGAGGAGATCCTTCTGCGTCGCCCCGTGCACAGCAGCGAGGAGGAGCCGGCCTAGCCCCGCCACACACCGACGCGCCGAGTGAAACCCTAACGCCTCCGACCGCCTGCTACGCCGCCGATCCGTCGCTCCCCGACCCGATCCACCACCGCCGTCCACATCGCGGTGAGCTACCGTACTCCCCTGAGACCCTCTAGGTCCTTCTCGCTCACTGGTCGCGCCGTGCGTTTCTTCAAGCGCTCTCTGCGCGGCGAGCTTCCGTCGTCTGCCGACCGTCCTCGCACCTTTTCCACCTTAGCTAGTCGCGCGACCGCAAACCAGCACCAACCCCTTGGCCACCGCAGCGGTAGCTGCCGCCGCGCGCGCACGAGGTCGCCAGATCGAGCCCCGCGCCGCGCTCTGTCCCTGCCGAACACGGACCTGTCGACAGAAAATTCAGACAAGAAGTACAGTAGCAGTGGCTACTTTGCACATACCCCCCCCACACACACACACACTTTTTGGCCTTCACCTGCAGTACCCCAGCCCCACCAGACAGCCTCCCGTGGTAGTTTTGCAAAAAGGCTCCCGGGTTTTTGTAAACCTCAGCCCGCAGCCCCAAGATTCCCCACGTGGCACCCCCTGGTTCGCTCGCTGTCGTGTGGGCCTGCGAGCCCGCTGGCCCCACCTGACAGCCACCTTGGCTAGCACAGCTCGCGGTGCAAAACGTTTATACGCGTGGTTTCTCGCCAGCTCAGCGCGTCCCCACATGTCGGTGGTTGTGGCTAGCTGAGGCTGCATATAAAAAGTCTCTAGGTTATCTATTTAAATAAAAACAATTTCAGTAAATGTTTTAATATGAATTTGAATCTGTTTTTAATAACTTTTAAATTGTAATTCCAAATAACATAAATAATATATGTTTTTGAATCAAAAAAATGTGAGGAATTCAAATATGCCATTCAAAATTTTGTTTAACCACTTTAAATTTTCGAGATGTTTAAAATTACAATAAAATTCCCTTTTCTTAATTAATTAATAACTTTAATTCTACAACTCCATATTCGACAAATAATATGTCTAAATCGATCAGCGCGACGAGCCCGTTCTATCTATGCATTCCTTATGATGAATTGAAGCATGCATCATGTCATTATTAAAAATCAAAACTGTTTATGGCAATAAAACTTGACCACATAAATAATAAAATGCTTTATTCTTGTACCCCACACCTCACCATGCCATGCTACATTATTGCCATGTAAATAGTGCGTCATTCATCATGGCATGCTTGTTTGCTTGTCGCATTTCAATTCGTATGATTGTGCACTTTATTTATGTTGGCCCTTGTTTGTTTGGTTCTTCTTCGAATAGACGCCCAGCAGGAGAATTATCAGGAACCACAGGAGTACTACCCAGATCCGTCTCTCGCTTCAACTGAGCTACCAGGCAAGCACTACCACATGCTTGCATACATATAGTACCTATTGCCTCTATCTTATTCTTGCATCATGGAGTCGCGATTGCATTAAATTGAATCCCAAGTACTGCATAGCCTTTACTTTTAAACCCCACCGAAGCTTGTTCCTCCATCCCATCAACCATTACTACAGGAGTTGTTTGAGCCATGCGAGTCATAGAAAAGCATGTGTAGGGTATGTGAGTGTCTGATGGATAACGAGGTACCTAAACAACTTAATCTGAGTAGTAATGGGATAACTAATAAAAGAGGCAACCGGTGAGCAATATCTGCTATTTGGTTTTTCATGCTGACTTGTGTCCCGTAGGACCCCGAGTACTTGATTCCTGTTCCTTGACTATTCGCACTATCCACATCCGGGAGGCCTTATGGACCCCCCCCCCTGAGCCAGAGCTTGATTCATTACTATTTCTTGGGGCCACAAAGTAGTTTGGGGCTTTGTTACTATCCTGTACTTATGCCATGCTTTACTGTATTATTTAAGATTGTGCGTGGAGCACCTGTACCGTTTAGGATTGCGGAGTGTTTTCACGGTATCGACAAGCCCAGTCACACTTTCGGGTTCCCAGTCGTTTACAGCCATTGGCGCAAACCTTGAGTCCGTCTCGGAGTCAGCTAGCTTCGTTGCGGGTAGCTTAATGGGGTGGCCCCCTGAAATATTTCTGAATCCTGTGATCGCTTTGTCGTGAATGCCTCGTTGGGTTTTGAGTTGGTTTTTCCAAGGTTGATCGAGTGTGTGTTGCTATTTGTGCCCCCCTACAGGGTAAATCTTTCCTAAAGCCGTGTCCGCGGTTATGGACGACTTGGAGCACAGTTTCTCGATCATAGACAAGTATAACTAAAGTACCAATTTTAATCTGACTAAGTACCTGATTAGTAAATAGTGCAATACTCATGGAATAATTAATAAAACTGCCAACGAATGGGTTGTTCGTCCGCTTTCTCGTTGGTAAGCGAGAAGGAGGATGGATCTGTTGATTATACTGTTATAACTGTTGTTACTAATTAACGGACATCCGTCAATCATTGGTTAGGCGGATGGTTAGCGAGTATCTATAGACTTGTTAGTTATTATCTTTTGCTGCAATTGCGTCACCCCAAGTATATCTCCCCTTTAGAGGCATAAAGACTTGTTGAGTACCCCTAGGGTCTCACATGATAAATTGTTTGATTTAGATGAACAGGTGTACTCACAAGATGGATACTGGGTGGAAGAGACGGATGATGTTGGCAACGATCACTCGGTGTAGAGATTCCGGGAACGGGGATCTGTGAGATCTGTGGGCGGGATGTGTTTGTTTATGTGGCATCTTATGCCAATTTGCTTCTTATTCGTACTCGGATCTTATTTTCTGCTTCCGCCTGATACTCTGATGTTTGAAGTATGAGGAGCTATCCTAAACTATTATCTCTATCTAGGATATTTGGATCTTGCCGTATGGCGTTGCAGTATTTCTATGTCTTTTAGATGGAATGGCTCTGTGAACAGTTGTATGGTGGCTTGTATACATACTCACTTGTGTATGTAGTTGATCCCTTCGCCTGCCGATTACGCCGCTCGTTCTTGTCCCGATGTTCTGGAAGTGGTTAGGACGGCCGACAGGTCTACCTGTGAGTGGCCCCTGGGCCCCACCGTACTATTTTAACCACTTTCGCTCATCCAGGCATGCAACTAAGAGCGTAATTCACCGAGGTAGTTACAAACCTCGCGTCATTTGGCTGCAAGTTCCTGCTTCCCAACCATGATCCAATTACGTGGTGATCCGGTCTAGGGTATCCATTGTTGACAATAGCCGAATAACCATCATTGTATCTTTCCTGATCCGGATGTGCATGATGCTATTGTGCCGCTTGTCCTACACTTCCTCCTTTCCGAGGTATGCGCTGTTGCATCTGAGGTACATTTTGCCCAGCTCCCACAGGATTATACTGTCCGACGTTGTCGTTGGCAGCATTCCTTTGACCGGCGATGCCTTGGTCATGATTACCCCGGGCAACCACACCCCGGTTGGTACTATGGCGATCCTCATCAACTTGCACTGCTTTTCCTTTTCCAGCCCTTACCGGGTCATAAGGGACCATTTGCTTGTTTCTTCTCCTGGAATCCACTACATCTTCTCTCCTGGGATCGTGACCCAGAGACGATGCGGCTCCTCTGGATCTCGCCGGGTTATTTCTGGCCGAATGTACCACATGTGAGGCCCCTGGTGGTGCTGGGTTAGCTTTGTTTATTTCTTCATTTTGTTGGCACGCAACCCTCAACAAGTGATTCACTCTCCCTTGCTGCCTCTATCGAGCCTCACCGGTCAAGCCTTCTAACTCGGATGCGGTCGTGTTTGCTGCTCTGAGGTTCTTTGCCAAGGTACTGTAACAATCAAACCCTCCTGTCACGATCGTAGCTGTCTGACCTGGCCTAGGCTCATACTCCTTGTCAATCTTAGTGATCAGGTTTCTGCCTCGGATTTTCACTCCATCAATACGGTTTGCCTTAGCATACTCTCTCAAGGTGATGTTCAGCGACTGATGCAGTTCTGCTACCTTCTTCGCTCCGGCTAACATTTTCCGCCTAGTTTCCTCTAACTCCACTTGCGCCTGAGCCGGATCTACCACAGGTGCTATTGGTGTTTCTAAGCTATCTATCGCTTGCTGGAGCACATTCTCTGGCTTCTCTAGCGGAGGAAACCTAGACCTGGTCTGTTTGGGTGTTACCTCTGGCTCTGGTGCCGGATCCTTGCTCGGTCCCGCATCTGGCACGGTCATCAGGACTTCAACGCTGCTAGTGGAGCGAGCGATACGCTCTCCACGAGCGGCGCTGAGAGATGGTTCACCTCATTCGACGACGTGCCACGGGTGAACGCAGGACTCGTCGTCCCAGACGTAGATCTTGTGCGTGCCAAGCTTGAGGAAGACACTGTTGCGCGTTGGAGGGTTCCAGCCGAAGCTTCCTGCATTGTCACTGACGTAGTCCAGCGCTCCAAAAAACTGAACCAAGCCAGAGACGATACGCTCACTGGTGCTCGAGTAGTTTCCTGTCTGGATTTTCACCCCTCCTAGCACTGCTAGCCCCACGGTGGGTACCAACTGTCATGGTGGTGGCACGGCAGATGCCATGGATAGGCTAAAGATGGGGCCAATGAGTGCTAGGGGAATCCAGGGAGGGAGAGCGTGGTGATTCCATGCACGGAAGTTCTTGTATTCCCTCTATCAATGTTGCTTACAAGTGCTATTGAGGCCCTTAGCAAGAAGGAGACAATGTCTCTTACCCCCCACTAACTAGCCCTAGAGTTATACCTTAGACTGAGAGTGATTCCTCTATTTGTCGTCCCTCTCTATGGAGGCCCTGGTGCTCCTTATATAGGGGAGCCCGGGTTACAATTCTAGGGCACAGGTGGCAGCATATTCTACGAATATGCTCCTTTCCTAAAGCAGATGCTTCTTTATTCTTCTTTAACGGCTTGTCCGGGCTTTGGACGTAACCCGCAGTGTCATCCTTTTCTTTTGGCGTCACGGGCTACATCATCTGGCTTTGCCCGTGTCACCTTGGTCGCCGCCGACCCGCTGGTCCTCTCCTTTGCTTTACTTTGCACATGTTTCAGCTTATAAAGCCACCTTTTGACCAGCGGGGGATTCCTTCTCTTTGAAGCTAAGATAGTCCAGATAGCATATAGCTAATCTGGCCTACCCTTTTACCTACAAAACAAATAGTCATGGCTGGCATAGATCTTATGCCGGTCGGACCATTGTCAAGGAAATTCCCCATGAGTCGGGCCACACCGTGATTCAGCCTGCCCTGAGGTGACCTGGTCAGCACTTTGCTTTTACTGCACCGTACCCCGGCTAACTCGGCCCTTATGCCCCGGCGTTTCCCTACCCGGGGGTATCCCCCCAACATGGTCCTTCTTCTTGCACCTTGATCTCCATCAAGCGCTCTAGCATGATCTCCATCTTGCCCTCGGTTTGATGCCAAGTCCACGATGCCACCACCTGGTCGTCCATCGGAACGATGGCTATTACTACATAACTTAGTAACATAAAATTAAACTACTTTACCTTCATAATGACCAATACCATATCATAATCACATGCCCTCCTGCAAAATAAAGTTAGACGCCTCTACTTTATCTTTTGCAAGTTTTACGTGGTTATTAGGGCTTTCGCAATAGAACTGTTTCTAAACTACGAACTTTCCACCCACAACATGAATCCAATTGTTGTCTCTACTACACCCCTTTTGGGGCCCTCCGTTGTAAATGCTATATCAACTATTGAATGAGAGACAGGCACCTGCTAGCCACTTATACGGTACAAGCCGTATGTTGAGCGTGGAACTAGTCTCGTGTACGAATACATGTAAGGTCGGTCCAGGCCGCTTCATCAAACAATACTGCGATATAAACAAGTACACGTTAGAGGGTAAAAAAATAAGGGATCAATGCCCACACAATAGATCGGCTCTGATACCACTGAAGGGGTTCCGCAATAGAAAACAAAAAATTCCTATGTTGGAACCGCCTAATACTGCCCAAGATCTATCTATGCGGTAATGGCCGGAGCATATAGAATACATACCCTTGTATACCGTATGCAGTTAACGTTCTGAGGGGAACGTGGTTGATATAGTTGAACTCATAGCCGACATCAAGGTCGTGAAGCTCCTCGCAGGTCACCCCTTGCTCCTTCTTCATCGCAGCAGCTCCGGCTCACGAAATTTAAGCTCCCCAAGTGTTGTGCCTCGTGTCTTCGTACAAATCCCCAAGTGGTGCGACATTTAAGATCCCACCGGGAGTGCAGAAGTTGATATCCGGCTAGGAATCTCTGTAGTGCAACGACATGCTGTAGGTGTGGTGTCTCTTGCGCGGACAGTCCTAACTTGGGACCATGCCAACGCGTGGAGACTGGAGAGAGAGAAGGAGGAAGTCAACCAAAGGACTTCTCCAATTGAATATTGTCGTGTTTAATCCCACCCATGGGCACCCCTTTACATAGACTGAGGGGGTGTGCCCTCCCCATTAGGTTAGCCATGTCGGACTATTAGTTAAGGAAAAAAGGGGCACGAAATTTGTCCCAGCTGGCTAGGCCACAAGGGCCCAGCACAGCAACCCGCCACGGCCAGGCAGTAGCTGGGGCAGAGCCAGCAGGGTGGGCCGGCGAGCCACACCACGGCCCAGCCGCAAGCGGCGCTCAGCGCCAGCTCGCATGCTGTCGGGTGGGATGCCAGTGCCCCGTGGCCCGTCAGCACGCCACCACCCTAGCAGGTTTCCCGCGCGCGCACGCGGCCCGTTGGTTGCTGCCCCGGGTGGGCCGCCACGTGGCCCGGCAGTTGGCAACCGCCTCCACCCGGGTGGGCTTGGCTAGCCGCGGCCCAGCGCGGTAGCTGGCCGCTATGCCCCCCCCCCCCCCCCCCCCCCCCCCCCCCCCCCCCCCCGTGCAGCACAGAGTGCCGACCGCTCATGGGCCGGTCAAAACATCCCATTCTGCCTACTTTCCTTTTTCCTATTTGTTGTGATTTCTTTCTAGGTCAAAACCCTCCGGGGTTTGGCCTAATAAGAAATTTGAATTTATAAATCTGAATTTAAATATTATTTAGAATATATTAATTCATAATAGCATATAATGAATGCATATTTAAATTCCCATTTATCCAAAAACACTTTTCCGGTCTTTTCCTTTATTCCTTCTCGGAACAACTTCGAATCTCTCTGCGGAACAATTCTAGATTTCTCTTTCTCTACTGCGATCCTATCTTACAGATGATCGCTCTCATCGTACCCTTAAGTGTATCCCCTCACGGCTCGGGAATAGTCTAGACATGATCTATATCAATGATCAACAGAGGGACCAGGGATGCCCATGTGACCCATATGCATTCCTGATGACAATATCGTTTGAACCGGTAAATGTAGCATCCAATTTCCCTTTGTTTCTTGATACGACTTCTCCGAGATCATATCATTGGTATCACATACCTTGTTCAATCTCGTTATCAACTAGTTTTGTTTTAATTGTTACCATGATATTACATCCCCGTGAACAAGTCACATGTTGCAACATTTATGGATGTAATCTCACCAAGCCGGCCGTATGTATCTTTACCCGTCATGTGGGTGATCAAATCCCGGTCTTCTGGTCACATGTCATCTACTGTTCCTTTAGAATACCTAACATACACCTTTATTGCCACCGTATTACTAGATGACGTTTGATGCAGTCAAAGAAGCCTCGGGAAACAGTGAGTAATATGAACTCACGGTCTAAGGAAAAGGTGTCTATATTTTAGCTATTGTAACAATGAACTATATGACTTGATCGGGTTGCAATCCTTCGAGGAATGTGATAGTTGTGAGATTTGACACATTTTTGATGGTTTTTATTGATGGTTTTCTCCCGGATTTGATCGTTTTCTAGCTTTACCTAACGCTAATACTTCGGTAGCCAAGAAAACTTGGTTTTTAATGGGTGTTTTAGGTTCTGAATGTCAATAGAGGGTTTAAACTAGAGAAACACAATATTCAGGCAAAAACAAGCAAGTCTCTTTGGAAGAAATTGAGGGAAGCGTATAGAGGTTTTCACGAGCAACTATATGGCAGGAACAATTTTTTCGGCCATATAGTTCCCACCGTATAGCTGCCGCCGCCTCCGTCTTATCAAAAGGGACAACTTCCGTGAATAGGCTAGGGACGAAAACACAACACAGCAGCCGACATCCCATCCAGAAGGGGGAAAGAAGAGATCCGGAGAAGAAGGGGAAGATGTTCATCATCTTGCTGCACGATCTTCGACCTCCTAGCCAATACACCCCCATAGCCATTACTTGTACTTGAGAGAGAGAGAGAGAGATCTTCACCTTGCATGACAAGGGTTTGAGATTGTTTCTTCCCATCTTGAATTGTGTTGGATTACTTTTCTATTCTTATTATGGATCTCCATAGTAATATCGAGAAGAACTCCCTTTATTTAATTATATTGATGATGCTTTCTTCTCTCATGTGTGAGTAAGTTCCTTGGGCGTGGGAGATGTAAGGGATTGGTGAGATATGATGTGCCTCTATATATTTTCCATTATTTTGTGATTTATTCTAATTACTATATTATGTGTGCTTGACTATCTGTGGGATGCCTAATGCTTGTTGTCCAATTAAGGTCCCATACAACATGATGCTTTGTTCTACATAGATAGGATCTTGTTCACTAGCAGACCGGCAACCCCCGAGTGACACGGGGATATCAATGGAAAACTAGTAGACTCGAGGATAACGAGGAACCATCGTGCTTATTGCATTAGTCCGATCCAAGGAGCTTAATCGCTAAGCGACCTGAAGGGTCTTAATCATCTAGTCTCTGACTAATGGTTTTGGTAATAGACTAGTAGGATTATTGAAGTTGAGATGAAATCTACCAAGAGGAGTTCCGGCTAATTGTGGGTTGCTCGCCTACACATATACTTATAAGATTATAATTGTTACACTCATTATTCGTCCATCGGGCACAGTCACTATCACCATGAACTGTATCTCCCCGCGCCTCTTTTGCCATCTGCAGAAAACAACAAACAACCGAATCGTTCTTTACTTTTATGCTTTTTATTTCTGAAGTTTACATTTTAGTTTTATTTAATATAACCAGTTTAATCCAAATTCCATTCTCATTTTTACACTTGCAGTCAACTCACTCGAAGACCTGTGACAACTTTGGGTGTGATAGAGACTTCACCATAAAAACTTACCTTTGAACTCCATGTGGGATCGATATCTATACTTCGAAACTAGCTACAAACGATCTGTGCACTTGCAAAAATCAAGCTATTTTCCTGCGCTGTTGCCAGGGAGCTAAGCACTAAGTGTTTGTCTCTTGACATTTCAGGTGTTAGTACTACAAAATGTTCTTCCCTGGAGACAAAGGGTCTACACGCTCTTGTAGGACCTATTTACCAGAATATATTGATCCCGTGCCTGCTCAGAGATGCGAGGAAATTATTGAAAAACTTTTAAGATCGAATAAAGTTGAAGTTGAAAACTTGAGTGATATAATAGAAATCATGTTTATTTACGGGACAACTCCCAAGAAACCTGAGAAAACTCTCAGAGAATACAGTGCTTCGTTTTCTAAATTTCTTAAACAACCAATATAATTCCCTAATCCTAGAGTTAGAGAATATTGATTTGATGGTGAAATTATTAAAATTTTGCCAGAAAAAGATTTCAGTGGAAGGGAAGATGAAGACCCAGGAAGACATCTTAGAGAGTTCGACGATGTGGTAACATTGCTTGGACCAAAAGGTTTGCCAAGAGACTTCTCTCGTCTAAAATTATTACGTTGGTCTCTTAAAGGTAAGGCTCTAGACTGGTTATATTCTCTCCCTCGCAATTACATTAAATGTTGGGAAAACTGTATTGTCAAATTCATAAACAGGTTTAATCCTTTTAAAAAGGTAACTGGACTAAGAAATAATATAGGCAACTTTAGTCAGAACGTGGGATAAAACTACCCACAAGCCTGGGATAGATTCTTTGGAATGATCATTAGTATTCCTAATCATGGCTATTCTGAATCAACTATTTGCCATTTATTTTACCATGGTCTTAATACTCAATGTGGAGATTTGCTTGACTTCTCAGCGGGAGGATCGATAAATAGTTTAAGGGATTTCTATTTTCATGCCCCTGGTTCGTTAGTTGTACTCAGTTTTCCCTAGTTTCTTAGTTTTTCCTCACTTTTGCCCTCCCTCCATTATGAAACCCTCACATGCACTCAGACGGGGGGATGCCGTCAGGTCAAAGGCTTGACCGTTACATGCTAACCGGTGGGACCGCATCGGGGCGGGTCGTGCGTTGAGAGTTGTGTTACGTCGCCTCAACCGTTACATGCTGACAGGTGGGGCCAGGATACACAGCAGACCAGTCATCCATCTCTCGCTGATTATGGGGAACATGGTGTGGGACCATGTGGGGCGCGTTTGGTGGTTACGTGCGCCTTGTCACCTAAATTGGAAGTTTTTTTGTTATTTTTATGATTGGCCTTTTTAAGAGCGTCGTTTCCTCTCTCTCTCTCTCGCTAACAGTTGTGTTTTTTTGCCCAAAAAGGTAGCGAATCTAGAGCAGCTTCTCTCTTTATTCATTGTTCCTTTTTCCCTCGTTTTTCCCCAATCTGGTAGCAAATCTAGAGCAGCAAAACTAACCGGCACCATAAATAAATTCAATAAACATAGCAGATGTAGATAAAGCAGCTAATATAGGTTATATGGTATGGTACTTAATGAGGTTCGACAATTAGGCTGCTCAGCAGCAGCAGTAGACAAGTTCAACACAGAAAAGACAAAAGAAGTTGCTTTATAGTAGTAGCAGCAGCAGCAGATCAGTGGCCCCTCATGGCCTCTGCTAGGAGGGCCTCCGCCTCCTCCCCCTGGAGCCTCCTCCACTTCTTGCTGCCTAGTCCCTTGACCTTGGGCGCCTTGGGGCTTGATCGGGGGCATGCGACCCTCCTCAATAGCCATCTTCTGGAGGTTGCGGAGGTGAAGACTGAGCGCCTGGTGTTTGTCTATGAAGCTGTGGACGTTCACGGACTCGCCGGAGGTCATCACATCCTCAGCTTGCTACACGAGGGAGTTGACGTCCATTGTGCGGAGCCTCCGGGTGGGGCAGAAGGGGCACATGTACACGTTGCCGGCGAAGAAGTTGTTGTACTGGCCGCACTTCAGCCTCCTCAGCACATGACGAGTCTTGGTGTCCTTGGACTTGTCGCTTTGGGCGTCGCTATTATCCTCCTCTTGGAAAAAAACAGTAGAGTGTAATAAGGACATGATTGAGATAATTTGATTATCGGGATTGATTATTTGCATAAATTAACCGATTGAGATCTCCTGATTATTCCCCAAATCTCAAACCAAATCGAATACTGATCCCAACTACGAACAGGGGGGTTCAAATACGAACAGGAGGATTCATCGAAATACGAGATCCAACACAAGAGGATTAGCTACTATAAAAATACGAACAATCGAGCCCTAATAACATACGATCTAGCATCCAACAATGGGAACGGGGGAAGAACAATAGAAGGGGAGAAAACCCTGATTACCTCTGACCATGGGTCGGTGATGATGGTGTCGTAGGGGTTCTTCGGCCATATGTCAACAACCTCCTCGTAGGGGTCCCAACCGAGCGGGATCTGCCCGAGACCGGCGGGGGCCTCCTTGCTGGCGGCTACGGCGGCTGCGGGGACGGGGACAGGGACGGGGACCTGTACGGGGATGGGGGCCTCCTCGCCGGTGGCCTTGGAGGCGTCGATGGCCACCACGCCGTTCTTCTCCATCGTCGGCGTGGTTGGGGTTTTCTTGGGGGTTTGCAGAAGATGATGGGACAGTGGAGACGGTTGAGTGAGCGAGTGAGTGATGAGTGAGAGTGGGGAGGCCTCTATTAAAGGAGAAGGGAAGCGACGTTTCGTTGCACTACCGTGCACCGTGTAACCACATACGCTACTGCACCGTGCACGGCCACACGTTTCCGCTACCGCTCGTGTACCGCACATGTGTACCGTGAGTCACGTTTTTTCCCTCGTGTCTAACCCTGGCGATTCAGTTGTACTCAGTTTTTCCCTCGAGTATAACACTGGTAGTTTGGTTGTACTCAATTTTTCACTCCAATACTAACACTGCCATGTGTAATATACTCAGTTTTACCCTCCGGTGGCTGGTCAATGAAGAGTCAATGAATAGGTTTTAGCTAGCTAACTGAGTCATTTTATGCACAACAAATTCAAAAAGAGCAAAACACAGTGGCATCTACCCAAGGATTCTTATTATGTGACCTACCACCATAAGAAATGTATATAAACCAAGTTTAACCTAAATCACCACTTCTCAAATCACCTACTATCTATGAAGGTTCATGGCTTTCTACTCAAGCCTCTTCCCCAAACATCCCTCCCCAAAACATAGTTTGTCTGAATGAGGCAATAATTGTCAAACTGGTGTATATTTGAATTACAAATAGTTTGATCTATGCCAAGATATATTTTATTGTATAAAAGACGCATTTTCCATTTTTTAAATCCTTTACTAATTTCTATTTGAATCCCTTTGTCAGTCTTGCCCTTGGTTTTTAAGTTCTACTCAGTTTTACCCTTGGTTCTTAAGTGCTACTCAGCTTTCCCCTCTCTTTGTATCCATCTCTCGCACATGTGCTCATCTTCACTACTACGCTCTGATTGGTCGAGACAGTTGTCACACAGATCGTGCCCACCAACTGTTGATCCTCTGTGATCTAGCGGACAGAATAACCCCTATATCTGTTGGAGGCACCCCTCTATCCATGCAAAATAATGAGTATGACACCAGTACTTTAACTCCATAAACAAATGAACTTGAATATAATTTGAAGGGAAGGTGTTCGAAGGTGTATAATTTGTGCATTACAATTCACTCTATGAAAATGATAATCTCTCAAGATTTTCTTAGCACAATATTATCACGTATTAAGTGCGATTTCAAAGTGTTCATATACGTAGAATTTTCGTATACACAAGTTTATGCATTACATTCCACTCCATGGAAATGATAAATGATCAGGATTTTATTAGCACAACATTATCATGACCTAAGTGCGATTTTAAAGAGTCCAAAGGTGTATAATTTTTGTATATGTCAGTTTATGCATTACATTCCACTATATGAAAATGATAATCTCTCAAGATTTTATTAGCACAACATTATCATGTATTAAGTGTGATTTCAAAGAGTTCAAAGGTGTATAATTTTTGTATATGCAAGTTTATGCATTATATTTCACTCCATGGAAATGGTAATCTCTCAAGATTTTCTTAGCACAACATTATCACGTATTAAGTGTGATTTCAAAGAGTTCAAAGGTGCATAATTTTTGTATACGCAAGTTTATGCATTATATTTCACTCCATGGAAATGGTAATCTCTCAAGATTTTCTTAGCACAACATTATCACGTATTAAGTGCGATTTCAAAGAGTTCAAAGGTGTATAATTTTTGTATATGCATTATATTTCACTCCACAGAAATGGTAATCTCTCAAGATTTTCTTAGCATAACATTATCACGTATTAAGTGCGATTTAAAAGAGTTCAGAGGTGTATAAACTTTGTATATGCAAGTTTATGCATTACATTCCACTCTACAAAAATGGGGGAGAAAATAATAATCTTTCAAAATTTTGTTAGCACATCATTATCATGTATTAAGTGCGATTTAAAAGTGTTCAAAGGTTTATAATTTCCGCATATGAAAGTTTGTGCATTACATTCCACTATGAAAATGATAATCTCTCAAGATTTTCTTAGCACGACATTATCACGTATTAAGTGCGATTTCAAAGAGTTCAAAGGTGTATAATTTTTGTATACGCAAGTTTACGCATTATATTTCACTCCATGGAAATGATAAATGATCAGGATTTTATTAGCACAACATTATCATGTCCTAAGTGCGATTTAAAAGACTTCAAAGGTGTATAATTTTCGTATATGCATAACATTTCACTATATGAAAATGAAGCAACGGCACGGGCGCGGGAGCAGGGCTGGCTCGGGGTCCCAACTTGCAACGCCAACCTAGGTAAGTTGTGGGTTTGGAGCTCACGTGGATAAGCTGTGGGTCCGGCGCTCACGTGGATAAGTTGTGGGTCCAATGCTAATTTGGATAAGTTGAGAGAGGTGTCCACTATGGGAATCGACTGAACGTGGCCCCACTTGTCAGCATGTAATGGTAAGGGTACACTACGGGACCTGACAGAACGCGGCTCTACTCGTCAGCATGTAACGGCGAGGGTCCACTATGTGACCCGACTGAACACGACCCCACTTGTCAGCACGTAACGGCAAGGCTGACGGACGGCGAGTTTCATACCATGTGAGAGCTTCATACAAGGAGATGGGCAAAAGTGAGGAAAAGCCAAGCAGCTCGGGAAAACTGAGTACAACTAATGAACCGAGGGCATAAAAAAGAAATTCCATACTTTAACTATTAAAGAATGTTTATAATTGATGTCTACTAGAGCTAAAAATGATTCTTTATATAATCCTGATTTCAGCACTAAGCTGGAAAAATACTTCGGATAACTCCTGATCTTATGCCTGAAGTACGCAAAACAATGAAAGAAAAAGTATACCTTCTGAACTTGTTAAGGAAAACAAGTAGACTTGTTACAAGTTTTAACTAAAGAAGATGAAACTAGGAAAGTTTTTCAAGAATTAAAACATCGACAAGCAAAATCTCATAATAACCTGCATAAGCACTTTCAAAAACATAAAAGGATTTTGGCGGAACTCACGGAAAATTATGATGAGATCGTCCAAGAAATAAAATTATTTCACAAGTATCTTAGTATGATTGAAACCTAGTGTGAACAAATAGCATCTGGTTATTAAATTTTTCTTCGAGATGATATAGATATTCATGTTTCTACTAATGTTGTTACAAGAAGAGGTGCAATTGTTACAAGACCATTAGGACCACCAGAATATGAAGCTAAAAAGAGCGAAAGGAAAAAGCCTTGCTCAAAGCAAGCCAAGAAGGTGATACACTGGTGGATCCTCGGGGTGAAATTGCTCAAGAAACACAAGATCAAACCAAGGAGGGCCAAGATGATGCACAGGATGACCGTTATGACTCTGATGCAGAGACGGTTGATCCAAGAGAAGAAAAATAAATAAGCAATGAAGATGAAGTTGTTGTAGTAGAAAAGAAGAAAAGCGATAAGCAACAACAAAAGAAAGCAACAAAAGAGCCTGACCCCCGACAAAAGGTAAAAGACAAGATAAGAAAGGTGAGAAAAGGCTTCCTTATCCAGATCAAAAAAAGAAAGCACTAGATCAGGTAATCTATGATTCTTTTACAAAAGCACTTGGTGACCTTCGTCTAGAAATTCCATTTGTGGATGCAATCAAAGTTCCTACCTATTCTAAATTCATCTGTGGTATTCTTAGTAGAAAGAAAAAATAACTGAAACCATTGCCATGGTGACTAGTTATCCTGCTAATGGGAAGCTATTGTCTAAATCAGGAGATCCCGGAATACCAACTATTTCATGCTCAATAGGCAAAACTGATATTCACAATGCCTTTTGTGATTTAGGTGCAGGAGTTAGTGTAATGCCATACTCCCTATATAAAAGGTTAGGATTAGGGGAGTATTCCCCTACTACTATCACTTTACAGATGGTTGACAAGTCCACTAAACAACCCATTGGTATGATTGAGGATGTTCTACTTAGAATAGATGAGCATGTTATTCCCACTGATTTTATTATTCTTGAGATGCCAGAAGATGAAAAATTATCTATAATACTTGGAAGACCTTTCCTTAGTACTGCAGGAGCATTAGTTGATTGTGCTGAGGGAAAATAATCTTCCATGTTTATGATGCTGAAATCATCCGGTATTTTCCAAAGAAGCTAGAAGCAGGAGAAACATATATTCCACCGGCAAAACGAGTTCATGTGGTAAGTGCATTTGATAAGGGGCAACCCAAGGTAAGAATTTGAGAACAGAGAAGGGGTTGAGTTATTCAACAATTCTTAATAAAATGCTTAATGGGAGTCAACCCATCACATCAACAAAATGAACTAAAGAATAATTAGCTCATCACATTCCTACAACTTTTTCACAGACATTCTTGCAAAAGCGCGCCCATGAAGATGCAGCTGTCAAAAAGTAGTAGAAACATCGACTAAATGAATGTAGAATAAGTATAAAAATAAAAGTTTGAGTTTTAATCTACAAAGGTTAAAATTATGCTCTTTACATGTTGATGTTAGTCGACAGTTTCTACTGTCATTTTTCTGTCAAAAATAAGGTATTTCATTGAGTTTCGAGATAAGAGAGTATTCTCGAAGAAATAGAAAAATTTGATGACTACTCATGGTTTAACAACCAACTATACGGCAGGAATAAAAATTCCGGCCGTATAGATATCTTTGCCATCAACAAGTTTTCTTTTGAAGGAATAGAGAATTTAACGACCAACTATACGGTGGGAATAAAAATTCCGGTCTTATAGATATCAATGCCTTCGTACAATTTCTTCTCAAAGGTACTAACTGTTTAACAAGCAACTATACGCGGGAATAAAAATTCCGGCCGTATAGTTTCGATCGTATAGATATCGATGCCTTTTTTTGAGAATTTATCTCGAGGGTATAGACGGTTTAACAACCAACTATACGGCGGGATCATTATGATATGGCCATATAGTTACATCTGTATAGATGTGTTCTGCATAAAGAAACCCTAGTTGGCAGCGCCGCTGCAATTATACGGGCGGAACTACATATCTCGCCCGTATAGTTCCGGCCGTATAGTTCGGCGCGACCACAAAATCGGGCCGGGGAGGCTAGGTTTCTTCTCCTTCCTCGTTATTTCTCTCATATTCTCTCTTCAAACCTCTCAAAACCACCCTAGAACTCTTGGTTCTTTATGGATTTTGTTTGTTTGAGTGGGGGAATCAACAGATCGGTATGTTTCTCTCCCTATCCATGCTTTATTTTCAGATTTCCATGGTTGAAACTCTCACATTGATATAGTTGATGAACTCAAGCTTGTTTAGCTTTACCTATTGATTTCTCACGTTAGGATTGAATTTTTCCATGTAGGATCGTTCGTATATCATGTAGAAACTATATGCCTAAGGTTTTATGGTGAAATTTCAGTGCATCAAGATGAACAAAATCGGTAACATTTCTCACAAGAGCAAGCGCCAACGTGGCGAGAGCTTGGGGTCCCAAGCCAAATGCAACCCCAAGTTAGCCATAGTTTCATCAAGGAGGGTGCTTCCCACATGTTGGGCCGACCATAGCTTTCTCACCGTGGCGGGTTTAAAGGCGGACTTTGACCTCATGTGTAACAAGGCCGGGCTGACAGTACTCGGCTTCGCAAGCCACGACACCTACACCGAGCTTACCCATGAGTTCCTTGCCTCCTTCTATGACGACCACAGGGAGAAAGGTAATGCATGCACGGTAAGCTTCACCATGAATCGGTAGCACTATGACATAACTTTTGAACAATTTTGCGATGTTTCGGCTTCCCTCATGTTGGGGAGTCAACTGTTACTAACCTCTATAGCGTCACAAGTGGAGAAACTTGGGAGGCTATTTCTGATAATGGTGGCACCGAATTCTACCAGAAGAAGATGTCCACCATTCAGAACCCAACAATTCACTACTATGCCTTGTTCCTCGCCAACACACTATTGGGAAGAGGTGATACCGGTTCCATGGCCAATGCGGACATGGCAATGATCACCAAGGCTCTCTTTCCCACTGCACCGCAAATCCCCAACCCTGCAGCTCTACTCATCTAGAACTTTCTCCACCAAAGCAACAAGAAGAAAGGTGGTATTTGCATTTGTGGATTGGTAACCCACCTTGCCCATGCATTAAATATTATACTACCTATTATGCAATCTGTTGACGGTTCCAAACTTATGGACGTCAAGTACTTGACTGCTTGTGGCTTCCTTGGTGTTTACTAAGCTAACTAGAGGCTCCGAGCATATCAGTTTGGTTATCTTGGTGATGCACAAGGTGAGAAGGTTCTGTTGCCCTGTCCCTAAGCCTTCTCGATTGTAGATAAGGACACTTGGATCCTCACCAAGGACCAAGTGATGGAGATCATGGCTGAACTCCAGCCTGAGGAAGATGAAGAAGGAGAGTAGTAGGATGACGATGAGCAGGAGCATGAGGATGAGCAAGGATACAACCCTACTTGGGAGGGACAGCAACAGCAGTAGCAAGGGGGAGCTTGGGACCCGTGGCCCAACCAGCCGTAGCAGGGGTACAGTTGTGTCCCCTATCAAGAATTCCAGCAACTCAACCAGCGAGTTGGGGAGATTCACCACACTCTTCAAGGAGTGAATCAAGATGTGAGTGCCTTAACTCACAACTTCAGTCACTTCATGACCCACTTCCTCGACTACTACCAGCAGTATCCTCACCAGCCACCGAATGATGGCAACAACTGAGCCTGGCAATAGCCTAAGCTTGGGGGAGGTTTCAAAACCTCCAAACCTTGCATTCATATTTTCATTTCTTCTTTTGATTTATTTTACTTCTTAAAAATTGCATGTTTACTTTCAGTTTGCATTCCTAAAACAAAAATACAAAAAAAATAGTTGTAACTGTTATTGCAAGTTCGTTTCTATGTTTCTCTCGGAGATTGCTCAATTTCAGGTGACTTGGCAATATGGAAATACAGAGGCAGTTCGACTCAAATATGAGAATGAATCAAGCAAGAGGAGGTATCACATTCCTTGCATCATCTTTTCTGCAATCTTAAATTGATCCTACAATTGTTTACTCGCTTGCATTGGAGTCACTCCCCACTTAGCTTGTTATCCTATAAATTCTATTCCTTTCCTAGTGTCTCCTTTTTTAGCTTTGAAACAGTGAGCAATGAACTTGGTTAAAATATTTCCTACATTTTTACAACAAGAAAAAGCATCCAAAAGATTACTTGAGTCCATGTTTAGCCCAAAGAATTTGATTTTAGAACTACTCCATCCCATTTGAGCTTAATATAAATAGACTCGATAGTACCCTTGAATGAAATTGTTTGATAAAATGGATGCTTCGAAGTAGTAGAGATTATGCCACTGCATTTTCTAATAATTACCGTAAGATATTGCTTTACGCGTGTCATTACAACACTGTTGTGCTCCATGGGGAACCATTAACTCTGCTAGCCAACGAACAATCTAAAATGTGGGAAACCACTTGATTTCGGCTATTGAGTTATGTAAACGTCTGTAGCAGCAATGCTATGATGGGTAAAATTTTAGTCTCCTCGTGGTTTCACGTTCCAAGTGAAGTTGTAGTACTCCTCTGGCCCATTGTTACTAAACATATTCATTGGCATGGTCACGAGTGCGCAACACAGTCCCAATTAACATGTTAAAAATAGTGGCATGATTTCTCTATGAAAGAGCTGAAGTTTTTGAAAGGCAAAAGAAGGAAAAAGGTGCTTTGATAGTCTTGAAATTTTGACATGGGAATAGATGAGTTGTTCTTAAATTGAATATTTTGGTGCCAACTTGAGAACTCTTAATTGATTAAAGAAACAAGAGCAAAAAGTTTTCATCTCTCAACAAAGAGAGATACCAAAAGAATTTGTCTCCCTTTCCTAGCTAAACTTTTGACACTTGCTTGGGCATATGATTTATTTGCTAGCAAGATATACGTGGTTTGGAAGTGGTCTCAGTGAAATCTTGTAAATACTTGTATGATCATGTTTAAGATTGCATGGATTGTGAAGAAAAGAATTTGACACCAATCTAAGCTTGTAAGTTCTTTTATTTCAGTCTCGAATCTCCGTTATTCTTCTTTATTTCCTTGTCACTTGAGGGTGAGCAACATATAAGCTTGGGGGAGTTGATAGCTGTGAGATTTGACACATTTTTGATGGTTTTTATTGATAGTTTTCTCCCGAATTTGATCGTTTTCTAGCTTTACCTAACACTAATACTTCGATAGCAAAGAAAACTTGGTTTTTAATGTGTGTTTCGGGTTCTAAACATCAATAGAGGGTTTTAACTAGAGAAACGCAATATTCGAGCGAAAACAAGCAGGTCTCTCTTTGGAAGAAATCAAGGGAAGCGTGCAGAGGCTTTAACATGCAACTATACGGCGGGAACAATTTTCCTGGCCGTATAGTTCCTGTCGTATAGCTGTCGCCGCCTCCGTCTTGTCAAAAGGGACAACTTCTGTGAAGAGGCTAGGGACGAAAACACAACACAGCAGCCGCCATCCCATCCAGAAGGGAGAAAGAAGTGTTCCGGAGAAGAAGGGAAAGACGTTCTTCATCTCTCTCCATGATCTTCGACCTCCTATCCAATACACCCCCATATCCATTACTTGTACTTGAGAGAGAGAGAGAGAGATCTTCATCTTGCAAGACTAGGGTTTGAGATTATTTCTTCCCATCTTGAATTGTGTTGGATTACTTTTCTATTCTTATTGTAGATCTCCACGGTAATATCGAGAAGAACTCCCTTTATTTGATTATATTGATGATGCTTTCTTCTCTCATGTGTGAGTAAGTTCCTTGGGCGTGGGAGATGTGATGTGCCTCTATATATTCCATTAGTTTGTGATTTATTCTAATTACTATATTATGCGTGCTAGACTATCTGTGGGATGCCTAATGCTTGTTGTCCAATTAAGGGCCCAGACAACATGATGCTTTGTTCTACATAGATAGGATCTTGTTCGCTAGCAGACCGGCAACCCCCGAGTGACATGGGAATATCAATGTAAAACTAGTAGACTCGAGGATAACGAGGAACCACCATGCTTATTGCATTAGTCCGATCCAAGGACCTTAATCGCTAAGTGACCTGAAGGGTCTTAATCGTCTAGTGTCTGACCATGGTTTTGGTAACAGACTAGTAGGATTATTGAAGTTGGGATGAAATCTACCAAGAGGAGTTCCGGGTAATTATTGGTTGCTCGCCTACACATATACTTATAAGATTATAATTGTTACACACATTATTCGTCCATCTGGCACAGTCACTATCAACATGAACTGTATCTCCCCGTGCCTCTTTCGCCATATGCAGAAAAAAAAACCGAATCGTTCTTTACTTTTATGCTTTTTATTTCTAAAGTTTACATTTTAGTTTTATTTAATATAACCAGTTTAATCAAAATTCCATTCTCATTTTTACACTTGCAGTCAACTCACTCGAATACCTGTGACAACTTTGGGTGTGACAGAGACTTCACCATAAACACTTGCCTTTGGGCTCCATGTGGGATCGATATCTATACTTTGAAACTAGATATAAACGATCTATGCACTTGCAGACATCAGAATGTCCATCACATCATTCTGCAATGATATGACCCCATTGTCAATTGGCATAAATGCCCATGATCTTGAAACCCGGACCATGCTCATGACCAACGAACTAGTATGAATACAGGCTACTAGGGACTTGGTTGTTTCATACCAGACATATACCAATGTTTCTACTTGATACAGTTATAGCACAATATGAAACTATTATAAACTAATTGAGATATGACAATAAAAACCTATTTATTATTATCCTCTATGGCATATCTCCTTCAGTTGTGACCACCATGACGATGACCATTATGGTTGTGGACATTGTGATTGTGACCATTGTGGTTATGGGGTCGTGGTGATGAAGTGTGTTGCTTCTGGTATGGAGTAGAGTTGTTCTTGTGTGATGTGGACTTCCTCTTACGGTTCTCTATACTCCTCTGTTTACTTCGACCATGACTCCCCTGACAAGAAGTTCCTGGTAGTTGCTAAATTTCGAATCCAGAAGCTGGATGGATATTTCATCATTAAGTCCTCTCATGAACTCTTCCTTCCTCTTGGCATCAGTGGAAACAGCATCAGGTGCATAACGTGCTAACTTGTTGAAAAGTTCTGCATACTCGGAGACAGAGCGGTGTAGTTGATGCAAGTCACGAAACTCATGCCTCTTTAGTGACAGGACACCAGTAGCCACATGATGAGTGTGGAAAGCTCCTTCGAACTGGTTCTAGGTAATAGCATCAATATCTGGCTAGGTTACTTGATAGTTATGCCACCATTTAGCAGCAGGTCCTTCAAGTTGGTGTGCGGAAAAACGCACCCTGTCATCTCCAACATCTTGGACAATGTCTAACTTCTTATTGATGGTGTGGAGCCAGTCATCCGCCACAATTGGCTCAGGGCTGTGAGAGAAACTTGGAGGGTTCAGCTTCAGAAACCGAGTCAAGTGATCATGCTGGGGTGGGTTGTTGTTGTTGTTCTACATGTTTTGAGTGAGGAGTTGAATCAGCTGGTTCTGAGTGTTTAGGAGTTGGGTAATCTCTAGAGGGAGATTATTCTTCACACGTCTTGGCGCCATCTATGGGGTTGGGGGAACAAGTTAAGAGATAGATAGAAAGACTAAGGAATAAATTCCTACCCTTATGCAACACACGAGAAACACGAAAAGCACACATGGCACACCACAATTAACACAAATCGTCCAAGTTTAATTAAACCAACCATGTTTGGTATATTATTACAAACCACGAATAACGTTTAAAGATAAAGTAAGGTGGTCCAACTAACTACCCTACTCGTCCAGAACCTCCACTTCCTTGCCCTCAAACGAGTAACCATCCTCCAGCAATGGTGCCTTGTATAACTCCATATCCTTTGTCGTGGCTTCTAGCTTCTCTTGAAGGTCCTTCTTCACATCTTTCAACTCATTTGTTGTGGCTTCGAGCTTCTATTGAAGTTCCTTCTTGTCATCTTGCAGCTCCTCAATCAGTTTTGACTCCTTAGTCATCGGTGTGATCTTCTCTTCCAAGTCCCTCTTTGTAGCACGTAGCTCCTTAATGATGTCACAAAGGGTATCAAACTCCACCTCATTGTTCTTGAGTATCACCTTCTATTCCCTAATCTTCTTGTTCTTTTCCTGCACTCTCTTCTCTTGGCTGGAGAACCTCTTCTCTTCGACTTGGAAATTCTCTTCTTGGGCTTGGATCTCCTCATCTTGTTCTTTTATCTCCTTGTCCTTCTCCTTGATTAGAGAGCACCACTCATCATTCCTTAGGATCTCAAAGAAGCTACCCTCCTCAAGGTCATTGATATGGCACTCTAGGTTTGGTAGTAGATCCTTCAGCGCTTGGTGGTCTCCCTTTCTTCCGAGCTTAACTCGATTGGAACTCCTTCCTTATTACGCCTCCAAAAGTTTTGGGTGTAATGGCCTTCAAGGTCTTGGAAATGATGTCCACATAGGCGTCCAATAAGCTCTTGCATGCTAGAGCTAAGGCCTTTCTCCTTGGAGTCACTAACGAAGTTCATCTTGAGTCCTCTGTCTTAGGCTTGGTGCTTTGCCCTGGTTGGATGACCTTGATTCCCCAGCAGCCTTCCCTTTAGAACTTCCTCAATAGGTTTCCTTGTATTATGGTATGGGTAGCTCCAATTGCTCAATGATGTCGAGAAGGCATCCCTCGAAGTGAATGTACTTGAAGTCCTTGGCGGTGTCATAGTGGAAGCTTGTCATCTTTGAGTTGGAAGAAAAGAAGATTAGATACATAAAATAAGTAATAAGGAAAGCAATTACTAGAAGTGCATAAATAACTTAGAAGAAGAAAGCAAGCAAAAAGTCCTAATGTCTAAGGGTGTTTCCAATCCTAGGGTCACATCCTACAGTCAACTTTGTCCTCTGATACCATCTTTTCTGACCTAGGATTGATAAAGATCCTAAGTCCATGTGATTGTCATGCTACTCCCTAGATCAATAGCTAGCACTCATAGTCGATGAAATATCATATAAAACACAAGTCATTAACACGAACAATCCATAGTATAATTTATTACATCTTTGCCTAGCTTATAACTAGCTCAAATAAACAGTGGAAACTTAATAAAACTTGAGTCCATCAACGCCCCAGGCTTGTTGAGTGTAGACCCGCGAATCCTAAACACATTTCAATCTTTGGATTCTGCACATGAAACGTGCAGCCAAACGAGTTGGTCAATACTTTGAATGTATTTGCAAATTACACTAAGGAAAGAATTATACTATCTCTACATGCAAGGCTAGGAGAAGGCTTGAAGTTTATTTACATAAAGCCAATTTACTTAAGTTAATAAGAAGAGAGGAAATCCTTTTATCCTACTTTGTAAACATTTACTTAGAAAATATAGGGTCGAGTGGAACACAAGGATATTATGCACCAAGTGTCCAATCCTTAATCTAACACTTGGATATTACACATCAATTCCCAAAATCCCACACATGAGCGATATTACATACGCCACGGGGTTTTATAAAACTTTTTGAAAAGAGAGGGGAATATCCTTCAGAGGCTCCAGCCTTTAGATACTCAAGTTGTTCTTTTCTGTGAACTCAGTTGATCGATCAGATTGAATACTCTCGAGAGGTTGTGCACTTTACCCACAACACGATCAAGTCCTTTTACAGACAAGACCATGGCGAAGCCTTCCCTTAGTAGCCCATCTACCTTCTGGCTCTGCCCATCCCAAAATATCCTGCAAATAACGGTACCTAGGTGAGATTTCCCACTAAGTACTAAGCTAAGACAAAGCCCATATGTATTGTGGTTGCACTTGAAGCTTCTGACTTCTGGAGCATGGCAGACTTCTGTTATTCCGGGACGACCATCCTCCACCAAAATTTCACTTGTTGTCCCGACAACCAATCTGCCCAGAAGAAACTCAGTTTTTATTTGGAAGTACAATTGAGGGGAAAAGGTTCGCTCAAGGGAGCTTTTATACTTAGAAAATTTTCAGTCTTTGAACTCCCTAACAATATTTTATATATATAGCATAGCACAAGCAATACGTAGAAAAATTCAGAGATAAACTATTAGGCAGGGGAAATCCTAAGTATAGAACTACTCATTGTATACTACAAAAATATCGCACTTGCAAAATATTGCTAAGTAATTCAACCAAAAACATCATACACATGCATACTACTATTTTGAAGAGAAAAACATGCATAGTAGTCAAAATTGGGACAACATATGAACAAGAGGTGTAACTTGCCTTGATCCAAAGAGCACTCTAAGCAACAATACTCCTCAGTGCACTCTGAGCAATCTAGCGAAAACATAAAAATAGATCTATTCACAAATTTGCACAAATCAATGCCACAAAGGTAGATATGCATGCATGCAACATGGTAATATGCCAAGGATGAGTTTAATTGGACCAAGAAAATTATACATGTGTTGTATTATGTTAATGGTGTCAGTAGTATTGATTTCCCACAGATTTCAATTAATTTGGATGATTAAAACACTAAATATGATCATAATAGGGTCTAAACTTCCAATCTACCACGGGGTAGATCTAAAAGCTCTAAGGAAACATATTTCAACACCAAACTGTAGATCTCGTAATTACGAGGCCAACGTGACAAGAATCAACTAAAACAGAGCTACTATTATTTTTATATGAATTTTGCAAGATTCAGAGTTTTCTGTTTTTAAAACTATTGCAATTATTTCTCGTCTATTGGATCTTGATCTAGCAGCCACGATGCGTCAGCTCCCCCATAGCTTGGCTCGGTTCCAGCGGCGGGGCTCCCGGCTTGGCATGGCTCGTCTCATCCGATGTAGCGCTCCGTGATTAGCCGAAAACAATTCGGCGGCTAAAACTAATCGACGCCCTAGGTTTACGATCAGACGGAATAGGGCAGTGGCAACTTATAGCACTCAGCGAGCGGAAGTGATGGTGGTGATGAGGTCGACGCGGTCAGGTAGCGGTGCTTAGCGATGTTCTCGTGAGCTCCTAGATCGGTGAAGCGGTCCATGACATGCGGTACGCGGTGACGGTTGCGTCCTTGTCTTCCGTCCTCCTGGTCCCAAGCGGTGTCCTCCGTCGGCTGTTGTCCTCGGACTCCGACGAAGCTCCAACATGGCCTCCTTGTTGTCCTAGTGCTCTAGAAGCAGGGAAAAACATCACCGCGACACGGTGGTACAAAAGGAAGTAGAAGAGGTATCGAAACAAGGAGGAAGGCCTCGAAACCTGGGCTTCTAAGGGCGGCAGTGCTCTCCGGCAAGATTGGAAACATCCTCGAAATTCGGCAGCATAGTGGCGATTTGTTAGATTTTAGGGTTTTGGGGCGGTGTGGCGAGGGGATTAAATAGAGGGGGAATCATGAAGCAGGGGGGCACGGACTCTGTTCCAATTCGGCCAAGAATCCTGTCGGAAGGTTGATCTCGGGCTCTACCCAGACTCAGCGAGAGGAGGGGGATGAGATGTGGGTCCAGGGTGTGACCGGTGGATCATGCAGGCAGACACGCGCAGTTGCTATGGGCCGGCCTACTTAGACTGTGCTTCGCGCCGCTCACTCGGCTGGCACACGCGGTAGGTACTACGGGCTGGTTTCGCCTGGCCCGCTTAGGTTAGGTTCCCCTTTTTTTCAATTTGTATCTTCTTAATAACTTTCTCATTTTAACCCCAAATTCAATGATTTCGGTCTCTACATTTTTGTAAAAATAAGTAGATAACTATAGGATCATACTTTCAAACTTTTAAATAGTTTTGAAGGCTGGGATTGCAAAAAAAACTTTATCACTATAGGACTATTTAGGAAAACCAAAATTAGGGTTTTGTGAAAAGGATTTATATGCAAATTTTTGTTTGATGCAATGCCATGAATGGTATCTTCTTAGTAACATCTGGAATTGAAAATTTGGGTTGTTACATGTGCTTATAGTATCTCCATCCATATGTGATTGTTGTTATTAGTATGAAGTGCAAGATTGATTGTCTTTGTTATGTGTAATGCTTGTTATCTAATTTAAGACTCGAGATAACATGATCCAGAGAACCACATAGACAAGATATTTTTTGCTATAGAATTGGCGACCTCCGAGTGACATGGCTAATATCAAAGAGGATCTAGTATAATTCGAGGAGCACGAGGAACCACGAATCTTAAGGCCTTGATTCGGTCTCATGACCTTCAATGTTGTGTTGACCATGGTTTGTGGTAATAGGTAAAATAATCATGAGAGTCAGATGAATCCACCTGGTGGAGTCTCGGTAAATAATGGGTTGCTCACCTACTTGCACACTTATATGAAGAATTACAATTACCTATTCCATTTGGCATGTTTACTATCACCATGAACTGAATCTCTCTGTGCCTAACCTATCATCTACAGGAACCTCAGTCAACCTTTGTACTCTTTAATTTTATGTTATTTACTTTTAATCTCTGTTCAAACTCCATTTCACACTCAACCACAATCACCATATTTTCACCTTCAATACTTGCAGTCAATTCACTCAAGACTAGTGACACCTTGGTGCAACAGAAACACATAAATAAACGCTTGTCTAGGCTCCTTGTTCAAATTGATATAAAACCAGAAGTCATACGGATACCTTCGATCCAGATTACGGATGTAGTATAGCTCGTTTTCTCTAGTAGACCTAGGTTATTGAATCCACGAGAAGCGAATGCGTAGTGAAGTTACTTTAATGGACCTTCAGGAGTTTTAGAATTCCTTTTGTGTTTTTACCGGACTAGTAGCTTGCTTCTTTTTGTTGTTGTCTATGATGGAGAGAGAAGGCCTAGGGCGTTCGGTTTCACCTGTAGCTGTGCAAAAACATCTGATGGAAATAAAAGATAGAAATAAAGTATGCGTATACTTGTTAGAGCAAGATAAATTATATGTGGGCAGTGCATCCATAATTGCTATTGCCTCCGCAACCGCTTATAGCAATAACCTACTAGTATCATCCATAGAAGAAAGAGAACTGATGATATGCATAGTGATGTCACGGTTAATCCCAAGGAAATCCCTCACATACAGTCGTACTACCCCTTCTGTCACTGGGGTTCCCAACCTGCAGATCATTCATCACTCATACTTCCTATACCTGGCTCAACCCTCGGGGTCTTGGGTACCTGACAAGTCCTTGGATTGAGGCAAGAGAGGATACAATAATCATCATGTCATACAAACTAATACACGATCCCATCCATGATAAATCACATGCACAATTGCTACATGGCTAGGCCGAAGCCCTTAGACCAAGGAGAATTACTCACACATAGAGACGAGATCAACAATCACAAACATTGTAATGAAAATCATGAGATTGATAGCAATAGTCTTACAATGTCGCCAATCGAAGAAGATATCTACTATTACAAGTGGTGGAGTATGACTATGGAGATGGAGAAGGGTTTGGAGATCTGGAGGCGGCTGGAGATCTGTGGCAGAGACTTTTTGGCGAAGTCTGGATTCTTCGGGGCTTGATTTCTCGTCGCCCGAGGCTTCTTTATATAGGGGTCCCTTCATGAAAGTTGTTCTGTTTGACCTAACAGTGGTGATGCCAACTATACGACCGAAGCTATACGGTCGGAAATTTTGATTTGGCCGTATAGTTGGTCATTATGGCATCTGCCTTCATTGTTCGGCTCCAGGTTTCTTCTGGTTGTTGGAAATCTCGTTTCTTTGACTTTAATGTAGTGATTCCCTCCTTTAAATGGCATTATCTGCGCAGGAAAAATACAAGAAGAAAGGAATGCATACCCCTCTGAACATTAGCATTAGTGGCAGGGTTTAGAGAGATATTTCATCAAAAATATGATTAATATCTAGTTTAAATGTGGACATAGATGGCTATATTTCAGAGCCATCAACCTCCCCAAGCTTAAACTTGATCGTCCCGAGCAAGAAAATCAAAATCAAAAAGGAACTCAGCATTTAAACTGAAACAGCGAGATGGTGGTCTTACTCATGATTAATAGTCCCATCTTTCCTCCACTTCATAAATCTGAAAAACATCAGCGTAGATAGAGTAATGGCAAGCATATCATATGGGTTTCATGCATCCTTATAGCGCAGCAAAATTATTGTAAACATGGATTATCCAAATGAGTAAACTTTATTCCATGTCAAGTAATCAACTCATAGGCTTGCCTTTGAACAGTAAAGTATAATTATGTAGATTAAGAGTGTGAGAGTTGTCATGAAAAGCATATATACTAGAGTATCTCAATTCTCCCACATCAATGAATTAAGACTTTGCAAGAACTACTTTTCTATTCATTGTCCTTCAAGAATTTTAGTTTTTAAGTAATTGAGAGCATGCCAAAGATTTTTATTAGTTTATCGGGCTGTGATGGACACTTGTGGCATCACTAAGGTTTTTGTTCCTTTTGCATAATGATTACTCATAATAGCCAGAGGAGTGATTCCATCATGATTACAGCTACCCGGGAGTGCCAAGAATCTTACCCACTATAGCATTGCTGCTACAAGTGTTTAATCAACTCATAATCGAAATCTAGGAGTTTCCTCCATGAAGATCGTTCGTAGGCCAGCGGAGTTGTTGGCATCCCATGAAGTTTGACACGCGTAAAGCTATATCATTCTTATGATTAACAAGTCAATCTTTGTCATACTCACAAAAACCGCTAAACATTAATTCAATCAAACAAATCCTTTCAAAGAGAGCTATCAAGTCAATCCACATTTTCAGTGGTGTTGAGTGTCTCTAGAAATAGGCCTTCAGGACTAAGAACTACAACACTCAAGCCTTCAATGGTGAGACTTTTTCTTATTACCATTGTTTAGCAATTTTTAGGAAATACTTGGTTAATTACGAGAGATGGAACAAAATGAGCCCAATTAAATACCCATGCAAACGACAATCTTACTATGATACAAAATGAGCCCAATTAAATATTCCAACATTTACTACAAACTAGCATGGGTTTCTCAAACTTCAAAAGTGGGGAGTCATAAGGCATACCTCTCATGTTTGGTTCCACTTCTCTCTTCCTTTTTTATTTCTTTCTTGGAAACTCGAAGTTGATCACTCTCCTGCAAATATATGAAGACCTCGAGGCGGAAATAAAAGAAAGAGGGAAAATAAGGAAAAATAGAGAAATCTTTTTGTGATTTTAAGAGAGGAACTTTAAAGAATAGAAAATTGGTGGCAAAGCTCGGCTAGAAAAATTCGAAAAAAAATAGAAAGAACTAAAGATAAAGTGTTGGGGAAACCAACACGAGTGCTTATAAACTCAAATAAAAACATAACCTCGAAATAAATAAAAGCAAATAAACGCCAAATAAAGATACATGAGGAAACTTCCCCAAGATTAGGCTTTTGCAAGCCCTTCAAATCATTGTGGTGGCAGGAAAAAGTCATTACTCCAGTTCGCAAATTGAGTTGAGAGGTTACTTGTTGATTCTCGGAGGTTCAAAGAGAAGTTGTGCATCCTTTCCACTGTCCCTCCAAGTCCTTGGAATCGTGGTATGTGGCGAACCGGGTTTGTGGCTGCTCTTCTTGATAAGGAACTTCTTGCTCCTCCTCTTGGTCCACATCCTCTTCAGGAATTTCTTCCTCGGGTTGGTGCTTCTCAACCTGCAAATCATATAGCAAACGTCCTTCCTCGATAGATAAAAGACCATTAGGCATAGGAGCAGGATAGATACGCCCAGCTCCAGCAATAAGCAGGTAATAAACACAACCTCTCCTAGTGAGCATTCCACAGGCCCTCAAGGTTGAGAAACCAACATGTGTCTCACCTAGTACTGGTTGCAACTCACCTAGATCAATGTCTAGGGCAGTGGCAAGCATGGTGATGACACCTCCTCCTGTGATTGGCCCTTGGCTTTGGGAGGCTTGCTGCTCCAGGTAGCGCACAAGGATCACGCCCAAGTTGAGTGACAGGTTGCAGTTGATATAAGCAGCCTTTGCGAGGACTAGGATGTCCTCCTTGTTGAGTCTCGTGAACTCATTACGTGCCTGCAAGGTGTTAGAAATAACATAGAACAAATAGAGAATTGCAGGATGTTGAATATTCTTCCCCTTGTTCACTCTACTATTGAAGCTCATTCCATTATAGTATTGATCGGGGGGAGGAATTAAGCCAGTAAAGGATGCGCGTAAAGCATGAACATCATTGTTTGGCAAATTAAAGCATGCGCACCATTCATCTAATGTTAAAGTGTAATTGTTGTTCATCAGACGAAAAGAAATAGTATCCTCTCCTTGCCATAGTTTAACGATGCTTTGCAACGAACTTAGGAATTCAATGGTTAAGCGGTGATAAGTAGGTACATCATTGTACACAAAGTTTTGCAGGCCAGCTCTATTGCAAAGTAAATTAAAGTCATCAGAAATACCAAGTTGGTTCAATATAATGGAGCAAGCCCACTTGGTGTCCTTCACTTCGTGGTTCTTGATCTTGTTGAAGCATTCACGATGGGCCTCATCCTTGAACCGTATCCCCATGCGTTCTAGGGTGATAGCCCGAGAAGCGCTAGCGGTGGCACGAGCATGATTTTGGCTCCTTGTGTTCATCCTCTAAAACATTGAAGAAAGGCAAAAATAAAACTTTTTGATCCAATAACAGTAAGTATAATATATTCCTCATCTAAGCACACTAAAGAATCTCCTCAAGATAATAATCTAGGCAAGAAAATCATGGCAATTGGTTCATAGTAGGTCTCACCCTAGATTGATAATGACAATAGATCGAAGATGAATTTGCAAAAAGTAATTGGAGGATTAGAGGAGAAACATACCGTAGATCACTTGTGTGCGAGGAAATCGAACGAAATTGAGTAGAGATGAATATCCCTTGAGGTTTTGAGAGAGTTTGGAGGTAGAAGAAAGAAAAAGGATTGAAGTTTTGGAGTTGGGAGTACCTTCCCGTGCAATTTTGTGGTCGAACGCAACTATACGGGCACAACTATACGGGCGCAACATGCGTTCCGGCTGTATAGTTGGTGTTCTATCAAAATATTAGGGTTTCCTCCTGGCGGCGCAACTATACGGATGCAACTATACGGGCGGAACAAAATGTTCCAGCCATATAGTTGGTCGTTAAACTGTCTGTCCCTGTGCAAGAAAATTTGCAAAGGCATCGATATCTATACGAACGAAACTATACGGCCGGAATTTTTATTCCCGCCGTATAGTTGGTCGTCAAGCTCCCAGTACATATGAAAAGAAATTGTACAGATGCATTGATATCTATACAACCGGAACTATATGGCTGGAATTTTTATTCCTGCCGCATAGTTGATCATTAAACTGTCTGTACATATGAAAAGAAATTGTACGGAGGCATTGATATCTATATCACCGGAACTATACGGCCAAAAAAATTATTCCCACCGTACAGTTGGTCGTTAAACTCTCAGTACATATTGCAGAAAAACTTTCAACGGCAAAGATAACTATATGGTCGGAACTATACGGCCGGAATTTTTATTCCCATCGTATAGTTGGTCGTTAAACTCTCTGTGTGCATCAAAAAAATTATGTTTCTTCGTAAACTATTTCTTTTCCTGTAACTTAGCGATATACCTTGTGTTTGATAGAAAATTGATAGTAAACATTGTCGATCAACAATAGCAGGAATAATGCAGATTTTTAAGTACTACCGAATTTATTCTCCTCAAATGGAGTTTTCTAGCACTCTTTATTAAACATGAACTTAAACTAAAACTAAAAACTTAACTCAAACCTTAATTTAACAAGGGTTGCCTCCCATGGAGCACACTTTTATGGTCAATAGCTTGACCTTGATGATACTCACTTGGGCCAGATGAGTGGAACACCCACTCCAAAGTAATTGGCCTTCAAAGTGATGGCCTCCTTCTCGTCATGTTTGGCTTTCTTCTTCCTGGAGAAATGAATAACAAAAGGATCCTGCGAAGGCAATTGTAACTTCACGTTCCCTTCATGAAGGTTAATTAAAGCCTTTATAGTTCTCAAGAAATGATGGCCTAGTATTATAGGAGCAACAGTGTCTTTAGGAATGTCAACTATAACAAAATCAATGAGAGCAGGACAGCCTTTGATATAAACTAAAGTGTTCTCCTTAATCCCTACAGCTTGTTTGTAGGTAGAATCTGCTAGATGCAATTTTAATTCATTTCAAAGGAGCCAAGATTTAACTTGTTAAAAAAACTCTTTGGAATTGTTGAGACACTTGCATCTAGATCACAAAGTGCAGCTATCTCATTGGTTCCAATCTTTATCTTAATAGTAGGCTCAAATATGTCATCTAGTTTAACAGGTAATTTTTTAGTGATTTTCTTATATTTCTCTTCAAGCTCGCGTACCTTAATTGCTACTTGATCAACAAAGTGTTGATACATGGCTTCGTCGTTACCTTCACTTACTGGAATTTTGACGTTGACCCTCTCTATGATATATTCGATGGTGTAGCTTGGTGAAGGGGCATTACTATAATCAAGTTCTTCAGGCTCCTCCCTCTAGATCCTCATTATTTTGAGTTCTTCACGAGGATTGGGCTCAGCTTTACCTGCAAATTTAGCTAAAATGAGAGTTTGACTCTCGGTTATCTTACCTAGATGTGCCTCAGTGATCCTTGTTGTTTCTTGAAGGGCCTGCAAATCATTTCTCAAACTAACAGCTTGGATAGATAATTTACCAAGCATAGCATCATGGTTCTCCTTAATTTTGACTAGAATATTATTTTGTTCATTTTGTGAGTCTATGAAAGACTTAAGCGTTTCTTAGAGACTACCATTACTAGTTCCCATATTATTATTAGAGTTACTTGTAGGACTAGCATAATGTTTCTGAAAGTTAGGATTGTAACTCTTCTTCCAAGCAGGATTGTAATCATTACGAGCTACGAAGTCTATTTCTTCTATGTTTGTTTCGGGGGTGGCTCTTACCTGAGTTTCCTTAACTTTTACGGTTAGTATGAGCTCATCCAACTTAGCATTTAGATCTTCGTTCTCTTGTGGTGAGACAGAGTTCACCTTCTTCGTATTTGATCTTTCCACATGCCATTGGGCATGGTTGTCTTGCATATTGTCTAGCAGCCGGTTTGCTTCGGTAATATGTTTACCCATAAATGTTCCTCCAGCTCCAGTATTAAGCATAGGCTTAGACACAGGATTAATAGCAGTATAAAATAAATGGAGGATTAACCAATCTTCCATCCCATGATTAGGATAGTTTCTTAGGCATTCTTTCATCCTCTCCCATGCAAGCGCTAGTATGTCACGCTCTTCCTGTCTAAAGCCAGTAATATTAGATCGAAGTTGCATAGTTTTTGTAGGTGCGAAAATTTTAGTCATAAATAAAGAAGTACATCCCACCCATGATGTAATAATACTTTTAGGCAAAGATAGTAACCATTCTTTATCTCTCCCTCTTAGAGAGAAATGAAATTGACGTAATTTGACTGCACCAGGGTCAACGTCTTTTATACGCATCATATCACATAATTCAGTGAAATTATTTAAGTGCATACCTGCGTCTTCAACAGTGGAGCCTTCAAATTGATTTTGTTGAACCAAACTTAAGTAATGTGGCTTAATTTCATAGTTATCAGCAGCGATTGCTGGCTGAGTAATAGGAGTACGCAAATAATCATTATTGGGTGTAGCAAACTTCCCAAGCTTCTTTTCAGCCATACTTCCTATGTTTTTGGGTTTTCTTAGATTAAAAATTATAACAGTAAAAACAAGAATTTAAAGACTAACTAATTTTTTTGGTTATCAAATAAAGACTAAAAGCAAACTAACAAAATTAAAAACAAGAATTAAAACTAGCAAGGTTCCTAATAACCTCACCAGGGTAGCTATTGCTTCCCCGGCAACGGCGCCAGAAAAAGGGTTCATACCTAGGTTATTGAATCCACGGGAAGCGAATGCATAGTGAAGTTCCTTTAATGGACCTTCGGGAGTTTTAGAATTCCTTTTGTGTTTTTACCGGACTAGTAGCTTGCTCCTTTTTGTTGTTGTCGATGATGGAGAGAGAAGGCCTAGGGCGTTCGATTTCACCTGTAGCTGTGCAAAAACATCTGATGGAAATAAAAGATAGAAATAAAGTGTGTGTATACTTGTTAGAGCAAGATAAATTATATGTGGGCAGTGCATCCATAATTGCTATTGCCTCCACAACCGCTTATAGCAATAACCTACTAGTCTCATCCATAGAAGAAAGAGAACTAATGATATGCATAGTGATGTCACCGTTAATCCCAAACAAATCCCTCACATACAGCCGTACTACCCCTTCTTTCACTGGGGTTCTGAACCTGCAGATCAGTCATCACTCATACTCCCTATACCTGGCTCAACCCTTGGGGTCTTGGGTACCTAACAAGTCCTTGGATTGAGGCAAGATAGGATACAATAATCATCATGTCATACAAACTAATACATGATCCCATCCATGATAAATCACATGCACAATTGCTACATGGCTAGGCCGAAGCCCTTAGCCCAAGGAGAATTACTCACACATAGAGATGAGATCAACAATCACAACCATTGTAATGAAAATCATGAGATTGGTAGCAATAGTCTTACAATGTCGCCAATCGAAGAAGAGATCTACTATTACAAGTGGTGGAGTATGGCTATGGAGATGGAGAAGGGTTTGGAGATCTGGAGGCGGCTGGAGATCTGTGGCAGAGCCTTTTTGGCGAGGTCTGGCTTCTTCGGGGCTTGTTTTCTCATCGCCTGAGGCTTCTTTATATAGGAGTCCCTTCACGAAAGTTGTTCTATTTGACCTAACGGTGGCGGCGCCAACTATACGACTGGAGCTAAACGGTCAGAAATTTTGCTCCAGCCGTATAGTTGGTCGTGATGGCGTCTGCCTCCGTTGTTCGGCTCCTGGTTTCTTCTGGTTATTGGAAATCTCGTATCTTCGACTTTAATGTAGTGGTTCCCTCCTTTAAATGACATTATCTGCACAGGGAAAATACAAGAAGAAAGGATTGCATACCCCTCTGAATATTAGCATTAGTCATAGGGTTTAGAGAGACATTTTCATCAAAAATATGATTAATATCCAGTTTAAATGTGGACGTAGATGGCTATATTTCAGAGCCATCACATACTTGCACGAAAACATGCTTAGATGAACTTTTGCTCTTGCCGTCATCAGGGATCATGGGCCATATGGACCTCAAGGGCCCACTAGGGTCGCGCGCGCAAGAAGGGGGAAACCCTGGCCAAGTCGGCCAGGACCTCCCCTAAGCTGGCGGGAGAGGAGGAGGGGTCCTTGTTGGACCCAAACTCCCTAATAAAATTGGGGGAGTACTTGTTGGATTCGACCCCCCTATGGCGGTTTGGGAAGTAGGGAGTCCTACCGGGACTCGACCTCCTCTCCTACTCGGATTGGAGGAGGGAGACGTCCAGCTCCCATATATGGAGGGGCGGACCAGCCAAGGAAAACCCTAGCCTGAGCCACGCCACCCTAGCCCAATCCGCTATTGCCGCCATCACCCAAGCCACCTCCGAGCTCCACCTCTTGTCCTGGTGTTGCACCTTCTTCTCTGTCCCGCGTTAACGCCATCGATGTCGGACGGAGATCTACTTCATGGCCGACGCCGGAGCATTGTCTGAGTTCTACCTCTGTTTAGATCTAATCTAGACGGGACTGCAGAAGCGCAACTGGATCTTCATCCACACACTCCCGCTTTGAGCCATGCACATGATCGCACTTCGACACTATGTTGCTGGTCTCGTAGATGTGGATATCGTGGAGGTGTTGTACGTGCGGTACAAGATCACTAGAGTCGTTCGTGGGATAATACATATCCTCGTGAGTTGATAAGTCTCGTTTCGGGGATCGACGCTCGTCTTCATCAACCTCATCTTCGAAAAACTTCCGCTAGTTCGATCTTCGTGGGTATATTTTGTTGCCTCACTTCCGCATAACTTGATCCGGTTTATACCCTAGAAAAAATTGTTTTGCGTAGCGTGTTTCCCAACAAGAAGAGCACCTCAAAGAGAGCTCTTGGGGATAGGGTCGAGGAGCACAGCAGTGGCAGCATTGCTCTAGTTACTCTTGATCTCTTCAACAAGTCCATCATAAGGAGTGGTTTTAGGCCAAGTGTGGCCATTGGAATTCCTTCAGCCTTCCTTGTCTCATTGTCACTACCATTCAGGTTTTGTTTCTTCTTTCTCATCTCTTTGGTGGTAAGCAGCACAACCATTTCAGCGGTTGTTGCACTCCATTGCATACGTAAATGGCGCATAAACGGCATCCGCAAGTGGTTAGTTTTTTTTTGGAAAAGCAAACTTTATTAAACTAGAGTACCAATGAACAGTATTACGCGGGATTAAGTGTGGCATGCCACTGTGGATGATCATCGTGTCGCACAGCCGCAGGGACAGACATATTTGATTTCCACGATTCATCCAACTGCTCTGCCATGTAAGATAAGGATGTTTTGCTATTAAAATGATAATGGTAATTAAGATTATTTGTCCAAATCTTAGTCTGGTGATTTCGATCTTTTGGGTATGGTGACATATTATGCGCGTGGAATTATGGTTACATTATGTGGTTCTCAATTGTTGACATATGAGCCATTGCAAATTGAGTTTATAAGAGCATCTCCACTCGAGGGCCATAAGGCCTCCTAAAGGGATATTGGGGGCACCGACGGTAGAATTCACGCCCAGCCCACCCCCGAACTAGTTTAGGGCCGGCGTGGCCCGTTTTTTATCCGGCGCCCCCAGGCTGAACCCACCCCGGGGGGGCTAGCGGGAAAGCGCGGAGAAGCTACCGCGCGAAACGGCTGGTCATCGCGGGCCCCCTGTCAGCATCAGCGGCCCACGCGTTCGGTCCATATTTCCCCTCGCCTTCCGCTCCCCCAGTAATGGCAATGTTGCCTGTAGATCAGCCTTTTGCATGCGAGAAGTCGTGTCCCGTCTGCCACGCCTCCCACCTCGCCTGACGTGCCACCGCCCACATATTAACGCCCCTCCTTCCCCGCGGCTCCTCATAGCCCAGTTCCATCCTCGCATCCCCTCTTCCGTCTTTCCCAACCACCCAACCGTTGGCCATGGAGAGATACCCCGGAGACGGAGCCGCCGTGGACGGGTTTGGGTGTCGTTCCCTGCGCGTCCACAAGGCATGCGCGATGTGGGAGGCGGGGTACCCAGCACCGCTGGACATGCAATGCCCGCACAACTGGGTGCTCAGCGCCGGCAGCCAGGCTCGTCCCGCCGGTCCCCCGATGGCAGGCGCGGCAGGCGAAGATCTACCACCATTACTGAGAAGTCCTCTCGCCGAAGAAGCGGAACGATCCCGGCTGGGATCCTGACAACGTGTTGGCGTGGGATGCGTTCTTCGAGGCTCGACACCAGGCCCGCCTCAAAGCCTATGACGGCAACGGCCCCCCACCGGCGGACAGCAACCTCGAAGGGCGGACCCGGTGGTGGAGTGCCCCAGGACGGATGCTGGCCTGGGTCCTTGAGTACATCACCACGGGCAACAACCCACCGTTGATGATGCCTCCTCGGTAGAGGCCGTGCTACCTAGACCAGCGGTGGGCGCCGCGCCACGTCGCCCGCTCTTCCTCCACATCTTCGTCGTCGAGGTCTTTGTCGCCTTCGGGCGGCTACTCCCCGTACTCCACATCATCGCCACGCTTCTCGGCTATCCTCGCGTCGGTGAAGGACGAGTACGAGGAGGCTCCTCCGTCGCGCTGTGGCGCCGCAGTTAGGCGTCGGCGCGAGCGATCGCCTCCCATGGCCGCTTGTGTCTCGCCGCACCCCAGCGCCAGGTGAAGAAGGAGTGGAAGCCACCGCCGGAGTACAAGGCGGTAGCCCTCCAGTTGAAGATCAACGAGGACCCGGAGGAGTCCCCGAGCCAGCGTGTCGCTGAGCACGCCTCCTTTGAGGTTGTGCCGCCAGCGACAGATGGATTCGTGGAAACTTGGTCCACAGACGAGTACCGGCGCGAACAGGTCGAGCGAGCGCACCGTCTCGGCCTGTTTATCGACCTCGAGGGCGACGACGACGAGCCTAGGTGCTCGAGCTGGGGCGGCGATCCGGACCAGGGCTGCAGCACCATGCCGCCGCTGAAGCAGGAGCCCAACGACGACGACGACGACGATGACTACACAGCGGCGATGTGCTGTCGCCTTGGAATGGGAGGTCGGGGCCGCCACAAGGGTTTAGGTTTTTTTAATGTTTTGTGCAAACATGTTTGAACTACTGTGATATCAACGTGTTTTCGTATCTTCAAGAATTTTCAAATGTTTGAATATTCCCATATCGTGAACGCATCCCCCTCACCCCCTACGGTCTAAAATCAGGCCACACCGTATGGGGGGACGAGTGGAGATGCTCTAAGGACTTGTTGTGGATTTGGTTCTAGAATCGAAGTGCATGCTAGAGGAACTGATGGTCAACCTTAACTGCACGGTATCCTCAATTTTCTTCGCTAAATGGTACTTACCAGAGATGGTTTACATGTTTTCATAGTTGAAATCGTGGCTAATTTTTTTTAAATAATACGTTTTTTAATCAATTTCACGAATATTACGCAGATTAAGGAATTTACGGAAGTAAATCACTGTCGTTTTTTCAAAAAACGACTCGGGCTCGTCGTTTTTGAGGACACGACACAGCGGCGCTGTCTTTTGAGGCACCGAAAGCAGCGCCTGGGCCCCACCCTGCCGGCCTGCAGCGCGACAGGCGCTCCGGCCGTTGCGTGAAAAGACGACCCAGCCGCGTCGTTGTTCGGTGGAATGACGAGCCCGCGTCGTTGTTCGGTTGGACGACCTGCCATGTTGTTTAACGGTGGAACGACGAGCTCGCCCATAATACACGCGCGCCGCGCCCAGCCCCGCGCACGCCTCCTTCTTCCTCTCCCTCTGCTGCCGCCCAGCCCCTGCTAGCTCTTCTCCACTACTGCTTCTTCTCCCATGGAGCTGCTCCCATTTGCTGCCACACTTTGCTCCATTTTCCACTAAATTTGTTGTTGAAGCTAGTAGATTCCCGATCTACTTGTGGGATAGTCTGGTGTAGCGATTTGAGGCGTTTTCGTGGAGGATTTTCTTGGATTTCTTGAGGTGCAATGGCTATGGTGGAGTCTGGGGCGGGGACTCAAGGTAGCTGCACGGTGGAGTCTCGGGCTGGGGCTTGAGGCAGCTGCACGGCAGGATTTCGCACGCTTAAAGGGTAAACCCTAAGTTCTTGCTAACTACAGTCATTTGTGTTTGTTTATCTTCTCGTTAGTTCTGGATGTTGTATGTTAGCGCTCCGCGATGAACTGCTAGATTATAAGTATACTTGTGGGCTATGCCAGATTATTCAGCTATAGGATTATAATTATATATGTGGGCTATGCAAGATTATTCCGCTATAGGATTATTAGTATATTTGCGGGCTAAAAGCTTCCATTGTGCGGGCATTTGATAAAATGTGGTATTTTTTTAGGTCTGAAGTTATGTCCAATAATGTAGTGTTTAGGTTCTACTATGATGACGGTGTCGTCAAAACAAACCAGAATGGAGTTGATTTGAGCGATTTTTATTGTATTGATGAAGTGCTCCAGGATCCCGAAACAATATCCATTATTGAGTTGAAGGATTGGTTATGTGCTCGTTTAGGGCTCCCTCCCACCCATACTGTCGGTGTGCATGTATTATGGACTAAGTCAAGGATTAAACCAAATTTTTTTTTGAGACCGATAGAAGAGCAAGCTAAATGGGTCAAATGGGTGAAAGCCTGTCTGCGTAGGGTAATTAACCCTAGTGTCTTAGTGCTTCCTGTGGCGAAAGAGTCTGGTTATGATCAGGGCCAGAGTAGTCAAACACACCATGCTGGTGGTGGTTATGATCATGAGCAGAGCAGTCAAGCCGAAGACGGAGGTGGTGGTGGCTACTATGATGACCAGAGCAGTCATGGCCAAGATGGCGGTGGTGGTTATGAACCTGGTCAGAGTAGTTATGCACACAGCGATGGAGGTAGTTATGAACCTGGTCAGAGTAGTTTTGCACACACCGAGGATGGTGGACATGAATCAGCTGAAGGTAGTCAAGGGACAGGAGAAGATATTTTCAGTGGTGAGGTCGATGAGGACGAGATACACGACGGTTGGTTGCAAGATCAGATGGAAGCCGAAGATTCAGAAGGGTATAGTGATAGCTCTTATGATTCCGCTGAGTCTGATCAAGAGGACCAACCTATTCCGGCATCATGGAATCAAGACCACATAGCAGCAATGAATGTGAACGATGGGCATGATTCCTCGTGGCACTATCACGCCAACAACATCTCCATTGGGGCATTATATCCTAGCAAGAGGCATATATAGGAAGCAATCGTTGAGTGGGCATTGTCCACGCAACGGTTTTTCAAAACAAAGGTGTCATCCCAACAATATTTGACTTTGGTTTGCGAGGTAGCTAGGTGTCCTGCCAGGGTCCATGCCCATGTTCCTCGATATGACACCAACTAGAAGGTTAGTGATGTTGTGCAGCACACATGCCAACTTGACAATGTCCTGCAAGACCATCGTAATCTCATGTTAACCCTCCTGGCTAGACTGTTATACACTGAGATAGTGGAGACCAAAGCCATGGTGGTGAAAGATATTATCAACAAAGTTGCTGTCAGATTTCGCTACAATATATCTTACGGAAAGGCTTGGAGGACTAAGCAGAGGCACTGGAGACAAGATTTGGTTCGTTTCGAGATGGATACGACTGTGTTGTTCGGATGCTGCAGACACTGCGGGCTAGGAATCCAGGCACATACCTCGACATCCAACACTTAACATTGCCTCCAGAACCCAATTTGAGGGTGCTGCATCGATTGTTCTTCTCATTTGCTATATGCATAGAAGCTTTCACTAACTGTCGACCAGTCATTTGTGTAGATGGAACATTTCTCACTGGCAAGTACAGGGGCCAGATCTTGACTGCCATAGGTCAAGACGGGAACAATCAAGTTGTTCCACTTGCATTTGCTTTCGTGGAGAGCGAGAACACAGAGAGTTGGGTATGGTTTTTCAGGCAGCTGAAGATAGCAGTTGTGAGGGATGTAACGAATGTATGCGTCCTACATGACAGGCATCCGGGTATACTCAGCGTGATAAGGAAGCTGACTCAGCCTGCTCCAGATGAACCAACTCCATGGCTAGACATGCAGAGTCATTGGTGCATGCGGCATCTAGGGGCTAACTTTTTCTCACAGTTCAGGAACAAGGCCCTGATGAACCTATTCAAGAAGCTTTGCAAGCAGAACCAGGAGTGGAAGTATATCAAGTGTAGGGCCTATCTAGATGAATTCACACAAAAAACATGTTAGACAGAGGAGAGCAGCTAGAGCAGCAGCTATGGTGGCTCATGCGGCCGCGGTAGCTGCACAGACAGTAGCTGGAGCAGCACCACCCGAGGAAGAACCAATTGCTCTTTGCGATTTGCCAGGATTTGACCAACCCCGTACTAGGAGGAGGCCTGGCAGACGGATTAAGAATTTTCAGGAATGGATAGAGCACGAGCCTGTGGAGAGGTGGTCTCTGTTGCACGACACTCATGGTGCTAGGTTTGGCGTCATGACTACAAATCTTGCCGAAACTTACAACTTCGTCTTGAGAGGAAGCAGGGCTCTGCCATTAACAGCTATTGTGGAGTGTATTTTCACCGGAACGTTAAAGTACTTCAGAGACAGACTCCAGCTTGCTCAGATGCATATCATGAACAACCCAAACACGAGGTACTGTTCAAAGATAATGGATTACATGAATGCCAAAATAGAAAAGGCTCGGTCTATGCAAGTCGTCGCCATCGGTAATCAAGAACGAAGATTTGAGGTTCGCCTCCCTTCCAACAGGATCGGATCTGGAGAAGAGGTAAAGACATAAGAGGTGAGGATAGGCAATGAGGCTTGGCCGACGTGTGAGTGTACCTGCAACAAACCCAAGCTACTGCATTTCCCTTGCTCTCATGTACTTGTTGCGTGCGGGCGGTTAGGTATGGATGCGAGATTGTTTGTGTATCCTTATTTTCTTAAGGAGTCGGTGATCAATACATGGACTGGCGAGATGATGGGATATAGAGCATGGGGCAATTTCAACAAAGTATACCCCGGTGAAAGGATTTACATCCCAGATCCTGGACTAATGCGGACAGGCAGAGGAAGGCGACAATGTGTTCGCATCCGTAACGATATGGATGAATCCGAAGCCGGAGGCCCTATTAGACAATGTTTTCTATGTAATCATTTTGGTCATAGAGACACCAATTTCCATATCTTCGGGACTGGAGGAGCGGCTCCTCGTGGACGTGGCAGACGTGGCAGGCGAGGAACAAGAGGCAGAGGACGAAACTAGATTTTGTAATTCGTATGGAACCATGTTTTAAATTTGTAATTCTTATGGAACTATGTTTTAAATTTGTAATTTGTATGGAACTATGTTTTAAATTTCTAATTCGTATGGAACTATGTTTAAATTTGTAATTCGTATGGAACGATGTTTTAAATTTGTAACTCGTATGGAACTATGTTTTAAATTTGTAATTCTTAAGGAACCATGTTCTGAATTTGTAATTCTTATGGAACCATGTTCTAAATTTGTAATTCTTATGGAACCATGTTCTGAATTTGTAATTCTTATGGAACCATGTTCTGAATTATGCAGATGGCGGGATCTTTGCTTAATGCTGATATTGATAGAAAGCATCGGTCAACTTTATTGGATGCGGAACCAGGGAGCTTGAAGCACCTTATCACTCGCACTCCCATGTTTAACTGGATGATACACCCTTATTGGCTGCAGAGGTATGAGACATTTATTCCTAGTTGGAATTCAAATATTTGAGGGCCAAAGTAAACAAATTGTAATTCTATCTCGGTATGCAGGTTGAAGTGGGCCAGGCTATTACCATTTGTGCGTCTGGTTGAGGCCACTCATACGCAGGAGATAGAAGGACGACACCATGGATCCAGACCACGCGCATGGGCTACGACGGGTCGTTGCTCACCTTCTTAGTGGATCGATGGCGGCCTGAGACTCACACTTTCCACTTTCGGTGGGGGGAGATGGCTCCTACACTGCAGGATGTCTCGTACTTGCTAGGCCTGTCGTTGGCTGGAGTGCCAATAGGCCCGGTGGATGCACCGGCGAGTTGGGCCCAATAAATGGCCCAACGATTCTATGGCATTCGTGAAGGAGTTCCGGAGTTCACGTATGAAAACCATGGGCCCAAATTTGATTGGTTGCAGAACTATCAGGTTCGTTTGCTACTAAGTATCTTCGTATTTGACACACCTATTTTCATATCACACGATGCTAAAACGTGTTCTATTAACCAATGCAGATACAGAGGTTCGGGTACCCAGGCGTTCTGATGACTGAGCCACAAATTACACGCAGCCTTGAGGCGTACTTATTGTGGCTACTTGGGAAGGTGATGTTCACCGAGAACCACATCTCAACCATCAGTGCACGCTACATCCGCTATGCTAGAGAGATCGCGGAGGCGACATGCCAGAACGACATCACCCAATGGAGTTGGGGTTCTGCTGTCTTAGCAGCAACGTACCGAGGTATGTGCACGGGCTGTATGCTAACCAAAAAAAATCTGCCTTGCTAGGATGTCCATTATTACTGCAGTTGTGGTCATGGGAGAGGTTCCCTATTGGCCGCCCGGAGGTAGCAAAGAATCAAGCGGTAATCGTCCAGGGAGAGCGCCCCGTTGTCTATGAGTCTGATATGCTGTTTGACCACGAGAGAATTGACATGCCTATATTCGGTACACATTGGACATGACGCAAGGTAAGTTAAAAGGTCTGTTAATTGCATGGTCCATATTGCACTACGAAGGAAACTAACAACTATTTAATCCAATAGTGTCGTTTCGCGGGAGAACAAGTAACCCGCTGCTACCCGGCGTTCAGCGAGCAGTTCGACACGTTGAAGGAGGAATCGGTGATTTGGGAGCCTTACACCACAGCTGAGGCAGCCGCAAGTTATCCCGGCGGGTTATCTATTATGTGTCGTAGAGATGAGGACTATTGGCTCACTAAATCGAAGATCATCTTCGATTGTCAGGTGGAGGAGATGTCTCAACAGAGGGTCATGAGGCAATTCGGTCTTCGCCAGATGGTAGATCCTCCATGTCCGGAGGCGCCCCTTTCATCAGACGTGCATATGTAAGTTAATATATTATGTATCTATAATTTTACACCGATTGTGTACTTACAAAATCTAACTGCAGGTACTCTCGGAAGGGTACTAAAAGAAGTGCAAATCAGTGGCTTCAACGGGTTAATACTTATATCAATGGTTGGAAGAATGCAACAACTGGCGTGTGGACCGCTCCTGCGTTTGATATGGAGCTATTTCGTGCATACTTACAGAGGTACATGAGCATGACACGGTTGCGTCCCGTCCACCACGCACATGATGATGAAAGATACCCTAGCCAGTCGACTATGGAGCCCAGACAATCAGCGGTAAATACACTTTTCTTCGTCACTGCACCTGGTAGCCTATATAATGCGTACTTATGCACTATACAAATGCAGAGCGGTATGACATGGGAGCTACAGAATGAAGTGAATCAGTGGGGACGTTCGCTCTCGTCCGCTCCTCTTCTACTACCATGTCAAGGAGTTCAGTCCTTCGTAAGGCGTGTCCAGGAAAGACTACAGAGTATCTATGCGACCATCACGTGCACGAACGTTTCAGACATCGTTCAGCACCGAGCAGCACAGCGTCCACCTCGTCACTCCATGGGGGAGGGCCCGCCGCGTCGCTCCACGCAGGAGCGCACCCCGCGTGCGGACCAGACACTGCTCCGAGGCTCACAGCAGGAGACACCCACTGCACCTATCCGCCACGGGCCTCGTCCACGGATCTCACAGCAGGAGACACCGAGAGCACCACCCCCAGACCAGGCTGGAGGCTCAGCGTGGCAGCAGCAGCAGGAGACACCGAGAGCACCACCCCTAGACCAGGCTAGAGGATCGGCGTGGCAGCAGCAGCCGCAGTTTACTTTCGACCAGTGGCAGCAGCAGCCGCAGCTTACTTTCGACCAGTGGCACCAGCAGCAGCCGCAAGTCCCATTCATGGGCTATCGTCCTGAGGATACGCATTTTCCTATCTATTTTGGTTACATGTAGTGTATAATCGTTGAGTACTTAATATTTTTCCATGGCAGGAGGATATGGAGACCCAAGCATGTCCTCAATAGGTTCGTGGGCGACTAATGAGGAGGATCAGCAGACTCAGCAGGATAAGGTTGACTGGTTTGGACTGTATCAGACGCAGCAGACTCCACCACCTATCCCCACACAGGATACACAGACGCAGGGTGACGGGTCAACTCTACCTCCCCGCAATGTGGTGCCTCCTAGAAGGTATGGATGGGGTACACCGATGCCAGGGCAACCTCGTGACCTATGGCAGTGATATCTATCTATGTATTTGTCTGCGTATCTGTCTATGTATCTTGTATCTGTCAGGGTATCTGTCTATGTATGAGACTTGTATCTTGTATCTGTCTAGTTATCTGTCTATGTATGAGACTTGTATCTTGTATCTGTCTAGGTAGCTGTCTATGTATGAGACACATTTTTTATTCGACAAACACTTCAGCATAGCTTGCAACACAGTTCAACATAACTTGCGGTACATAAATAAGAGCGCTCTCTATCCCTACGACTATGCCCTTACCCTTCAACGATGCCTTATTCACGGCCTGCTCTTCTTGCCCTTACCCTTCGACGATGCCTCGACCGATGATGCCTTGCCCTTACCCTTTGACGATGCCTCGCCCTTACCCTTCGACAATGCCTTCTTCTTGGCCAGTCTTTCGTCCCACTCAACCCTCCACTTAGTCCCAACGGCAGGCGTCATGAATATATCATCTTCATCTTCACTCTCTTCTACCTTGTCATTGCTCTTCTTAGCCTGCGCCTTGTTCAAGGTCTCAGCCTTGTCACGCTCTGCTCTATCCCTGGTACCACCGACCGGCGGCATGAAGAGATCGTCGGAGTCTTCACTCTCTTCTATCCAAATCCAAGGGAGCGTGATTTTCTGCTGCCTTATCCCTTCAACAGAGAATCTTTGCTTGCTCCACCGAGCATTGATCCGAAGTAGCTCTTGTCATATGTCCGTTGGAGTCCTCTTCAGCCACCCTTTTCTACGCAATCCCTCACCCAGCTCAGTGAGGAGACAATCACTACTAATTAGTTCCTCCAATGGGGCTGGATTGTTGTCTATCCTAAAGTTCTAGGGTCGGCGGACATATCTGTCACGAAACTGCGATCATAGGGAAACATACTGGCTAAAAACGGGGTGGCTGTGCTTAAACAACTGTGCGAGGAGGGGTTTTTATAGGGTAACATTCTGGCGGGAAAAATCTGGCGGGAAACATTATGGCGGGAAGCATTTTGGTGGGAAGCATTTTGGCAGGAGATATTTTGGCGGGAAGCATTCTGGCGAGAAGCATTTTGGCGGGAATGTTTTTTGATGGAAAGCATTTCGGTGGGAAACATTTTAGATACATCAAGACACTACAACTGAAAGGAAGTTACATCAAGACACTGCAACTGAAATTAAGATACATCAAGACACTAGAACTGAAATTAAGATACATCGGGACACTACAACTGAATGAAGTTACATCAAGACACTACAACAGGAATTAAGATACATCGGTACTAAGACATACGTCTACCTTTCCTGAGTCCAGCGCGGGTACTTCCCGGTCTTGTCCCCACGTTCCTCTGCCGCCTGCGCCTCGGCAGCTCTTTCTTTTAATCTCTTCCTTTCTGCCTCACGGGCCTCCTTGCGCACCTCTTCCTGGCGCTCGCGGATTGCCTTCTCTTCCTCCCTTCTCTTCCTGTTCAGCTCGCGGTTTTGAGCTTTCTCTGCTCGGAATTCTTTCATTTCTCTCTCTCGTTCCTTCTTCGCCTCTTCGGCCATCCTTTCAGCGCGTCCCTCTTCATGAAAGGCAGCCCACGCAGCTCGGTTCCTATCATGACACTCTTTCTTGGCCTAGGCTGGCTGCTCGGTGTCAATCCAATGGTACCACTTGCAAAGTGGAGGAGGAGGCTACAAGCAAATCAATGGAATGAATAAAAGAACTCATGATAACATGAATGGTTCATATTAACCATGCTCTGGGAACATACCGGAGGCCTCTCGTACGATGAACTTGCTTGCCGGGGCGGGCTTGCGTCGTAGTTGGGACACATGAAAAACTTCATGCCCATGCAGGTGGAAAAATCGATCGACTCCTTGACCTTCGAGAGATGGCCGCACCAACAGCGCTCGTGTGTCACCCCTTGCGGCAACCTGGCATCTTTCGTCTTCGTAGGCCAATATTCGGGGTCCGAACATGGCACACTCATGATGGAGAGGGGAAGGAAATGGGAGAAATAGAGGAATAACAGGATGGAGAGCTACCATCTCGGTGCCAGTATTTATAGAGGCAACTAGTAGAAATTGGCGGGAGAAAACAGCGGAAAGAAGTGGCGGGAGAGAAACGGCGGGAAGAATTGGCGGGAGAAAACAGCGGGAAGAATTGGCGGGAGAGAAACGGCGCGAAAAAAGTGGCGGGACAAATACTGGCGGGAAGAGGTGGCAGGAGATAAACGCCGTAAAAAAGTGGCCGGAGAAATACTAGCGGGAAAAAGAATGGCGCAAAAAAGTGGCGGGATTTTACCCGCGGACGATAAACTATAAACGGCTGGATTAGCCCAACGTAGTGTCTGCATGATCCATGCAACCGTCTGCTTTTCAATAACTGACAAGCCGCGTCGTATTTTCAAAAGACGATTCGTGACTGTCGATTCGTGACTGTCGTTTTTTCAAAAAACGACCAGCTGCCAGCCGATTTTGCCAGACACTCGTCATTTTTTCAACACACGACTTGGGCTGGTCGTTGTTTGGAAAAACGACTTCGGCTCGTCGTTGTTTGAAAAAACGACAGTGCACTAGATCCGTAAATTCCTTTTTTTGCGTAATATTTATGAAATTGATTAAAAATGTATTATTTAAAAAAAATAGCGAAATCGTGCGTCATGCATACTAATACCATAGAAATAAAGCAATAAAAATATAATATAAGTCTTCTGATGCAGTATGTCTCATTGTGAAATCAATTGTCTGAAACAGAGAAAGAAATATAGCAGCGACTACTGAGTGGAGATTTGGTGCACATGAGCACCAAGGATGTCGCTCTCTAAAAAAAATCAGAAAACAAATTTTTGAGCATAAAAAAATTAGAAAAATATCCGGATATAACGAATGATGTACCCCATAAGCCTGCAAAATACCTGTTTCAAATATAATGTATTGTGAGCTACACAAAAATGACAATGATCTAAGTATGTATAGTTCTAGATCTTCAAATTTCATCCGATTTTGTCATTTTTTTCAGCCCATAATATTAAACAAAATCGGATTGAGATTTTGCATGTTTGTAAGATATAACATCAACTATGCACAGATTTTTTTTTCAGATTTTTTTTCAAACTTCTTAACATGAATTTTGATTTTTTTTAAAAATAAAAGGAGCACTCAGATCGGGAGCCAAAGAGACTTTCCGGTGTCCACTTAACTACTAGTTGGCTTTCGCACTTAAAATTGACATGATAAAAGCCTATGACCGGGTTGAATGGGAGTATTTAAAAGGTGTTATGCTAAAATTGGGGTTCGCTTCCTCTTGGATGGAAATTGTTATGAGATGGGTCACCTCGGTTAAATATTTTGTTAAAGTTAACAGAGAATTAACAGAACCTTTCGTTCCAACTAGAGGCATTCGCCAAGGTGATCCCATTAGTCCATATTTATTCATATTATGTGCTGAAGGATTATCTTGTTTATTGCAACAGAAAGAAGCGGCAGGTGAGCTCAAAGGTGTTCGTAATGGTAGAAGTGGACCACTCATTTTCCATCTGTTATTTGTACATGATAGTGTGTTTTTTGTGAAAGGGGACGATAGAAGCACTAATACCCTCGAAGATGTTTTGAGGCTATATTGCGAAGGCATAGGTCAGAAAATCAACTTACATAAATCTTCAATCTATTTTGGCCCACGTTGTGACACTGGGCTTAAAGAACACGTCAAAATTAACCTAGGTGTGCAAGATGAAACCCTTCAGGATACTTACCTAGGCATGTCAACCTGTGTGGGACGCTCTCCATCGAGTAATTTTGGTTTTCTCACGAGCAGGCTATGGAAAAGGGTAAATGGCTGCAACGATAGGGGCTGGCAAGGAAGTATTCCTGAAATCAGTAGCGCAGGCACTTCCAACATACGTGATGAGCTGCTTTCAAATCCCCGCTAACATTTGTGATAAGATGAGAAGACCAATATCCAACTTCTTGTGGGGTATGGAAGATGGTAAAAAGAAATTACATTGAAGATCATGGGATTGGTTGTCTTCTCCGAAATATCTCGGGGGAATGGGCTTCGGGGACATGCACCTATTTAACCAAGCCATGCTTGCAAAACAATGTTGGCGACTATTATTGGAGCCTTCCTCTCTTCGTCACCGTGTTATGAAAGGGAGATATTTCCCTGACGGGGAATTCTGGAATTCTAAGTGTCCAAGAGCCGCTTTCTACACTTGGCGAAGCATCATGCACGGGAAGGAACTCCTACAAAAAGGATTATTGTGGAGAGTAGGAGATGGGAAGCAGATTTCTATTACCGAGGATAATTGGGTGCCAGATACAATACGAGGTAAAATACACACCTTAGTTCCTGTGCAAAATAGCCGAACGGTGAGTTCTCTAATTGACTCCAACCGTGCCTCATGGAAAGAAAAAATATGTTAGAGAATTGTTTGCCGAAGACATTATGAAAAAAATTCTTAAAATCCTTCTAAGCTCTGAAGGGTGTGGTGATTTTGCCTCCTGGCCATATACCAAGAATGGAGTCTATCCAGTGAAGTCGGGCTACAACCTTGCAAGGACACATCTGTTCTGGATAAATCGAAGCTCAGATGGTGAAGGATCGTCTTCGGAACAAGGTGTCATGGAGAAATTATGGAAGAATCTTTGGAGAATCTAGTGTCCAGATAAAATGAAGATAGTACTATGGAGAATTGCACAAAACTGCCTTCCTACCGGTGATCAACTCCACAAACGTTCAGTTCCAACAAGGTACGAATGCATATTTTGCAACAAGGATGAGACGGTGGAACACTGTTTTCTCCGTTGCTATTATGTTAAAGAAATCTGGGCAGAGCTAAAAAAAACTCCTTTGATGTATCTTTAAAATTAAAAAGTTTTGTCCGCATGCAATAGTGGCTTTTGAATTGAATCTCTAATGCCTCTGACCTCCACTCAATGATCCTCGCTGTTGCAATCTGGCACATCTGGGAGAAGAGGAACAATGTAAGAAATGGTGAAAAAATGCCTCATCCTTCAAGTGTGGTGGGTAAGATCAAAGCTTATATTGTTTCATCTTATTGTACAGCTTCAGGTTGACTATCGCCATTAGGCGTGAGAACCAGACGTCAATGTCCAAGTGGTCTCTGCCGCCGGCTGAGTCGGTCATGATCAATGTTGATACCGCCATCTTCTCAAACAGTACCCATATGGGCATTGGTGTCGTCATCCGCAACCACTTAGGTATGGTGCTAGCTGCAAGTAGATGCTCCGTGGACCATGTCGACAACCCAGGTGCCATGCTCCATCCGAAACCTAGCTGAAGCCATTGCAATGCTCCATGCTTTAATTTTTGCTGAAGAAGTTGGTTTACAGAAGATTATTGTGGCATCTGATTGTTCTAGTCTCATGAGCAAAGTGAAAAATAAGGAGAGAGACAGATCTTACATAGGTGCCATAGTCTTTGATATTAAGGGTAGGGCTCCAAAGTTTGTATCTTGCTGTTTTACTCATGTTAATCGTTGTTCTAGTCTCATAAGCAAAGTGAAAAATAAGGAGAGAGACAGATCTTACATAGGTGCCATAGTCTCTGATATTAAGGGTAGGGCTCCAAATTTGTATCTTGCTGTTTTACTCATGTTAATCGTTCTTGTAATGTGGCGGCTCATGTTCTAGCAAAGTCTGCTGAACATGATGTAGGGTCCTGTTGGCTTAATGAACCACCAAATGTAATCAGGGCCATTGTATGTACCGAACAATCCCGTGTGAATGAATGAAGCTGCCCATTATCTCAAAAAAAAAAACTACTAGTTGGCTTTAGGTGCTCACGGACAATCTCTGCAAGTACAGACGTAGTCACGGCTGAATTATTAGCTGACAGCAAAACAATCACACATACGACATACTTATCTAAACTAGGCTCACTCTATTGCTCAAAACTGACAGTACCAAATCATGCTTAGAACTACAATTAACGACAACAAAGCACAGACGGCACTCTACACAACATATCAACAAACTCCAATAGAGAAACTGTAAACAAAATATGAACTGTTTTCAACTATTTATGTTCCATGTCATAAAACGTTTTGGCAAACAAATCTAAGTTTGTCAAAATGTATTATACTCCCTCCGTCCCAAAAGAAGTGAGGCACGCGAATCTAAACAAATCATTTTGGAAAAACTCAAAGACAGAGCTAGTAGTTGGCTTTAGGTGCCTCACGGACAACTAGAGCAATTTCTGCAAGTATAGACGTAGTCACAACTGAATTATTAATTGACAACAAAAATTCACGACATATTTATCTAAACTAGGCTCACTCTATTGTTCAAAACTGATAGTACCAAATCATGCTTAGAACTACATTTAACGAGACCAAAGCACGGAAAGGCACTTTGAATGATGATGTAGACAACATATCAACAAACTGCAATAGAGAAACTGTAAACAAAATACGAACTGTTCTCAACTCTTTCAGATCTTCAAGTATACACTTGACAGAGCTAGTAGTTGGCTTTAGGTGCCTCACGGACAACTAGAGCAATTTCTGCAAGTATAGACGTAGTCACAACTGAATTATTAATTGACAACAAAAATTCACGACATATTTATCTAAACTAGGCTCACTCTATTGTTCAAAACTGATAGTACCAAATCATGCTTAGAACTACATTTAACGAGACCAAAGCACGGAAAGGCACTTTGAATGATGATGTAGACAACATATCAACAAACTGCAATAGAGAAACTGTAAACAAAATACGAACTGTTCTTAACTCTTTCAGATCTATACAAAGCTACAAAACATATACGCGCTTGACTGCTTCCTTCAGTACATGTAGAGCAATACTGCACATAGATCAGAGATTTACACTTGTGTACTGGCTTCGACCACTAGCTTCACCAAGAAAATAAGACAAGTGAGTAGGCTAGCCACAAGATCAAAAGAAGAAAATGTATACAATTTCAAACACAAGACCATGTAAGTAGCATCACCGATGAGACATTCAAATAGAAGAGAAGATGTCAAAATTTTAGATATCAGCGTCAACATGCAAGAAGTGCTTAAACCAAACTAGGCATTTGACAAGATTTGTCATCACATTGAACTTAAACCACAATGGGCGTCCATACAGGATATCGTCAAGGTTCAACAACCACCCAGGCACAAACAAATTATCCGATACTGTGCTAAACACATCTCATGTTGCCTAGTTAAGCCTTGATGGCATACTTCCTCATGGGGAAATACTTCTCGTGCTTCTTTTCCCTCTCAGTCTTAAGAGAAAGCTGTGAAAGAGCAAAAGAAAATGTAAGAAAGAAGGACCAAATAAACTGTATACAATGAAGAGCAAGGCAAATATGAGTGTATATTGTGCATTGCATTGAAAGTAGCATCATCATAAATAACCAGGATGAGAAAGTAACGACTTCATAGTGAAAATGAGTATGAGCAGTATATTTTTGCTAGCTAGCATGGGCAATAAATACAATCTGCTTCTTTTGATCAAGAGACCATTGAACTCCTCTAAAGCACAACGTCTCCATGTTATACAAACACCAGAACAACTATTAGGTTAAAACTGGGAGCAAGCAAATCAGATAGTAGTACTCAATCTGACTGGCTACTTCTGATCATGAGACCACTGGAAGTGCTGTAAGCACAACGTTATGTTAAACACATACAGGAACAGCTAGTAGTTTGGTTAAACTGGGAGCAAGGACAATCAGATTGATTAAATACACTAGAAAATAGTACTCTTAGAACTATATATCATGCCTAATAGCATACTTAGATCAGATCATACAGAATGGAACAAAGCGCTTACTATTCCTCAACTATGCTAGTATTCCAAGCACTTGATAGAGAAATGCTACTGAAAGAAAAGAAAAAGTGTCTGCTATATTGTGGTTTTGACAAGGTAGCATGTCCTATACCTGGTGTTTGGTGAGGCGGCGGCGGATGGCACGGGTCTTCTTGGGACGGAGGTCGAGGGGGAGCAGATTCTTGTTCTTGTACGCATCACGCAGCGCAGCCTTCTGTTTCTGCGAGATCACGGTCAGGACGCGTGCTATCGACGTGCGCACCACCTTGCTGCAACAAGCAAGCCACAGATTCAGTCCTTCACCGGATTTGCCAGAGGGATAGACGCCGAGAAAGAGAGAGCGAGGCTACAGCAGAGAGAATGGGCTATCATTACATCTTGGAGAGCTTGTTGGGCGCTCCGCCTGTGACCTTGGCGACGCGGAGGAGGGATAGCTCCGCCTTGAGGTCCTTGAGCTGCCCCTGAAGCTCCGCCTTGTTCTTACCGCGAAGCTCGTGCACCTTGATCCGAGCTGCCATTGGCGCACGCAGCAAAAAGTGGTACGGGGTTAGATCCGCGAGAAGAGCGGTGAACGGGCTGAGTATAGCGCTCCATTAACGGTGGATTGACGGAAGAGTCTCACCCATGGCAACGATTGGCAGCGAAGAGGCGGCAGCTGCGGCGACGGCGTGGAGATGATACGCAGGGGGTGCCAAGGGAGGGGACGAAGTTGCTGCTGAGGCTTATATAGTAGATAGGGGGGGCGAAGCCAAAACCCTAGGGTCACCCGCAGCAGATTTTGGGCCTCGTTGGGCTAGACGTGAGAGCCGAGTACGGTGGGCCTTTCCCAAATATCTCACTTCTTTCTCTACTCCTCCCTCTCAAATTTGTAGATATGCATGTATATAAGTGTGTAGATACATGCATATATGTATCTGTTAAAGTTGAGTCACTTATTTAAGACAGAGGGAGTATATAATATTCTCAGCGTGAAAACCTTTTACTCCTCCAGAGACCTCGACTAGTTGGATAGTATTATAGATACCAATCGGACAGTATGCTTCATCTAATCAACATAACGGGCCACTAAAATTTCAAACCTAGATAAAGTTGACACCACAGATGTGGGCGCGAAATCGTACCAAACTACCTTGCTCGAATATGCAATCACATAGGAGACACGAGTTTACCTAAGTTCAGGCCGCCCGGGAGGCGTAACACCCTACTCTTCATGTCTAAATTTGGTGGAAGCAAGAGTGTGGCTTACAATGTGGAACACATGCGTTGTAGAGGTCCAGCCCTGGCTATCCAAGGGCATGCGAGCCTATCGTATTGCTCTCCTACTTGACTATCAGATGGGGTGGTAAGGATCCAACACTTCTATGTCGGGTTGGCACTTCTTTTATACTGTCGAGGGATCACCGGGATCCTAGGACACTCATGCCTAGCCACGTGGCATGCAGGGTCATAGGACACATGTAACTCCTCTTCTTTCATAGTGTCCCTATCCTAGTATGGCGGTCGTGAAGGCAATATGCCCGAGAGGTAATAATAAAATGATTATTATTTTATTCCATGTTTATGTAAATGTTTATTTCTCATGCTAGAATTGTATTAATAGGAAATGTTAATACATGTGTGTTTGATAAACAAACTATAGTTCCTAGTTATGCCTCTCATTTAACTAGCTCGTTGATTAATAGATGATCGAGATTTCCTAATCATGAACATTGGACGTTGTTAATAACAGGATCATATCATTAGAAGAATGTTATGATGAACATACACCCAAAGTAGATTTAGCAATACGATCTAGTCATTAAGTTTACATTGCTACATAAAACACATACGAAGTATCCATCCTTAGGCTATGAGATCATGTCAATCATTAACACCGGAAGAGTGTTTTTATAACATCAAATGTCACACTGTAATAGGTTGGCTATAAAGGTGGGTTCAGGTGTTCTGAAAGTGTTATATTGAGGCTCATGGATTAAGAGTGTGATTTGTACATCCTAATAACGGAGAAAGATACTCTAGGCCCTCTTTGATAACACATCAACACGTCTTGCAAGCATGTGGCTAGATCACAGGGATGTTGTATCACAGAACGAGTAAAGAGTACTTGTCGGTAACAAGATCAAATTGGGGTATGAGATACCTATAATCGGATCTCGGACAAGTAAATTATCGCGAGACAAAAGGAATTGGGTACGACGTTGATGGTTCATAGGATCATAAGAGTTACCGTTGAATGTGCATGAGTCAATACGGATCTCCAGGTCCCGCTTCAAATTATTGATACGTGAAGTGTATCTATCATGTCTGTATTATTGGCGAACCGTAGGGTGACACACTTAAGGTATTCCGACACTAAGTGGTAGATAGAACATATCCGAGAATAATTTTGTTACAGATGTAATTGTTTTGATGATCACCGGAATTGTTTCAGGTCAAATTGATGAAATTGGTTTTAGATATGATATCAAAATAATGTAAGGGGTTTTATGCAAATATTTGTTGATTAAAGTAATTGACAAAATCTAAATAAAATAAATAAAAGCGTTTTATTTAAAAGAGGGAAATGTATTTAAACTAGTGGGTATTAAATGCATGTGAGTGGAGATGGTTTTATGTGAGTGGAGTGTCCACCCACATGAATGAGGGAGATGTGGGGGCACCCACCATGGCCGGTCGGCCATGGCCATGGGGCTACGCCTCCTCCCCTATAAAAGGGACCTCATCCCTCCTCTCCATTTGTACCACCTTCTCGTGAAGGTTCTCTTCCCCTATGGCATTTCCCCCATGGCCTCAGATTAGCGAGGTACATGTTCTGTTGGATTCTCGGAGTAAGATTTATCTACTTCTTCCGCAGCTTTGCTAGAGTGGAGGCGTGGAGGTTGTCGGGAGCTAGACGTGTGCCCGAGGATGGATAAGATGTTGGGTTGTGGTGTTCTTCAACTCGATCTTGAGATCGGTAAGTGATCGACTACATCAATAACGAAATCAATTTTGTAAAGGGCTTTCGATCTTCGAGGGTTAGTTTTTCTTGTTACCCTCTTACTCGTTACTAGCATATACTAGATTAGATCTTGGCACAATTAGTGTTCTTATCGTAGGAATTTTTTTCTATGCTGCGAACCCTTTAGTGGTATCAGAGTCATATCCATGCGTAGATGTTCTGTACGAGTAGAACACATATGGTTGTGGGTGTTGATGATCATGATCATGTTATTGCAACTTTTCGTGTATATTGGATCTTAGTGGCATAGTGGGATGAAGCGGATCGGACTAACTTTACATATCCTCGCACATGAGACATGTTCCACGCTTGACATGTAACTCGTATTGCATAAGTGGCTAGCGGGTGTTTGTCTCTTCTATTATATCTAAGATCTAGTTTACAACTGTTATTAACAAAAAATATTACCGTTGTGGTTTGAAGTTCGTAGGATGAACGATCTTATTAAGCCCAAAGCCACGTAAAATATGCAAAAAAAATAGAGGCGTCTAACTTGTTGAAAGGGCATTTCCTGTCTTAATGATGTTTTGGTGTTTGTTATCAACACAAGTTAGTTTTTATCGTGTGCTAAGTATTACAGGTTTATCCATGTAAAGGCACAAGACGGTGTTCTATTTCGCAATGGAGAAGGGTTCAAATTTTAATCAAGAAAAGGTGATTGGATGGAAAGATGGAGTCTGCTGCATCCCCTGAGTCCGGAGACTCCGGGGTCCAGGACCGGAGACTCTGGCCTGGTCTCTAGGCATGTCTCCGGTGTGACACCCCCGAGATTAGGTCTAGCCAAATCCCAGACCTTTGTCTGATATAAGTCTAACCTAAATCTCAGAAGCATATAGAGAGAGAATCGATAACATTAGAGTGACCCTACGACACAAAAATTATTACAGCAAGCTCATAACTGAGCAAAGATCCAAAATATTACAAGCAGAGGTCGCTGACCACAAACATCAAAAAACGAAAGGTAAATTATGCTATTAAGTATAGCAAACTTAACAAATGTCGTAAGAGGCCTGAAGCATAACGATGACGTCCCAATCCATAGATTCCAGGCTGCCGACCAAGAACCCCAAGCTACTCGTTGATGTCAACGAAGCAAGGGTGAGTACATGGTGTACTCCGCAAGACTTATGGCTGGTGGAGCTATTTTGCATAAAGCTATCTTTGTTTGTAAAACTAGAGGAGGGGGAAGAAGCTCGACTAAATAGATCATTTTAAAAGGGGATAAGAAAGTGATATATCTAGCTTTGACCATCTTTGATATCCATCGAATCTTTATTAGCTGAACCTACCAACTAGGATCCCCCTCGATCCCCGAGGAAGCATCCTTAAGAACACCTCACTTCTCGTATCAAGTTTTACGATTAGGTTATTCTTCTCTATGATCTTTGAATCCATTCCCAAGTCGTCCATAACCGTAAACACGGCTTTTCGTAAGGATTAATACCTTGTAGGGTGCACAACTTTACCCACACGTACCAATCGACTCTTGATGCCACTATAGAGTAGCCCTCTTCCTTGGAAGGCCGGCAGAGGGTGATTGGACACGACCTTTACCTTACTTTCGCCGAGACCATGAGTCACACCCTAAGGAGATGCCGCTGTAACGGGTCAAATCCCGAAGTCGGTCCCTAGAGATGTGAACAGGGTTTGAGATTACGGATGCCGTGCCTCTCCTATTCCCTACCACGCTTACCTACCTGTATGAATGCACCTCCTTCACCTCCTTCAAGAACGACCAGAATGCATATGTCGAATGGAACGCCCAAACTATGTGACTCATGGAATCTACTAGGCAAGTTAGTTGGTCGAGGGGGTTTCCAGGCCCCCGTGTGGCTGTACGCTCGTCTTGGTTCAAGGGGCAAGAACTCATGTTATAGTGCTGGCAAGTATGGGACTGCAAAAACCACAACCCGGCGTTGCCTCCCATACAAGCCTTAGCATGTTTAACTTTCATCTCTGATCATACCACGTCATCCTGTCATATTAGGTTCATTCGTAGCTTTGAATCATCAATCGTATGGACCAGCGATAACAACTAAGCATGGCTAAGCACAACGGATATAACAGCTCTAGCGAAGTTCATACGCCAAACCCTAGTTATGCTAGGAGCAGTGGATCAGGGAATATAGGCTACAAAGGTAACATGCATCAGATAGGATTACTATATCTACCGATAAAAGACTTTGGAATCGTATGCACATGGCAAGAATGAAATACTTTGAAATCATAGGATTATATCATGTGTAGAGTTTTGCTTGCCTTTGCCTGTTGATACCAAACTATGGATCTTTAGGTTCATGTGCTTGGCATCGTTCGTTGATATCTTTCGATGGCGTTGATCTCGGTCTTCGATCTCAATATCGTATTCTACCGGGAGGAGGCAAACACCAAAAAGAAAGGGGGAAACAATCAACACATGGCATTGATGCAATGCTCAAGCAAGATTGATGATATGAAAAGTTAAATTATATTGAAATGTCACCCTAAAGCATGCTTAGCAATTTTAAGCGGGATCCGAGGGGTACAAACCCTAAAATAGGGGAACCTTAGAGTCACCTACAGGGTTGCTATTGTTCTTCTAATTAAACTTGCAATTGAAGTTGTTGAACAATGCATGACTATGAGTCTATTGTTGAGATCTAATTTTTCTAAACATTTTGATATATTGTACATATTTTTCTTACTTATAAATAATTAGTTATTGAATTTACAATATTTACTCAAATTATAAAAAATTAAACCAAAGCTATAAACTTTTTACACCGCTGTTGTATCTGCCCACGGTCACTAACGGAGGGGCCCCAGGGCCACCTCAGCCTACACGCGGGCAGCATGGGACCCAGCCCGGGTTTGACTAGGTTGACCGCGCCCTGCTAACGTCGGCGTGATGTCACCATGACGTCAGCCAACGGTGATCTCCCAGGTAGTCGACGGGGACGACGTAGGAGAGCGAGCGGGACAGAGTGGGCTAGCGGATTTGATGCACACGGCTGTGGGGATCAGTTTGGTGGTGGCGTTGCCCCTTTTGGGTCACTAGAGCACTAGCGGTGACCATGCCCGAAGGGCGGAGGAGGGCGGCGCTGGGCGTGCGAGCGAAGCAGAGCGAGAGGTGGGAAGGGAAAGGTTCCAGAAGGACCAGAAGCTCACCACGAAGCTAACAAAGGTGACATCAAGGTCAGAGGAGGCCGGAAGGCGAAGAATTGATGGTGGCTGGACTTCGGGGAGATGGGTTCGTCGGAGTCGATTAAGGACGCACCAGCTCGATTAAATCAGCTAGGAGATGTAGTCAAGGATGGCGGAGCTAGGGGCATGCTCTTCTTGAGTCAGGGAGGCCCCTAATGGCGGCGATGGGCGGCTCTGACAGGATCTAGGGTTTCGGGAGGATGGGGAATGAGAGAGAGAGAGGAAGAGGAGAAGTGGGGCATGGCTAGGGTCTCCAGCAGTGGCCAGAGGGCTCTTGTAGGCACTAGAGGGTGGCGACGGTCATCTTGGCACGGGGACGGTGGTGGACGGGATCAGCCACGACATGGAGGCGCTCTCCGTCGTCGTCGATGAAGACAAAGCAGGGGGGGAAAAGTTGAAGTGGTACAGGCCGGGGTGGACTATAGTTGGGCTTGGTGGGCCACGATAAAGCAAGCAAGGCGGGCTGTGATGACCCACAAGTATAGGGGGTGTATCGTAGTATTTCCGATAAGTAAGAGTGTCGAACCCAATGAGGAGAAGAAGGTGTTGACAAGTGGTTTGGATCAGGAATTCTCTGTAAATACTTAGCAAACGGATTTTTAGGGGTTTTTGATATATAGATAAATAAAGTGCGAGTAAATAAAAGACAATAATAATAATTGCAGCAAGTGGCCCAATCCTTTCTTTAACAAAGGACAAGCCGGTTGTATTACTTAAGATAACCAAACATTCTCGAGGACACATGGGAATATTGTCAAGTGCTTTCGCTTCATATAATAGATTAATCTTATTTGGTTGGATAAGTGTCGTGTGGGTGAACCTATGCTAATGTACTGACCTTCCTAGGACTAATACATACTTGTGATTATACCCCTTGCAAGCATCCGCAACTACAAGAAAGTAATTAAGATAAAAACCTAACCACAGCCTTAAACTTTGAGATCCTACACTCCGTATGCAAAGGTTTCCTAACGGGGGTTCAGGTTTCTGTCACTCCGACAACCCCACGATTAGTAGCCAAATACACAATGCATTACCCTAGGCCCTTAAAGGTGAAGTATCATGTAGTCAACGTTCACATGGCACCACTAGAAGAATAGCACCACAACTTAAATATCAAACCATTAAATCTTTCTCAACACAATTCTACTACTAACAACATGACTTCTCTCATGTCCTCAAGAACTAAACGAACTACTCACGAGACATCATATGGATCAAGATCAGAGATGGAATAATGATAGGTAACAATCTGAACATGAACAATAATTCAATGGTTCCACTCAATAGCATCAACTACAACAAGTAATCAATACCGGGAAAGTTTCCCCTAAGAACTATGCAAGATTCAACCCAATTGTTACAGCGGTACAGAGTGGTGGTGATGGTGCTGGTGATGATGATGGTGGAGATGACGACAATGATGATCCCGATGAAGTCTAGCTTGATGACGGTGTTGATGGCGACGATCTCCCCTCTCCGGGAAGGAATTTCCCCGGCAGATTTCTGCCTGCCGGAGAGCTCTTTCTCTCTTTGTAGTTTCCACCCCGCAGAGGCGGCAAAACCTTTCTGTGGTCGCCCCTCGAGTCTTAGGGTTTCGAGGGGATTATATACGCCAAAGGGCGATGCCAGAGGTGAGCCAGGGTGGCCACACCACCTGGTGGCGTGGCCAGGGGTGGCCAGCGCTAGGGGGTGGTGCGGGCCCCCTGTGGCCCATCTCCACTTCCACTTTTGGCCTCCTTCGTCTTCTAGAAAAATAGGAATTTCCGTATATTTTCTGGGATTTTCTGATCTTCACCAATATTGCATCTAGACATAGCTTTTTCCATCAGAATCCAGACTCCAATGGTTCATCCTCCAAAAGTCATCAATCATGCAAAAATAAAGGAAATAACATAAGTATCATCTCTTAATATGAAATGTATCAATGAATAACAGTAAATTATGATATAAAATAGTGATGCAAAATGGACGTATCAACTCCCAAGCTTAGACCTCGCTTGTACCCAAGCAAAACTAAGCTCAATAAACATGACCACAGGTTTGTGGAGTGAAGTGTCGATAATGATAATACGGACAAGAATCATCACATTCATCAATACACAAATCATAATAGAAAACAACTCACTATTATATAACTTAACTTGCTATGAGTAAAGGAAACACAATAAAGACACACAAAGTAAATCATAATTGGTAATGGCAAACTTTGTTCTTGGTCAGAGAATGGTTAACAAATTGCCAGATTCAAACATAATGGGGTTTTCAATGATAGCTTTCGAAGTAATGTTCATTAAGATAAGAGTAGTGTGCAAAACAAGGAACATAAGAAACATGATTGAATAAATCATCATATGGATGATTGAATCACAACAAATCAAATGCTTGCTTAAGATAGAAAGGAATATGTTTACTGACTCAACCAAAAAGTAAAATACAAGCCCTTCGCAGAGGGAAGCAGGGATTTCAAGTTTCATAAAGAGCCTCCAAAAATTATGGTACTTATTAGCTTTCAGCTCTCATTGCCCCTATCATAAGCATCTTGAGGTGATTAAGGTTAAAGTGACACAAATATGAGTATATGCTTGACAAGGTATAAGTTGAAAATCTCATGCCCCTTGCTTACGAGTACCGAACCTCATGCTACTCAACTTTAGTCACAAGTAAGTTCTTGTCATTGTAAGTACATGTGTATCATAGAGAACCGCCAACGGGGTACCCCTTGCCCCATGACACAGGAGCTATCCCATATCAAAATGACAAGGCAACAGATAGTGAGCATCCCAGTGATCTTTTTATTTGCTATTTACATAGGTTTTTATTAAGGATGCTTCACAGAATGCTCACTTTGGTTATGCTGCAAGTTTCCACCATGATTAGGCATGGCTTAGGCTAGCCGCCCAGGCGTTTCTCTAACATATACAAACTCCATGAGCTTAGAAGCTCCCATTTTATTTCACACCGACGGGATCCATAAACAAAAGAACATGATATCAACTGAATAATAAGTGCAATGTCGAAAGCATTCCCCTTGGTACATGGTTCTTCTAATTCACAACTTATAAAGTGTAAGCATATAAGCAACATAGATGGACACAATGGTTCAAGTTTATTAAGTGCAAGAAAATAAAGTGTGCCATCAAGTTTGTGAGAGCTTTAATCACTAATTTTCACATAACAAGTTTAATTTGGAAGATAGATAAAACTCGACAATTTACTTGAAATAGCAATAATGCTAATAGGTAGATATGGTGGACACAAATGGCATAGGTTTTAGTTTAAGGATGGGATGCACGAGAAGCATTCCCTCTCAGTACAGGTTTTTGGCTAGCAAGGCTGGGTAGCAAGCATAAGAGTTGAAGGAAACAAACAAACATACAAGTAATAGAAACAACCATGCAATATTTCTTGGAAACACAAAAGATCTTAACTAGAGAATACTAAGCTTATGAGCCAAACACAAAAAAAGATAATGAAATTGTATTTCTAAGAGTACTTTTCTCTTTTCCATTCAATCCTCAAATAGTGTTACTACTGACCAAAGCTAGGTTTGCCAAAACCAACTAAATTTACTTAATGATTCCAAAGTGATACCAATACTAACAACAAGATCAATCATATAACAAAAATTGCAAACTAAAATAAGATGTGCAAAAAGTAAATGATAGGACTTCTCATTAATATTCCATAACGACAACTCACACCAAGGGATACAAAGATAACTAGCTAGAGGAGAGATACTTCCACAATGCAAACCATCCTATATGATAAATTCTTTATTCATGATATGAATCTACTAAAAGGGTAAAAAGATGAAAGACAATGATGTGATACCGCGGCACTCCCCAAGCTTGGAACAAACAAAGGGGATGCCAAAACCTGATGACGAATTACTCCTTCGGAAGTGGTTGGTCTTTAATAAATTCTTCCAGAGTCACCACTTGAATAATATCAATATCTTCATTGTAAGAATCTCCAAAAATATAGTGCTTGAGTCTTTGACCATTCACCATCTCATTACATCATTCCCTCTTAACACTTGAAAATTTCTTTCATACAAAACTTCACACAATCTTCATTAGCAACATTAGTTCATGCAAGATAATAAACCTGTGGGTTCAATTTCAACTGAAATCCATAAAAACATAAGATACTGTAGGAACTCCTTTCGAAAGCCCAAAAGAATAAAAAAAGGAAATCGATTTAAGAGGCAAATGCAAAAATGGCAGAAATCTGTCAAAACAGACCAGCAGGTAAAGATCTTTTTTTCGAAAATCTTCTATTGCTCAATTAAAAAACTGAAAAACTAACGAAAGTTAAATAATAACCTGGGGCATGCACACAAAAAAATTACAGATCAATGCGACATTCTGGGATTTTTCATGATTTTCTACAGTGAAGCACAAAAATCTGTTTCAGGACAACAACTTCCCTAAATATTACTTCTCTTTCATTAGAGGCTAATCTTGACACAAAAACCAAACAAAAAGGATAAGGATAGGTTATTACAGAAGCAATAACTTCCAAGACTCAAATAAATAAAAATAAACTGAAAGCAAAAATATAATGGGTTGTCTCCCCAAAAGCTCTTTCTTTATAGCCATAAAGATAGGCATGATAATTTCAATGATGCTCACATAAGAATATGAATTGAAGTAAAATAGAGCATCAAGAAGCAAATATAGACATATTTAAGTATAACGCACTTCCTATACAAGGGAATTTTGTAAGAAAATAAATTATTGAAACCATAGACTACTAGCATAGGAAGGCAAAACAAGTGCAACATAAATATTTTCAGCATAAAGCGAGGAAACTTAATATTATTGAGATACATAAAAACATTTTCCCCTCTATCATAATAACTTTCAATATCATGAATAAATTTAACGATATAACTATCACATGAACCATAGTAGCAATGATCACTTATTCTGACAGAAAACACAGGGACACTAGCTTTCCTAGTTCTACTAGGATGTGAAACAATATTAGAACTATCCTTACAAAGGATAGTGTGCCCATCTTCTTCATTTTTAGTGACAAGGTCTTTCACATTTGTTATTGCATGTTCAACATCTATTTGTTCATCAGGTACTATAGCTTTCTTCGTACTTTTGTTAACCATACTAGCTATCATAGAATGTTCCTTTACCTTAACAGGGAAAGGTATTTTCTCGATGTAAGGTTCAGGTAAAATACAATCAGCAGTATAAACTTCAGTATTTCTAGCAGGAACACAATTAACAATATCTTTATATGGCTCATGATACTTGTTCCATTTCTTTTTAGGAATTTCAATATAAGAGGCGAATGCCTTAAAACAATTTGCAATACTTTGAGAATCAAGACCATAAGCAACACTAATATTATGAAAGTCATCAGTTCCCATAAAAGATTTAATGAATTCATAATCATAATTTCTACTTGACTTTCTTCCTTTATCATTCTCCCATGCTTCAGCATTTTCTTGAATACGGTCTAGAAGATCCCATTTGACTTCTTCTTTCATGCGTGTAAATGATCCAGCACAAGAAGTATCCAGTAGATCCTTATCATGAAGAGAAAGCCTTGCATAAAAGTTATTGATAATAATATTATTAGGGAGCTCATGAATAGGGCATTTGAGAATTAGTAACTTCAATCTCCCCCAAGCTTGGGCGGTACTCTCTCCATCACGAGGCCAAAAGTTATATATTTGATTCCGATCTTTATGGATCTCACTAGGAGGATAAAATTTGGAATAAAAGAGAGGTACAATTTCCTCCCATTTAAGAGATTGGCCATTCTTTAGCAGCTTATACCATTCCTAAGCTCTGCCCTTCAATGATACAGAGAATAACTTTTTCTTAACTTGATCTGTTGTAATACCTGCACACTTGAACAATCCGCATAATTCGTGTATAAAGAGCAAATGATCACCGGGATGGACAGTTCCATCTCCAAAATAGTAGTTATCCAAACACGATCAACAATTTTTGTAGGTATTTTAAAAGTATCAATTTTAGCAGGTGGTGGTTCATCTACTACCTTAGCAGTGGTAGTAGCATTCCGAAATAAGAAACTAAGTGAACTATCCATATTGAAAATAAAGTAACAAACAGAAATAAACAATACTCATAGTAGAAGTTTCTTTTACCAATTCCACTCTTCAATAGCGCTTCACTCTCCGACAACGGCACCAGAAAATAGTCTTGATGACCCATAAGTATAGTGGGTGTATCGTAGTATTTTCGATAAGTAAGAGTGTCGAACCCAACAAGGAGAAGGAGGTGTTGACAAGTGGTTTGGATCAGGAATTCTCTGTAAATACTTAGCAAACGGATTTTTAGGGGGTTTTGATAATGCAGATAAATAAAGTGCGAGTAAATAAAAGACAATAATAATAATTGCAGCAAGTGGCCCAATCCTTTCTTTAACAAAGGACAAGCTGGTTGTATTACTTAAGATAACCAAACGTTCTCGAGGACACATTGGAATATTGTCAAGTGCTTTCGCTTCATATAATTGATTAATCTTCTTTGGTTGGATAAGTGTCGTGTGGGTGAACCTATGCTAATGTACTGACCTTCCTAGGACTAATACATACTTGTGCTTATACCCCTTGCAAGCATCCGCAACTACAAGAAAGTAATTAAGATAAAAACCTAACCATAGCCTTAAACTCTGAGATCCTACACTCCCTTATGCAAAGGTTTCCTAACGGCGGTTCAGGTTTCTGTCAGTCCGGCAACCCCATGATTAGTAGCCAAATACACAATGCATTCCCCTAGGCCCTTAAATGTGAAGTATCATGTAGTCGACATTCACATGACACCACTAGAAGAATAGCACCACAACTTAAATATCAAACCATTAAATCTTTCTCAACACAATTCTACTACTAACAACATGACTTCTCTCATGTCCTCAAGAACTAAACGAACTACTCACGAGACATCATATGGATCAAGATCAGAGATGGAATAATGATAGGTAACAATCTGAACATGAACAATAATTCAATGGTTCCACTCAATAGCATCAACTACAACAAGTAATCAATACCGGGAAAGTTTCCCCTAAGAACTATGCAAGATTCAACCCAATTGTTACAGCGGTACAGAGTGGTGGTGATGGTGCTGGTGATGATGATGGTGGAGATGACGACAATGATGATCCCGATGAAGTCTAGCTTGATGACGGTGTTGATGGCGACGATCTCCCCTCTCCGGGAAGGAATTTCCCCGGCAAATTTCTGCATGTCGGAGAGCTCTTTCTCTCTTTGTAGTTTCGGCCCCGCAGAGGCGGCGAAACCTTTCTGTGGTCGCCCCTCGAGTCTTAGGGTTTCGAGGGGATTATATACGCCAAAGGGCGATGCCAGAGGTGGGCCAGGGTGGCCACACCACCTGGTGGCGTGGCCAGGGGTGGCCAGTGCCAGGGGGTGGTGTGGGCCCCCTATGGCCCATCTCCACTTCCCCTTCTGGCCTCCTTCGTCTTCTAGAAAAATAGGAATTTCCGTATATTTTCTGGGATTTTCTGATCTTTGCCAATATTGCATCTAGACAATGCTTTTTCCATCAGAATCCAGACTCCAGTGGTTCATCCTCCAAAACTCATCAATCATGCAAAAATAGATGAAATAACATAAGTATCATCTCTTAATATGAAATATATCAATGAATAATAGTAAATTATGATATAAAATAGTGATGCAAATGGACGTATCAGGCTGCTGGCGGCTGCGCGCGAGCAGTAGCGAGGAGAGAAGAGAGATGGGCTACGGCCTAGAGAGATGGGTTGTTTCCGACCGTATAGCTCTGGTCGTATAGTTGGCGCTGCCACCGTAAGGTCAAACATAATAACTTCCGTGAAGGGACCCCTATATAAATAAGCCTCAGGCGACGCGAAAACATCTCCTGCTCCGCCCCAAAGAAGCCAGACTCCGCCAAAAAAAAACGCCTCAGATCTCCAAACCCTTCTCCATCTCCATGGCCATATTCCACCACTTGTAATAGTAGATCTCTTCTCCGACTGGCGATAATGTAAGACTATTGCTATCAATCTTATGATTTTTATTACAATGTTTGTGATTGTTGATCTCATCTCTATGTGCGATTAATTCTCCTTGGGATAAGGGCTTCGGCCTAGCCATGTAGCAATTGTGCATGTGATTTATCATAGATGGGATCGTGTATTAGTTTGTATGACATGATGATTATTGTATCCTCTCTTGCCTCAATCTAAGAACTTGTCAGGTACCCAAGATCCTGAGGGTTAAGCCAGGTTTAGGGAGTATGAGTGATGACTGATCTGCAGGTTGGGAACCCCAGTGACAGAAGGGGTAGTACGGCTGTATGTGAGGGATTTTCTTGGGATAAACGGTGGCATCACTATGCATATCATTAGTTCTCTTTCTTCTATGCATGAGACTAGTAGGTATTGCTATAAGCGGTTGCGGAGGCAATAGAAATTATGAATGCACTGCCCACATATAATTTATCTTTCTCTAACAAGTACACACATACTTTATTTCTATCTTTTATTTCCATCAGATGTTTTGCACAGCTACAGGTGAAACCAAATGCCCTAGGCCCTCTCTCTCCATCATCGATAACAACAAAAATACGCAAGCTATTGGTCCGGTAAAAACACAAAAGGAATTCTAAAACTCTTGAAGGTCCGCTAAAGTAACCTCACTATGCATTCGCTTTCCGATGATTTGATAACCTAGGTCTACTAGGGAAAAAGAAGCTACACTACATCCGTAATCCGGATCGAAGGTATCAACCCTTTTTATGCCGTTGCCGGGAAAGCAATAGCTACCCTAGTGAGTTTATTAGGAACCTTGCTAGTTTTAATTCTTGTTTTTAATTTTGTTAGTTTGCTATTCAGTCTTTATTTGATAAACCAAAAAAATTAGTTAGTGTTTAAATTCTTACTTTTACTATTATAATTTTTAATCTAAGAAAACCCCAAAACATAGGAAGTATGGCTAAAAAGAAGCTTGGGGAGTTTGTTACTCCCAATAATGATTATTTGCGTACTCCTATTACTCAGCCAGCAATCGCTGCTGATGACTATGAAATTAAGCCCCATTACTTAAGTTTGGTTCAACAGAATCAATTTGGAGGCTCTGCTGTTGAAGACGCAGGTATGCACTTAAATACTTTCACTGAAATATGTGATATGATGCGTATAAAAGACGTTAACCCTGATGCGGTCAAATTACGTCTATTTCCTTTCTCTCCGAGAGGGAGAGCTAAAGAATTGTTGCTATCTTTGCCTAAAAATATTATTACATCATGGGTGGGATGTAATTCTTTATTTATGACTAAATTTTTCCTACCTGCAAAGACTATGCAACTTCTATCTAATATTACTATCTTTAGACAGGAAGAGCGTGATCCACTAGCGCTTGCATGTGAGAGGATAAAAGAATGCCTAAGAAACTATCCTAGTCATGGGATGGAAGATTGGTTAATCCTCCATTTATTTTTACAATGCTCTTAATCCTGTGTCTAAGTCTATGCTTGATACTGCAGCTGGAGGAACATTTATGGGTAAATATATTACCGAAGCAAAGCAGTTGCTAGACAATATGCAAGACAACCATGCTCAATGGCATGTGGAAAGATCAAACACAAAGAAGGTGAACTCTGTCTCACCACAAGAGAACAAAGATCTCAATGCTAAGTTGGATGAGCTCATACTAGCCATAAAAGGTAAGGAAACTCAGGTAAGAGCCACCCCTGAAACAAACATAGAAGAAATAGACTTCGTAGCTCGTAATGATTACAACCCTGCTTGGAACAAGAGTTACAATCCTAATTTTTAGAAACATTATGCTAGTCCTGCAAGTAACTCTAATAATAATATGGGAAGTAGTAATGATAGTCTCCAAGAAACACTTAAGTCTTTCATAGACTCACAAAATGAACAAAATAATATTTTAGTCAAAATTACGGAGAACCATGATGCTATGCTTGGTAAATTATCTAACCAAGCTATTAGTTTGAGAAATTATTTGCAGGACCTTCAAGAAAGAACAAGCATCGTTGAGGCATAGCTAGGTAAGATAACCAAGAGTCAAACTCTCATTCTAGCTAAATTTGTAGGTAAAGCTGAGCCCAATCCTATTGAAGAACTCAAAATGACGAGGATCCAAAGGGAGGATCCTAAAGAACTTGATTATAGTAATGCCCCTTCACCAAGCTACACCATCGAAGACATCGTAAAGAGGATCAATGTCAAAATTCCGGTAAGTGAAGGTAATGATGAAGCCATGCATCAACACTTTGTTGATCAAGTAGCAATTAAGGTACACGAGCTTGAAGAGGAATATAAGAAAATCGCTGAAAAGTTACCTGTTAAACTAGATGACATATTTGAGCCTACTATTAAGATAGAGATTGGAACCAATGAGATAGCTGCACTTTGTGATCTAGGTGCAAGCGTCTCAACAATTCCAAAGAGTCTTTTTAATAAGTTAAATCTTGGCTCCTTTGAAATTACTGAGTTAAAATTGCATATAGCAGATTCTACCTACAAACAAGTTGTAGGGATTAAGGAGAACACTTTAGTTTACATCAAAGGCTGTCCTGCTCTAATTGACTTCATTATTGTTGACATGCCTGAAGATACTGTTGCTCCTATAATACTAGGCCATCCTTTCTTAATAACTATAAAGGCTTTAATTAACCTTCATGAAGGGAACATGAAGTTGCAATTGCCTTCGCGGGATCCATTTGTTATTCATTTCCCCAGGAAAAAGAAAGCCAAACATGACGTGAAGGAGGCCATCACTTTGAAGGCCAATTACATTGGAGTGGGTGTTCCACTCATCTGGCCCAAGTGAGTATCATCAAGGTCAAGCTATTGACCATAAAAGAGCGCTCCATGGGAGGCAGCCCATGTGAAATAAAGGTTTGAGTTAACTTTTTAGTTTTAGTTTAAATTTATGTTAAATAAAGAGTGCTAGAAAACTCCATTTAAGGAGAAGAAGTTTGGTAGTACTTGAAATTCTGCTTTATTCATGCTATTGTTGGTCGACAATATTTACTGTTAATTTTCTATCAAAAACAAGGTATATCACTAAGTTATGGGAAAAGAAATAGTTTATGAAGAAATAGATTTTTTTTGATGCATACAGAGAGTTTAACGACCAACTATACGGCGGGAATAAAAATTCTGGCCGTATAGTTATCTTTGCCATCCAAAAAAATCTGCAATATGTACTGAGAGTTTAACAACCAACTATATGGCAGGAATAAAAATTCCGGATGTATAGCTCCGATCATATAGATATCATTACCTCCATACAATTTCTTTTCATATGCACTGAGAGTTTAACGACCAACTATACAGCGGGAATAAAAATTATGGCTGTATAGTTTCAGTCGTATAGATATCGATGCATTTGCAAATTTAATTTCGCAGGGACAAACAGTTTAATGACTAACTATACGGCCGGAACATTTTGTTCCGCCCATATAGTTGCATCCGTATAGCTGCGCCGCCAGGAGAACACCCTAATATTTTGACAGAACGCCAACTATACGGCCAGAACACATGTTCCGCCCGTATAGTTACACCCGTATAGTTGCATCCGACCACAAAATCGCACGGGAAGGTACTCCCAACTCCAAAACTTCAATCCTTTTTCTTTCTTCTATCTCCAAACTCTCTCAAAACCTCAAGAGATCTGCATCTCTAGTCAATTTCGTTCGATTTTCTCGCACACAAGTGATCTACGGTATGTTTCTCCTCTAATCCTCCAATTACTTTTTGCAAATTCATCTTCGATTTATTGTCATTGTCTATCTAGGGTGAGACCTACTATGAACCAATTGCCATGATTTTCTTGCCTAGATTATTATTTTGAGGAGAATTCTATAGTGTGCTATGATGAGAAATATGATGCACTTACTGTTGTTGGATCAAAAAGTTTTATTTTTGCCTTTCTTCAGTGTTTTAGATGATGAACACAAGGAGCCAAACTCGTGCTCGTGCCACCGCTAGCGCTTCTCGGGCAACCGTTCAGGAACGCATGGGGATACGGTTCAGGGATGAGGCCCATCGTGATTGCTTCAACAGGATCAAGAACCACGAAGTGAAGGCCACCAAGTGGGCTTGCCCCATTATATTGAACCAAGTTGGTATTTTTGATGACTTTAATTTACTTTGCAATAGAGCTAGCCTGCAAAACTTTGTGTACAATGATGTACCTACTTATCGCCGCTTAACCATTGAATTCCTAAGTTTGTTGCAAAGCGCCTTTAAACAATGGCAAGGAGAGGATACTATTTCTTTCCATCTGATGAACAACAACTACACTTTAACATTAGATGAATGGTGCACATGTTTTAATTTTCCAAACAATGATATTCATGCTTTACGCGCATCTTTTACTGGCTTAAGTCCTTCCCCCGATCAATACTATAATGGAATGAGTTTCACTAGTAGAGTGAACAAGGGGAAGAATATTCAACATCCTGCAATTTGCTATTTGTTCTATGTTATTGCCAACACCTTGTAGACACGTAATGAGTTCACGAGACTCAACGAGGAGGACATCCTAGTCCTCACAAAGGCTGCTTACATCAACTGCAACCTACCACTCAACTTGGGCGCCATCCTTGTGCGCTACCTGGAGAACCAAGCCTCCCAAAGCCAAGGGCCAATCACAGGAGGAGGCGTCATCACCGTGCTTCCCGCTGCCCTAGACATCGACCAACATGAGTTGCAACCCATACTAGGTGAGACACGTGTTGGTTTCTCCACCTTGAGGGCCTGTGGAATGCTCACTAGGAGAGGTGGTGTTTATTACCTGCATATTGCTGGAGCTGGGCCTACCTACCCCGCTCCTATGCCTAATGGTCTTTTATCTATCGAGGAAGGATGTTTGCTATATGATTCGCAGGTTGAGCAATACCAACCCGAGGAAGAGATTCCTGAAGAGGACGAGGACCAAGAAGAGGAGCAAGAAGTTCCTTATCATGAGGAGCAGCCACAAATCCGGTTCGCCACATACCAAGATTTCCAAGGACTTGGAGGGACTGTGGAGAGGATGCACAACCTCTCTTTGAACCTCTGAGAATCAACAAGTAACATATCAACTCAATTCGCGAACTGGAGTAACAACTTTTTCGCACCACCACAATAAATTGAAGGGCTTGCAAAAGCCTAAGCTTGGGGAAGTTTCCTCATGTATCTTTACATGGCGTTCATTTGCTTTTTATTTTAGAGGTTGTGTTTTTATTTGAGTTTATAAGCACTCGTGTTGGTTTCCCCAACAGATTATTTTAGTTCTTTCTATTTTCGCTTTCGAAATTTTCTAGCCGAGCTTTGCCACCAATTTTCTATTCTTTTAAGTCCTTCTCTTAAAAATCAGAAAAAGATTTCTCCATTTTTCCTTATTTCCCTCTTTCTTTTATTTCCGCCTCGAGGTCTTCATATATTTGTAGGAGAGTGGTCGACTTCGAGTTTCCAAGAAGCAAATATAAAAAGGAAGAGAGAAGTGGAACCAAACATGAGAGGTATGCCTTATGACTCCCCACTTTTGAAGTTTGATAAACCCATGCTATATAGTAGTAAATGTTGAGATATTATATTGGTGGAGTGAGTCTTTGTATCATAGTAAGATTTTCGTTTGCATGGATATTTAATTAGGTACGTTTTGTTCTAGCTCTCGTAATTAACCGAGTCTTGCCTAAAAATTGCTAAACAATTTTAATAAGAAAAAGTCTTCCAATTGAGGCTTGGGTGTTGTAGTGCTTAGCCTTGAAGGCTTCTTTCTAGAGACACTCAACACCACTGAAAATGTTGATTGACTTAATAGCTCTCTTTAAAAGGATTTGTTTGATTTAATTGATGTTTAGCGGTTTTTGTGAGCATGCCAAAGTTTGACTTGTTAATCATAAGAATGATATAGCTTTACGCATGTCAAACTTCATGGGATTCCATCAACTCCGCTGGCCTACGAACGATCTTCATGGAGGAAACTCCTAGATTTCGGCTATGAGTTGATTAAATACTTGTAGCAGCAATGCTATAGTGGGTAAAATTCTTGGTACTCCCGGGTAGCTGTAATCATGATGGAATCACTCTTCTGGCTGTTATGAGAAATCATTGTGCAAAAGGAACAAAAACCTTAGTGATGCCACGAGTGTCCATCACAGCCCGATAAACTAATAAAAATCTTTGGCATGCTCTCAATTACTTAAAAACTGAAATTCTTGAAGGACAATGAATAGAAAAGTAGTGCTTGCAAAGTCTTGATTCATTGATGTGGGAATCGAGATACTCTAGTATATATGCTTTTCATGACAACTCTCACACTCTTAATTTACATGATTATACTTTACTATTGAAAGGCAAGCCTATGAGTTGATTACTTGACATGGAATAAAGTTTACTCATTTGACATGAAATAACATAAGTATCATCTCTTAATATGAAATATATCAATGAATAATAGTAAATTATGATATAAAATAGTGATGCAAATGGACGTATCAGGCTGCTGGCGGCTGCGCGCGAGCAGCAACAAGGAGAGAAGAGAGATGGGCTCCGGCCCAGAGAGATGGGATGTTTCCGACCGTATAGCTCCAGTCGTATAGTTGGCGCCACCACCGTTAGGTCAAACAGAACAACTTTCATGAAGGGACCCCTATATAAATAAGCCTCAGGCGATAAGAAAACATCTCTCGCTCCGCCCCAAAGAAGCCAGACTCCGCCAAAAATCCGCCTCAGATCTCCAAACCCTTCTCCATATCCATAGCCATATTCCACCACTTGTAATAGTAGATCTCTTCTCCGATTAGCGACATTGTAAGACTATTGCTATCAATCTTATGATTTTCATTACAATGTTTGTGATTGTTGATCTCATCTCTATGTGTGAGTAATTCTCCTTGGGCTAAGGGCTTCGATCTAGCCATATAGCAATTGTGCATGTGATTTATCATAGATGGGATCGTGTATTAGTTTGTATGACATGATGATTATTGTATCCCCTCTTGCCTCAATCTAAGGACTTGTCAGGTACCCAAGACCCCGAGGGTTGAGCCAGGTATAGGGAGTATGAGTGATGACTGATCTGCAGTTTGGGAACCCCAGTGATAGAAGGGGTAACACAGCTATAGGTGTGCGATTTGCTTGGGATTAACGGTGATATCACTATGCATATTATTAGTTCTCTTTCTTCTATGGATGAGACTAGTAGGTTATTGCTATAAGTAGTTGCGGAGGCAATAGCAATTATGGATGCACTTCCCACATATAATTTATCTTGCTCTAACAAGTACACGCATACTTTATTTCTATCTTTTATTTCCATCAGATGTTTTGCACAGCTACAGGTGAAACTGAACGCCCAAGGACCTCTCTCTCCATCATCGACAACAACAAAAAGATGTAAGCTATTGGTCCGGTAAAAATACAAAAGGAATTCTAAAAAACCCGAAGGTCCATTAAAGTAACTTCACTACGCATTCGCTTCCTAAGGATTCGATAACCTAGGTCTACTAGGGAAAAAGAAGCCACACTACATCCGTAATCCGGATCGAAGGTATCAACGGCATTGGTCACGACACGAAGGCGCTCTCCATCATCGTCGATGATGACAAAGCAAGGAAAAAAAGCTAAAGCGGTACGGGCCGGGGTGGACTGTAGTTGGGCTCGGTGGGCCGCGGCAAAGCAAGCAAGGCGGGCTGCTGGCGGCTGCGCGCGAGCGGCAGCGAGGAGAGGAGAGAGATGGGCTACGACCCAGATAGAGCTAGTTTAGTTTTTATTTCAAAAATCCTTTTTGTTTTTTTGTTTTTTTGTTTCCATTTCTATTTTCAAATTCTTTTCTTTTTTTAGTATTTCAAAACACTAGAAGGTTTAAAAAATTCTTGAAAATGATAAGGTCCCCTTATAATCCATTTGGGCTCCATTTATTTTGGTAATTTTCAAAATTCAAAACCTTTTTTGAAGTGATTTGAGAGAGTGAGGAAATTAGGGTTTTTATGTTTTTCTTCTTTCTCTTAATGCAAGATTTATCAAACCATGAGATGCATGCTATGCTCATGATGCACAAAACAAATCCTAATTACTATTAGTAAAATTAGGGGTGTTACAGTTCTATCCCCCTTAACGGAATCTCGTCCTGAGATTCCTAGGTAGGAAGATAGAAGGAACAGGGTTACACTAGACTTCGACGATCTTCTCGAATAGTTTGATCCATGCCACCATTATTGAATGAATGAACTGCTTCATTTCTTCGAGGTTTCTGCACACACTAAAGAAAATAGGGAGTGACACATAACTACAAACAGAGTATCTCATGGTCAACTCATGGATAGATATTTCACAACATCTCTGGAGCCAACGAGCATGAAACACGTCAAGGTAACAGAAGAACACGAGAAGATGGTTTGAAGGTGTTAGATAGCTAGTCTTCATAAAGATTGAGACCGTAGAGTTTCTGTGGCGCCCCGCTAAAACCACTACTAGAAAATCGCTGTGTTTTGTGCATTGCATCATCATGACCGCATGCTCATGTCATCATGCCACATTGCATTTGAGCATCGTCATGTCATCATGCATGGTTTGTCTAAAACTATTTTCGAAAAGCCTAGTTTTGGTTTTCTAAATACCCATCTTAAATTCAAATCAAAAAAACCGGGCTTCTCCGGATATCTTTGTTCTGTCTAAAAACGGTTTACAAAATACTTTTATAAAATATAAATAAAAAGTTAGATTATTTTTTTGGGAGGCAGCCAGCCAGGCCCAAAAGCCTAGCCGACCACCTCAAATAAAAACCCTAGCCCTAACCTGAGTCTAACCCTAGCTCTACCAAGCCTCCCTATCCCCGCCGCCACCTTCTCCTCACACGCGCGCGCGTGCGACGCAGCCAACAAGCAGCAGTACACACACCACGCCACACGCAACCCACCCAGCGGCACACGGCGCACGCTGCGCGCGCCCCATCCGCCTGACCCACACGGTCGCACGCCACCCTGGCCAACCCGTGCGTGTCGCACACCACCTGCGCGCACATCCCCAAGCCTGACCCACCACTCCATCTCGCGTAGCCCGCGGTCAACCACCCCACCTGGTCCCTCACCAACCCCCCCGACCCAATCCCGCACGCCACCGATGCCCTGGCCCCACCTCCTCGAACCGCTTGCTCCTCACCGCCCACATCAGGGCACCCTCGTCCTGACGCTCCTCTCCCCGCCTCTCCCCTCGATCCCCAGCAGGCCGCCGCCACCCTCCTCTGCTTCCCCTAGCGCCGCGCCCTGGCCACGACCGCCGCTGGACCCCCACCTCGTCGCCGGAGTCCCGTCGCGCTGCTGCCCTCCACCAGGCCGCCTCGAGCTCCGGTCGACCGCATCGCGCCACGGCGCCCCTTCCCCGCCTCTGCCAGCGCCCCTCGCCAAAGCGCCGCCGCCCCTCTCACCGACCAGCGCCGCCAGGGACCCCATCTCCCCCGCCTCTACCTCTGCGCGGCCGCCTCCCCGCTCGGCTACCTCCTCCGCCTCCGTCAAGCTGCCGGCCATCGTTGATCTCCTACCTCACCACTGCCGCGGTCGCCCCCACTGTCCCCTCTGCCCTGCGTCGGCTCTCCCCTCCTTGTTGTCGGCCGTCACCGACAACGGCCTCCACCATAGAGAGCTCGCCTGCTGCCATGTCCGCGGCCTGCGCATGAGTCCTCCCTGGCGGCGCCCGTGAGTTCTTCCTCGACCGATGCCACACGCGCCTCCTTGTGCTCTGCCCGCCGCCCTGGGATCTCCCTGCATCGGCCTTCCTCCAAGCACGACTGAGGCCACGTTTTTCCTGCCGTCAGCTGTTGTGCATGTATGAGTCAGGTTGTTCCTGTGTGTGCTTTTAACCACATTTTTGTTGTTGATGCTTGGCACACTGTTTGGCCTCTGTAGCGCTGATGTTGATGTCAGGGTGTATGCGAATCGGTGGCAGATGTTGATGTGGTGGTGATATCGGTCCTTTTACGACGCCCCGGCAGGATGGACAGATGAACACGAGGGATCGTGAAGTGGTACAGGAAGACCACCGACACAAGAGCTCCTTCACGGACCGCAAGTGCCTCAGACCCTGGACCCGAGAACGTCGACATCCCGAGTGCGTCGACAAGGAATCGAAAACCGAACCCCCGACGTGACAAGTTCTTCTTCATTTGATCCCAAGATCTGCGTACTAGATTCCAAGGCCGCGACATGGACTTCGAGATTCCCTTCACGGAACCCGAAGACCGTACCCGGCGTTCTCCTTCGATCCCGCCGAAACCCTGTCGAACCCCGAACCCCTAGAACCCAAGATCTTCCGAACCCAGATGTGTGACCCTAAACCCCTATTTTTATAATATGACATTATCACTTGTTGCATATTAAATGGTTCATATTCGCATCGCATCATGTGGTTTGGGGCATTACGCTGATTCATCTCATAATTAAATATGGAGTCGATATGCAGAATATTGTTGTCTTATTCCGGACTCCATTTAAATTTGCGTAGCGAACCGATGCCATGATCTGCCTTGTTAAGACAACATTTAAATTGCGGGGTAGCTAAATAACTTGAACCATATAATTATTTGTTGGGACCCCGATACCGCTTAATATTGCCTAATTGCACCGCATCTGCATCATATCATAATCATGCCGGATCTTCTGTCGTAGTATTAAATATTGCATCCGGTGTTTCTTCTAGTGTTTGCTTCTTCGCGGATTAGGCCGATGAGTTGATGCGAGTATCGACAAGTTCTCCGGATATGATCCGTCGGCAGTGTTTCCCAGGCGAGCATCTCTTCCCCCTTCTACCTATTTTGCATTTATAGTCTTTATTTCCTCCTGTTGATCTATTGCTATCCGTGTCGCGATGCTTTAGTTTCCGTGCAGCAGTTATATCCCGTGCAACCTCTATATTGCCATGGAAACCTCCCAATACCTGTTGTTTGGTAGATAGTCGGCCCTGCGAGTCGTAGTCGCTTGCTTCTGTGTTGCTTCACGTCGTTGTCATTCCACCGCTGACGGCAAGTTGGCACATGATAAACGGTGGAGATGCTTAATGGTGGAGATGATCATGACTTTAAACATAACTATTAAATTGCTAGATATAACTAATGAAGAGGCATCGGTGGGCAATAGATGTTATTTGGTTCTTCCATGCTCACTTGTGTCCTGTAGGACCCCGAGTACTTGATACCTGTTCCTTGATTTTTCGCACTATCCACATCCGGGAGGCCGTGGACCCCCCTGAGCCAGAGCTTGATTCATTTCTATTTCTTGGGGCCACAAACTAGTTTGGGGTTTTATTTACTATCCTGTACTTATGCCATATTTACTGCTTTATTTAAGATTGTGCGTGGAGCACCTGTACTGTTTTGGATCACGCCAGGTTTTCGCGGTATCGACAAGCCCAGTCACACTTTCGGGTTCCTAGTCGTTTACAGCCGTCGTCGCAAACCCTGGGTGCATTCCGGAGCCGGCCAACTTTGTTGCGGGTAGCTTAGTGGGGTGGCCCCTTGAAATATTTTATGAATCCTGTGATCGCTTTGTCGTGAATGCCTCGTTGGGTTTTGAGTTGGTTTTTCCGAGGTTGATCGAGTGTGTGTTGCTATTTTTGCACCCCTGCAGGGTAAAACTTTCTGAAAGCCGTGTCCGCGGTTATGGATGACTTGGAGCACAGTATCTCGATCATAGACAAGCATAACTAAAGTAGTGCTATAAATTTGACTTAATATATCTGACTAGTAATCAGCTTCACTATAACGGAATGGATATTAAAAATGCCAATAACTGGTGGATCTGTGGTGATCTATGTCATACTATACCTTCCTAGTAAGTATTGCAACTCCAATGGAATGTGATAAAAGTGCCAACAACCGCTGGGTTTTGGGATTCCTCAGGACAATTACATCTGACTAGTAAATGTTCCAACTACAACAGAATGTTAACTAAAACTGCCCACTACTTATGCTATCAGGATGACTCATGCTATATATCTGACCAGTAAATGCTGCAACTATAATGGAATGAGTAAAATTGTCAACTTTGTGAGTTCCTTGGTCCGACTTCCTCGTTTGGTCTCGAAGGGGGAATACCAGGATGGGTTTGTTTGGTGTTAGCTTCAGGTTGGATCCGAATAGGTCTTTCTTATCCCTCTCTGATAACCGCCAGTTGTATCGAGTCTCTATAGGTTGTTTAGTGCCGCTGCGCTGCCGCTTCAGCCCACCATACCTATGTAGGCGAGAGCCGCCGAATTCTAGCCTCGCCGTGTACTGGCCTCAGTACTGACGCTCCTCTTTTTCCTTTGCCCTTTGCCGGCACCCCTTTTGTTTTAGCAGGTTTGAGATCGACGTCGTTAGCAGGGTTACCCTTCCGGCTTGGCCTGGGCAGGGTGGACGCCATTGGTTATTCTTCAGGGCTCTTAGTCCCATTTGCATCTTGTCCGTAGTCGGACGCTCTATTATTTTCAAGGTGATTTGGATCTTGTATAGTATATCTGTATTCTGGACTCATGGAGTCGCTGTTGTATATATATCTGTTATGTGGGTCCCATCGAGGACTGTTGTGTAATGGTATTACTTCATTTTCCACCCGCACGAAAGTGCCTGGTGGGCGTCCTTGAATCGTTTCTATGCGGGTTTGGCGAAAAGGGCTAAAACTTGCATAGGGCCGATTCGAGGGTGTTACAGTTTCAGAAGAGTTTAAGCCTCTAAAAGGAAAGCTTACAACAGAAAGAACGTAACCACATACTTCGAGAGATGAAACTATACTAGATGGCTTAAGTAGTGCTTCCAGGTAGAGAGATATGGATAACCAAGTTGTTGAACTACTTTTGATATAGAAGGATCACTCTTCATTCAACAGAAGCCCATGACAGAAAGGTGTGTTATGGGGAGGACTCATAAGAGTCACAAGGAGCATGTAACAAGAGAAACTGTTGATTACCAGAAAGTCCGTCTTCGAACATGATCGAGAAAACGAAGGAAAATCTTTATTCATACAGGATTATAGAAATCTTTGCCAAAGATAGTGATATCACTTTGCACCGCCAGATGAATAAGTAAGAAGATTCCTGATGACACGAGGAAAAAAGAAACTTCATTCCCAGAATTCAATTACTTGGCTCAACAAGAAGATTGCCACCATAAAGGGTCAGAAGGATCGACCGAGAGGCATTTAGCAACACTACTTTAAATGTTCTCCTTGATGTTTCGAGTCACGAGACATCATGTAAAGGTCGAACTTTAGATACAACGGAAACCATAAGCACAACCCCTATAATAAGTCATAGAAGAAGCCTTATGAGGAGTTGTTGTTATTGCTGATTCAAGGGAATGTGACAAGAGGTCTTCCGACTAATTGTGTCAACCATTACATCATTTTTTTTGCCGGGTTTACAAAGTGACCGATTTCAAAACCTTGAAGAACACCCACCATCATTACTGCTTGAGATTCAGCTTTGGTTAGGTGGAATGGTAGTTCAGACTCAGCATATCTGAATAGAAAGGTTGCAACATTTATGATAGAGGTAAAGTTACTAGATTCTCAAGACATGGACTACATTATAAAGCTCCAAAATAAAGAGCTAGGTTGCGAAACCCATGTATTAGCAAGTTATCAAAAGATATTTGCTCCTACATAAATTGATCACAACTAAACACAACTGAATCCTTATTGTTGGGAGACATTTAGTAGGATACTGAAGTTTGTAGGACTTCTTCTCTTCCATGACAAATCAGTTAGTGGCTTTAGGTGTGTAAAGAATCTTCTCGAGATGTGAAGGTATCACCCTACCATATCAAGAATACTTCGCACATGCTTCACTGACTTGAAATGATTCCTGAGAAAACAAAAATAACTCTACTCTAATCCATGGCGACATCCTTTAGCAATTGCACGTGAGTCGGAGAAGGTCACTTCTGACATCCAGAACACATACTTCAAGATGACACGAAGATGGTTCTCAAAAGTTTCCAACATTAATGCCAACCATTCCACATGAATCCAATATAACAAGGAGAAGATAAGGATGTCATCGATGGGCTCAATAACAAACCTATCAACATACGCCAAGAAGATGCACTCATATATTGTATGAACAAGACCACAAGATTAGTCAAGCCAAAGGACATGAATATATACCTAGGTGAAACATCACGAATAGATACACCATCAGGATAGTCCCTAGGAATGAGTTTGATTTGACGATAGCCCGTATCAAATCAAAGGCGGGGACGATAACATTTCCATGAAGGAAACACTATATTTCTTCAGCACGAACAAAACTAGACATCCCATTAGAAGGAACAAGTCTGATAGAACTTTTGTCTTACAACTCTCCAAGTTGTTGTTTAAGCTCAACCAACTAGTTCAGGGGTATCTAGTATGGATCCTTGGAGAAGGAGCTGTTCAAAGAACTAGCATGCTCAAGAACTTGACAAACACGGTCACGAGGCAACATGATAATACTTTTAGTAGACATCTAGAATATTACGAACCACCGATATGTCACTTAGTTCGATAGGTAACTTGCTTGGTACAGCAAGAAGACATAGTCTTAGAGCTTTGGCACAAGCCTAACGATTTGACTGAGGAGAGTGTACCAGAATAACGGACGTGGTAGCGGAATCAAACTTCAATTAGTGATAGGTTAACCATCATGCTAAGAATGACATAAATGTCCTTGGAGTTCAAAGCAATAAGAATTGCTAAGAATCTCAGATGGCCACATTATTATGCACACGCATCATTCACGAGCACGAAAGCTCGGAGGAAGGGTGGGTAATTATGTGTAAGAGCATTGATACGTTGCTAACGTATCTATAATTTTTGATGTTCCATGCTTGGTTTTTATCTACTTTCTTATGTTTTGTTCCAACTTTGGAGTATTTTTATACACTTTCTTGGACTAACCTATTAACAAGATGTCACAGTGCCAGCTGCTTGTTTTCTACTGTTTTTGGCTCCAGGAAAGTCAGAAAATGAATATTCTCGGAATTGGACGGGACAAAAGCCAAAGTCAATATTTCACTGAGGGGGACACAGAGCCAGAATACGAGGCGGAGAGGGGCTAGAGGGCCTCCACACCACCTGGCCCGCACCAGGGGGTGGTGTGGCCACCTATGGCACCCCCTCGGCCTCCCCTTTCGACTATAAGATGCCTACAATACAGAAACCCTAAGTACCCGATTAAAATTCCATGAAAGAGTCTGTAGCTGCCGTCATCTCCATCCCTAGATTGGGAGTGATCTGAAGCTCTTCCCGGCACCCTGCCAGAGAGGGGAATTCACCCTAGAGGCCTTCTTCATCACCATGCAAGCCTCCGGTGTGATGCGTGAGTAGTTCATCCTTGGACTACGGGTCCATGTAGTAGCTAGATGGTTGGTTCTTCTCCTTTGTGCTATCATGTTTAGATCTTGTGAGCTCTTTTCATGATCAATATCATCTATTTGTAATCTTACATGTTGTGTTTGCGGGAAATCGATGGATATTGAGATGCTATTTCAGATTGATTATTGATTCTATCATGTCTTTGTTATTTGTGATTGATGACCCACAAGTATAGGGGGTGTATCGCAGTATTTTCGATAAGTAAGAGTGTCGGACCCAACGAGGAGCAGAAGGTGTTGGCTAGTGGTATGGATCAGGAATTCTCTACAAATACTTAGCAAACGAATTTTTAGGGTTTTTTGATAATGCAAGTAAATAAAGTATGAGTAAATAAAGGACAATAAGAATAAATGCAGCAAGTGGCCCAATCCTTTCGGCAGCAAAGGACAAGCCGGTTGTATTACTTAAGATGAACAAACGTTCTCGAGGACACATTGGAATATTGTCAAGTGCTTTCGCTTCATATAATTGATTAATCTTCTTTGGTTGGATAAGTGTCGTGTGGGTGAACCTATGCTAATGTACTGACCTTCCTAGGACTAATACATACTTGTGCTTATACCCCTTGCAAGCATCCGCAACTACAAGAAAGTAATTAAGATAAAAACCTAACCACAGCCTTAAACTCTGAGATCCTACATTCCCTTATGCAAAGGTTTCCTAACGACGGTTCAGGTTTCTGTCACTCCGGCAACCCCTACGATTAGTAGCCAAATACACAATGCATTCCCCTAGGCCCATATAGGTGAAGTGTCATGTAGTCGACGTTCACATGACACCACTATAAGAAGTACACCACAACTTAAATATCAAACTATTGAATCTTTCTCAACACAACTCCACTACTAACAACATGACTTCTCCCATGTCCTCAAGAACAAAACGAACTACTCACAAGACATCATATGGATCATGATCAGAGATGGAATAATGATGTATAACAATCTGAACATAAACAATAATTCAATGGTTCACTCAATAGCATCAACTACAAAGAGTAATCAACACCGGGAAAGTTTCCCCTATGAACTATGCAAGATTCAACTCAATTGTTACAGCAATATGGAGATGGTGATGAGGGTGCTAATGATGATGATGGTGGTGATGATGATGATGATCCCAATGAAGTCCAGCTTGATGATGGTGTTGATGGCGACGATCTCCCCTCTCCGGGAAGGAATTCCCCCGGCAGAAATCTGTCTGCCGGAGAGATCTTTCTCTCTCGGTATTTTCCGCCCCGTAGAAGCGGTGGAATCTTTCTGTGGTCAGTCCCGGAGTCTTAGGGTTTCGGGAGGATAATATACACCAGAGGGGAGTGCCAGGGGTGGACCAGGGCGGCCACACCACCTGGTGGCGTGACCTAGGCTGGCCCGCGCCAAGGGGTGCTGTGGGCCCCTTGTGGCCCATCTCCAGCCCCCCTTCTGGCTTCCTTCGTCTTCTGGAAAAATAGGATTTTCCGTATATTTTCCCGGATTTTCTGATCTTCGCGAATTTTTCCTCCAAACAACACCTTTTCCATCAGAATCCTGATTGCAGCGGTCCATGCTCCAAAAGTCATCAACCATGCAAAAATAGATGAAATAACATAAGTATCAGCTCTCAATACGAAATATATCAATGAATAACAGTGAATTATGACATAGAATAGTGATGCAAAATGGACGTATCAACCCCCCCAAGCTTAGACTTCGCTTGTCCCCAAGCGAAACTGAGCTAAATAAACATGGCCTCAGGTTTATGGAGTGAAGAGTCGATAAAAGAATACGGACAAGAAGCATCACATTCATTAAATACATAAATCATGATAGAAGGCACCTCACTGTTATATAACTCAACTTGCAATGAGTAAAGGAAACACAATAAAGATACATAAAGTGAATCACAATTGGTAATCGCAAACTTAGCTCTTGGTCGAAGAATAGTTGATAATTTGCTGGAGTTCACAAATAACTGGTTTTCAATGATAGCTTTCAAAGTAGTAAACATCAAGATAAGAGCAATGTGCAAAACAAGGAACATAAGAAACATGATTGAATAAATCATCATATGAATGAATGAAACACAATAACTCAAAATACTTGCTGAGATAGAAGGGAGTAGGTTTACTGACTCAACTAAAAAGTAAAATAAAGTCCCTTCGCAGAGGGAAGCAGGGATTGCAAGTCTCATAAAGAGCTCCCAAAAATTATGATACTTACTAGCTTTCAGCTCTCATTGCCCCTATCATAGGCATCTTTAGGTGATTAAGGTTAAAGTGATCAAATATGAGGATATGCATTGACAAGTTGTAAATTGAGAATCTCATGTCCCTTGAATACGAGGGCCGCTCCTCATGCTACTCAAGTTTAGTCACCGGTAAGTTCTTGTCATTGTAAGCATATGTGTATCATAGAGAACCGCCAACGGGGTACCCCTTGCCCGATGATACGGAAGAATCCCCATATCAAAATGACAAGGCAATCAAACAACAAGCATCTCAGCAATCTTCTTATTTACCATGGGAATATGGTGCTTTTTCCTCTCTTTCCTCTTTTCATAATCTCTTTTTTATTTTTCTCTTTTTTCTCAATATCAGACTCTTTTTTTTATAAGAAGAATGCTTCATAGATGCTCGTTATGGTTACGCTGCAGGTTTCCACCATGTCAGCATGGATTAGACCAGCGGCCCAGGCGTTTCTCTAACACACATGCATAACTCCATGGACTTACAAGCTCCCCTTTCATTTCACACCGACGACATCCATAGACAAAACAACATGATATCAACTATGTACAAAGTACCAGTGCAATGTTGAAAGCGTCCCCCATGACAACATGGTTCTGCTAATTCACAACTTACAAAACGCAAGCATATAAGCAACATAGGTGAGCACAATGGTTCAAGTTTATTAAGTGCAAGAAAGTAAAGTGTGCCATCAAGTTCGTGAGAGCTTTAATCGCTACTTTTCACATAACAACTTTAATTTGGGAGGTAGATAAAACAAGAATTTACTTGGAATAGCAATAATGCTAATAGGTAGGTATGGTGGACACAAATGGCAAAGGTTTTGGTTTAAGGATTGGATGCACGAGAAGAATTCCCTCTCAGTACAGGTTTTTGGCTAGCAAGGCTGGGTAGCAAGTACTAGAGTTGAAGGAAACATACAAGTTATAAAAACAAACATGCAATCTTCCTTAGAAGCACAAAAGACCTTAACTAGAGAATACTAAACTTATGAAGAAATCAAGAAAGAAAGACGATGAAATTATTTTTTTCTTTAGAGTACTTTTATCTTTTTCATTCAACTCTCAAAAATAGTGTTGCTACTGACCGAGCCAGATTTGCCAAAACCAACTAAATTAACTCAATGATCCCAAAGTGATACCAATACTAACAACAAGATCAATCATATAACCACGAATTGAAAACTAATATAAGGTATGCAAAAGAGTAAATGATAGAACTTCTCATTAATATTCCATAACGGCAACTCACACCAAGGGATACATATCTAACGAGAGAGGGGACACTTCCATAATGCAAACCATCCTACATGATAACTTCTCTATTCATGATATGACTCTAGTAAAAAGGGTAAAAAGATAGAAGATAGTGATGTGATACCGCGGCACTCCCCGAAGCTTGGAACAAACCAAGGGGATGCCAAACCTGATGACGAATTACTCCTTTGGTGGTGGTGGTATCCTTTTCTTAGTTGACGTGAGGAAATCTTCCAGCATCTTGTGAAGCCTATTATTCTCCCATTGAAGCATGTCCACCTTCCTCCGCAAGTCTCGGTACTTATCGCAGAACTCCTTAGTGACTCGTAGGGCTTCCGTTGATGTAGGGCAAGAGACTATAGGTACCAGCCCCTGCTTGGGGTCTTGGAGATCTTCCTCCATAGGCTCCTTTACCTTATCCTTGGCAGACACCGTTGTGCTTCTAAGCTTTCAAGAATAGTTCTTGGTAGAAACAGATCAAAATGAAAACACGATGAAAACACGATATACGAACCTTGGGAGATCCGGGGGATTATATATTACGAAGTTTCATATCAAAAGGAAGGTACTGGGAGAAAACGAGTCAGAGGCGGAGTCCGGGGTGGACTCACCACCTAGTGGCACGGCCAGGGGTGGGCCCGCGCCACAGGGTGGTGTGAGCCATCCTGGCTCCGTTTTCGTCCCTTTTTCGCTTCGTAGCTTTCCTTATTGTCTAAAAACTGCAAAAATATAGTTGGATAGTATTTTCGCGGAACTTTTCTTACCAAAATTGTTACCTATTTGGAAACGGATTTTGCAGGTCATTGAATTTGGTATCTACTAGATTCTTCTGGAGTCACCACTTGAATAACATCGATATATTAATCTTCATACACTTATTACTTGAGTCATAAAACCCTGCTCTTCCTTATTACACCATTATCTCCACTACCTGGAAATTTCTTTCACACAAAACTTCACATAGTTCTCATTAGCAACATTAGTATAAATGAAGTGATAAAACCTTTTGAGTCCAACTTCCACTGAAAACCATCAAAACATAATCTACTGTAGCAATTCCTTCCGAAAAACCAAATAGAATTCAAAAAGGAAATCGAATAAAGAAGCAAATGCAAGAGTGGCAAAATCTGTCAAAATAGACCAGCAGGTAAAGATCAATTTTTTAGAAAATCTTCTGTTGCTCAAATCAAAAAGTGAAAAACTAACGAAAGTTAAATAACAACCTGGGGCAGAAGCACAAAAAATTACAGCTCAATCGTACGTACAGAGATCTCTCACGAATTTTTACGGTGAAGCACAAAAATATGTTTCGGGACAGCAACTTCCCCAAATCTTACTTCTCTCTCATTAGAGGTTGATCTTGACACAAAAACCAAACAAAACAGATAAGGAGAGGTTATTACCTAAGTAATAGCTTCCAAGACTCAAAGAAACACAAACAAATTGAAAGCAAAAACAAATTGGGTTGTCTCCCAAAGAGCTCTTTCTTTATAGCCATTAAGATGGGCATGATAATTTGGAAGATGCTCACATAGGAATATGAATTGAAGTGAAAAAGAGCATTAAGAAGCAAAAATACACACGTTTAAGTCTAACCCACTTCCTATGCAAGGGGATTTTGTAAACAAACAAGTTGTTGAAACCAGAGGCTACAAGCATAGGAAGGCAAAAGAAGTGCAACATAAAAACTTTCAGCATAAAACGAGGAAACTTGATATTATTGAGATACATAAGAACACTTTTCCCTCTCTCATAATAACTTTCAGTATCATGCATAAACTTAACAATATAACTATCACAAGGACCATCGTAGCAATGATCACTTATTCTAACAGAAACACAGGAATACTAGCTCTCATAACACTACTATGTGAAACAATATTAGAGGTATCCTTACAAAGGATAGTGTGTCCCTCTTTTTCATATTTAGTAACAAAATCTTTCACATTTGCTATTATAGGTTCATCAACCATTTGTTTATCAGGTTCAACGGCTTTATTTGCACTTTCATTAACCATACTAGCTATCATAGAATGTTCCTTTATCTTAACTGGGAAAGGCATTTTCTCAATATAAGGTTCAGGTAAGACATGATTAGCAGTATAAACTTCAGTATTTCTTGCAGGAACACTCTTAGCAACATCTTTATAAGGTTCATGATACTTATTCCACTTCTTTTTAGGCACTTCAATATAGGAAGTAAAAGCCTTAAAATAAGAAGCAATAGCTTGAGAGTATAGACCATAAGCATTTTTAATATTTTGAAAGTCATCAGTTCCCATAAAAGATTCAATGCATTCATAATGATAATTTATACCTGACTTTCTACCTTTGTCATTCTCCCAAGCTTCAGCATTGTATTGAATATGGTCCAGAAGATCCCATTTAGCTTCTTGTTCCATGCGAGTGAATGATCCAGCACAAGAAGCATCCAATAAATCTTTATCATGAAGAGAAAGCCTTGCATAAAAGTTATTGATAATAATATTGTTGGGGAGCTCATGAATGGGGCATTTGAGCATTAGTAACTTCAATCTCCCCCAAGCTTGAGTTGTACTCTCTCCATCAAGAGGCCAAAAGTTGTATATTTGATTCCGATCTTTATGAATCTCACTAGGAGGATAAAACTTTGAATAAAAGAGAGGCACTATTTCCTCCCATTCCAGAGCTTCACCATTCTTCAGCAGCTTATACCATTCCTCAGATCTTCCTTTCAGCGATAATGAGAATAACTTCTTCTTAACTTGATCTGTAGTAATACCTGCACACTTGAACAACCCGCATAATTCGTGTATAAAGAGCAAATGATCACCAGGATGGACAGTTCCATCCCCAACATAGTAGTTATCCATAACACGATCAATAATTCTTGCAGGTATTTTGAAAGCATAATTCTCAGCAGGTGGTGGCTTATCTACTACCTTAGTAGTGGTAGTAGCATTATCAAATAAGAAACTCAGCGAATTATCCATAATGAAAATAAAGCAACTAGCAGAAGTAAACAATACTAACAGTAGAAGTTTCCTTTACCAGTTCCACTCTCCAATAGCGCTTCACTCCCCGGCAACGGCGCCAGAAAATAGTCTTGATGACCCACAAGTATAGGGGGTGTATCGCAGTATTTTCGATAAGTAAGAGTGTCGAACCCAACGAGGAGCAGAAGGTGCTGACTAGTGGTATGGATCAGGAATTCTCTGCAAATACTTAGCAAACAGATTTTTAGGGGTTTTTGATAATGCAAGTAAATAAAGTACGAGTAAATAAAAGACAATAAGAATAAATGCAGCAAGTGGCCCAATCCTTTATGTAGCAAAGGACAAGCCGGTTGTATTACTTAAGATGACCAAACATTCTCGAGGACACATGGGAAGACTGTCAAGTGCTTTCGCTTCATATAGTTGATTAATCTTCTTTATCTTGCTAAGTGTTGTGTGGGGGAACCTGTGCTAATGTACTAACCTTCCTAGGACTAATACATACTTGTGATTATACCCCCCTGCAAACATCCGTAAGTACAAGAAAGTAATTAAGGTAGAAACCTAACCACAGCTTTAAACTCTAAGACCCTTACGTCCCTTGTGTAATGGTTTCCTAACGGGGGTTCAGGTTTCTGTCACTCTGACAACCCTTACGATTAGTAGCCAAATACACAATGCATTCCCCTAGGCCCATATAGGTGAAGTGTCATGTAGTCGACGTTCACATGACACCACTAGAAGAAGTACACCACAACTTAAATATCAAACTATTGAATCTTTCTCAACACAACTCCACTACTAACAACATGACTTCTCCCATGTCCTCAAGAACAAAATGAACTACTCACACGACATCATATGGATCATGATCAGAGATGGAATAATGATGTATAACAATCTAAAAATAAACAATAATTCAATGGTTCGCTCAGTAGCATCAACTACAAAGAGTAATCAACACCTGGAAAGTTTCCCCTATGAACTATGCAAGATTCAACTCAATTGTTACAGCAATATGGACATGGTGATGAGGGTGCTGATGATGATGGTGGTGATGATGATGATGATCCTGATGAAGTCCAGCTTGATGATGGTGTTGATGGCGATGTTCTCACCTCTCCGGGAATGAATTCCCCCGGCAGAAATCTGTCTGCCAGAGAGATCTTTCTCTATCGGTGTTTTCCGCCCCGCAGAGGCGGCGGAATCTTTATGTGGTTGCTCCCCGAGTCTTAGGGTTTCGGAAGGATAATATACGCCAAAGGGGAGTGCCAGGGGTGGACCAGGGCAGCCACTCCACCTGGTGGCACGGCCTAGGCTGGCCCACGCCAAGGGGTGGTGTGGGCCCCTTGTGGCCCATCTCCAGCCCCCCCTTCTGGCTTCCTTCGTCTTCTGGAAAAATAGGATTTTTCGTATATTTTACCTCCAAATAGCACATTTTCCATCAGAATCCTGACTACAGCGGTTCAAGTCCAAGGGTTAAAACCCAAAGAAAGGAATAACCACTATCTTAGTAGCATACAGGGTACTACAAGGTAGATTCCAAGAGAAGAAACAACTTCCAAGGTACACAAAGAACTAAAAGGAGGCACACAAGGTGAAAGGAAACTTCGAGCCCTAGAACAGAACATTGTGGAACCATCAACATGTTGTTGTGGTCCCATAAGATAGAGAGATCATGATGGAAAGGAATCTCGCAACTGATGTAGAGCAAAGGGAAACAAGGAACACACACACAACTAACTCTGGAGAACTTAATACTAGGTCAACTGGTTGAGAAACGACTTGCCAAAAAGGCACCTAAGCTTTGAAAGACAAGACGAGATAGCAAAACTTTTCAAAGTCATCATAAGATAATATAACCTGAAGTTAGAGCGAAATTGGATAAGGAGAAAAAGAAGCATACCTGAGTTTTTGCAAATACTTTTCATCTTTGAAATAGTTTTCACAAACACTAGACTCAACATCGACCAATAGAAAGGTTTTCCTACAATCGGTACTGCTCTGATACCAAGACCTGTGACACCCCCGGGATTGGGGCTAGACAAATCCCAGACCTCTGTCTAATATAAGCCTAACCTAAATCTCAGAAGCACATGAGCACTCTATGAAGCATCCTCAATAAAAACCTATGCAAATAGCAAATATAAAGATCGCTGAGATGCTCATTGTCTGCTTGCCTTGTCATTTTGATTATGGGATAGCTCCTGTATCATGTGCAAGGGGTACCCCGTTGGTGGTTCTCTATGATACATATGTACTTACAATGACAAGAGCTTACTTGTGACTAAAGTTGAGTAGCATGAGGTTCGGTCTTCATAAGTAAGGGACATGAGATGTTGGCTTATATCTTGTCAAGCATATCCTCTTAGTTGTGTCAGTTTAACCTTAATCACCTAAAGATGCTTATGATAGGGGAAATGAGAGCTGAAAGCTAATAAGTACCATAATTTTTGGAAGCTCTTTATGAGACTTGAATCCCTGCTTCCTTCTATGAAGGCCTTTCTTTTACTTTTATGTTGAGTCTCCATCTTCTATCTTTATGCACCTATTGAGAGAGCATAGTGGCCATTCTTGCTATAATGTGCATTGTCCCAAGACTTATTGATCGATGCATAACTTTGATATTGTTTGTTCTTAAACTATTTGTATCTAGGCACCCTTATGAACTTTGAAGGTGTCCTATGCATTTATGTTTTGCTACTCTATGAGGGACAAGCTGAATGCTGATGTCTACACACTTCTATTCTTGTAGACAGTTGTTGGGCCTCCAAGTGCAGAGGTTTGTAGAACAACAGCAAGTTTTCCCTTAAGTGGATTACCCAAGGTTTATCGAACTCAGGGAGGAAGTGGTCAAAGGTATCCCCTCTCAAGAAACCCTGCAATCAAGATACAAGAAGTCTCTTGTGTCCCCAACACACCCAATACACTTGTCAGGTGTATAGGTGCACTAGTTCAGCGAAGAGATAGTGAAATACAAGTGGTAACGGTGATAGGAAAATAGCTTGGTGGCGTGGAAAAGACTAAAGGCAAACTGAAATAAAGATGGAAGCAAGCAAACATGTAACCGATCTAATTACAAACGGTGTATCAATGCTTAGAAACCAGGCCTAGGGATCATACTTTCACTAGTGAACACTCTCATATAAATATCTTCTCTTTATGATACTACTCTTAACTACTCTCCGGTTGGACACTCTAATCGATGGTAGGGCTATAACAGCACACCTCAAAGTAAGCCTTTCCCATCTAGAAAACCCCACACTGTCACCTTGAGCACTAGATGAGTCCAACAAACACCACAATTTCATAGAAACATCCAACTCCAAATATAACTCATAACAATTATTTGTAATCTCTAGCCTAAGTGCCACCATGGTGAGCACGCTGCCACTTTCACACACATGGGGAGAGCAGAGATCTATTAAAGCACTTGAGTAGCAAGGTAGATCTATAGATTACTAGCTCATGATCTCAATAAGATCATGCATAGAGAGAGAGATGAACACATAGCTACCGGTAGAACCCTTAGCCTCGAGAGAGAACTACTCCCTCCTCATCATGGGAATCAGCAATGGTGATGGAGATGGCGGTGGAGATCGATGGAGATGGCTTCAGGGGCACTTCCCCGTCCCGGCAGGGTGCCGAAATAGAGACTTTCTGTCCCCCGAATCTCCCCTTTGGTGGCGACAGCGCTGCGGAACTTTTCGTGGCTGAAGGCTTGATTATTTAGGGTTTATGCATCGGGAGGCATCTTATAGGCGAAGAGGCAAGGTCGGTGGGCGGCCAGGGGGCCCACACCACCTAGTGGCATGGACAGGGCTAGCCCGTGCCACCACATGGTGTGGCCGCCCTGTGGCCCCTCTCCGTCTAATCTTCTGGCTCCGTGAGTCTTCCGGTAAAATATCGACTTTGGCTTTTGTCCGGTCCAATTCCGAGAATATTGATTTTCTGACTTGCTGGAACCAAAACAACAGAAAACGGGCAACTGGCACTGTGGCATCTTGTTAATAGGTTAGTCCAAGAAAGTCTATGAAAAGTACTCCAAAGTTGGAACAAAACACAAGAAAGTAGATAAAACCAAGCATGGAACATCAAAAATTATAGATACATTTGCAATGTATCAAATGCCACTATACTATGTTTTCTTTATGTGAAACAAACAAACGTCTTGCAAAGCATTGTTATTCATGAATCTTTTGTTTGTGCCTTTTCATGTTACAACATAGTTGCTATGTCTTATTGTTAGAACTTTATCTTTCATGCTATGTTGAAGTACCATGATCCCAGCTTTCAATGTTTAACAAATACTTTGATCAAGTTTATTATGGTGCATGTCACCTAAAAAATTATTCTTTCTTTTTAACACTTACCTACTCGAGGACGAGCAAGAGTTAAGCTTGGGGATGTTGATACGTTGCTAACGTATCTATAATTTTTGTTGTTCCATGCTTGGTTTTTATCTACTTTCTTATGTTTTGTTCCAACTTTGGAGTATTTTTATACACTTTCTTGGACTAACCTATTAACAAGATGCCACAGTGAAAGCTACCTGTTTTCTGCTGTTTTTGGTTCCAGGAAAGTCAGAAAATGAATATTCTCGGAATTGGACGAGACAAAAGCCAAAGTCAATATTTCACCGAGGGGGACACGGAGCCAGAATACGAGACGGAGAGGGGCCAGAGGGCCGCCACACCACCTGGCCACGCGGCCAGGCCGGGCCCGTGCCAGGGGGTGGTGGGCCGCCTAGGGCACCCCCTCGGCTTCCCCTTCCGACTATAAGATGCCTCCGATACAGAAACCCTAAGTACCTGACCAAAATTCCACGAAAGAGTCTGTAGCCGCCGTCATCTCCATCCCTAGGCCGGGAGGGATCTGAAGCTCTTCCCGGCACCCTTCCGGATAGGGGAATTCACCCTAGAGGCCTTCTTGATCACCATGCAAGCCTCCGGTGTGATGCGTGAGTAGTTCATCCTTGGACTACGGGTCCATGTAGTAGCTAGATGGTTGGTTCTTCTCCTTTGTGCTATCATGTTTAGATCTTGTGAGCTTCGTTCATGATCACGATCATCTATTTGTAATCTTACATGTTGTGTTTGCGGGAATTCGATGGATATTGAGATGCTATTTCAGATTGATTATTGATTCTATCATGTCTTTGTTATTTGTGATCTTTCATGCTTTCCGTTGTTAGTAGCCATCTTGGCCAAGTAGATGCTAGCAACTCCAAGAGTTAGTATTTATGCTCTATAGTGGGTTCATGCCTCTTGTAATCTGGGGAAGTGACAAAAATCTCTAAGGTACTAGATGTGCTATTGCTACTAGGGAGAAAACAACAATCCTTTGTTCATAGAACAATCATATTGTTTACTTTACACGCAATGCGTAATGCAATTATCTATTGCTTGCAACTTAATACTGGAGGGGGTTCAGATGATAACCTGAAGGTGGATTATTAGTCATAGATGCAGTTGTATTATGGTCTATGTATAATGTTGTAATGCCCAACCGAATCTCAAAGGAGTCAAGATGATTAGTATATGCATATATGCTTTCTCGATGTTTGTCAATTTCCCCACTGTAATTTGTTCACCCAACATGTTATCTATCTTAAGGAGAACCACCACTAGTGAACTATGGACCCCGGTCCTTTCTTTTACAATCAATCTACAACTATTTACTGTTTTCTGTCTACTTTCTGCAAGCTTTTACTTTATTCCACACAATACGTTTAATCCTTTGTTTTCAGCAAAACCGGTGAGATTGACAACCTCACTGTAAGTTGGGGGCAAAGTTTTGTGGTTGTGTTGTGCAGGATTCCAAGTTGGAAACTACACCTTGGAGGTGTTTCCTTGCTCCTACTGGTTTGATAACCTTGGTTTCATAACTGAGGGAAAACTTACTACTGTGCTCATCATACCTTCCTCTTGGGGTTCCCCAACGAGCTCGTTATTACATGATTCAGCAAGCATCACTTCGTTAAGGGAGTTGTGGAACTCAGCACGACCTCTTAGTATGAAGGAGTGTGATCCTCTAAGGTGGAACAGAACAAAAGCTAATCAATGCTTATTGATCTGCGGATTACAACACTTTGGCCTGGTACTAGATATGACGAGGTTCTGGAGTTTGTTTCTCCTAACATTCCGAAATGGTTTGTCTTGACGGACCACAAGAGTACCTTGCATCGGAAGACACCAATGCACATTTACTACTTGGTACCAATTGGTAGACAAAGGTCGGAAAACAACAAGGTAAAAGGAACATGCTCAGAGTAGAATTCCGAGATGTGGATGCATAAGTCAACAATCTTCCGAGGACTGATGCAAGAAAGGGAGATGTGGAAGAGTCACGAGTATACACGAGGAGTACTCGTGTAGTGATCTATTTGGTTCCATTAAAGTACATTTGCCATAGCATGTGGTAGGGGAAGTCCTTAATTGTCACAATTCAATCGCGATAATAACCACAAGCTTGAAGGCTATACTAGAAGGTACTAGCCATCCTGAGGTAATGTTAAATCATTAACTCTAGGGATCAATAAAATGGATCTTGGGTTAAAGGTCAGCTTCATGTACAAGATTCACAACAATCAGGAATCTTCGATTCAAGTCCAAGGGTTAAAACCCAAAGAAAGGAATAACCACTATCTTAGTAGCATACAGGGTACTACAACGTAGATTCCAAGAGAAGAAACAACTTCCAAGGTACCCAAAAAACTAAAAGGAGGCACACAAGGCGAAAGGAAACTTCGAGCCCTAGAAAGAACATTATGGAACCATCAACATGTTGTTGTGGTCCCATAAGATAGAGAGATCATGATGGAAAGGAATCTCTCAACTAAAGCAGAGCAAAGGGAAACAAGGAACACACACACAACTGACTCTGGAGAACTCAACACTAGGTTAACTGGTTGAGAAACGACTTGCCAAAAAGGCACCTAAGCTTTGAAAGAGGAGACGAGATAGCAAAACTTTTCAAAGTCATCATAAGATAAGATAACCTGAAGTTAGAGCGAAATTGGATAAGGAGAAAAAGAAGCATACTAGAGTTTTTGCAAATACTTTTCATCTTTGAAATAGTTTTCACAAACACTAGACTCAACATCGATCAATAGAAAGGTTTTCCTACAGTCGGTACTGCTCTGATACCAAGACCTGTGACACCCCCGGGATTGGGGCTAGACAAATCCTAGACCTCTGTCTAATATAAGTCTAACCTAAATCTCAGAAGCATATAGAGAGAATCGATAACATTACAGTGACCCTATGACACAAAAATTATTACAGCAAGCTCATAAATGAGCAAAGAGCCAAAATACTACAAGCAAAGGTCGCTAACCACAAACATCAAACAACGGAAGGCAAATATGCTATTAAGTATAGAAAACTTAACAAATGTCCTAAGAGGCCTGAAGCATAACGATGATGTCCCAATCCATAGATTCCATGCTGCTGACCGAGAACCCCAAGCTACTTGTCAATGTCGATGTTGTATAGAACTCATCTCTTATGGTAACACTTACATGCTGCAAAAGTATCAATGAAGCAAGGGTGAGTACAGGGTGTACTCCGCAAGACTTATGGCTAGTGGAGCTATTTTGCATAAAGCTATCTTTGTTTGTAAAACTAGAGGGAGGAGAAGAAGCTCGACTAAATAGATAATTTTAAAAGGGGATAAGAAAGTGATATATCTAGCTTTAACCATCTTTGATATCCACCGAATCTTTATTAGCTGAACCTACCAACTAGGATCCCCCTCGATCCCCGAGGAAGCATCCTTAAGAACACCTCACTTCTCATGGCAAGTTTTACGATTAGGTTATTCTTCTCTATGGTCTTTTAATCCATTCCCAAGTCGTCCATAACCGTGGACACGACTTTTCGAAAAGATTAATACCCTGCAGGGGTGCACAACTTTACCCACACGTACCAACTGACTCTTAATGTCACTATATATTAGCCCTCTTCCTTGGAAGGCCGGCAGAGGGTGATTGGACACGACCTTTACCTTGCTTTCGCCGAGACCATGAGTCACGCCCTAAGGAGATGCCGCTGTAACGGGTCAAGTCCCGAAGTCGGTCCCTAGAGATGTGAACAGGTTTGAGATTATGGAGGTTGTGCCTCTCCCATTCCCTGCCACGCTTACCTGCCTGTATGAATGCACCTCCTTCACCTCCTTCAAGAACGACCAGAATGCATATGTCGAATGGAACGCATAAACTATGTGACTCATGGAATCTACTAGGCAAGTTAGTTGGTCAAGGGGGTTTCTAGGCCCCCGTGTGGCTGTACGCTCGTCTTGGTTCAAGAGGCAAGAACTCGGGTTCTAGTGGTGGCAAGTATGGGACTGCAAAAACCACAACCCGACGTGGCCTCCCATACAAGCCTTAGCATGTTTAACTTTCATCTCTGATCATACCACGTCATCCTATCATACTAGGTTCATTCGTAGCTCTGAATCATCAACCGGATGGACCAGCGGTAACAACTAAGCATGCCTAAGCACAACGGATATAATAGCTCTAGCGAAGTTCATACACCAAACCCTAGTTATGCTAGGAGCAGTGGATCAGGGAATATAGGCTACAAAGGTAAAATGCATCATATAGGATTACTGTATCTATCGATAAAAGACTTTAGAATCATATGCACATGGCAAGAATGAAATACTTTGAAATCATAGGATTATATCATGTGTGGGGTTTTGCAAGGCCTGTTGATCTTTTGGGTTCATCTGCTTGGCATCGTTCGTCGATATGTTTCGATGGTGTTGTTCTCGGTCTTCGATCTCGATATCGTATTCTACCGGGAGGAGGCAAACACTGGAGAGAAAGGGGGAAACAATCAACACATGGCATCGATGCAATGCGCAAGAAAGAATTATGATATGACAAGTTAAATTATATTTAAATGTCACTCTAATGCATGCTTAGCAATTTTAAGCGGGGTCCGAGGGGTACAAACCCTAAAATAGGGGGAACCTCGGAGTCACCTACGGGGTTGCTATTGTTCTTCTAATTAAACTTGCAATTTAAGTTGTTAAAAAATGCATGACTATGAGTCTATTGTGTAGATCTAATTTTTCTGAACATTTTGATATATTGTACATATTTTTCTGACTCATAAATAATTAGTTATTGAATTTACAATATTTACTCGATTTTTGAAAATATTAAATCAAAGCTATAAACTTTTTACACCGCTGCTGTATCTGCCCACGGTCACTGACGGAGGGGCCCCAGGGCCACCTTAGCCTACATGCGGGCAGCGTGGGACCCAACCCGGGTTCGACTGGGCTGACCGCGCCCTACTGACGTTGGCATGACGTCAGCCAACGGTGATCTCCTAGGTAGTCGACGGGGACGACGTAGGAGAGCGAGCGGGATAAAGTGGGCTAGCAGTGACAACACGAGCACCTCTCTCAATCTCTCAGATCTCACGAATTCTCTGAAGAACACTAAGACACGAGACAGTTTTTTTGGCACTGCGTACTCTGATCCAGCGTTTTTCTCATTACTCCCTTTATTCGGTTACAGAGAAGACCTGGCCACCAACGGCTCCGGCCGAAACGCACGCACACAACGATCGCTACTGATCGCGCCATCCCACGATCCAATCGTGTCGTGCGTGGACTACTTATCCAGCTAGACTAAGACACCGTGCCATCCCACAGCTAGCCTTGACTGAATAAACTACAACTAACTTAATTGAAGAAAAACATGAAACACCTGATGACTAAGTACTGCATTTACTGAAACTGAAGACAGACAAGATTTATTTCAACATTCACTCCCTAAAGCTTGTGTGTCTTCTCGACCTCGATCATACCGATCTTCGCTCGCTGCTCCTGAAGTTTGCCACGCCCAAGTGCCTTGGTGAGCACATCAGCAAGCTATTCTTCTGACCTGACGAACTCGATCTGTACCTTTCCCTTCTCCACGCAATCCCGAATAAAATGATATCTGATTTCAATGTGCTTACTTCGGTCGTGAAAAACAGGGTTTTTACTAAGTGAAATTGCCGATTTGTTATCAACATTCAGCACCACTACCTTGGCCTCTTCAATTCTGATTTCTCCAAGTAGTCGTGCAAGCCAAATACCCTGGCAAGCTGCTGTAGTCGCTGAAACGTACTTAGACTCACATGAGGAGATTGCCACGACCCTCTGTTTCTGAGACTGCCAGCTCACCAGGTTGTTTCCGAGGAAAAACATGACCCCGGTTGTGCTCTTGCGTGTGTCAATGTCGCCTCCCAAGTCGCTGTCGCTGTAACCAATCAGAGGAGCGTCATCAGCACCGCGGGAGTAATGCACTCCCCAATTCAGTGTGCCGGCCACATAGCGAAGAATGTGTTTAACTGCGGACATGTGCTCGGTTGTTGGTGTCTCCATGAACCGTGAGACAAAACCGATAGAGAAGGATAGATCAGGCCTGGTGTGGACGAGATAGCGCAGCATGCCAGCTATGCTGCGGTACTCTGACGCGTCCACAGGCTGGGCTGTGCTTACCCTGCTCAACTTGAAACGGGGTTCTATCGGTACATGACACGGGTTGCAACCTGTCATGTTACTTCTTTCAAGGATCTTGGCTGCATACCCTGTCTGACATAGATTCGTTCCTCCTCTGTGCTGATGGACCTCGATACCCAGGTAGTAGTTTAACTGTCCAAGATCGCTCATCTCGAACAGCGCCTGCATCTCCTTCTTGAAGCGTGTGATCTCCCTCTCGTCCGAGCAGGTGATGATTAGATCATCCATGTAAACCCCAACCCCAACGATCAGACGAGATGTAGCAGTGCCTCTTGCATAGACGCCATGTTCAGAAGGACACTTGCTGAAATTCAGTTTTGTCAGACATGAATCCAACTTTGTATTCCAAGCACGCGGTGCCTGCTTCAGGCCGTAGAGCGCTTTGTCTAGCTTCAGAACTTTGCTCGAGGTGTTGGAGACGATGAACCCTGGTGGCTGAGCAACATACACATCCTCCTCTAACTCTCCGTTGAGGAAGGCTGATTTCACGTCCATATGATGAACTGTCCAGCCTGCGCGTGCTGCAAGAGCGAGCAGCAGACGCACAGACTCGAGCCTGGCCACTGGTGCGAAAACCTCTTCGTAATCAACACCATGTCGCTGAACATAGCCCTTCGCCACAAGTCTGGCTTTGTGCTTTACAACATAGCCGGCGGCATCCTTCTTTACTTTGTAAACCCATTTCAGTCCGATTGGACGAACACCTTTGGGAAGATCAACTAGATGCCAGGTGTTGTTGGCCTCAATTGCCCTCATCTCCTCCTTCATTGCACTTTGCCAGCAGTCATGTTGTTCAGCTTCAGCGAAAGATCCCGGCTCTTCTCCAAAGGCCAGGTTCAGCTCGTAATATGGATCATCATCAGTGTCAGGTTTGGCTTCAGGAGATAGAGGGGAGCTCGGCTGATGCTCCAGCGGATCCGTGTATCGAGGATTATGAATGAAAATGCCATCCTTCCCTCGTGTCACCATCGGATGTATAGGCTGTAGTCCACCTGGGGTAGCGGCTGGAGCATCTGCTGCAGCGGTCAGAGGCGAGGGAGGGTGTGCAGGTGTTGCTGATGTCGACCTGCTAATGCTACTTCCTCCAGCAGATTCCGCTGCCGGTGTGTCCTGCGTGCACTCCCGTGTCGCAGGCTTGCTGTAACTCGCCGGTGGTGAACCTGATCCAGGTGACGACCCGGCTGTCAGTACTGACACTGGATCAATCACGAAGGTCATGCCCGGAGTGGTGATGGCACCATCTGTCCAGTTCCAAGCGCGTGTCTCGTCAAAGATCACATCTCTGGATACGTGCATGCGGCCGCCGACAGGGTCGTACAGGCGATATGCCTTGCTTCCGGCCTCATACCCAAAGAACACCATAGGCTTGCTCCTGTCCTCGAGTTTGCTCAGGTTAGGACGTGTGTCTTTCATGTGCGCCACACACCCGAAGACACGCAGGAACTCCACACTGGGCTTCCGGCCGAACCAAGCCTCAAATGGCGTCATGCCCTTGAGGCTGCGGGTGTATGCTCTGTTGAGTACAAACAGAGCAGTAGTCACTGCCTCTCCCCAGAACTGTGGCGGCACACCCATTGCTTTGAGCATACAGCGAGCTGTACCCACGACAGTCTGATTTCGACGCTCAACCACACCATTTTGCTGTGGTGTATACGGTGTGGTGAGGTGTCTCTCCACTCCCTGATCAGCGAATTTTGCAGCGAAGTCCGTGCTGTTGAACTCCCCACCTCGGTCAGTCCTGAATACCTTCAGTTTCTTGCCGGTCTCGCGCTCGACACGTGCCTAAAAACGCTGAATGACCTGAGCTGCTTCATCCTTGCAACGGAGCAGATGCAACCACATGAGCCTGCTATGATCATCTATAAGCAGCAAGAAATACTTCTTGCCTGCTAGCGTCTCTGGGGAGATTGGACCGCACAGATCCCCATGCACGAGCTCCAGTGGCTCCTTAGCGCGAAATGTTACCTGTTGAGGGAACGGCGATCGGCGCTGCTTGCCGATCAGGCATGCATCGCACACCTGTTCAGGGTGCACGATTAGCGGGAGCCCACGCACCATTCCCTGTCGTGCCAATCTGCTGAGTCCATCGAAGTGCTGATGGCCAAACCGGGCATGCCAGAGCCACCCATCTTCTCTGACGTGTGCTGCTAGGCAGACGGGCTTGACAAGTTTCAACCGGACGATGTACAACCGATTACGAGCTCGAGGAACCTTAGCGAGGATTCGCTGCTGCTGCCGGTCCCACACTGTCATATAGCCATCCTCGACGTGGGTCGGGCAACCAATCTCATCAAGCTGTCCAATTGACACGATGTTGTTTTTCAGACGAGGAATCCAGTACACTTTGGTCAGTGCATGATGCTCGCCGTCGTGCACAGCAAACAGAATGGTGCCGCGCCCTAAGATCGGAACGAGCGAACCATCCCCAAACTTCATTGTCCCGGACACGTCCTTGTCCAGCTCGGCGAACGCTGCTTCGTCCCCGGTCATATGGTTGGATGCGCCAGTGTCGAGATACCACATGGGATCGATGTCCTCCGGCGAGCGTCGCAGGACCGTACGTGCTCGTTCTTCATTAAGGAAGACGTGTTCATCGGTGTCACCTGCCGTAACGAGCGTGATAGGCCCTTTTGCGGTGGACAAGGAGATCTCCTCGATCATGAGCATGGCCGGCTCATCATCCTCGATCTGGGCCTCTGCGAGGTTCGCTTGCTTCACCTGGTCGCGTTTCTTCTTGCGGCAATCACGAGCCCAGTGGCCCGCGATCCCACAGTAGTGATAGGCGTCGCGGCCGCTGTCGGCGCCCTTTCCACCTTTCCCGCCGCCGGCTTCAGTGCCGGCCAGGGCTTTGCCTTTTCCGCGATTGTGGTCATGACCTTTTCCTCCTTTGCCTCCTCCAGGGGGCCTGCTGCTTCCGCCGCTGGAGTTGGTGTCACGTTTTTGGCGCGCACGCCATTCCTCTTCAGTGAGGAGGAGGCGTCCTCCTGTGTCCACTTCCGGCTCGCCACGTCCCTCAGACGCTGCCAGGCGACCGGTGAGCTCTTCAATGGTCATGTCGTCAAGATTCAGCATCGTCTCGATCGAGCAAGCCATATGCCCATATCTCGTCGGTACGACGCGGAGGAATTTCTTGACGGCATCGAGCTCGGTCATGGTGTCGCTCAGCGCTTGCAGTTCACTGAGGATGGCGGAGATGCGGAGAGCAAAGTCCTCCAGGCCCTCCCTGCTCTTGAATGAGAGATTCTCGAAATCCTTCCGAAGCTTCTGCCGGCGTGACTCACGGACGCGGTCGACGCCTACGCGCATCGCCTTGATCGCGTCCCAGGCAGCCTTCGCGTTGTCCTTCGCGACAAGTACAGGTACCATCTCTGACGGGACCGAGCGCAAGATGGCGCCCACCGCCTGTCTTTCCTGCCGCTCGCTCGCATCGTCGAACTCGACGGCTTCCCAGAGGCCGGCGCCCTAGAGCTGCACCCGCATGAGGATGGCCCACTCCGTGTAGTTCATCCTTGTGAGTGTCGGGTAGGACACCCCGCCACTGCCACCGCCGCCGTCCCGTATGACCTCGCGCACGACGACCTCCCCACCTCCTCTCCTGGACAGATTGCGTTCGCGACTCCGCGAGCGACGTCGATCGGCTGCCGCTGGAGTGACGGATCGCCTCGGTGAGGGCGTGGCCCCACCTCGCCCTCCCCCCGTGCCTGGCGACGGAGTGGCGCCGGTGTGAGCAGGTGCCGGAGTGGCGCCAGAGTGGGCACCGCGGCCTTGGGCGCCCTGTGGCCCTTGCGCGCCGTCGCACCCGCCGCGCCCAGGATTCTATGACATCGCTCTGATACCACTTGACAGCACGAGCACCTCTCTCAATCTCTCAGATCTCACGAATTCTCTGAAGAACACTAAGACACGAGACAGTATTTTTGGCGCTGCGTACTCTGATCCAGCGTTTTTCTCATTACTCCCTTTATTCGGTTACAGAGAAGACCTGGCCACCAATGGCTCCGGCCGAAACGCACACACACAACGATCGCTACTGATCGCGCCATCCCACGATCCAATCGTGTCATGCGTGGACTACTTATCCAGCTAGACTAAGACACCGTGCCATCCCACAACTAGCCTTGACTAAATAAACTACAGCTAACTTAACTGAAGAAAAACATGAAACACCTGATGACTAAGTACTGCATTTACTGAAACTGAAGACAGACAAGATTTATTTCAACAAGCAGGTTTGATGCGCACGGGTGTGGGGATTAGTTTGGTGGTGGCGCCGCCCCTTTTGGGTCACCGGAGCGCTGGCGGTGACCATGCCCGACGGCGGCGGAGGGCGACGCTGGGTGTGCGAGCGAAGCAGAGCGAGGGGAAGGAAGGGAAAGGGTCCAGAAGGACCAGAAGCTCACCGCGAAGCTAACGAAGGTGACATCAAGGTCGGAGGAGGCCGGATGGCGGAGAATCGATGGTCGCCGGACTTTGGGGTGATGGGCTCGTCGGAGTTGATTGAGGACGCACCTGCTTGATTAAATCAACTAGGAGATGTAGTAGAGGATGGCGGAGCTAGGGGCATGCTCTTCTTGAGTCAGGGAGGCCCCTAATGGCGGCGACGAGTGGCTCTGACCGGAGCTAGGGTTTCGGGAGGATGGGGAATGGGAGAGAGAGAGGAAGAGGGGAAGTGGGGAATGGATAGGGTTCTCCAGCAGTGGCCAGGGGGCTCTTGTAGGCACTGGGGCGGCGGCGGTCATCTTGGCGAGGGGTCGGTGGCGATCGGCATCGGCCGTGACATGGAGGCGCTCTTCGTCGTCATCGATGAAGACGAAGCAGGGAAAAAAAGCTGAAACGGTATGGGCTAGGGTGGACTATAGTTGGGCTCGGTGGGCCGTGACAAAGCAAGCAAGGCAGGCTGCTGGCGGCTGCGCGTGAGCATCAGCGAGGAGAGAAGAGAGATGGGCTATGGCCTAGAGAGATGGGTTGTTTCCATTTCTATTTTCAAATTCTTTTCTGTTTTTAGTATTTCAAAATACTAGAAGGTTTCAAAAATACTTGAAAATGATAAGGGGCCCTTATAATCCATTTGGGATCCGTTTATTTTGGTAATTTTCAAAATTCAAAACCTTTTTTGAAGTGATTTGAGAGAGAGAGAGGAATTAGGGTTTTTAGGTTTTTCTTCTTTCTCTTAATGCAAGATTTATTAATGCAAGATTTATCAAACCATGAGATGCATGCTATGCTCATGATGCACAAAAAAAAATCCTAATTACTATTAGTAAAACTAGGGGTGATACATCCGGCCCCCGATGACTGCTCTCTATTTCCCTCCCTGGAGTTTGGCCCAGAGTCACGTGCCGCCCCGGAGACTTCGGGGCAGGGGCCCGGAGACTCCGGCCCAGTCTCCAACCTAGACTCCGGGGTACCCCCAAATTGCATTCAGTACCACCTGGAGGCCTGCCCAGAGTCTTGTGCCAGCACCGGAGACTCCGTCCATGCCCGGAGACTCCGTCCATGCCCGAAGACTTCGTCCCTAGAGACCGGAGACTCCGGGGTTAGTGAAAGGGCCATAACTCTATTTTGGGAGGGGGCTATATATACCCATTCTTCCCAAAGTGCAGGTTACAGCTTCTACTCTCTCTCCTCCATTGTTGTTGAGCTTCAACCTCCTAGTTCTCCCTCCCTAACCACTAGAACTTGATGCCCCTTGGGGAATCAAGGGAGGAGACCTAGACCTAGCTTTCCACCAAAGGGATTTGTGTTTCCCCACCATTTGTGTAAGTTGTTGTTGCTCTACGGTTTGAGGAAACCCTAACTTGAAGAAGTCGCCCTCCATAGCTCATCCTCACGTGTAAGAGCTTAGAGGTCGTCTTGGGAGCCTCCAATTCAGTTGTGGATAAGTGTCCCAAGGTTTTGTACAAGGTTTCGGTCTCCGCCTTCAAGGCCACCATATAGTGGATCGTGTGCTTGCCGTGAGGTGGGTGCATGAGAGAATAGGGTGAGGCCTTAGTGGCGCTGGTGGTCTTAGTACTGCCCACCCCTCCAACGGAGACGTACTTCCCCTCAAAAGGAAGGAACTTCGGGAAAACATCTCCGTGTCCTCTCTCGGTGATTTCTATCCTTTACTCCTTATTATTGTTGCTTGCTTTCTTGACGTATAGGTTCCCTCACCTAGTTGCATATCTAGATAACTTACTTTGTGCCAAACCTTAATTTGAAAAGAAGCTAAAAATTGAGTAGCGCCTATTCACCCCCTCTAGTCGCCTATATCGATCTTTCAATTAGTATCAGAGCAAGGTGCTCTTGTTTGGCTTAACTGCCTAAGAGAAGTATGAGCGACTCAAAGGGGAGTGAAACCACTCCCGAAGAATCACCCATCACTAAGAGAGAGCTTCATGAATCGATGGATATGGCCCGTCAAGAGATGAGAGCCATGTTTGAGCTATATCCTTGTAAGAAGGAAATTGTTGTTGCTAATGCTATTGATAATCAATCAAGTGGTACCAAACCGGTGGAAGATCCCCTCAAGGATCCCTCCACCGGTGAAGTAGCAACAAGGATAAATCTCAGCCTATGGTAAACGTTCCACCACCACCTAGCTACAATACCGCTCCTATCACCACACCTCATATAAACCATCGTGGTCCACCACCTAAGCTTGATGAATATAATTTTGCCAATTGGCAATATCTAATGCGCTCTCACTTTAAAGGTTCTAGTGTTCATCTTTGGAAGGTTGTGGAGTTTGGCTTCTATCCGCGTGACCCCTACAACATGACACCCACTAAGGAAATCAATAATGAACTCAATGCCACCACCATGGCCATTCTCCAAGATGCGTTGAATCATGAGAAAATGACTCACATTCGCTCTTATGACACCGCCAAGGAAGCTTGGAATGCTCTTCAAAGAGTCTATATTGGCAATGAAAGCATTCAAAACTCCAAGTTTGAAGAAATGCAATATGAAGCCGATGCCTATGTTGGAAAGGAAGATGAGACTCCCTAAGACCTCTATCGAAGGGTCACATCCCTTTCGATTAGAATGATTGACCATGGTAGTACGGATATGGATGACAAGTGGATCAAGCGTGAGTTCATGCAAGCCATCTTGCCCTTCCGAAGAGAAATGGCCAACAATATTCGCTCAAGGGCGGACTTCTATGCCGTGTCCTCCAATGAAGTGTTAAATGAGTTTGTGGCTCTTGGAATCATGAACAAGACCGCCGATGATGCTCTCGCTCGTGCTCGGAGAATGGATTCTCCAAATCTTTCTTTGAAGGCTAAGGCTCATGTTTATGAAGAAGAAGTTGATTCGTTGGGGATGATAGAACGAGATGACGAAGACATCAAGTGTGCTCTTCATGAGCAATTGGCGTTAGTCTCAAGAAGGTTTTGTAAGAATCAAGGGAAGGGTAATCCATCAAAGATCACCACAAGTAGGTCAAGACCCAAGTTGAGATCATGCTACAATTGTGGAGAAACCAACCACTTTATCACCGAGTGCCCATATGAGAAGAGATAAGACCATGGAGGAAGGTTTATATTGAAGTCCAAGTTCAAGCCTACTACAAACAAGAACTTCGTCAAGAAAGTACAAAACAAGAACTTTAGTAACAAGAACTACCTCAACAAGATGGAGCCACAAAAATATGTTTTGGTGGCTCGTGAAGAATACAAAGAGAATGATAGTGATGATGAAGATGATGGAGAGATTGTGGGTGTGGTCGCCATTGCCACAATTGCCACCGCTTCCACTACTACCACAACCTCTTCAGCAACATCCCTCTTCAACTCTCCTAGTGAGAACAAGCGCATCACCAAGCCTACATGTCTAATAGATACTACTACCTCAACCTCCTCACCGACATCCCTCTTCGACTCTCCCAATGAGAACAAGCGCATCGCCAACTCTACATGTCTGATGGCTAAACACTACAAGAAAAGTTTCCTTCCGCAATGAATTGGCCCGACGGTCGTCGTAGAAGGCGCGTCTTCCGCGATGAAATTCTTGGCTTGGCCGTGGCCGATGGAAAACTTTTTTTTTCGGTTTCGCGGTCCTCTACTACGACGGATCTGCTAAAAACGTGGAGGAAGTTTGGCTAGCGCGTGGCAAAAGCAAGATTTTCGTTTCCTCATGCGATGTTGACTCGCCGAAGTCTTTTGAGGCATGTGGGTCCCGAACGTCAGTGTCTCTAGCGAACCATACTTTTCGGTCAAGCCTCCCTGATTTGAAATCGATAACATTGCTTGAGGCGTCTGCCGTTTAGTCAGGCTGCTAGGTCCCACATGTCAGCCTCTCATTAGAAGGATCGTGTGTATGATGGAATTTTTTTCCTTCGCTCGCGCTACCTTGTTCCGAAGTTGATAGCGCTGCTCGATGCATCTACCGTCTAATCAACCTCCTGGGACCCACATGTCATCCTCTCATTAGAAGAAACGTGTGTATGATGGAATTTTTTTCCTTCGCTGACGCTACCCCATTCCGAGTTGATAGCGCTGCTCCACGCATCTACCGTTTAACCAACCTCCTGAGCCCCACATGTCATCCTCTCATTAGAAGAAACATGTGTATGATGGATTTTTTTCCTTCGCTCGCGCTACCCTATTCCGAACTTGATAGCGTTGTTTGATGCATCTACCATTTAATCACGACGCTGGCCCCACATGTCATCCTCTCATTAGAAGAAACATGTGTATGATGGATTTTTACCCTCTATCGCTTCTTCGTGTTCCAAACTTGATAGCGTTGCTCACTGCATCAACCGTTTAATCAAATTTCTGGACCCCACATGTCATCCTCTCATTAGAAGAAACATGTGTATGATGGATTTTTTACCCTCTATCGTGCCTTCGTGTTCCAAACTTGATAGCATTGCTCGCTGCTTCAGCCGTTTATACAGGCTGGTGGGCCCAACATGTCAGCCTCACATTAGAAGAATCATGTGTACGATGGAATTTTTTCTTCTCTAGCGCTACCCTGTTCCGAACTAGATAGCGTTGCTCGACGAATCTGCCATTTGCTCACGCAGCTGGGTCCCCCATTTTAGCCTCTCATTAAAAGAAACGTGTACATGCTGAACTTTTTTCTTGCTCGCGCCTCCCTGTTTCGAACTGGCTACATCACTCGATGCAGCATCTGTATAAGGTCGCGCTGCTGGGTCCCACATATGAGCCTCTCTGTAAATGAAACATGCGTATTATGGACCTTTTTTGGCCATGTCCGCTGTTTTGACCTTGGGAACTTGCTGGGTCCCAGATGTCAACCACCTCTGTGTAGGAAACGTGTCTATGCTGGGTCCCAACTGACAACCTCTATCTTAAAGAAACATGTGTATGTTGGACTATTTTTTCGGGTCCCAGATGTCAGCCTCAGAGTACAAAAAATGCTCATAAAGACCGAATTAAAAATATTTTGGGCTAAACTCGGGGCAGATGCCCTATTCATCATGGCTTATATTCCATGGGCTCACTCCTAAGTTGCATGGGCTATGGTCGGTGGCCACAAGACCATGAAAAGGCCGAATTAGAAGGTATTGGGCTATGCTTGGGGCTGATAGGCTAATTTCATGGGCTATGCTTGGGCCTGCTGGGTCCGACATGTCAGCTTCTCTGTAAGTGCAACATGTGTATGATGGACCTTTTTTTTGGCCGCGTCCGTTGTTTTCACCGTGGCAGCCGTGTATGGTCTTACTGCTGGGGCCCTTATGTCAGCCTCTTTGGCATGTTCTGGCTTGTGGGTCCCTGATGCAGCCTTGTATGTTTTATCCGGTCGGTCCTCGATGCGAGCCTCTCTGTACAAGTATTTAAACTTTTGTTTCGAACCCACCCTCAAAACAAACTCTAGGGACGTTGCATGTTGGTGGGTCCGTGATGTCAGCCTCTCCGTAATGCGATATTGCTAGAAGAAAAAATTGTAAATCCAAGATACGATTCGAACAAAAGACCTTCAAATCAAATAAACGTAAACTGAGTGTGTTGCCACTATAACAAAGATATTTATAGAATAAATATCATTAAACATTTATTAGTACTACAATTTATGTATTAATCTTCTTAAAAATATTTTGGGTGTCTTTGCTTATCTCTTTTAAAATATAAAAGGGTAGCGCTCCTGGCATCTCAATTTATAAAATGCCACATAATGGAGTATTTTCTTAAAAACATGGGTAGGCAGAGTTTACTTATTTATTTTGATAGGTGGGGGGCAATGCCCAAAAGGCCGAATTAAAAAGATTTTGGCTATTTTACATAGGCTGCTCTACGTGGGTTATACTCTGTAGGGAAGGCTCCATGGGCTTCATTCTCAAATTTTATTGGGCTGTGTTCAGCAGTCCCCTGACCCCTAAAAGGCCGAATTAATATGTTCTCAGCTATGCACCATGGGCTCCTTTCTTAAATTTCATTGGGCTATGGTCAGCAGTCCCCTGACCCCGAAAAGACCGAATAAAAATGTTCTGGGATAAAGAGGGGCCGAATGAGCTATGGAGTACTAGATATCTTCTCCTGGTTAATAAAAATTGCATTGGGATGTGCTTGGTCGGATTCAAAACAAAGACCTCAGAGAGGGAGGGGGAAAAGCGATAATTCTTTTTGGCAGCTATTCATGTCAAAATTCAGCAGTACAGAATAAGGTAGTAGAAAAATTATCAACAGATTCAAAGTTCATATTCATGAGCACTTGACCAATTCAGCAGCATTTCAAAAGTGACCAATTCAGCAATATAGACAATGAAATACAAATAGCAGTATAGAGAGAACCAGTTTTTGTTTCAGCTCTAAAAACCTTGTCGTGCGATTAGTTTGTCGTTTTCACCAATAACACTCGACCATTGGAGCAAGCAAAACTGATGACCAAGTCTGCTTTGAGTACCTTAATTCTCACATCAATGCCTGTGTGACCCCCATATGCAACCCAAAATGCCCAAGTCTCATCTAGATTGTGACACGACCATGTACAAGGGCGACGAGCACTCGTCTGTTTTACATTCAGCGGCACATGACAGATTCAGCAGCAATTTAAAGTGACCGATTCAATGGTGGCAGAAAATGTCCAAAAGAATTGATAGATTCAGCAATGCCGACATTGAAATTCAATGGATGTACAATAACGTGGCAAAGCCAAGTTTCAAAAGGAAAGCGTGACCATGCATTTTCTCCACTCGATCTGAATAAGTCCAAGTACATAGGTATTACTACAAAATAGATTAGCAGTAGCTGAACTCCATACAAAATACTTAATAGAAGTGTAGAACTACAAGCTTACACTAAGCTAGGAACCACTACATGTCCCATCATACGTACTTGAAGAAACGATAATGCTTCAGCGTGTCAAAGTGCTAGACGGTCTGCACCCTTGATTTCCTGCCTGAGACGCGTCTCTTGTTTCATTGTCACCTGTCGGCCTCTAGGCCAGCATCACACATACAAAATTCATACGACAAACCAGGAAGTTCGGGATCCTTAATTTCAGCAATTCCAATTACGAAGGGAATCTGCCACCAACATAAACTAGCTAATTAGTACAGCATTACATACACTCACAGTAGGATCATCACAAGAGGATTAAGATGTGATATCTCACCGGTGAATCTTGTCCGACTACAGGTTCAGTAGTACGCCAGTAAAGACGCAACCTGGACAGAAAAGACATGAGCACTTCCTGCGCGGCGTTGGACGACGACAGCCTAATTGTTGTCTCCGGTGAACTCTTTACTACAACCTGATTGAAACTAGTGAACAAGACCAACAACCAAAACCTCACCTCGTACCGCGGCGATTCGCACGCCGCCGACCTGACCGGCCTGACGGACAGGAGCAAGTCCGTGCTATGCCCGTCAATTTGGGCGACGAACAGCTTGCCGTCCTTCCCGATGCCGATGACCTCAGCTCTGAGCGAGCCCGTTGCACGAACCGGGACAGACGGGTCCTAGTTTTTTGGGTTGTATCTGGGCACTGTCATCGAGTGGGCAGATATGAGGTGCTCGATAAACACTTTCTTGACGCTGGTGAACTCACATCCTGGCTCCATGCAGACACACAGGCGGTAGTTGCACGCTATCTTGTGGTCGTAGACGTCCTTGTAGGAGACCAAAGTCCAGCAGATGTCGTTGGGGGCATCTACTACCTTTTCCGCCAGCAACTTGGCGGTACAGCTCCATGGAGCATGCGGCCATCCAGACGGCGCTGGTAGTGTCCAGACGCTTAGCTATTTCATTGAAGACGTTGTCCCCGACATTCGTTTAGACGTTGTTCAGCTAGTTGTGCCACAAATTGAAAACCATCATGTCTGAATGATTGGGGGCAAGGGCATATCTATGTATGACTGTTGGGCTTATTTGGCGGAGAGGGGTGGCGGCCTGGAATGATCGATGTAGCGGGTGATATGGCGAGAAAATGTGTGAAGTGCGCGCTACAGAAGATCCAAATGCGGCCTCTCGGAGTTGGGAATGGCTCTTAAGGAGGGGTTTTTGTCGTGCTCCTACGGCTGTCTTCTGCCGGGTGTACTGCATCGAGCACGCGTACTAGAGTTATGGAGTAGGGAGTACTACTATAGGTACTCTAGACTGGCACGCTGCCATGGAGTGTTCTCTCATCACATCTCAGTTATTAGAACTGAGAGATGACTTATTTACTGCTTCCATTTTATACTACTCCCTCTAGTTCATATTCTAATGGCCTCAACTTTGTCTAGATTCACATCAGTTAGACAGAGTGGTTGTAAGTTGAGTCACTTACATTTTTTGGTACTTCATAGTACGTACCAAAATACTAAGATGCTGAACCTCATATGAACTTTCTAGAAAGGTACCCCTTTGCAAAGATTGGCAAGCCTGCTAAAATTGCTGAAACTTCTAGAAAGGCAAGAACCCATGGCCTAAATTGCATCATGCTTGGTGAAATAACGACAGGTTCCCAGTTCATATTCAGCAACATTTCAAAGTGACCGATTCAGCAATACAGACTCTGAAATTCAATAGCAGGACAACGAGAATCAATTCTTGTTTCAGCACTAAAAACCTTGGTGCGGGATTAGTCGCTTTTCTCCGAACACACTCGATCATCGGAGCAAGCAAAACTGACCATCAAGCCTGCTTTTCTGTGCATACTTTCTACTCACATCAATGACTGTGTGACCCACATATGCAAAAAAATGCCCCAAGCCTCATCTAGATTGTGACAAGGCCATGTTTCAAAAGAATAGTAAGACCATCTACTACCCTTGATCTAAAAAAGTATCAGTACATCAGTATTAGTTCTACAAGATACTTTAGTACTATAATAAAAATGACAAAACATTTTACAGATTCACTACCATTTGAAAGATTCAGCAGCACTAAATAAAACATAAAAATATCAATAGATTCCAAACACATAATCACCGGCACTTGACAAATTCAACAGCATTTTAAAGTGATCGATTTAGCAATATAGATAATGACCAAAAGTATTGATAGATTTAACAATGCAGACACTAAAATCCAATAGATGTAGCAAGGCCATAACTCAAAAGGACAGAGAGAACATATTCTGGCCATGTTCCAAAAGAAGTGCAAGACCATCTACTGGTCTTGATCTAAACAAGTACTAATACATCACTATTAGTTCTAAAAAATATTTTAGTAATAGCAACAACAGAATGTTCGACAGATTCAGTGGCACTTGAAAGATTCAGCAGTACTGAATAAGATAGAAAAATATCATCAGATTCCCAATTCATAATAAGCGGCACTTGACAGATTTAGCACCATTTCAAAGTGACCGATTTAGCAGTACAGATAATGACCAAATGAATTGACAGATTCAGCAATGCAGACATTGAATTTCGGTAGATGTAGCAAGGCCATGATTCAAAAGGAAAGGGAGACCTTATTCTGCACTAGATTCGTCGGTCTGAACAAGTACCATGACATAGGTATTACTCCTACTACAAAATAGATTAGCAGTAACAGAACTCCATACAAAATACTCAGAACTACCTTAAGCTAGGAACCACATGTCCCAACATGGTAAGAAAAATCCGGTCGAGGAGTACATGTGTTCAAGTTAGGATCATCACAAGAAGATAAAGATGGGTTAATCGCTAAGAAATAGGGATGCAGAAGTGGGACAAATGGGACATGCGAGATCCTTAATTTTAGACCCCTGGAGTAACTATAAACTAAGTGGGAGAAATAGGACAAGTAGGATTTAACAGATCTCACTTATCCCGCTTATCCCACTTAGTTTAGAGTTAGTTTAGAAGTCTCCCATATATCCCACATCTGCATCTATGGTAATAATCTTGTCGATACGAAGCTTGTATTCCACAGTGAACTCCGATAGTTGATTCCGACGACGAGCGACCAGATTAGACCGACAAACCGACAAAGAGCAAGTGGCTTTAGAATTTGCATAGAATACCTCCTCACACAAGCCATTTGGATGTGCAGAGATCAACTTCACCATGAACTACGGCGACACGCGCGTCGTCGGCCTGACACACACGACAGATATCAAGATGACATCATTGCGCCCGTTGAATAGCACACAGAACACCGTGTCATCGAACCCGGTTAGCCCGATATCTACATTTTGCGAGCCCGGTGCCGGCACCGGCTTAGAGATGTACCTGCCTTTCCTACCATAGTGTAAAATGCGCAACGTCATGGCGTGGGCTTCTCTGATGTGGGAGTGGAGCACAAACGGAATTGCGGCGAACATGCAGCCAGGCACCACGCAGTTCCATTAGACTGCATCAACGAGCATTGAACATGAAGACATATTTGCTGGACAGCCCATACCAATTGGGTCTGTCACCAACATAAAGTAATTAATTAGTACGACATTACATATATTCATATTAGGATCATCACAAGAAGATTTATTTATGTTAACTCACTCTTGGTTGATATTCTTGTATTCTAGGGGGAATTCCGACAACATCTTGAGAAGCTCACAGGTAACGCCTCGGTTTCGACAGGTACGACATGAGCCCTTTCTGCACGACTTCAGCTAATGAAGGCCTGCTCGTCTGCTCAGATGTCGCTGCCATTTTGACCGAATGGAGCTTATTCCATGACGACAACGACCATAACATCACCTTGTACCGCGGCGATTCACACGCCGCCAACCTGACGTACCTGACGAATAGGAAGATGTCCGTGGTGTACTCTCCAATTAGGGTGGCAAACTCCGTGCCCTCTTTCCCGATGCTGATGATCTCTGGTGCGCGCACCCAGTTAGTCGGGTACTAGTACTTGTTGGAGTAGGTCACTTGGGGCAAATAGTACATCTTGTGGGCAAGTTTCAAGTGGTCAAAGAGCTCATGCAAAGTCAATGGCTGGTTAACAAACTCGCATCCTCGCTCCGTGCAGGCTGCGCACGAGGCGTTGCCGCACTGGATCTTGTGCTCATAGACGTCATTATAGGAGACCAACGAACAACAACGGTCATTGGGGAACCTGCTACCTTTTCTGCCGGCGACCTGGCGGTACAACTCCTTGGAGCATGCGGTCAGCCTAACGGCACTAATAGTGTCCAGACGCATAGTGATTTCGTTGAAGACATCGTCGCCGACCTTGCTCCAGCCTTAGTGCCACGGGTTGCACCTCGAATCCGCCATCCCGTTCGGACGGATTGGGGGAGAGGGTGGATCTATGTAGAGTTGGTGGTGGTTTTTGGAGGAGGGGGCTGGTGGCCTGGAGGGAGTGATGCAGCATGCAAGATGGGGAGTAAAATGTGTGAAGCACGCGCCTGAGATGTGGCCAGGCGGCATCGGCGAGTGGGGATAAACTAAACGGAGATGGGGAAGATAGGATGGCTCTTTGAAAGAGGTTTTTTCTTTTCTTCTGTTGTAAGAAGCGGCTGCATCGAGGACGCCGGCTAAGAGTGAACGCGTGTAAAACGCGCCCATGTCCAATAAATTAAACATGTCACTTCCTAGCGCAGTACTTTATCATCACGTCAGCTTCGATTTTCATACTAGTATTAGGGCATCACCTATGGTGGCAGGATTTGTCTATAAGCTGGGAGGTTTTAAGAAAAAGCTTTCGATATACTACTGAATTCCTGGTTGGCCTAAAAAGTATTTGGAAAATTTTAAGAGCAATCTATCTATCATGCTTACTTGTAGTTAAAATTTGACACGGTCAGCGGGAGTACGATTTACATCGAAGACCTCAAAAAAGAGAAAATTACATAGAGGTCCATATACTTAGCACAAATGGCACTAAAGTTAAGCAAGGAAAAGCACTCGGGTCCTTGTTGAGCGAGAACATGAGCCATACCCTTCGTACTACTGTATTTGCTACACACAAACACACAAAATACTCCTCACACTTTCGAACCAGCGTGCTGGGGTGTGCTTGGTGCTTCCTCTTCGTAGAGTGTGAAATGGAACAATAATGCAGGTCGACGCACGTGGGCAGCGCCACGTTGTAGACAAGAGATCAGCGGGCCAGCAGGGTGTGTGTGGATGGTGATGAGGCAGGAAAGGAGAGAGAAAACACAATTTGTTTTGCGTGCATATATATAGTAAAGGTCTCGAAATTTTGACAATAGGTTCAACTTCTTGCTAAGATTCTACATCTTGACAACTTAACAAAATTATATTAGGTGAAACTTGAGATAGAAGTAAGCGTGTGATAGATAGCTCTTGGATTAGTTGTCTTGTCGAAGGTAGATGGGTGCATCTTCTTTTAGTAAACGATGTTCTAGGTGTGAGTTTCCAACTATCAGGAAAGAACATTCTCAATTTTCCCATGTTTTGCGAATTTTAAAACTTCCTAGCTAACTCTGCCGACTTGAATGAGAATCTATGCCAATTTATCGAAATTAGGTCAAATTTGAACTATAAGTAAATTATAGATTGCTTTGGAAGTTTTACGAAAAAGATTTCGGTGGTTTTCGATGTATTGAATTCCTGGTTAGAGTTTCAAAAGTTTGTTAGGACATTTTAAGAGGAATCTATCTATCGCGCTTACTAGTAGTTAAAATTTGATATGGACGGTGGGAGAAAGTATGATTTGCATCAAAGACCTAATTTTTGTACATAGAGGTCCATAAATTTAGCATAAAGGGCTCTAAAGTTAAGCAAGGAAAAGCAGTCTGGTCCTTCTCGAGAGAGCAACTTAGCCATATACCCTTCATACTAGTGTGTACTTGCTTCACACACACACACACAAAAACGCTCCTCACACTTTCGAATGAGCGTGCTGGGGTGTGCTTGGTGCTTCCTCTTCTCAGGGTGTGAAATGTAATGACAAGGCAGGTCGACGCACGTGGGCAGCACCACGTTGTGGACGATGGAGAGGTCAGTCGGTCGGGGTGTGTGTGGACCGTGATGAGGCAGTGTGAAGGAGAGAGAAAACACAACTTGTTTTGCGTGCATATCTTATCTTACCACTATATAGTGTATGGATAAGTTTGAATGTTGACCGTTGGATCAAGACTCGCAAATCCCAGCGTTTCTAGCCATTGGATCTTCTTTTCCATTCTAGCTTCTAGAAGAATCTATTGATAGTCTTCGATATAATCAATGCTATGCACAAACCTTAAAACACACTTCTCCATCATACTAGAAGCTTCTCCCTTGTTTCTCTAGACCATGTTATCAAAAATTTCATGTGTTAGGTAGCTAAATAATCTTTGATTTCTACATGATGATAGAAAGTACAAGGACCAAATATACACCCATACTTTATAGATGTTGATCAAATATATATATTTTTGTGATTTACCAATTATAATTGTATATAGTGATGATGATATTTCATACATCTACTATCCGAGTCTCACGTGCAACTTACTAGTAGCTAATAATCATTGACTTCTACCTGATCTTACCACTATATAGTGTACAAACAACTTTGAATATTGACTGTTGGATCAAGACTCGCGACCCAACATTTCCGACCGTTGGATCTTCTTTTCCATTCTAGCACCTTGAAGATTCTATTGATAGTCTTCATTACAAACCACTATATAGTGTACGAATAACTTTGGATGTTGACCGTTGGATCAAGACTTGCGAATCCCAGCTTTTCGAGCCGTTGGATCTTCTTTCCCATCCTATCATCTAGAAGATTCTATTGATAGTCTTCGGCATAATGAATGCTATGCACAACCTCAAAACACACTTCTCCATCATACAAGAATCTTCTCCCTTGTTTCTCTAGACCATGTTATCAAAAATTTCATGTGTTAGGTAGCTAATAATCTTTTACTTCTACATGATGATACAAAGTACAAGGACCAAATATATACACCCATACTTTATAGATGTTGATCAAATTTATATTTTTTTGTGCTTTACCAATTATAATTGTATATAGTGATGATATGTCATACGTCTACTATTTGAGTCTCACGTGCAACTTACTAGTAGCTAATAATCGTTGACTTCTACATGATCTTGCCACTATATAGTGTACAAACAACTTTGAATATTGACCGTTGGATCAAGACTCACGAATCCCAACATTTCTAGTCGCTGGATCTTCTTTTCCATTCTAGCATCTTGAAGATTCTATTGATAGTCTTTATTACAAACCACTATATAGTGTACATATAACTTTGAATGTTGACTGTTGGATCAGGACTCGCGAATCCCAGCATTTCTAGCTGTTGGATCTTCCTTTCCATTCTAGCATCTAGAAGATTCTATTGATAGTCTTGAACACAATGAATGCACTATGCATAAACCTCTCCAAACACACTTCTCGATCATACTAGAATCTTCTCCCTCGTTTCTCTAGACCATGTTACCAAAAATTTCAGGTGTTAGGTAGCTAATAATCTTTGACTTCTACACATTATGATACAAAGTACAAGGACCAAATATACACCCATACTTTATAGATGTTGATCAAATTTATATTTTTTTGTGCTTTACCAATTATAATTTTATATAGTGATGATATGTCATACGATTTACCATCTGAGCCTTATTAAGGTGTGCTTTTTTACACAATGCGGGAGTAGTATATTTCTTCGCTTAGACATATGGTCACCTTTGTCCACGCGCTGTACATGCTGAGAGAATAAAATGTTGGCAGGGGAAGAGGGCAGCAGCGAAGAGAAGTTGAAGGCGGTTCTATGTCAGAGCAAAGTTATGATGGGTTTCTGACACGAGGTACTCCTATGGCCTTACAGTGTACACTCTACTATTAGTAAATTTCAGGACCTATGCACGCAAAACAAATCGTGTGTTTTCTCTCTCCTTCCCTATGCTCCATCTCTCCTCCCCTTTCCCCTCGTCCACAACGTGGCGCTGCGCACGTGTGCCTTGGTACGGTGGCTATGTGTCTCTTGCGTGTTCGGCAGCCGGCCATTGGTGTGGAGTAGGGACGAGGAGGAGTACATAGGAAGGAAACCACTTTGGTCCTTGGCGGCACAAAAATTCAAACTTTTTCGGTTTTCAAAATTTTCACTTGCTTCCCAAACATCAGGAGGGAAGGTTATCCAAAAGATCGACCAAACATCAGGAGGGGAGGCAATTTTGAACCCGTTTTGAAGACTGATCACATTGAATAAACAAAAAACAAAAAACAAAAGTTTTACTCATGATGTCCTATCATGTCTTGTGCACCATGTGCCATGAAAACTGTAATCATGGGATTAGATAAGTTTTGGAAAAATAGCTTCACAATATTGTCCTACCATGTGTATGGACACTATCGGGTTTATTTCAACCCGAACGACCAAGGTCATCAAGGCCATATTGACATCATAGTTTACAATTTGATAGATTTCCCACGATAGTTTGGTAGATGGGTGCATCTTGGCGTAGTAAGCATTGTTGCATGTGGGAGTTTCCAACAATTAGGGAAAAAAGAATTTCAATTTTCCCAGTGAGGACGGTGATGTTTTTTTGTGAAGAAAGTCCAAATAATATGGTTCAGAATGCCACAAGCCACACATACTATAGTTGATCATGGTTCCTATCTCACTTTGGCTAAAAGTTTACATATTACGATGGGTCATGACACACGGTACTAGTATACATACAACAATACTATGTAGTAGATTTTCTCTCTCCTTCGCCCCCTCTCACCATCCATCCACTATCCTCTCCATTTCTCCTTCCTTCCCATGTAAGCTTTCATGCAATGATTATACTTCTAGTCTGAGATGCAGCGGTGCAGAAAAAGATGAGGCCCACCCCATACCACCATTAATCAAGTTCGGTGATGTAACTTTGTGAAGAGTATACGAATACTAGTAGTGCCATAGTTAGATAAGTATGTACTACTATAGACACTTAATTTTTAACGGAGGAAGTAAGAGACACCGAGTAATTCAGCACGATCTGCATGATTCTCTTTATTTTTTGGATAAAGCGGGGCGCCTCCTTGAAGGGAATATGCCCGAGAGGCAATAATAAAGTGGTTATTATCTTTTTCCATGTTTATGATAAATGTTTATTTTGCATGCTATAATTGTATTGATCGGAAACGTCAATACATGTGTGTTTAATAAACAAAAAGGGTTCCTAGTTATGCCTCTCTTATAGACTAGCTTGTTGATTAACAAGATGATCAAGGTTTCCTGATCATGGACATTGGATGTTGTTAATAACAAGGTCACAACATTGGTGGAATAATGTGATGAACATTCATCCGAAGTATAGCATTACGATCAAAGTCATTATGTTTATATTGCTATAACACTATACGGAGTAATCTTTATCCTTAGACCATGAGATCATGTTAATTGCTAACACCAGAAGAGTATCTTGATAACATCAAATGTCACACCGTAATAGGGTGACTATAAAGATGGGTTCAGTGCTACGAAGGTGTTATGTTGAGGCTCATGGATCAAGAGTGGAATTTTTCAATCCCGATGACGGATAGATATACTCTGGGCCCTCTCGATGATATCACATTAAGATAGCTTGCAAGCAAGTGATGTGATCACTAGAATGTTATATCACGGGAACGAGAAAAGAGTGCATGTCGGTAACGAGATCAAACTAGGTATGGAGATACCGATGATCAAATCTCGGACATGTAATATATCGCGAGACAAAGGGATTTAGTTACTAGCGTTAAAGGTTCTCACGATCACAGAAGTCATCGTTGAATGTGTAGGAGTCAGTACGGATCTCCAAGTCCCGCTGCTGATTATTGATCGGAGAGGGATCTCGATCATGTCTACATTATTCGCGAACCATAGGGTGACACACTTAAGAGTTACCAGACACCATTTTGGAGCACATATGTTTCAGACGAAAGAATTGCAAAGCACAGGAATTGTTTCGATAGAAACCGGAAATTGTTTCGGGTGAAATTGCAAAAAGTGGTTCTGCATGTGATATTGAAATATTGCAAGGGGTTATATGTGAATGTTTGTTAATTAAAGTAATTAAAAAAATTCTGAATAAATTTAATAAAATAGTTTTATTAAATGAGAGATCATTAAACTTGGAGAATTTTAATGCATTTAAAGTAGGGACTTTAAAGGGGAATGTGAAGAGGCATTTTAATGTGGAGGGGTTACCACCACATGAATGGGGGAGGTGAGAAGTCACCCCCCCATGCGCCGTCCATGAAGGAGGGGCACCACCCCTCCTCCTATAAAAGGCCACCCTCTTCATCCTTCTTCCACACACCTCCTTGTGAAGGATCTCTCTCCCCCTCTAGAATTATTCCCCCATGGTCTCGGATTAGCGAGATACATGTTCCCGGTGGCATTTCGTCTGGAAGGAGTTGCTGCTTCCGCTAGATCGCTGGAGAGAGGAGGTGGAGGTTGTCCGGTGGCTTGAACGTGTGTGCGAGTACGGATGCGCTGCTGAGTTGGGGCGCTCGGACTTCCTCACGATCTTGAGATCGGCAAGTCTACGACTACATCAACCACGAGTTCCTACTCGTTAACAAAACTCGTTGTCTTCTAGGGTAAGTTCTCGTTGGATGTATGTCCACCCGTTGCTTTGTACCTAGTAGATAGATCTTGGCGTGTAGTTCTCATCGTAGGAATTTTTTGTTTTCTATGTTGCGGACCCAACAGTGGTATCAGAGCCTGATCTATGCGTAGGTGCTTTGCACGGGTAGTACACATAAGTTTATATGTGGGCGATGATGATCATGTTATTGCATCTTCTATGTATTTTGGATATTGCTGGCATAGTGGGATGAATCGGCCCGGACCAACCTTACATGTCATCGTACATGAGACCGGTTCCACGACTGACATGCAACTTGTTTTGCATAAGTGGCTGGCTGTCAACACCCGGATTTTTAATCCCAGATGCCCGTTATTACATACCTCGCAATCCCAGGATTACCATTTTTGCGAGACATAACGGATTGGATATCATAGTACATCATCCATTACAAACCATACATAAGGTCTTACACAAATAAGGATCTCATGATCCAGTCTGAATACAATAAGCAACGGAAATAAATATAAAGCATAGCAGTGGGGTCCATCTTCAGGGGCATAGGCAATGCTGACGAAGGAAGATAGTCCTAGTTATCATAGCCGTCCTGTTGGCCATCATCTTGATAGTCTCCTTCATAGTCTGGCCATGAGAATAGCTAGGGACAAAAGCCACGAGTACTCTTTAAGTACTCGCAAACTACCACTAACAAGTAATATAGTTCTAAGTCAAGTGCTAACTCTATGTTTAACTATAAAGTTAAGTTTGAAACCTAAGCTGAGTTCAGAAGCAAAGAAAGATAAGTAAAGTTCTAGAATCACTTAAGTTGGGAAGCTAGTGTCATAAACACAACGCTGTTGTGGTCAAGTCAAGATTCATCATTCACTTCGAGTTATTTGGAAAACATCTGACAATGAAACAGTATGGCCATTCCAACTGTCCATAACCGCGGACGCGACTATTCGAATAGTTTGACACTCTGCAGAGGTGGTACACTTTCACCACAAGATTCGATACATCTGTCAGGGATAACCCTGAATCATCATACTTAGTATGCAGATAATCAAACATAACCTTCCCTTTACACACTCTAGTATAAGCACCTCTCCTATGAGCATGGCCTCCCAACCATGACCATCAGTCATCTTGGGCACTGCATAGGTGGACAACATTGAGAGGTAGCCTCAGCTAAAACCTCTCCCGTGAGGGAACTAATACTAATGCATATAAATTTCCAGCTAAGCCTTACCCAATTCAGGTAGTGTGGTTGTACGGTAAATTTGGAATGGTATCGCATCCGAATCCAACCATCAGTTTTATAAAAGGGCTAAGGCTCATGCCTCAACATTTTCATCATCATAAGCCATTTGTGTTTCTCAACACATGTCACAACATCTCAATAGAATGACTCATCATTCCAAGGTTTTCATAATTCATTTTCACCAAGTGTTCCCATCTAAAGTGACTCAAGTTTTGATCTACTCTGAACTACTAAGTTAAGAGTGTTCACTAAGGTGGAAATGTGAGTTCAATATCATGCCATAGAATGACATCTAAAGGGTTCTAATAGGTCAAGTTTTATACTCTTTATGCTACCTTCAAAAACAAGTAAAGAACTTTGTGTAAACCAAGGGAGGTAAAACTCGTAAATAAGACTTGGTGTAATTAATAGTCCAAGTGGTATGACTCAAGCATGCCTATAGCATCTTGGATCAAGTTAACTAACTTAATTCTAGCTTGCTACAATAGCTTGCACTGTTAATGATGGCTTGCCTTGGTTGGTGCAGTGGTTGAAGTTTTCTTCTTCTTCTTCTTCTTGGTAGAACTCCTCCTCCTCGTAGACTTGGTCGGTACTATCGTCTATAAATACATACGGAGTACACAATCACCAAACAATACTTAACTAGGATAAATAACATTCTAAGTCACACATTTGATGATCTATTATCATCACAAGTTTAATTCACTAGTTTCTTCCTTTTTATTTTAGAAAAGTAATTTCTACTCATTGAAAAATTAACTAAGATTTAATATTCACCACTAAAAATATGGGATCATGTTGACACATGTCATCACCACATATTCTAACATGTGGGAATGAGATTTAAAGGTTGGATCGATATTACTTTGGTTTAAGTTCATTATTTAATGATTTAAAGTGACTAGAAATGCCTATATAGCATTATTTTGGTATTAGTCCAAAGTCACTGCATGTAAACCTTAATATTATTACATATTTAGATAGATATGATGAAATGTGATTTTTGAGAGTTGGAATCAACTCAAAACCTATCTTAGTTGATTTTATAAAAATGTTGCAAGGTGCAAAAGCTTCTGTTTTGTTATTTTTACTAGGAGAGATATATAACTCTAATTGAATTAAATCCAACGGGCTTGGATAAATCATCTCAATACCTTTCAAGCAAAATTTGGATTTGTCAAACTCCCATAATTGATTTTTAAACTAGTGGACAGAAACTAGATTTAAATTAAAAAGAAAAATCCAATTTTGAACGGCTGGGCTAGCGCGGGAACGAACATGGGCTGGCCCAGTGGCGCTCCGCGGCGCAGGGCTCAGCTGACATGCGGGCTCCACCAGTCAGTGGCACAAAAACACCGAAACGGTATCTAGCATTCTAGGCCACACGATTAAAAGGGGATCTAACGGTGGGAGTTCATCGTCGTCGACGGATTACCCCGGCGAGAGTCTGACCTAGACGCGGGGGTGGGGGTCGATTGGGGGCGTACCAGGGCTCCAGCACGGTCGGTAGGCGGGAAAACGGGCTGGTAGACGACGACGAGGCGAGGCGCGGTTGCGGTGGAGCTTGGGGTGCCCTAAATCGCAGGCGCCCTTCTCCTCCTACTGCGGCGGCTTCGGCTCCAATTTTGGCGAGGCAGAGCTCGAGCGCCGTCGGCGAGAGGTGGGTGAGGTTCAGTGAGAGGTGGGGAGTGTGGGAGTGTGAGGATTTTGTGCTGCGGAGGCCGGCTTAGATAGGCTCGACGGTGAGACCGAGCGGTGTGGGCAGGCGACTCGGGCGAGGGCGGCACAGGGGGCTAGCGGCGGGGCTCGAGGTAGGGGACGGTGGCCTGTCTCCTGGCGGTGCTCTGAGGCTTAAAGGCACGGCAAGACGAGCTCTGTGCTCGTCGGGAGCATCACGCGCTATAGGCGGCAGAGGTTGCGGATTCGACGGCGAGCGGTGGCTGTGGCGCGTTGGGCGGCCAACGGGGGTGTCTGGGGTGTTCCCTGGGCCATGGAGAAGCGGTGGGCGCGGGCTGCGGTCGAGGGTGCACGCGGGGCGGGCGCGGCGCACTGGGCGTGTTTGGCATGGTCGACTAGCTTCCGCGCACGGTAGTTCCGGCGGTTCTGGTCTCTGTCTCTAGGCTGGGGCTGGTTGGACGGTGGCGGTGGACCACGGGCTAGCGTGTAGACATGGCGAGAGAGGGGGAAGCGGTCTGCTGCTGCGAGGGCCAAGTTGGCCGGCAAGGTGCTCTCGGCATGGCCTTGCAGTGCAGCTAGGAGGTAGGGGATGGGTTGGTGTTGGTCTGGTTAGACTTGGGGGAGACAAAGCTGATCAAAGCACCTCAATTGGCTAGACAAGATCAATCCCAAAACAGTAATAGTTAGGCCACTTTGATCTTGCCCACAAGGTGTTTGACAAAATGGCCGAAAGAGAAAAACTTCTGAATTTTGAGTTCAAAATTTTTGAGTGATCTAAACTAATGCTAAGTAGTCTCTGGTTGCAAGGGTTTTTAAAATGGAGCTCATTTGAGTGGTTTTTGAAATAGGGGTGATCTATGCATATGCATTGAATTCAATTTTCACATGCCATTTAAAATAATAAAAAGAATGTTTTTAGCAGATCAAAAGGTGGGCCTTGGTACCTCATTATGTGTACTATCAAGGGGTGTAAAGATCTAGAATTATTTCTGTTGAGAATTGAGTGCTAGGAACACTCAAAGTAGTGTAGTGGATTAAAATGGCCAAAATGACCATTCCTCCTTTTTAATTGTTTTTGATTTTATTTTCTTTGGAAAATGTTTGTGAATGATGTAGATGATGTTTAAATCACCTAAGAAACATTTTACAACCAAAGAATCACAGAACCATGGCTATTCAAATCAATTCCTAATTTAAATGCTCATACACATGAATGCTTTCATTTTTAATTTGGGAAAGTTTTTGTTAACCCTAATTTTGATGATTTGGATCTTGATAAGCTTGGATGAAAGTTTTGGGATATTACAAACCTTCCCCCCTTAAACAAAATCTCTTCCCGAGATTTACAAAGAAAACTAGGAACTAAAGAGATCTGGGAACTCTATCCTAATGTAATCTTCGCGCTCCCAAGTGGCTTCTTCTTCGGTATGGTTGCTCCACTGAATCTTGAGAAACTTGATACTCCTAGTCCTGGTGGTTCTGTAGGCTTCTTCTAAGATACGGATGGGCACTTCCTGATAGGTCAGGTCATTGTTGATTTCCATAGCTCTGTGATCGATGTTCTTAAAAACTTCAGTTTTCTCGGGCACTTCTAGGCATTTGCGAACTAACGAGATATGGAACACATTGTGGATGGCTAACATCTCTTCAAGCAGTTCCAGTTGATACAATACTTCTCCTCGACGGTTAAGAATCTTGAAGGGCCCGATATATCTAGGGGCTAACTTTCCTTTGAGACTAAAATTGAGTTCCTTTCAATGGTGAAACTTTGAGATACAAAAAATCTCCGACATTGAAAGTTAGGTCTCTCCTTCTTTTGTCAGCATAACTCTTCTGTCTGGATTGAGCGGTCTTGAGGTGCTCACGGACTTTGTGAACTTTCTCTTCTGCTTCTTTGAGAATGTCGGGTCCAAAGATCTGACTCTCTCTTACTTGCGACCAATTCAAAGGGGTACGAGACTTTCTTCCGTATAGGAATTCAAATGGTGCCATCTGCAAACTAGCTTGATAACTGTTGTTATATGAGAATTCTACGAAAGGCAGGCAATCTTCCCATTTTGATCCGTATTCCAACACACAAGCTCTAAGCATATCTTCTAGGATCTGGTTGACTCTCTCAGTCTATCCGTCTGTTTGTGGGTGATACGCGGTGCTGAAGTTCAACTTGGTTCCTAATCCTTCCTGAACTTTCTGCCAAAATCTTGAGGTAAACTGGGTTCCTCGATCTGATACTATGGTCTTGGGGGTTCCATGCAGACTAACAATCCTAGCAATGTACAGCTCTGCTAGCTTCGCACTCTGGTAGGTAGTCTTGACATGCATGAAGTGGGCTACCTTGGACAATCTATCAACTATGACCCAGATTGAGTCATTTCCCCTACTAGAAGTAGGCAAACCGGTGATAAAGTCCATTCCGACGGAATCCCATTTCCATTCCGGAATCTGCAATGGTTGCAACAGTCCTGCAGGTCTCTGATGCTCTGCTTTGACTCTTTGGCAGATGTCACACTTGGCGATGTAACTTCCAATTTCTCTCTTCATCTTGTCCCACCAAAATTGCTCTTTCAAATCCTGATACATCTTTGTTCCTCCGGGGTGGATAGAATAAAGAGTATCATGAGCTTCCTTCATGATAACTTGCTTTAGATCGGAATCTGCTGGCACACAGATACGTCCTTTGTACCACAATACTCCTTCTTCGTCTTCAGTGAATCCAGGTACCTTTCCTGTACCAATACGACGTTTGATTCCGTCAATACTTTCATTCCCCTTCTGGGCTTCCTTGATTTGGCTAATCAAAGTGGGTTGAAGTTCAATGCTAGCTAAGAATCCTTTGCTAACTAATTCAGTGCTGAACTTCTCCAACTCTTCGTACAAACTTGGTTGCTTCTCCTTGATCATGGTGTTTAGCCTACACGGCAATCTGCTAAGAGCATCCGCTACCACATTGGCCTTGCCAGGGTGATAGTGAATGTCAAGGTCATAATCCTTGATCAACTCTATCCATCTCCTTTGCCTCATATTCAGTTCTTTCTGAGTGAAGATATATTTTAAGCTCTTGTGATCTGAGTAAATCTCACAGCGATTACCCATCAGATAATGACGCCATGTCTTCAACGCTAGAACTACAACTGCTAGCTCAAGATCATGGGTCGGATAGTTCTGCTCATGCTGCTTCAGTTGTCGAGATAGGTACGCGATGACTTTGCCTTCTTGCATCAATACACATCCTAGACCAATCTTGGATGCATCACAATATACATCAAACGGCTTCTTGATGTCTGGCATGATTAATATTGGGGCTGATATCAATCTCTTCTTCAGCTCCTGAAAACTGGCTTCACACTTGTCTGTCCATTCAAACTTCTTGTCCTTCTTCAACAATTGGGTCATGGGTCGGGCGATGCTTGAGAATCCTTCTACGAACTTGCAGTAGTATCCCGCTAATCCGAGAAATGCACGGACTTGGGTTTGAGTGGTTGGGGCTTCCCATTCCTCGACATCTTTGATCTTGGCGGGATCAACAAAGACTCCTCCGGTAGACACAATATGTCCTAGGAATCCTACTTCCTTCAGCCAAAACTCACACTTGTTGAACTTGGCATATAACTGATGCTCTCTCAGGGTTTCTAGGATAACTCTCAAAAGTTGCTCATGCTCTTCTTCTGACTTGGAGTTGATAAGGATGTTGTCGATAAACACAACTACAAACTTATCTAGGAAATTCATAAAGATCTTATTCATGAGATTCATGAAATAAGCGGGGGCATTGGTTAATCCAAAAGACATAACCGTATACTCGTATAAACCATAGCGAGTAGTAAAGGCAGTCTTCAGAATATCCGTTGCATGAATCTTAAGTTGGTGATAACCAGTCCTAAGATCAATCTTTGAGAATACCTGAGCTCCAGTCAACTGATCAAATAGATCTTCTATCTTTGGCAAGGGGTACTTGTTTTTGATGGTGACGTCATTCAACTTTCTGTAATCTATACACAGACGATTGCCTCCATCTTTCTTATCGACGAGTAATACTGGTGATCTCCATGGCGATGCACTTGGTTGAATCAAGCCTTTCTCTAACATGGCATCCAACTGCTTCTTCAGTTCCACTAACTCTGAAGGGTTCATGCTATAGGGTCTCTGGGCTATGGGTCCGGTTCCGGGGATTAGTTCGATAATGAACTCAATATCCTTGTCCGGGGGAATACCTAGAAATTCATCTGGGAATACGTCGGGGTATTCACAGACTACTCTAACTTGGTCTATGGTGGGCAGGGCTACACTCTTGTTGCACTTGAATTGACAGGGTAAGGTTTCAGAGATATGCTCTACTGTTACTCCAGAACTACTGGTCATGGTGATGGCTTTCTTAGCACAGTCTATTAGTACTTTATGCCTTGATGTCCAGTCCATACCTAGTACTACTTCCAATCCTTTGGTTCCAAGTACAATTAGGTTGGCATAAAAATCTATCCCATGTATTCTGATAGGCACAGCTTTGCAAATTTTTCTAGCTTTGGTTGTTGAGCCGGGGATTCGAACTATCATGACATGCTTCAGGTTGGTTGGGTGAATCTTACTAGTGCATGCAAATTCTTCGGTGACAAATGAATGCGATGCTCTAGAATCAAACAACACTCTTGCTAAAACTGAGTTGACAGAAAACATACCCAACACTACATCTGGCGCTTCCTAGGCTTCTCCGGCGTTCATGTGGAAGAGACGGCCCTTGCGGTTGTGCGGGTTTCCTGGGGAAAATCTTCTTCCTGGTTGAACACGACACTGCTGCTGAGCTAGGGCATTCACATTGGTATTGGTTGCAGTCTTCTTGGGACACTCATTGTAGTAGTGACCCTTCACTCCACACTCGAAACAGGTGATCTGGGACTTGTCCTTGACTGCGACAGGCACAACATTGCTGCCAGTTCTGGGTGCAGTGTTGTTGTTGTTGGTGTTCTTGGGAGGTGCACGGTTGAAATTTTTGGCATTACCGGAGTTGTGATTGTTTCCTCCGGACTTCAAATTGCCTCTGCTACGGTTGGGGTAGCTTGGGTGAGACGTTGGGGGTCGGTTGTTCCCTGGTGCATATCCCGATGAAGGGTTGGGACGATACTTCTGGTGACTGTTGGATCCAGACTGCTGCATCATACGACGCTTGCGGTTGTCGTTTGCCTTATTAATCTTCCCTTCCATCTGAATGGCAGAGTCGACTAGCTCTTCGAGATCCTGAAAACGGATGTTGACGAGGACAGTCTGCATCTCATCATGCAGTCCGTTCAAGAATCTCTCCTTCTTCTTGGCCTCCGTGTTGATCTCATCAGGTGCATATCTGGCAAGTGATAGGAATCTGTCACGGTATTCCACCACGGTCATTCTTCCTTGCCTCAATTCGCGGAATTCATATCTCATCCTGTTCACTAGACCTTGCGGCACGTGGGTGCAGCTGAACTTGACTTTGAATGCTTCCCATGTCATCACTTGACCATGGTTCATATTGCGGATGCTATTCCACCAAGCTCTTGCATCTCCTGCCAGATAGTGGGTGGCAAAGAGAACTTTCTCATTTTCATAAACTCTTGCAACTTCTAAGTTGTTTTCCATGGTCTGTAACCAGTCATCTGCATCTAACGGGTTTTCAGATTGGCTGAAGATTGGGGGATTTGTGTTCTGAATTTTTTTGAGTTTGGATCCTTGGTGATCCTGATTTCCATGCCCTTGGTTGTTGAGAGCCATCTGGGCGATATGTTGAAGTGTTGCTAAGTTGGCTTGGCGTTCTTCCCTGCTTGCTTCACGGTCTGCAATGAGATTCTGCAAGATCTGCAGCATTGGGTCTTGCGACGAGCTGCTCCCTCCTTGGTTTCCACGAGTCATCTGAAGATTGAGGTAGATACAGGGGTAAGAGGGAAATTCTAAGGTTCATGGTTTTGGGTTTTCGAAGCTAAAACTTTGAGTTAGACTCAGGTTTTTCAACTAACTTCATTTTCATTCATGCAAACAAGCACACGATACAACACACACCACAATAATCAAAGGAAAACATATGGTTTGAAGAACCATTCTGCAAGCTACGATACAGTGAGACTGATACATCTCATGCTACGACAGTGGTCTAGTGCATCTACTCATCGTCGATGAAGTCGGAGTCCTCATCATTGGTGTAGAAGTCCACGACATCTTCCTCTAGAAAGTCATCATCGTTGCTGAGGTAAGAATCCATGTCTCCCTGGATGTCTACACCCTCATCTTCTTTTTCCTTGGCTGCAAGCTGAGCTTCCTGCTCCTTGACTGTCTTCTCGAGGTCGGCCACCTTCTTGCGAAGACGGGCGATGGTGCGATCCTTCTTTGCACGCTGGCAGCGAAGATACTGACGGTCTTGGATGAGCAGTGCGAAAGTCTGGGCCTTTTGGTCGGCAATGGCACGGTTCTGGTTGGCTAACTCCCTGGCATTGTCCATTTCCTGCTGTCTGTCATGCAGCAAGAAGTCAAGATTCTCCACTTCACGCCTCAACTCTGGGTGACCTGGCATCTCCATCGGCATTCCCATGAAATCACGTCTTGCATAGTGGGAAAAACGGGTTCCTTGGATCTTGATGACGCTGAGGGCACATAGACGTGCGAGAGCTTCATGCATTGCCCTGGCTAATCCATCTAGCCAGTTGTTCTCTCTCACAGAGAACTGAATTCTCCCAGAAGTTGGTGCTTTGATGCTTCCTCTAAGGTCCGCGGTGACTAGCCACTGTAAGTCTCCTCCTGGGGGTCCTGGAAGTTGAGCTCCAAGAAACTCTGGATGTGGGCGTCCCAGTAACTCTGACAGTGAATCCAGATCCCTCTCGAAGATCAGCTGACCTCCGTTTCCCAACTGGTAAAACTTGCTGAACTGAGTCTCCATCTACAAGAATTAAGGATGAGGAAGTTAGTGAAGTGATCAAGTGTGTCAAATTTTTAAGTAGTGGTGTAAGAATTTTTGAGGAGCATGAATTTTTGAGAACAAATGAATCCACAAGGATAAGAGAGGAGATAGTTTTTCATAAATACTCACTTTGGTTTTGAAACTAAGTTTTTGTTTGAACGTCCATTCTAACTAGGGTCTCCTATGGTCAGGATGGCTCTGATACCAACTTGTCAACACCCGGATTTTTAATCCCAGATGCCCGTTATGCCATACCTCGCAATCCCAGGATTACCATTTTTGCGAGACCTAACGGATTGGATATCATAGTACATCATCCATTACGAACCATACATAAGGTCTTACACAAATAAGGATCTCATGATCTAGTCTGAATACAACAAGCAGCGGAAATAAATATAAAGCGTAGCGGTGGGGTCTATCTTCAGGGGCACAGGCAATGCTGACGAAGGCAGATAGTCCTAGTTATCATAGCCGTCCTGTTGGCCATCATCTTGATAGTCTCCTTCATAGTCTGGCCATGAGAATAGCCAGGGACAAAAGCCATGAGTACTCTTTAAGTACTCGCAAACTACCACTAACAAGTAATATAGTTCTAAGTCAAGTGCTAACTCTATGTTTAACTATAAAGTTAAGTTTGAAACCTAAGCTGAGTTCAGAAGCAAAGAAAGATAAGTAAAGTTCTAGAATCACTTAAGTTGGGAAGCTAGTGTCATAAACACAACCCTGTTGTGGTCAAGTCAAGATTCATCATTCACTTCGAGTTATTTGGAAAACATCTGACAATGAAATAGTATGGCCATTCCAACTGTCCATAACCGCGGACGCGACTATTCGAATAGTTTGACACTCTGCAGAGGTGGTACACTTTCACCACAAGATTCGATACATCTGTCAGGGATAACCCTGAATCATCATACTTAGTATGCAGATAATCAAACATAACCTTCCCTTTACACACTCTAGTATAAGCACCTCTCCTATGAGCATGGCCTCCCAACCATGACCATCAGTCATCTTGGGCACTGCATAGGTGGACAACATTGAGAGGTAGCCTCAGCTCAAACCTCTCCCACAAGGGAACTAATACTAATGCATATAAATTTCCAGCTAAGCCTTACCCAATTGAGGTAGTGTGGTTGTACGGTAAATTTGGAATGGTATCGCATCCGAATCCAACCATCAGTTTTATAAAAGGGCTAAGGCTCATGCCTCAACATTTTCATCATCATAAGCCATTTGTGTTTATCAACACACGTCACAACATCTCAATAGAATGACTCATCATTCCAAGGTTTTCATAATTCATTTTCACCAAGTGTTCCCATCTAAAGTGACTCAAGTTTTGATCTACTCTAAACTACTAAGTTAAGAGTGTTCACTAAGGTGGAAAGGTGAGTTCAATCTCATGCCATAGAATGACATCTAAAGGGTTCTAAATAGGTCAAGTTTTATACTCTTTATGCTACCTTCAAAAACAAGTAAAGAACTTTGTGTAAACCAAGGGAGGTAAAACTCGTAAATAAGACTTGGGGTAATTAATAGTCCAAGTGGTATGACTCAAGCATGCCTATAGCATCTTGGATGAAGTTAACTAACTTAATTCTAGCTTGCTACAATAGCTTGCACTGTTAATGATGGCTTGCCTTGGTTGGTGCAGTGGTTGAAGTTTTCTTCTTCTTCTTCTTCTTGGTAGAACTCCTCCTCCTCGTAGACTTGGTCGGTACTATCGTCTATAAATACATACGGAGTACACAATCACCAAACAATACTTAACTAGGCTAAATAGCATTCTAAGACACACATTTGATGATCTATTATCATCACAAGCATCACAAGTTTAATTCACTAGTTTCTTCCTTTTTATTTTAGAAAAGTAATTTCTACTCATTGAAAAATTAACTAAGATTTAATATTGACCACTTAAAATATGGGATCATGTTGACACATGTCATCACCACATATTCTAACACGTGGGAATGAAATTTAAAGGTTGGATCAATATTACTTTGGTTTAAGTTCATTATTTAATGATTTAAAGTGACTAGAAATGCCTATATAGCATTATTTTGGTATTAGTCCAAAGTCACTGCATTTAAACCTTAATATTATTACATATTTCGATAGATATGATGAAATGTGATTTTTGAGAGTTGGAATCAACTCAAAACCTATCTTAGTTAATTTTATAAAAATGTTGCAAGGTGCAAAAGCTTCTGTTTTGTTATTTTTACTAGGAGAGATATATAACTCTAATTGAATTAAATCCAACGGGCTTGGATAAATCATCTCAATACCTTTCAGGTAAAATTGGTTTCATGCAATTTGGATTTGTCAAACTCCCAGAATTTATTTTTAAACTAGTTGACATAAACTAGATTTAAATTAAAAAGAAAAATCCAATTTTGAACGCCTGGGCTAGCGCGGGAACGAACATGGGCTAGCCTAGTGGCGCTCCGCAGCGCGGGGCTCAGCTGACATGCGGGCTCCACCAGTCAGTGGCACGAAAACACCGAAACGGTATCTAGCATTCTAGGACGCACGATTAAAAGGGGATCTAACGGTGGGAGTTCATCATCGTCGACGGATTACTCCGGCGAGAGTCTGACCTGGACGCGGCGGTGGGGGGTCGATTGGGGGTGTACCAGGGCTCCAGCAAGGTCGGTGAGGCGGGCAAATGGGCTGGTAGACGACGGCGAGGCGAGGCGCGGTTGCGGCGGAGCTTGGGGTGCGCTAAATCACAGGCGCCCTTCTCCTCCTACTGCGGCGGCTTCGATTCCAATTCCGGTGAGGCAGAGCTGGAGCAGCGTCGGCGAGAGGTGGGTGAGGTTCAGTGAGAGGTGGGGAGTGTGGGAGTGTGGGAGTGTGAGGATTTCGTGCTGGGGAGGCCGGCTTAGATAGGCTCGACGGTGACACCGAGCGGTGTGGGCAGGCGACTCGGGCGAGGGCGGCACAGGGGGCTAGCAGCGTGGCTCGAGGTAGGGGACGGTGGTCTGTCTCCTAGCGGTGCTCTGAGGCTTAAAGGCACGGCAAGGCAAGCTCTGTGCTCGTCGGGAGCGTCACGCGCTCTGGGCGGCAGAGGTTGCGGATTCGACGGCAAGCGGTGGCTGTGGCGCGTTGGGTGGCCAACGGGGGTGTCTGGGGTGTTCCCTAGGTCATGGCGAAGCGGTGGGCGCGGGCTGCGGTCGAGGGTGCACGCGGGGCGGGCGCGGCACACTGGGCGTGTTCGGCATGGTCGACTAGCTTCCACGCACGGCGGTTCCGGAGGTTCTAGTCTCTGTCTCTGGGCTGGGGCTGGTTGGACGGTGGCGGTGGACCACGGGCTAGCGTGTAGACATGGCGAGAGAGGGGGAAGCGGTCTGCTGCTGCGAGGGCCAAGTTGGCCGGAAAGGTGCTCTCGGCATGGCCTTGTAGTGCAGCTAGGAGGTAGGGGATGGGTTGGTGTTGGTCTGGTTAGACTTGGGGGAGACAAAGCTGATCAAAGCACCTCAATTGGCTAGACAAGATCAACCCCAAAACAGTAATAGTTAGGCCACTTTGATCTTGCCCACAAGGTGTTTGACAAAATGGCCGAAAGAGAAAAACTTTTGAATTTTGAGTTCAAATTTTTTGAGTGATCTAAACTAATTCTAAGTAGTATCTGGTTGCAGGGGTTTTGAAAATGGAGCTCATTTGAGTGGTTTTTGAAATAGGGGTGATCTATGCATATGCATTGGATTCAATTTTCACATGCCATTTAAAATAAGCAAAAGAATGTTTTTAGCAGATCAATAGGTGGGCCTTGGTACCTCATTATGTGTACTATCAAGGGGTGTAAAGATCCAGAATTATTTCTGTTGAGAATTGAGTGCTAGGAACACTCAAAGTAGTGTAGTGGATTAAAATGGCCAAAATGACGATTCCTCCTTTTTAATTGTTTTTGATTTGATTTTCTTTGGGAAAAGTTTGGGAATGATGTAGATGCTATTTAAATCACCTAAGAAACATTTTACAACCAAAGAATCACAGAACCATGGCAATTCAAATCAATTCCTAATTTAAATGCTCATACACATGAATGCTTTCATTTTTAATTTGGGAAAGTTTTTGTTAACCCTAATTTTGATGATTTGGATCTTGATAAGCTTGGATGAAAGTTTTGGGATATTACAAACCTTCCCCCCTTAAACAAAATCTCGTCCCGAGATTTACAAAGAAAACTAGTAACTAAAGAGATATGGGAACTCTATCCTAATGTAATCTTCGTGCTCCCAAGTGGCTTCTTCTTCGGTATGGTTGCTCCACTGAATCTTGAGAAACTTGATACTCCTGGTCCTAGTGGTTATGTAGGCTTCTTCTAAGATACGGATGGGCACTTCCCCATAGGTCAGGTCATTGTTGATTTCCACAGCTCTGTGATCGATGTTCTTGAAAACTTCAGTCTTCTCGGGCACTTCTAGGCATTTGCGAAGTAACGAGATATGGAACACACTGTTGATGGCTGACATCTCTTCAAGCAGTTCCAGTTGATACGATACTGCTCCTCGACGGTTCAGAATCTTGAAGGGCATGATATATCTGGGGGCTAACTTTCCTTTTAGACTAGCGTTGAGTTCCTTTCAATGGTGAAACTTTGAGATACACAAAATCTCCGACATTGAAAGTCAGGTCTCTCCTTCTTTTGTCAGCATAACTCTTCTGTCTGGATTGAGTGGTCTTGAGGTGCTCACGGACTTTGTGAACTTTCTCTTATGCTTCTTTGAGAATGTCGGGTCCAAAGATCTGACTCTCTCCTACTTGCGACCAATTCAAAGGGGTACGACACTTTCTTCTGTATAGGAATTCAAATGGTGCCATCTGCAAACTAGCTTGATAACTGTCGTTATATGAGAATTCTGCGAAAGGCAGGCAGTCTTCCCATTTTGATCCATATTCCAACACACAAGCTCTAAGCATATCCTCTAGGATCTGGTTGAGTCTCTCAGTCTGTCCATCTGTTTGCGGGTGATACGCGGTGCTGAAGTTCAACTTGGTTCCTAATCCTTCCTGAACTTTCTGCCAAAATCTTGAGGTAAACTGGGTTCCTCGATCTGATACTATGGTCTTGGGGGTTCCATGTAGAGTAACAATCCTAGCAATGTACAGTTCTGCTAGCTTTGCACTCTGGTAGGTAGTCTTGACAGGTATGAAGTGGGCTACCTTGGACAATCTATCAACTATGACCCAGATTGAGTCATTTCCCCTACTAGAAGTAGGCAAACCGGTGATAAAGTCCATTCCGACGGAATCCCATTTCCATTCCGAAATCTGGAATGGTTGCAATAGTCCTGCAGGTCTCTGATGCTCTGCTTTGACTCTTTGCCAGATGTCACACTTGGCGATGTAGCTTCCGATTTCTCTCTTCATATCGTGCCACCAAAATTCCTCTTTCAAATCCTGATACATCTTTGTTCCTCCGGGGTGGATAGAATAAAGAGTATCATGAGCTTCCTTCATGATAACTTGCTTTAGCTCGGAATCTGCTGGCACACAGATACGTCCTTTGTACCACAATACTCCTTCTTCGTCTTCAGTGAATCCAGGTACCTTTCCTGTACCAATACGACGTTTGATTCTGTCAATACTTTCATTCCCCTTCTGGGCTTCCTTGATTTGGCTAATCAAAGTGGGTTGAAGTTCAATGCTAGCTAAGAATCCTTTGCTAACTAATTCAGTCCTGAACTGCTCCAACTCTTCGTACGAACTTGGTTGCTTCTCCTTGATCATGGTGTTTAGCCTACACGACAATCTGCTAAGAGCATCCGCTACCACATTTGCCTTGCCGGGGTGATAGTGAATGTCAAGGTCATAATGCTTGATCAACTCTATCCATCTCCTTTGCCTCATATTCAGTTCTTTCTGAGTGAAGATATATTTTAACCTCTTGTGATCTGAGTAAATCTCACAGCGATTACCCATCAGATAATGACGCCATGTCTTCAACGCTAGAACTACAGCTGCTAGCTCAAGATCATGGGTCGGATAGTTCTGCTCATGCTGCTTTAGTTGTCGAGACAGGTACGCGATGACTTTGCCCTCTTGCATCAATACACATCCTAGACCAATCTTGGATGCGTCACAATATACATCAAACGACTTCTTGATGTCTGGCATGATTAATATTGGGGCTGATATCAATCTCTTCTTCAGCTCCTGAAAACTGGCTTCACACTTGTCTGTCCATTCAAACTTCTTGTCCTTCTTCAACAATTGGGTCATGGGTCGGGCGATGCTCGAGAATCCTTCTACGAACTTGCGGTAGTATCCCGCTAATCCGAGAAATGCACGGACTTGGGTTTGAGTGGTTGGGGCTTCCAATTCCTCGACATCTTTGATCTTGGTGGGATCAACAGAGACTCCTCCGACAGACACAATATGTCCTAGGAATCCTACTTCCTTCAGCCAATACTCACACTTGCTGAACTTGGCATATAACTGATGCTCTCTTAGGGTTTCTAGGATAACTCTCAGATGTTGCTCATGCTCTTCTTCTGACTTGGAGTAGATAAGGATGTCGTCGATAAACACAACTACAAACTTATCTAGGAAATTCATAAAGATCTTATTCATGAGATTCATGAAATAAGCGGGGGCATTGGTTAATCCAAAAGACATAACCGTATACTCGTATAAACCATAGCGAGTAGTAAAGGCGGTCTTCGGAATATCTGTTGCACGAATCTTAAGTTGGTGATAACCAGTCCTAAGATCAATCTTTGAGAATACCTGAGCTCCAGTCAACTGATCAAATAGATCTTCTATCTTTGGAAAGGGGTACTTGTTTTTTATGGTGACGTTATTCAACTTTCTGTAATCTGTACACAGACGATTGCCTCCATCTTTCTTGTCGACAAATAATACTGGTGATCTCCATGGCGATGCGCTTGGTTGAATCAAGCCATGCTCTAACATGGCATCCATCTGCTTCTTCAGTTCCACTAACTCTAAAGGGTTCATGCTATAGGGTCTCTAGGCTATGGGTCCGGTTCCGGGGATTAGTTCGATAATGAACTCAATATCCCTGTCCGGGGGATACCTAGCAATTCATCTGGGAATACGTCGGGGTATTCACAGACTACTCTGACTTGGTCTATGGTGGGCAGGGCTACACTCTTGTTGCATTTGAATTGATGGGGTAAGGTTTCAGAGATATGCTCTACTGTTACTCTAGAACTACTGGTCATGGTGATGGCTTTCTTAGCACCATCTATCAGTCCTTTATGCCTTGACATCCAGTCCATACCTAGTACTACTTCCAATCCTTTGGTTCCAAGTACAATTAGGTTGGCATAAAAATCTATCCCATGTATTCTGATAGGCACAACTTTGCAAATTTTTCTAGCTTTGGTTGTTGAGCTGGGGATTTGAACTATCATGACATGCTTCAGGTTGGTTGGGTGAATCTTACTAGTGCATGCAAATTCTTTGGTGACAAATGAATGCGATGCTCCAGAATCAAACAACACTCTTGCTAAAACTAAGTTGACAGAAAACATACCCAACACTACATCTGGCGCTTCCTGGGCTTCTTCGGCGTTCATGTGGAAGAGACGGCCATTGCGGTTGTGCGGGTTTCCTGGGGCAAATCTTCTTCCTGGTTGAACACGACGCTGCTGGTGAGCTGGGGCATTCACATTGGTATTGGTTTCAGTTTTTTTGGGACACTCATTGGAGTAGTGACCCTTCACTCCACACTCGAAACAAGTGATCTGGGACTTGTCCTTGACTGCGACAGCCAAAACATTGCTGCCAGTTCTGGGTGCAGTTTTGTTGTTGTTGGTGTTCTTGGGAGGTGCACAGTTGAAATTTTTGGCATTACCGGAGTTGTGATTGTTTCCTCCGGACTTCACATTGCCTCCGCTACAGTTGGGGTAGCTTGGGCGAGGCGTTGGGGGTCTGTTGTTCCTTGGTGCATATCTCGATGAAGGGTTAGGACGATACTTCTGGTGACTACTGGATCCAGACTGCTGCATCATACGATGCTTGCGGTTGCCGTTTGCCTGGTTAATCTTCCCTTCCATCTGAATGGCAGAGTCGACTAGCTCTTCGAGATCCTGAAAACGGATGTTGACAAGGACAGTCTGCATCTCACCATGCAGCCCGTTCAAGAATCTCTCCTTCTTCTTGGCCTCCGTGTTGATCTCATCAGGTGCATATCTGGCAAGTGACAGGAATCTGTCATGGTATTCCACCACAGTCATTCTTCCTTGCTTCAATTCGGGGAATTCATCTCTCATCCTGTTGACTAGACCTTGCGGCACGTGGGTGTGGCTGAACTTGACTTTGAATGCTTCCCATGTCATCACTTGACCATGGTTCATATTGCGGATGCTATTCCACCAAGCTCTTGCATCTCCTGCCAAATAGTGGGTGGCAAAGAGAACTTTCTCATTTTCATCAACTCTTGCAACTTCTAAGTTGTTTTCCATGGTCTGTAACCAGTCATCTGCATCTAACAGGTTTTCAGATTGGCTGAAGATTGGGGGATTTATGTTCTGAATTTTTTTGAGTTTGGATCCCTGGTGATCCTGATTTCCATGCCCTTGGTTGTTGAGAGCCATCTGGGCGATCTGTTGAAGTGTTGCTAAGTTGGCTTGGCGTTCTGCCCTGCTTGCTTCACGGTCTGCGATGAGATTCTGCAAGATCTGCAGCATTGGGTCTTGCGACGAGCTGCTCCCTCCTTGGTTTCCACGAGTCATGGGATGTTACACTGGCGGGTGTCTGTCTCTCCTACTATAGTCAATATATGATTTACAACAAGTTGCTAATAACTTGGTTATCCTCGTTGTGGTTCATGTTTGTAGGTAAGAACGGTTATATCTCCGAAAGCCCTAAGCCACGTAAAACTTGCAATTGATAAATTAGAGGCGTCTAGTTTAGATCGTTGCTAGGCTAGTGTCTTGATATGGTATTGTTGTAAGTAGATGTATGATAGATACTCTTACAACACACTCAACGTGTAAGTTCCATAGACCTTGGCCTTACACACAAAGGAATGATAGAGATCAAATGCATGGACCATATCATCTCACATTACACATTAGATGTTAGCATCTTATACTGCTAGTTTGGCGCTTTTGGTAGCATTGTAAGATGATCCCTCATTTAGATATCAAGATAAAATGTGTTCTTCCTTGAGTATGCACCGTTCTATGGATCGTGTTTCGAGACATCACGTGATGATCGGGTGTACTCGACTCTACGCTTTTATGCAACGGGTGTAAGACAGTTTTACACACGCGAGTACTAAGGTTCTTACTTGGCGACCCTAGCATGTACAGACCTGGCCTCGGAACACGGACCAAAAGGTTAAGCATGAGTCATATAGTTGATATGATTCCCATATAGATGCTCGCCTTTGAAGCTACACGGACTCACATGATGATCAGACTTGGTGTAGTGGATTTGGTTCATGTAATCACCAAAAAGGCACGAGGGATGTCATTTTTGAGTGGGAGTTCATTTCTAATTTGGATTAGTCGAACTCAATTTAGTCATAAACTAATGCATAATTTGTTGTAGGCATTGACGTCTGTTTACTACCTTATGCTTAGTTTTAATTGAGATAATACAACTATAGAATTCTGGATATTTACTTTACGAACTGGTATCGTATTGTTTTGAATGTCAATTTAAAGTTTAGAAGTCCTATTGCAAACTTTCAGCAAACTCTATTTACTCCGTGAAGTTTAATAAGTAGTATTAAATCAAGAGTAAGAATTCCAATGTTAGTATCTAAAGTATCATGTTGGCCTCCATGATTCTTGATATTCAAAAGTTGTTTTAATATCGAGGTTATCTAGGAGCTGGAAGAATTGTTTCAAAAACCATCATGTGTGAAAGATATTGTGATATCTGAAACAAAGTTTTTGGTTGCATTATGATAGAGTGTAATTTAGCAAAATACATGTTCTCATATTATATGAGAATTTGTGAAGGATGGAGATGCTAGGCATCCGAATCTCCCAAAAGGTTTTGGGAACTAAAATTATACTCATCATTCTTCCTTATAAGCTATAGTAGCTTGATCATGAAAGTTGTCATGATAAGGATGAATAGAATATGTAAGTAAAATGTTTACTACACTAAAAGATTACTAAAGAATGTATTTTTGAAAGAATGCCAAACATTTGATGATGGTGATCCACTTCAAAGTGCAAGTCCAAAGGTATTTGACTATTATACGCTTTGTACTATGTGTCATATAAATGACACCACAATTGATGTTGATAGATTCTTTTAAAAGGAAAATGAATTGCTGAAAGAGAATCTATAAAATATTTGGCAGAAAAGAAAAAGTTGGAAATGTCCAGCTTAGGTATATAGAAGATATACATGTTATGGTTGTATTCCTTGCTTGTTAAACAATGTGGTTCTTAGGTATTGGATACCGAATTGGTTGGTATGAAGTGTCATGCAGGACAACGCAATTCATGAACTGCAATGGCCTAAGTAACTAGCAAGAGAATAAGTGATGATGTTCATCGAAAACAAATAAAGTGTTATTGTGTTTTTCGTTGTCGTCAAACCTAGCCTTCAAGATTTGTTTTAATAATTGTTATTTTGTTCTGGTATTACGAGAACAATGGTTGTTCAAATAATTACCGTATTCCATAAAGGATGGATGAACTTTTACAAGTCTAGTGGGAGAAATCACATCCATAAACACTATTGCTAAAATGTCGCAAGACAAATGATTGAAAGATCACTTATGAAGTGACATCACTGTTTAAATTATGTTGGAAAGAGAACATGAAGAAACTCCATGTTGATGGATTTTTGGAGTCTTTGATTTTGATCAATTGACGCATGTGAGACTTTCCTCGAGATAATTGAAACTCCGTCCATAGGCCAAAGAGGAACGGATGACTAAATAATTGGATATTATGCATGTTGATGTATATAGTCCATTATGTGTAGCCATATGCGATGGATAATTTTGCTTCATATGCTTTCTCTAGAAATTTAAGTGAATATATCTATATATTTACTTAATAAGGAAGAAGTATGAAACATTTGAAAATTGTTCAAAGACTTTCAAGATGAAGTGAAAAATCATCGTAACAAGAAAATAAAGAGTTTATGATTCAATCATAAAGGAAGATATTTGAGTTACATGTTTATCAAAACACCTAAGATTTGAGGAGTTGTTCCATGATTTGTGTTTCCCGATAAACCATAGGAGTATGGAATATTCGAGAGATGAAATCAAACCATGTTTGACAAGGTAAGATCAAGGGTGTCATTTATAAAACTGCCATTATGTTTTAAAGATTGAAGCTTTAGAGACAACCGCTTTTACACTGAAAAGAGCACCATCGTGATCTATTTAAATGACACCATATGAGTTATGGTTTGGGATAAAACCCGAATTGTCTTTTCTTAAATTTTGGTATGCTATGCATAAGTAAAATGTTTACAACCAAAGTCGGATAAGCACATCTTTGTAGGTTATCCCAAAGAATTTTTTGGGAGTTTCTCCATAACACCGAGGACAAAAGAGTTTGTTACTTAGAACGTCAAGTTTCTTCAGAAGGAATTTTTTCATGAGAAGTTAAGTGGGAGGACAATAGAACTTTGATAAGGTTGTTGAACCTTAGCTATATGTGCTAAGTAGCACAACATCGGAAAGTGTCCCGGTGGCAGCCACAATGCTCATGGCTCCCGTGATTACAAAGGGTGTGATCTCGGAAATTAGAGTTCCTATTGAACCGTGTGGGTCGGTAAGAATCAAATAGTGTGATTTCATAAGCAAGTCGTTATTGTTTTGACAATGATGAACCGACTACATGCAAAGAAGCAATGATGGGCCCTGACTCCATAAAATGACTAGAAGTCATAGAATCCGTGATAGTATCCATACACGAGAAATCAAGTTTCTGAACTTGGAAGACCCTCCGGAAAGGCGTGAAGCCTATCGGTCGTGTTTGGATCTATAAAGAAATAAGACATGGATGTTTAACATCTATGAAATAGTCAACATGTCGGAAAGAAGTTTACGACAATGTTCAAGGAGTTGACTATGACAAGATTTGATCTTTTATAGCGATATTTAGTCTTGAAGGATTAATGTAGCAACCACTACATATAATTTGGTATATGGTAGTTGAATAAACAAAACAAGGTTCTTCTAATAGAATGGTTACCTAGGACGTGTACATGACACGGTCCGAAGGGTTTTGTTAATTCAAAGGGTACTAAAAGGGCATGCAAATTTCAATAGTTGAAGTAAGCATAGCGGAGTTGGAATCTTAACCATGATGAAACTGTTAAAAGAGTTTAAATTCATTGGAGATGATGAAGATGCTTGCATTTGCAAGAAATTAAGTGGGAGCGCTGAGACATATTTCTAATACATTATGTAGAGGACATATTGTTGATTGGAAATGATGTATCTTGTATTAACACAAGTTAATTTCATTAAAATGAGATTTTGATGAAAGACTTGGGCAAACCCGGAATATTTGGCATCAATATCTATATGGATAGATTGAGGCGCTAATATGGTTGTGCCAGACATACATATATGAGATATTGAAAGGGTTCAATATGGAAACAACAAGAAAGGTTCTTGCTGCATGGAAAGGATTGTATCAATATTCAAGTGTTTCAACATTTGGTGAGTAAAATCACATGAAGATTTTGATCGATTATACCATGATATGTATATGTCCAGAATGTCCTATGCTCTAAATGTTATGAGCACATACCAGAATGATTCATAAGATGATCATTGGACGATAGTAAAGATATTCTTATGAGATTTGGAAGAACTAAGAATATATCATGTATAAGTGACAAATAGTTAAAGGTAGTTCATTGTAAAGTGTTACATTGATACTAGTTTTGTCACAAGATACAAATTAAATTTATCTCAATTTAGACTATGGGTGGCACAATGTAATGGAAAGGATGTTCCATGGTGGATTTGGATGAGTTCCAAAGTTGAGACATTGTGACAGATACTACAACAAAAGGCTAAGTATATAACTGCTATAGTAGCAGCAAAGGAGGGCATTTGTGTTAAGTAGTTTGTTATCAAACTAGGTGTGGTTCAAAGTGGGCTAATACTATGAAGATATATTGTGTGACAATAATATCAACATATTTTAACCAGAACGAACTAAAGGTCTCACCAAAGGACCAAATTTATACAATGCCATCTCATTTGAGAATGAGTGATGCGTAGAGACGCAAAGACATGCAAATACACATGGACCTGAAACTGTCAGATCCGGAGATTATGTTAACCACTAGCAATATCGTATATGCAACACCAGAAAGCTATAGGTGTTCAATACGCAAAGTTTTTCAAACTAGATTATTGACTCTAGTGCAAGTGGGAGACTGAAGGGAATATGCCCGAGAGGCAATAATAAAGTGGTTATTATCTTATTCCATGTTTATGATAAATGTTTATTTTGCATGCTATAATTGTATTGATCGGAAACGTCAATACATGTGTGTTTAATAAACAAAAAGGGTTCCTAGTTATGCCTCTCTTATAGACTAGCTTGTTGATTAACAAGATGATCAAGGTTTCCTGAACATGGACATTGGATGTTGTTAATAATAAGTTCACAACATTGGTGGAATGATGTGATGAACATTCATCTGAAGTATAGCATTACGATCAAAGTCATTATGTTTATATTGCTATAACACTATACGAAGTAATCTTTATCCTTAGACCATGAGATCATGTTAATTGCTAACACCGGAAGAGTATCTTGATAACATCAAACGTCACACCGTAACAGGGTGACTATAAAGATGGGTTCAGTGCTACGAAGGTGTTATGTTGAGGCTCATGGATCAAGAGTGGAATTTGTCAATCCCGATGACGAATATATATACTCTGGGCCCTCTCGGTGATATCACATTAAGATAGCTTGCAAGCAAGTGATGTGATCACTAGAATGTTATATCACGAGAAGGAGAAAAGGGTGCATGTCGGTAACGAGATCAAACTAGGTATGGAGATACCGATGATCAAATCTCAGACATGTAATATATCACGAGACAAAGGGATTTAGTTACTAGCGTTAAAGGTTCTCACGATCACAGAAGTCATCGATGAATGTGTAGGAGTCAGTACGGATCTCCAGGTCCCGCTGCTGATTATTGATCAGAGAGGGGTCTCAATCATGTCTGTATTATTCGCGAACCGTAGGGTGACACACTTAAGAGTTACCGGACACCATTTTGGAGCACATATGTTTCAGACGAAAGAATTGCAAAGCGCAGGAATTGTTTCAATAGAAACCGGAAATTGTTTCGGGTGAAATTGCAGAAAGTGGTTCTGCATGTGATATTGAAATATTGCAAGGGGTTATATGTGAATGTTTGTTAATTAAAGTAATTAACAAAATTCTGAATAAATTTAATAAAATAGTTTTATTAAATGAGAGAGCATTAAACTTGGAGAATTTTAATGCATTTAAAGTAGGGACTTTAAAGGGGAATGTGAAAGGCATTTTAATGTGGAGGGGTTACCACCACATGAATGGGGGAGGTGAGGAGTCACCCCCCATGTGCTGGCCATGAAGGAGGGGCACCCCCCTCCTCCTATAAAAGGCCACCCTCTTCCTCCTTCTTCCACACACCTCCTTGTGAAGGATCTCTCTCCCCCTCTAGAATTATTCCCCCATGGTCTCGGATTAGCGAGATACATGTTCCTGGTGGCATTTCGTCTGGAAGGAGTTGCTACTTCCGCTGGATCGCTGGAGCGAGGAGGTGGAGGTTGTCCGGTGGCTTGAACGTGTGTGGGAGTACTGATGCGCTGCTGAGTTGCGGCGCTCGGACTTCCTCACGATCTTGAGATCAGCAAGGGTACGACTACATCAACCACGAGTTCCTACTCGTTAACAAAACTCGTTGTCTTCGAGGGTAAGTTCTTGTTGGATGTATGTCCACCCGTTGCTTTGTACCTAGTAGATAGATCTTGGCGTGTTGTTCTCATCGTAGGAAATTTTTTGTTTTCTATGCTGCGGACCCAACACTCCTGAATTATCTGGGCCGAGAAAAATCAAGAACCGATAAGTCTGGTATAATCCTTCTTTTTTGTAGACAGGACGAGTCTAGTACAATATATTTATGATATTTTGGATAGTTTTTAGGGTATTAACACAAGCATGACTATAAATAGACATTATAAATTGCAACAATACGCACCCCTACTTTCACCCAAAACACCCAACCCACCGTCTTAGAACTCGATCTCTCTCTATTTCCTTCCAAAATGTCGTATGACAACTCTCTCCAGAACACGTCGATTGACCTGACAAATGGGAAAGGCCCCGAAACTCCACCTGGAAGCCCAGACACAGTCGACGGGCCATGGCTGCCGCCACTGTCTGACTCCTCTGATGAAGAAGATAGCCACTAGCAGCGCTTTTTCGAAGGGACACCAACACCGAGCGACTCCAATAAGACGGAAGATGAGACTGAGGAAGAGGAGGAGTCTGAGGTCGATCTTGAGGAGGAGGCCGAAGACGACGACAGGGAGGAGGCCGAGGACGATGGCGGGGAGGAGGCCGGGGACGACGATGAGGAGGTCTCTTCCCGCCCCCACCGAAGAAGCATGCCCGAGTGCAAAATTAAATGGCATCCAGAGAAGAGGCGGGCAATGTACTATATCTCGTAATTAAGTACGTCCGGATAATTTGGCTTAGAGTGCACTCATTTTATTCTAGCAAATTACAGATAATTTCCACCGCATATTAGTACTATATGAAAATACTTATTTCAATGCGTGTCATGATACATGTTTTTTTTGCGGGAGGGGGGTGGGGTGGTAATGATACATAGTTGAAACTTAAATGGTGTCCTCTTATATTTGTGCTTGTTTGGACGAAAACTACAAACATGGATTTGGACAACTTTCGAAAAACTTGCTACACAATACGGTCATAACCATGTATGAACATTGTTCACATTTTAATCCAAGTTACCAATGTCAAGGTCATATCTGCATCACTCGTCCCGTTTATTGGGATAAATTAAAGAAAAGTAAAGAAACCAATAAAAAATGTTAAGCACTTATGTATGGTGTCCTCTTCCGTAAATGGTAAACATGAATTTTGACAAGGTTTAAAAACACTTCTTCACAATATGACCAGCGATGTGTAACATACTCCCTCCGTCTCAAAATAGATGTCTCAAAATTGTTTAAATTTGGATGTATCTAGCAACTATCTAGTCTAGATACATCTAATTAAAAAAATTGCGACATCTATTTTGAGACAGAGGGAGTACTTGGGTTTCAAGTTAAATAATGACAAAGGTCGTGTCCATTTCGGGTAGACGGGGTGCATCTTGGCATGGCATACTAATGTTGTTAATTGGACTTTTCTACTTTTATGTATAGAATTTTGTTAAATTATTTTAGAAGTGCCACATATAATTATTTTTAAAGAAAAGGCAAAGAGTATGGCTCCGAATGCCACAACACACTAAATTTCACATAAAATAGAGTTTGTTTCATAGTTAACAAGTTTCATGAATTTTGAGGCCTTCTAGATAATTTTGCATAATTAAATGACATTTTGTCAATAAAACCAAAGTAGGTAAATTTTGATCTACAAGTGCGTGAAAGATTGCTTGTAAATTTGTCAGAAATTCATATAGTACTAATTATTGTACCCACATAGTCATACTGAAAACCGACTATTGTTTTGAAAGATACAACTTCTTCGTATGAATTTTCATGCTGACACATTTGACCATGTCTCAAAAAAGTGAAAGAAAATAAGGAAACATGCACACAACCTTTTAATAGTACTCCTATTAAAAATTCATAATTGTAAAACAGTAAAGACAGCGCTATTAACGTTTCAATACAAGGGACCTGGGCACCTTCACCGGCCCTCCACAATTAACCTTTCTTCCTCTTAGACTTTGCAGCTATGGTTCCGAAGACTGGAGCTCCCTGTGGGAAGAAGAAGACCTAGGTGGCGGCGACAAAGGCCGTGGAGAAAAAGAAGACATGTCCCTGGCTTCCGAATCCTGCTCTGGCCACTCCAAGTCACAGTCTCGCACTAGGTAGCCACAGGAAGAAGCAGGTGTCGAGGTCCATCAAGGCCGGGCTGCACTTCCCTGTCGGCCGAATCGGGCGCTACCTCAAGGAGGGTCGGTACTCCCAGCGCATAGGCTTCGGGGCTCCCGTCTACCTCGAGGCTGTTCTTGAGTACCGCACCGCTGAGGTGTTGGAGCTCGCCAGGCAATCCGTGAAGGACAAAAAGAACATCTGCATCATCCCGAGGCACTGATGCTCGGCGTCATGCGCGATGAGGAGCTCAGCAAGCTGTTGGCTGGTGTTACCATCACGCATAGCAGCGTGCTGCCCAACATCCACGAGTCCCTGCTTGGCGATGGTACCGCGGAGGACGCAGCCAAGTTTCCCACGGAGGATGCTGCCAAGTCTCCTGAGAAGACCGCGGGGTCCCCCTACAAGTCGTTAAGTTGTACTACTACTTCGTATGTGTTTGAGTTTGCTCTATTTGCAGTTTGGTTAATCATCAGTGTCAATGTAATATTCAGATCTATGATGCTAAGAAAAAGCTTGTGAGGCTTCTAAAAAAATGTTGTTTTCCTAATCTTATCCTATACTCCATTTATTTAATACTCCCTCTGTTCAGAAATATAAGACGTTTTAGCTTTGTGAAATGAATGTATCTAGACATCTTTTAGTGTATAGGTTCACTCTGAACCTCTACGAACCCATACACTAAAAGACATCTAGATGCATTCGATTCACAAAGCTAAAACATCTTATATTTCTAAATGGTGGGAGTATTACTCATCATATTAGGTTTAGTCAAAGTCAACCGTTACAAAGTTTGACCAACTATATACAGTATTAAATAATATATTCATTGAAAAAATCAATATATAGTAAACAATGTCGTCGGTGTGAGTTTCGAACTATCAGGAAAGAACATTCAATTCTCAATTTTCTGAGAGATGACAAGCGAGGTTATTATTTTTCGTCAAGAAAGTCCGAAGAATATGGATCTAAATGCCAAAATCCAGGTTTTTAGACATATATATATATAGTGGACCAACATGTTGTACTGACGATACCCATGTTTTATGTGCTTTCAAAGTTCCTATCTAACTCTGCCAACTTGAATGACTTTATCCCGATTTATCGAAATTATATTAGGCTGAATTTGAACTACAAGTAAATTGTAGGTTGCTTTGAAAGTTTCATGAAAAAGCTTTTGGAGGTACCCTTCAGGGGAGGGGTGAATTAATATATCAGAAACCACTATGAGCTTTGATGATAGGTTCAACTTCTTTCTAAGATTTTGCACCTTGACAATTTAACAAAATTAAGTTAGAATTGAGCTACATGTAAGCGCGATAGATTGCTCTTGAATTAAATGTCTTTTCAGAGGTAGATGGGTGCATCTTCTTGTAGTAAACAATGTCGTCGGTGTGAGTTTCCAATTATCAGGAAAGACCATTATCAATTTTTTGAGTGATGTCAAGATTATTCTATCTCGTAAAGGAAGTTCGAAGAATATCGATCTAAATGCCAGAAGCCAAGTTTTCACACACACACACACACACACATATATATATATGTATATATATATATAGTGGACCAACATATTGTACTTATGATTTCCTGTGTTTTATGAATTCTTAAACTCGCTACCTAACTTCGCCCACTTGAATGACCTTATGTCGATTTATCAAAATTAGGTCAAATTTGAACTGCTACAAGCAAATTGTAGGTAACCGTGAAAGTTTTACGAAAAAGGTTTTGAAGGTACCCATCAGGGGGTCACAATTAATATATGAGAAACCATCCAACGAGATTTTTGATGACAAATTCAACTTCTTGCTAAGATTTTGCATCTTGCCAGTTTAACAAAACTTTAGCTACAAGTAAGTGCAATAGATTCCTCTTGATTTAAAAGTCTTTTCGAAGGTAGATATAGGTGCATCTTCATTTAGTAGACAATGCCGCCAGTGTGAGTTTCCAACTATCTTAGGAAATAACATTCTTAATATTTTGAGTGATGACTAGATTGTTCATTCCCCTAAAGAAAGTCCAAAGACTATGGATCTGAATGCCACAAGCCAAGTTTTCACACATATATAGTGGACCAACACGATGCACTTACAATTTACCATGTTTTATCAGTTCTCAAATTTCCAAGCTAATTTCACCCACTTGAATGATTTTATGTAGATTTATCAAAATTAGGTAAAATTTGGACTACAACAGGTAAATTGTAGGTTGCTTTGAAAGTTTTATGAAAAAGCTCTTGGAGGTACCCATCGGGGGGGGGGTCAATTAATATATATCAGAAACCACCGAGAGTTTTGACAACAGGTTCATCTTCTTGCTAAGATTTTGCATCCTAACTATTTAATGAAATTAGGTCAAACTTTGCTCACTGTTTCATGAAATTAGGTCAAACTTTGCTAATCGATTAACTTTGAACATTGATCATTGGATCAAGACTGGCAAATCCAAACATTGCTAACCGTTGGATATTATTTTCCATTCTTAGCATCTAGAAAGATTCTACTGATAGTCTTTAGCACGATGAACACTAGTATGCGCAAACCTCAAAACACACAGTACTTCATTATTACTCGGTCTTGTGCCAAATTCATGGACTTGGATGGAATTTTCATTTTTATGAGGTCCTTGATGTAACTTGTACTTCCACCGACCACTCGAGCACCTCGCTCTTACGAGACCTACCATTAGATCGGCCATTCGTAGTACTTCTTATCTTTATCTTGTCTCTTATCTCTTACAATACCATATATACCACCACTACATAGTGTAGGGATTAACTTATTTTGAACATTGACCGTTGGATCTCAAGACTGGCAAATCCAAACATTGCTAACTGTTGGATCTTCTTTTCCATTCTTAGCATCTATAAAGATTCTATTGATAGTATTTAGCATGATTAACACTAGTATGCGCAAACCTCAAAACACACAGTACTTCATTACTCGGTTTTAGGGTCCTTGTGATAAATGCATGGACTTGGATGCAATTTTCATTTTTTATGAGGTCCTTGATGTAAATTGTAATTCTACCCACCGTGTTAACTCCCAAGCACCTCGCTCTTACGAGACCTACCATAAGATCGGCCATTCCTAGTACTTCTTATCTTATCTTTTATCTTGTCTCATATCTCTTACAATACCATACCACTACATAGTGTAGGGATTACCTTTGAACATATTAACCGTTGGATCAAGACTAGCAAATCCAAACATTGCTAACTGTTGGATCTTTTTTCCATTCTTAGCATCGAGAAAGATTCGATCTATTGATAGTCTTTAGCACGATGAACGCTAGTATACGCAAACCTAAAAACACACAGTACTGCATTGCTCAGTGTTAGGGTCCTTGTGCTAAAATGCTTGGACTTGGATGCAATTTTCATTTTTTACGAGGTTCTTGATGTAACTTGTACTTCCACCGACCGTGTTAACTCTCAATCACCTCGCTCCTACGAGACCTACCATTAGATCGTCCATTTGTAGTAATTCTTATCTTACCTTTATCTTGTCTCTTATCTCTTACAATACCATGCATACCACCACTAAATAGTGTAGGGATTAACTTATTTGAACATTTACCATTGGATCAACACTGGCAAATCCAAACATTGCTAATCGTTCGATCTTCTTTTCCATTCTAGCATCTAGGTCTGTACTCCCTCGCTCCATCCCAAAACATAAGGCAACTAAGGATTGGTCAAAAGTCAAACCTTACTAACTTTGACCAAATATTTAGAAAAAAATATCTACATCTACAATATTGAATGGACATATTAAGAAAATATACTTTATGGTGAATCTACTGATATTAATTTAGTACTCTAAATTTTTCTATTTTTTGTGTATAATCATGGTCAAACTTAAAAAATCTTGACTTTTGACTAATCCTTAGGCGCCTTATATTTTGGCAGAGGGAGTACTATTCAACACGAATCCAGTTGCTCTAAACCGTTGGATCTAACAGCCCAACGGTCATGATTAGTGTTATGGATCCAATTCAAAACTACTCCACTATAGTAGTATAAGTAGAGATAATAAATCTACTATGCTCTGAAATTTTGGGGGTGGTGACATGATGGTTCTAGAACATGCATGGTGGAGTTTGCTCTAGGTACTATTCAATACGAATCGAGCTTCTCTGAACCATTGGATCCAACAGCCCAACGGTCAGGATTGGTGCTATGGATCCAATTCAAAACTGCTCAACTATAGTAGTAGAGATAGAGATATCTTATCTTATCTTATCTTACGACTATATAGTGTACGAATAACTTTGAAAATTGACCATTGGATCAAGACTCGTGAATCCCAACATTTCTAGCCGTTGGATCTTTTTTTCCATTCTAGCATCTAGAAGATTCTATTGATAGTCTTCAGCATAATGAATGCTATGCACAAACCTCAAAACACACTTCTCCATCATACTAGAATCTTCTCCCTCATAGCTAATAATCTTTGACTTCTACATGATCTTATATTATCTTATCTTATCTTACCACTATATAGTGTACGCATAACTTTGAATGTTGACCGTTGGATCAAGACTCGTGAATCCCAGCATTTCTAGCCGTTGGGATCTTCTTTTCCATTCTAGCATCTAGAAGATTCTATTGATAGTCTTCGGCATAATGAATTCTATGCACAAACCTCAAAACACACTTCTCCGTCATACTAGAAGCTTCTCCCTTAGTTCTCTAGACCATGTTATCAAAAAAATCATGTGTTAGGTACCTAATAATCTTTGACTTCTACATGATGATAAAAAGTACAAGGACCAAATGTACACCCATACTTTATAGATGTTGATCAAATTTATATTTTTTTGTGCTTTACCAATGATAATTGTATATAGTGATGATATGTCATACGTCTACTATCTGAGTCTCACGTGCAACTTACTAGTAGCTAATAATCATTGACTTCTACATGATCTTGCCACTATATAGTGTACAAACAACTTTGAATATTGACCGTTGGATCAAGACGCACGAATCCCAACATTTCCAGTCGCTGGATCTTCTTTTCCATTCTAGCATCTTGCAGATTCTATTGATAGTCTTTATTACAAACCACTATATAGTGTACAGATAACTTTGAATGTTGACCTTTGGATCAAGACTCACGAATCCCAGCATTTCTAGTCGTTGGATCTTCTTTTCCATTCTAGCATCTAGAAGATTATATTGATAGTCTTGAACACAATGAATGCACTATGCATAAACCTCTCCAAACACACTTCTTGATCATACTAGAATCTTCTCCCTCGTTTCTCTAGACCATGTTACCAAAAATTTCAACTATTTGGTAGCTAATAATCTTTCACTTCTACACATGATGACACAAAGTAAAAGGACCAAATATACACCCATACTTTATAGATGTTGATCCAATTTACAACTTTTTGTGCTTTACCAATTATAATTTTATATAGTGATGATATGTCATACAATTTACTATCTGAGCCTTATTAAGGTGTGTTTTTTTACACAATGCGGGAGTAGTATATTTCTTTGCTTAGACATATGGTCACCTCTGTCCACATGCTGTACATGCTGAGAGAATAAAACGCTGGCAGGGGAAGAGGGCAACAGTGAAGAGAAGTTGAAGGCGGTTCCATGTCAGAGCAAAGTTATGATGGGTTTCTGACATGAGGTACTCCTGTGGTCTTATAGTGCACACTCTACTAGTAGTAAATTTCAGGACCTATGCACGCAAAACAAATCGTGTGTTTTTTCTCTCCTTCCCTATGCTCCATCTCTCCTCCCCTTTCCCCTCGCGCACTGGTCCGGCTGATCTCTCTCCCCTCGTCCACAGTGTGGCGCTGCACACGTGTGCCTTGGTACGACGACTCTGTGTCTCTGGCGTGTTCGGCAGCCGCGCATTGGTGTTGAGTAGGGACGAGGAGGAGTATATAGGAAGGAAACCACTTTGGTCCTTGGCGCCACAAAAATTCAAACTTTTCTGGTTTTCGGAATTTTCACTTGCTTCCCAAACATCAGGAGGGAAGGTTATTCAAAAGATCGGCCAAACATCGGGAGGAACAAAAAACAAAAGTTTTAATCATGATGTCCTATCGTGTCTTGTGCACCACGTGCCATGAAAACTGTAATCATGGGATTAGATAAGTTTTGGAAAAATAGCTTCAGAATATTGTCCTACGATGTGTATGGACACTATCGGGTTTATTTCAACCTCGAACGACCAAGGTCATCTACAGGTAAATTGTAGGTCGCTTTGAAAGTTTTACAAAAAAGTTCTTGGAGGTACCCATCGGGGGGGCTACCGAGCTGCGGTACCAAGTTCGAGGGCGAGTGCACCGCGGTACCTAAGTTGCCTAAAATTGCCGCGTTTCGAAATGTTGAGCCACCAACTACTGAGAGGGGCCATTTCGATCCAACCTCATCTCACCCCTACCAAATCCAAACATGCCGTGAAACTGTCCCGTGAAGTAGACGGTCGGGACCCTCATGTCAGTAATATTTCCTTGACGCGAGCGTCAACGCGGCAACCACGTAGACGAAATGAGAGACCAAAGGAGGATGGTGCATTGACCAAATTTAAAAATCCACTTCCTCCCTCCTTTCGCATGAACCCTAGCACCGGCGGCATCGAAATCCCCTCTCCAACTAGAATGATATCTTCAGGCATTTGACTTCCGGCGCCAAGTTGCTGTGCCTACTCGCTGCTACCGAGCTCTAATGCCGAATGCCGTGCCAGCCGTTGCGACGATCTAGCCTGCCTCTACCGCCGACGAGCTGAGCAGCGCGAAGGATGGTAGATCCATTTGCCGAGGAAGAAGTACTTCTGGCTAATTTTGGGTGAGCTACTCTTCTCTTTGCTATTCGCACTACCTATAACTGCTAGCTGGCTATTGGCATTACAGAGATATATCGAACATAGAATTATTTGCGAGCATGACGCTGACAAACAATTCTTATCTTTTGTCTCCAATTTTATATCAACTAGGATCTCCGCTGGACCCAAATAAAAGGTTCTGGTCACATCTGCGGCTACCTCATTAAATTAGCACATGGGAAGAGCACATGGAAACAAGCTCAGAATCTGAAGATGGAAGTAGCGCATGTGCAGTTATGCACTATCCCTGGTTTGGTTGCTGTTGTGCGTGAACTTGCTGAAATGAGGTCGGAGCAAACTGCACGGAGGCTTCAAGGTTCCTGTAACGTGTGAGAGTCAGCTAATTGGGTTGATGAAACAACATGTTGGGCTTCACGTGGTTATGCTGGTGTGTAACATACTGGATGAGGAAACTCCTGCTACTGGGAGTCGCCCAGCTATTATTGGACAGGGAGGTCTAACTCGAACCCCTGCTGTTGTTGAGAAAAATGTGGTTCCTCGACCGCGACATGCTTCTGTCAGGCAACCTCCTCGTAGGAGTCCCCGTATTGCCGTTATGAAAAACTCTGCTCTGGAATCTGCTGGTACTGGTCGTCCCCGTCCCTGTGTTGCTGCGGCTGCTGCTCACCCAATCCATGCCGTTGTTGAGCAAACTAAGGCTTCCGGAGGCTGCCCCACTATTGTTGCCAAGACCGCCGCCTTGTGTGCTGCTCCTCCTCGAAACCGTCCTCAAGTTGTGCGAACCCGTGCTCTGGAATCTGCTGGTACTGGTCATCCTTGTGTTGTTGTTGATCTGGACGCTGTTGACCCAATCCCTACCGTTGTTGAGCAAACAAAGGCTTCCGGAGGCTGCCCCACTGTTGTTGCAAAGACTGATGCCTTGTCTCCTCCTCGAACCCATGCTCGGGTTCAGCGAGCTGCTGGTCTGGAGCTAGCTCATGGTCTGGACTCTGCTAGCACTCGAAACATTGCTGTTTTGGGAACTGCTCCTAATCGTCGATGTGGCATGGTAGCAGCTGATCCTATTGTGGCTACCGTTAGAAGGGGCCCTGCCTGTCCACCATGTAATGTAGCTCCCGCTGCTAAGGGCCCTCGCCTTGCTCCTAGTCCTGGTACTTCCACCGAGGTTGATCCAGCTAACGATGACGCTGGTGATGGCGGCGGTGGCATTGGGGTTGGGTCTGATGGTGCCGCTCCATCTCTCGAACCTCTCGGAGGTTTCTATCCTGAAGAACCTAATGATGGCAAAGTAATCATTCGTATCGGTGTCGCGGATTATACTGCAAAATTAGATGATGGCACAGAAAAATTCTATGACAAGTTTGATGTAATCCTTGGCAGATACGACCCTGAAGTGGTAGAGTTATCTAACCTGATGGCATCATTACGTGTGAAGGTGCTGTGGGGGTCCTCCCAGGAACCATGTTTGTTATATTATGGTTGCAGGAGCAAAAAGGCTATCGAAGTGAAAGATACCAGGGATTTAGTCGTACCATTTACAAGGAAACATTATAGGGGTGAAGTTGACTTCCACTTGGTAGTGCTCACGGTTGGCGAGGAATTGGAACTCGGCAATAGAGATGATGGAATTTTTAGAAGGCATGCGTGACCTGATCCATGGCATCACTGGGGCTGGTGCGACTGAGGGTAGCTTCGAACAGAGGAGAGTCTTATAGAGGAGCGTCATAAAGACGAGCAGGAAGAGCATCCCTAGAAAGGGCACCCCGAAGAAGAACGTCACCAAGGAGACCATGCCAGAGAAGAGGACGCCCAAGAGTCGCACGACAAAAGGCACCACGCTGCAGAGTACACCCCTGAGATCCAGTCAAAATGCCACACCAAATGGTAGCAGCAAAAATGCTAAGAGGGCTAGCACGGTGGTGAACACTCCCAGGAGTGGTAGCAAAGAGGCGAAGATGGCCAGCACGGAGGCTACCACACCCAGTGGGGGCAGAAAAAAAACTAATTTGGAGCAGAACACGCCGCTGTCAGGGAATTATGCCAGCACGAAGGAGAACACGCCCAATAGTAGCAGCAAAAGGGCTAATTTGGAGCGGAACACGCCGCTGAGGTTAAGCAATAATGCCAGCACGAAGGAGAAGACGCCCAATAGTAGAAGCAAAAGGGCTAATTTGGAGCGGAACACGCCGCTAGGGTCAGGCAATAATGCCAGCATGAAGGAGAACACGCCTAGTAGCAAAAGGGCTAATTCGAAGAAGAACATGCCGCAGAGGTCAGGCAATAATGCCAGCACCCTTGAGCCAACACCCGTGAGGGGAGGCAGTAAGGAGATCACACCCAAGAGCGGTAGCAAAAAGCCTAGTTCGATGGGGAATGGAATGCGGATGTCAAGCCCTACTGATACCATCAGGAAAGATTACATTAGGAAGGAGGATGTACACATGAAGAGCAAGAGGGTTCTGTACACTCAAGATGAAATTGATTCTGATTGCTGTTTGTCCACTGAAGTACCTGGGATGCGTGCAAATGTAAGACCACCCCATGTGGTTGCAGCAGAACCAACCGAGTGTCTTGGAAAAAATAGAGTTGCCGATGAGGTGGATTGGGGCAATGTTCCGGTCCATCCGGGTGGAGACGATGGTGCAGCCCCACCCCTGGGAGTCAATATGATGTGTGCAGTACTAGGCATTAGAGACGATTGCGAGGATTCTGAATCAGATGAAGAAGAAGGCACTATAGAGGATCAAGAATCTGGTGATGATGAAATAGACGAGGAACTTAATGATGAGGCTGGTATTCCAGTCGATGATTTGGGTGTTGAAGTAGAAGAAATGAAACATGACCACGAGTATCAAATAATTTCGGTCGACACCGAGTTCAGGAGCATGCATGAGTTCAGGATGTCGTTCCGGCATTTTTTTATCAAGGGGGAGTTCAACGTTTATCGACTGAAGAACACTGCTGAGAGGTATGAGGCCGTTTGCAAGTTAACATGGATGAATGGACGGGCCGAGGTACATTGTCCATGGAGGATCACATCAAGAGCCTTACCTGCGTCGAATGAAATTAGGGTACTGGGGCAATGAATGCAGCAAACCATTAGACTTCTCTCTCTCTTTTCACTCTACAACTACAATTGATGTGCGATATCTTTCTGGCAACTAGTCGACTTCTCTTATCTATTGAATGAATCTGTGTTGTAGGTGAACAAAATGGGCCCTCCACACATGTGTCCGACAGGCAACAAACTGAAATCCTCAATGGCAGATATGGAGTGGGTGGCTATGCAATCTATGTCCATACTAAAGGATAACCCTAAGGAGACCGCGAAGAATATTCAGACTAGCCTCGGTTCTAAATACAACATTGTCCTTCCGTATTACACGGTTTGGAAAGGTAAAGAGAAAGTTCTAGGGGTCTTGCACGGGGATTGGACCAATAGCTTCAGGATGTTGTACAACTTCAAGGCAGAGGTACAAGCTAGGTGTCCGGGGAGTGTTGTGGAGATTGACACCGAATCAGAAGGTGGTAAAATATATTTCAAAAGATTTTTCATGGCACTTAAACCTTGCATCCAGGGATTCAAGGATGGCTGTAGGACATATCTGAGTGTAGATGGAACTGTCCTAACTGGCAAATGGAAAGGCTGCCTGCCATCTGCCACAACACTTGATGGTCACAACTAGATGTTCCCAATGGCATTCGGGCTGTTTGAAACAGAAAATGAGGAAAACTGGGTCTGGTTTATGAGGCAGCTCAGGAGATCAATAGGCCACATGGATCCATTGGCTATATCCATGAATGCATGCAAAGGGCTGATGAATGCAGTGAAGGAGGTGTTCCCGTGAGCTGAAGGTAGAGAATGCCATGCCCATATGATGCTCAACTTGTACTCACACTACGCAGGCAGCATATTTCGTTACATGTTTCTTGCTGCTAGAGTTTACAAACCTAGTAGCAGCGAATATTTCATGAGCAAGATTTTTGCCGAAGCCCCTGAACTTCCAGAGTACTTAGCCATCCATCATTCGTAGCTATGGAAGAGGAGTCAATTCAACCCTAACATCAAAGTTGATTACATAAACAACAACCTTGCAGAATGCCTGAATAACTGGGTGAAGGACATAAAAGTGCGTCATGTTCATATCTTGATGGACAGCATACATGGTATGATCATGAAGTTGTTAAATATAAGGAGATATATCGGTAGGAGACTTAGAGGACATATGCTACCACCAATTGTACAACAACTGCACAAGAGAAGCCGAGGACTTGCTCATCTTAAGGTTCTCCCATCAACCAGCAGAAGCTGTGAGGTGGTCGATATGTCCAAGAGTGGCAAAAGGGATGTTGTGAACATCCAGCTGCAAGAATGCACCTGCTTAGAGTGGCAGCATACCGGGAAACCTCGCGACCACGCCTTGGCCTTCTTGGTGAAGAAAAGAACTCTACCACATTTGGATCAGTATTTGTCAAACTACTACTCTATGGAAAAGTTCAGAGCTGCGTACGCTGGATCCGTCGAGCCATGTACAGACCCGTCTTAGTGGCCTCAAGTCCAACTGTCTTTCGAGGTTTTCCAACCAGTTACAAAAAGGGGCAGAGGAAGACCCCAGGTGAATAGGTTTAAGAATTTTCTCGAGAAGAAGGGTTCGCCTTTTTGTGCTACAAAGAAGGGCAAAAACAGACGCAAGACCTGCCATCTTATAGGCCATAGAGCAGCTGGATGTCCCCTTAATGCTCCCAAACCTAGGTATGAGATGGTACATTCACACAAAAAATTGTTTATAGTCTGTAGATATAAGGTAGTCATCCATGTTCTGTTTTTTACAGGAAGCGCAAGGTAAGAAACAAGACAACCGACTCAGTGATTTTGCTGCGGGAAGAAAACCAAAACGAGTGGAGTGATGATGCCAGACAAGATTCTGGTGCTGATTGGCCTGACTTCCCTCGGCTCGGAGATGTGATGACCCACAAGTATAGGGGGTGTATCGCAGTATTTTCGAGGGAAGTGAAACCCAATTTATTGATTCGACACAAGGGGAGCGAAAGAATATTTATAAGCCTTAACAACTGAGTTGTCAATTCAGCTGCATCTGGAAACAATCTTGCTCATAGCAGTTTATCAGTAGCAACCGTTTTGTAGTAGGAATAGTAAAGTAGCAGCAATTGTAAAGCAAAGACAGTAGTAACAAAAGCAGTAAACAATGGGATTCGAGTGCGGTAGGCATAGGGATGGATGGACGGGCGTTGCATGGACAAGACAATTCACATAGAAATCAAAACATGGGGCAATTGCAGATAAATAAGATAAAGCATCCAAGTACTAGACAATCCTAGGCATGTGTTCCATATATAGTCATACGTGCTCGCAATGAGAACTTGCACAACATCTTTTGTCCTGCCAGCCCGTTTGCAGCGGGGCCTCTAGGGAACTAATGGCAATTAAGGTGCTCCTTTTAATAGAGCACCGGAGCAAAGCATTAACACTCCGTGAACACATGTGATCCTCACATCAAAGCCATTCCCTTCCGGTTATCCCGATTTCTGTCACTTCAGGGCCATAGGTTCCGGACAACAATGTGTGTATACAACTTGCAGATCAGACCAAAAACAATACTATCATAATGAATCAATAACATGTTCAGATCTGAAATCATGGCACTCGGGACCAAGTGACAAGCATTAAGCACAACAAGTCGCAACAGAGTCATAAAGCACTAATAAAAGATACTAGGCACCATGCCCTAACAATCTGATGCCATTACATGAACGATCTCATCCAATCCTTACCATCCCCATAGCCTACAGCGAGGGATTACTCACTCATAGATGTGGGAAACATGGATGGTCGATGAAGATGATGGTGGAGATCGATGGAGATGGCTCCGGGGGCACTTCCCCGTCCCGGCAGGGTGCCGGAACAGAGACTTTTTGTCCCCCGAATCTCCCCTTTGGTGGCAGCGGCGCAACGGAACTTTTCGTGGAAAAACGTCGAACCCCCCGAAATTTTTAGGTCAGAAGGCTTCTTATAGGCAAAGAGGGAGACCGAGGGGGTGCCTGGGGCGACCACACCATGCCCTGGCGCGGCCAAGCCCAGCCCGCGCCTGGGGGTGGTGTGGCTAGGCCCTAGCCCTCCTCCGTCTCGTATTGTGGCTCCGTGAGTCTTCTAGAAAAATAGGCACTTTGGCTTTTGTCCCGTCCAATTCCGAGAATATTTATTGTCTGACTTTTCTGGAACCAAAAACAGCAGAAAACAAGCAGCTGGCACTGTGGCTCTTGTTAATAGGTTAGTCCAAGAAATCATATGAAAAGTCCTCCAAAGTGTGGACAAAACACAAGAAAGTGGATAAAACCAAGCATGGAGCATCAAAAATTATAGATACATTTGCAATGTATCAACATCCCCAAGCTTAACTCCTGCTCGTCCTCGAGTAGGTAAGTGATAAAAAGAATAATTTTTGAGGTGACATGCACCATCAAAGACTTGATCAAAGTATTTGTAAAATATTCAAAGCTGGGATCATAGTTCTTCAATCATAACATGAAACACAAAGTTCTAGCAATAAGACAAAGAAACTATGATGCAACATGAAAAGGCACAAACAAAAGATTCATGAATAACAATATCTTGCAAGACGTTTGTTGGTTTCACATAAAGAAAACATAGCATATTGGCATTCAGCTTGTCCCTCATAGAGTAGCAAACATAAATGCATAGGACACCTTCAAAGTTTACAAGAGTGACTAGATACAAATAGTTTAAAACAAGCAATATCAAGGTATGCATCAATCAACAAGTCTTGGGACAATGCACATAGAACTAAGAATGGCCACTATGCTTTCAAGAAAGTGCTCATAGAATGTGTGGAGACTCAACAAAGAAATGAACCGGTTTTGAAAAGTTTGAAAGGCTTCCAAATGATGAAAGTATGGTACTCATTAGCTTTGAGCTCTCATTGCCCCTATCATAAGAATCTTTAATGTGGTTAAGGTGAAAGTGACACAACTAAGAGGATATGCTTGACAAGTTATAAATCGAAGCCTCATGCCCCTTACTTACGAAGACCGATCCTCATGCTACTCAACTTCGGTCACAAGTAAGCTCTTGTCATTGTAAGTATATACGTATCATAGAGAACCGCCAACGGGGTACCCCTTGCACATGACATGGGAGCTATCCCATAATCAAAATAATAAGGCAAGCAGACAATGAGCATCTCGGCGATCTTTTTATTTACTATGTGCATAGATTTTTATTGAGGATGCTTCATAGAATGCTCATTATAGTTATGCTGCAAGTTTCCACCATGATTAGGCATGGCTTAGGCTAGCGGCCCAGGCGTTTCTCTAACATACATACAAACTCCATGATCTTACAAGTTCCACTTTTATTTCACACTACCGGGATCCATAAGCAAAAGAACATGATATCAACTAGGTACAAAGTACCTATGAAGTGTTGAAAGCGGTCCCCATGATACATGGTTCTGCTAACTTAAACTCATAAAGCGCAAGCATATGTGCAACAAAGAAGGACACAATAGTTCAGGTTTATTAAGTGCAAGAAAATAAAGTGTGCCATCAAGTTCGTGAGAGCTTTACTAACTAACTTTCTCATAACAAGCAAACATTTTATCCGGAAGAAAATAAGGCATATTGAATATGCACGGAGGTAGCAAATGATGCTAATGGGTAGGTATGGTGTGAAGGAAATATGCCCTGAGAGGCAATAATAAAGTTGTTATTATATATTCCTTATATACTCCCTCTGTTCCAATTTAGTTTGCGTGGATGAACAGTGCACGGAAAACGAGGTGGCCGATTTCTCTCTCATTTTTCACTTTTTTGCTCCTCGGTTTTTTGGGATGTGTAGCTCCGTGTTTACTCTACCTATTCCAAAAATCATAGAATTTTTTGATAAAAAATGAGAGACAAATAGGCCGCCTTGTTTTACGTTATGAACAGTAACGCGCAGAGTAATATGAAACAGAGGGAGTATATGATAGATGTTTATTTTACATGCTAGAATTGTATTGATCGGAAACATCAATACATGTGTGTTTAATAAACAAAAAGGGTTCCTAGTTATGCCTCTCTTATAGACTAGCTTGTTTATTAACAAGATGATCAAGGTTTCCTGATCGTGGACATTGGATGTTGTTAATAACAAGGTCACACCATTGGTGGAATGATGTGATGAACATTCATCCAAAGTATAGCATTACGATCAAGTCATTATGTTTATATTGCTATAACATCATACGAAGTAATCTTTATCCTTAGACCATGAGATCATGTTAATTGCTAACACCGGAAGAGTATTTTGATAACATCAAACGTCACACCGTAACAGGGTGACTATAAAGATGGGTTCAGTACTACGAAGGTGTTATGTTGAGGCTCATGGATCAAGAGTGGAATTTGTCAATCCAGATGACGGATATATATACTCTGGGCCCTCTCGGTGATATCACATTAGGATAGCTTGCAAGCAAGTGATGTGATCACTAGAATGTTATATCACGGGAACGAGAAAAGAGTGCATGTCGGTAACGAGATCAAACTAGGTATGGAGCTACCGATGATCGAATCTCGGACATGTAATATATCGAGAGACAAAGGGATTTAGTTACAAGCGTTAAAGGTTCTCACGATCACAGAAGTCATCGTTGAATGTGTAGGAGTCAGTACGGATCTCCAGGTCCCGCTGCTGATTATTGATCGGAGAAGGGTCTCGATCATGTCTGCATTATTCGCGAACCATAGGGTGGCACACTTAAGAGTTACCGGACACCATTTTAGAGCACATATGTTTCAGACGAAAGAATTGCAAAGCGCAGGAATTGTTTCAATAGAAACCAGAAATTGTTTCGGGTGAAATTGCAGAAGGTGGTTCTACATGTGATATTGAAATATTGCAAGGGGCTATATGTGAATGTTTGTTAATTAAAGTAATTAACAAAATTCTGAATAAATTTAATAAAAGGAGTTTTATTAAATGAGAGAGCATTAAATTTGGAGAAATTTAATGCATTTAAAGTGGAGACTTTAAAAGGGAATGTGAAGAGGCATTTTAATGTGGAGGGGTTACCACCACATGAATGGGGAGGTGAGGGGTCACCCCCCATGCGCCGGCCATGGAGAGAGGGGGCACCCCCTCCTCCTATAAAAGGCCACCCATTCCCTCCTTCATCCACACACCTCCTTGTGAAGGATCTCTCTCCCCCTCTAGAATTATTCCCCCATGGTCTCGGATTAGCGAGATACATGTTCCCGGTGGCATTTCGTCTGGAAGGAGTTGCTGCTTCCGCTGGATCGCTGGAGCGAGGAGGTGGAGGTTGTCCGGTGGCTTGAACGTGTGTGCGAGTGCGGATGCGCTGCTGAGTTGTGGCGCTCGGACTTCCTCACGATCTTGAGATCGGCAAGTGTATGACTACATCAACCACGAGTTCCTACTTGTTAACAAAGCTCGTTGTCTACGAGGGTAAGTTCTCGTTGGATGTATGTCCACCCGTTGCTTTGTACCTAGTAGATAGATCTTGGCGTGTAGTTCACACCGTAGGATTTTTTTTGTTTTCTATGCTACGGACCCAACATGGTGGACACTTTGGAAATATTTGGTTTAGGGAGTTGGGAACTTGAGTAAAACATACTCAGTGAAAGTGAAGGCTAGCAATAGTAAGGGAGCGACAAATGAGAGAACAATAATGGCCATAATCATGCTGAGCCACAAAACATCATTGATCAAAGCATAAAGTGATACTACAAGTTGAAAACTAAAGGATCATAAAGGCTTATGGTGACTTGGTATAGTCATAACATGGTGTGAGCATGTGCCAAGTCAACCCAATAAAGCATCAAAGGAGAATACCACAACATTATGCTTTAATATGCTAAAACAACGCATGATTCATCCAAGGCACATTAAGCAATCTCAATTGTTTATAACAAGTCATGCTACAGCAAAGAATACTAAGCATAAAGCCAAAACAATATCAAGCATGGCATGACAAAGCATAGGCCACAGTCAAAAACAAGCTCTCTTTACCACTTAAGCATGAGCTTTCCTACTCTTTTCCAAACCAAACCAAACCAAACTATTTGAACACCAATATATGAAAGAGGAGGTCCAACCAATTTATTCAGCAAACTAAGCAAACCACGCAAACTAAAAACCAAAATGAAAACAAAAAAGAAGATGCTCCAAGAACAACACAACTGTGCATGAAACAATAAAAATGAAGTGGTTGAAAGAAACCTGAGATTTTTATTGATGAAGAAGGGGATGCCTTGGGCATCCCCAAGCTTTGATGCTTGTACCTCTTGGATATTTATTGGGGTGACATAGGTGGAATCCCCAAGCTTGAGCTTTTGTCCATTCTTCATCTCATTACATCATTCCTTCCATACACCTGAAATTTTTCCTTCATACAAAACTTCACACAATCTTTATTAGCAACATTAGTGCACTCGAGATAATAAGTCTTTAGGTTCAGTTTTAACACCAATAAAACTTCCATTAAAACACTAGATACTGTATCACTTCTCTCAAAAAGCTCAATTCCCCAAAAGAACTCAAAAAGGAACCAACAAAAAGCAAATGCAGAAAATGGCAGAAATCTGTCAAAACAGACCAGCAGGTAAAGAAGAATTTTTTAGAAGACCTTCAGTTGATCAAATCAAAAAGTGTTGAACTAACGAAAGTTATATAACAACCTGGGGCAGAAGCACAAAAAATGACGCCTCAAAAATACGTTCAGAGATTTTACAAGAATTTTTATGGTGAAGCACAAAAATCTGTTTCGGGACAGCAACTTTCCCAATCATTACTTCTCTCTCATTAGAGGTTACTCTTGGCACAAAAAGCAAATAAAAAGGATAAGAAGCGGGACTCATCTAAAACTTTTGGATTATCTCCCAATAAGTACTTTTATTTAACGCCTTTAAGTTAGGCATAAGCAAAAACTAAAATGGATAGAATAGAAGTAAGCGGAGATAATCACGGTGAAAACATTGTTTTGTTCAATGAAATCCTTTTGTTAACAAGGTTGATCAGGTCTTGCTACCAAAATAATTTCATATGAGTAAAACTTTGTATTCCACTTATGATTATGTTACCTCAACCTTGATAGCAATGGTCCCATTCATAATAGTTTCAAAAATTTCTCTTGGTATGGGACAATATATTTCTCCAACTTGAATGCCCTCAACATGTTCAATCGAATTCAAACCATAAATCCTTTCAATCTTCTTGAGGAAATAGACAATGTGTTCCTTTTCATTAACATTGAAGGTCACCTTCCCTTGATTATAATTAATAACAGCTCCTGCATTATTTAAGAAAAGATCTCCCAAGAATAATAGACATATTATCAGCTTCAGGCATAAAAGTTTGAGAGGATGCTCTCATAAGGAATATGAGTTGAAGTAAAAGAGAGCATTAAGGAGCAAATTCAAAACACATTTAAGTCTACCCCACTTCCTATGCATAGGAATCGTGTAAGAAAATAACAAAGTGACAGGCATAGGAAGATAAAACAAGAGTAACTTCAAAACTTTCAGCACATAGAGAGGTGTTTCAATACCATGAAAACTTCCACAACCATATTTTCCTCTCTCATAATAATTTTCAGTAGCCTCATGAAGAAACTCAACAATATAACTATCACATAAAGCATGCTCTTCATGATCTAAAAACACTAGAGCTTTATTATAAACATTTTCAAGAGAAACCTCAGGAACATAACATTCATTCTCCTTTAGTAAGCAAGGGGATAATCAAATAATGTAAGGGATAAAGAGTTACTCTCATTAGAAGGTAGGCATGGGTAGCTAATCCATTCTTCCTCCTTTTGTTCATCACTCTCCTCCTCTTTTTCATCTAATGAGATTTCAGGTTCATCAATTTCTTCTTCCATAGGATCCTGCAAGGCATTAGTCTCTTCAATTTGTGGAAAGCATCTATTAAAATATTCAAGAATATAGCCATTTTGATCCTTGTAATTATCAAAGCAAAATTTAAGTATACCATAAACCTCATACTTATAAGGTGAATCATCAATATTTTCAAGCAAACTAGCAAGTTCAAAAGCACCCTTCCAAGCAATAAATTCTTCAATTTGTTCCGCATCATAAAAGTCATAAATTCCTTTAGCATAATAAGATGTGGTATCATTATCATTATACTCACATTGAAAAGGGAGGTGTTTATACCTTTTTCTGCAACGAGATTCATCACAGCAATAAGTAACATTATAAGTAGAGCACACGTTTCTAGCAATAATATACAATCTATCAATTTGTTCCCATAAGTGTTTCCCTTTTTGTGACAAGCGATGTTCCTTATAATAATATTTTTGATCTTCCGTGAACCCACCTTGCCAATAAGCTTCAGTTTCAAAGAAACCAACCATTGACAACAAGCATCATAAGGCAAGACAATAACAGACCAACGAAAATAACAACTAGAGAAGGAACTACTTTTTTTTGGTATTTTTGATAAAGAAACAAGCAAACAAGGAGAAAATAAACTTAGCTTGAACAATAGTGAATCCAAGTGAACTTGATAAATAAAGCTATGCTCCCCGGCAACGGCGCCAGAAAATAGTCTTGATGACCCACAAGTATAGGGGGTGTATCGCAGTATTTTCGAGGGAAGTGAAACCCAATTTATTGATTCGACACAAGGGGAGCGAAAGAATATTTATAAGCCTTAACAACTGAGTTGTCAATTCAGCTACACCTAGAAACAATCTTGCTCACAGCAGTTTATCAGTAGCAACAGTTTTGTAGTAGGAATAGTAAAGTAACAGTAGTAGTAAAGCAAAGACAGTAGTAACAAAAGCAGTAAATAGTGGGATTCGAGCGCGGTAGGCATATGGATGGATGGACGGGCGTTGCATGGACAAGACAATTCACATAGCAATCAAAACATAGGGCAATTGCAGATAAATAAGATAAAGCATCCAAGTACTAGACAATCCTAGGCATGTGTTCTATATATAGTCATATGTGCTCGCAATGAGAACTTGCACAACATCTTTTGTCCTGCCAGTCCGTTTGCAGCGGGGCCTCTAGGGAACTACTGGCAATTAAGGTGCTCCTTTTAATAGAGCACCGGAGCAAAGCATTAACACTCCGTGAACACATGTGATCCTCACATCAAAGCCATTCCCTTCCGGCTATCCCGATTTCTGTCACTTCGGGGCCATAGGTTCCGGACAACAACGTGTGTATACAACTTGCAGATAAGACCAAAAACAATACTATCATAATGAATCAATAACATGTTCAGATCTAAAATCATGGCACTCGGGCCCTAGTGACAAGCATTAGGCACCATGCCCTAACAATCTGATGTCATTACATGAACGGTCTCATCCAATCCCTACCATCCCCATAGCCTACAGCGGGGGATTACTCACTCATAGATGGGGCAAACATGGATGGTCGATGAAGATGATGGTGGAGATCAATGGAGATGGCTCCGGGGGCACTTCCCCGTCCCGGCAGGGTGCCGGAACAGAGACTTTCTGTCCCCCGAATCTCCCCTTCGGTGGCGGCGGGGCAGCGGAACTTTTCGTGGAAAAACGTCGAACCCCCCGAAGTTTTTAGGTCAGAAGGCTTCTTATAGGCGAAGAGGGAGACCGAGGGGGTGCCTAGGGCCAACACACCATGCCCTAGTGCGGCCAAGCCCAGCCTGCGCCTGGGGGTGGTGTGGCCAGGCCCTAGCCCTCCTCCGTCTCATATTCTGGCTCCGTGAGTCTTCTGGAAAAATAGGCACTTTGGCTTTTGTCCCGTTCAATTCCGAGAATATTCATTTTCTTACTTTCCTGGAACCAAAAACAGCAGAAAACAGACAGCTGGCACTGTGGCTCTTGTTAATAGGTTAGTCCAAGAAATCATATGAAAAGTACTCCAAAGTGTGGACAAAACACAAGAAAGTGGATAAAACCAAGCATCGAGCATCAAAAATTATAGATACATTTGCAATGTCTCAAGATGCAGGGTACGTGAAGGTAAGAAAATTGGCACCCAGGAAGAGGAAGAAGGCAGAAGATGAAGAAGCCAGTGGACGTGGAGGAAAGAGGAAGAAAGTTGGCACCCAAGCAGAGAAAGATGGCTAGCAGTGTAGAAGCCTAATGATGTATTGAACTTGAACCTATATATGTAGTTCGGTTAAACTCTGGAGCTGTGTGCATGGAACTTGTCGGGCAAAACAATCTGCCTCCCGTACACGGAGTAAAATGTATCGCGACTTTAGGATTGGATACGTCCGAGGCCACTAGTTGAATCCAAAATTGTGATTGTGCCACTACTATCTGAACAATCGCGATAGCTGAGCGGTTAAATCCTCTCCAAAATCGATGGGTGTTAGTGGCACAGATATGAATTATTTATAGGCGCTTAATAAATCCCTGCTATTGGCATTACACTTATGATTAGTTTTTGGGCGGAAAAACAATTTCTTAAGCTAGCTGCTACACTCCACGAAGCAGCAACTTATTTCAGCTGCTGGACAACGACATGTCAACATAAACTGCAAATGCAACAAATAATGCCTAGATAATGAGGAAATTATTTCCACTATGTGGCCTAATCTTGAGCCTGTCTATCTCACCACCTTCCTGCCCCTGCCTCCCCTGCACCTGGCGAAGCTCCCGGATCTCTCGCTCCATCGCACGAATCTCCTCTTTCTTGTCCCACACAGCATCACGCAGATCCTGAACAAGCTCTCTGTGAAAACCTGTCAATGGCTTTTCGATCCACACAAACTTGTCACAGCCAGTCCGGGTTACATTACGCTTTCCAGATCCGGGTTACCATTGTACCTATAATAGGAACTGATCGCTCTGACACTATAGTTGCTGAATTTTCCTGCAGTATTTTCGTCGGTCCACGAATCCATCTCGACATCTTCTCACTACACAAACACAACATATCTGGGTAGTAATCGTAGGGCGCCCTCCGGTACCTGATGGGGGCACCCGCCTGACAAGTGTTGATCCGACCCTGATTCCGCCCGAGACAAACTGCACGGGCTATGAGCCATGAGCGAGGGGAGCGAGGGCAGAGGAAAGAGGATCCTTTGGATGTCAGGGTAGTGGTGAAGCATGATTTATCCCTACTTAATAACTCAGGCAGAATCCTACCGTCCACATTCGGCTGACATGTGGGGGACCTAGCGTGTGGACTTGTCAACCAAACCTCGCGCCTTCGTGGTTCAAAAGCCCTCTCGCGCGCATTGGACAAAAGTTTTTGGCACCTTGCCCCCATACATATCACTGGGAGGCCTTGTTCAGGAACCAGACACGCCTGACCCACAATCTTACTCCCTCCTAGGAACTTGTCATGGCTCGCGCCGGCAGCTCCATCCGCTCCACCGCTTCCGGTAGGGCTCAGCGCGGCGGATCCACCCCTAGATCCTACCGTCACAGTATCAAATGGCCATGGTTTCTTGAGAGGATCAACGACGCTACATATGCGATCTCGGCCCCTCCTACCTATAGAAGGACTGATGCGGCGTCGAGCTCAAGCAGGAGCCGCCAGGTGTGATGGCGCTCAGTCCACGCCAACCCCGTCACCTTCGTCATTGTCGATTCTAATGTGGAGGACGACGGGGACGAAGCTGTGTAACACCATTGTTGCCTCCTTGGCGAAGGGCAAGCCACGGGCGGGAATGGATGTTGCTGGGAAGGGTACGGCGGTGTCACCAATCAAGGTGGACGCCGATGACAGCGGTGTGATGTGGGTTTAGATGTTGTTTAGGATGGTTGCAATTTCGGTTGTGTTTAATGCGAGTACAATTATTGTAATGGGTTTGTCGAGCTATATTGAGAAATATGTGCAATAGCAGCATGTGAGTGCTTCCACTTTAGAAATTGTGTCTGTGCCATTTGCATGTTGCATTATCAACGTAGAGTACATGTAAACAATCCAACGAAAATCAGATTACAACCATCAGACGGGAGTGGTAGGATGGAAGAGAAGTTGGGACAGTGGCTTCGAGGGAAAGGAAGAGGAGGGGGGCGTGACACTAGAAGGTGGGCCCTCGGAACACGTGACACTAACATGCAGGAGCGGGAGCACACGGTATTGCCGGTCTGTCTAGAGAAAATGGACTTTGCAACGTGACAACATCAAGCTGATTGGACCAATATAATAACTCGTCGAATTATTAAGGAGTACTAAAAACTATAACTAGGGTACATTCACACAACAGGTATGCTCTAAGCACCTGAGAAGCATCACTTAAGTCTAACAGTAACAACATCACAAGTACTACATTTCCCTATCGGTCTTCTCGATACAAATGTAGAAATGCATCTGCCTATTCGGTCCAGCACCGACAAGGTACTAAGATGGCACGCATAGGATCGACCTTAGGTCCACATACTCCACCTCCCGCAGCATCGGGCAGCTCGGCGCCTCGGCTAGGACAAGAATGCTATCCAACGACGGCAGCTGGGCGTTCGCCCACATGCGCACTGTGTATACCGGCCAGGCGCACGAGACCGACCTGACGCATATGACACCCACGATGGTGGGCCCGGCTCTGGTTCCCGGAACACCGGCGGTGATGGTCAGGATGAAAAAAAAGTCGTCCCCCCGGAAAATTAGCCAGCGGCGTGCCGTGTCAGTGAACGGCACCTGCTCTTGGAGAAGTTGGGCTTGCCCGTACGAGATCCTAATCACTTTGATCAAGTGCCCCTCTGCAAGGTGGACGACGAGCTCTGCCGGCGGGCCGATGTAGTTGCAGCCCGACTCCGTGAAGGAGCATGCGCCGTGCGGGCACGCGAGCTCGTGGAGCGGGATCTCGTGGTAGGAGTAACAGCGAAAGCATCCTGGTGGGAGCACACGAGCGGGAACATCGCTGTGAAGTTGTGCGCGAGGATCTCCAGATTCTTGGGCTGTAGCATCTACCACATCTGAAGTTCGTCAAGAAATCGAAAAAAAGATCAGCAGTTAGATTGGCGAATAGAAGGAATATGTAGGATAAGTTCAAAAGCTTGTAAAATGATTTCTTAGCATGAAGGTAGCGACCCGAGAATTGGCGGATGTCGTCGGCTTGCGGCTATGGCAGGATGGAAGTGAAGTGGGGAAAGTGGCTTCGAGGGGAACAAAGATAAGTACAGGAAGGGAGAGAAGTAACGGGGACGTGACACTGGGATATGGCCCACTGAACTCATGAGTCGTGACATTCGCAACTTACCAGTTTGTCCAAAGCAAGCGTGGTCAATCGTGCCACAGAACAGCCTAATCGAGGATCGCTCTCACGAAGACCATCCCAATCGTCCAAGCGCCCCAATCGAACGGTATGTAACAATCGTCAAGCAGAACAACTGTGTTATGGCGTGCCTTCTACAATACTCGGTCTAATGGTGCATACATTGGGGGGCTAAGGTTAGGGCTCTCCTAAGGTTAGGGCTCTCCTAAAACACACATGCAATGACCACTGGTTGATCCATATGTGGTTTGTGGAAAAGAACACACATGCAATCTACACTGGTGGATCCGTAAGTGGTTTGTGGAAAGAACACACATGCAAAGACACTGGTTGATCCATGTGTGGTTTGTGAAAAGAACACACATGCAATGCCATTGGTTGATCCATATGTGGTTTGTGGAAAGAACACACATGCAATGACATTGGTTGATCCATGTGTGGTTTGTGGAAGTAACACACATGCAATGACTCTAGTCGGTCCATATGTGGTTCATGTCAGGTACACACATGCAATGCCATTGGTGGATCCATGTGTGGTTTGTGAAAGAACACACATGCAATGACTCTAGTGGGTCCATATGTGGTTTGTGAAAAGAACACACATGCAGTGACCACTGGTTGATCCATATGTGGTTTGTGGAAAGAACACACATGCAATGACACCGGTTGATCCTTGTGTGGTTCGTGGAACACACATGCAATGACTCTAATGGATCCATATGTGGTTTGTGGAAAAGAACACACATGCAATGACCACTGGTTGATCCATGTGTGGTTTGTGGAAAGAACACACATGCAATGACACAGGTTGATCCATGTGTGGTTTGTGGAAAGAACACACATGCAATGACTCTAGTGGGTCTTTATGTGGTTCATGTCTGGAACACACATGCAATGCCATTGGTGGATCCATGTGTGGTTTGTGGAAAGAACACACATGCAATGACCACTGGTTGATCCATGTGCGGTTTGTGGAAAGAACACGGATGCAATGACAGTGGTTGCTCAATGTGTGGTTTGTGGAAAGAACACAGATTCAATGACTCTAGTGCTAGTTTTAGTATAAGAACACACATGCAATGACTCTAGTGGATCCTATGCGGTTTGTGAAAATAACACACATGCAATGACCACTGGTTGATCCATATGTGGTTTGTGGAAAAGAACACACATGCAATGAACACTGGTGGATCCAAAAGTGGTTTGTGGAAAGAACACACATGCAGTGAACACTAGTGGAGCCATATGTGGTTTGTGAAAAGAACACACATGCAATGATTCTAGTGCTGGTTTTAGTATAAGAACACACAAGCAATGACTCTAGTGGGTCCATATGTGGTTTGTGGAAAAGAACACACATGCAATGAACACTTGTGGATCCATATGTGGTTTGTGGAAAGAACACACATGTAATGCCATTGGTTAATCCATGTGTGGTTTGTGGAAAGAACAAACATGCAATGACACTGGTGGATCCATAAGTGGTTTGTGAAAAGAACACACATGCAATGACTCTAGTGCTGGTTTTAGTATAAGAACACACATGCAATGACTATAGTGGGTCCATATGTGGTTTGTGAAAAGAAGACACATGCAATGACCACTGGTTGATCCCATATGTGGTTTGTGGAAAAGAACACACTTGCAATGAACACTGGTGGATCCATAAGTGGTTTGTGGAAAGAACACACATGAAGTGAACACTGGTTGATCCATATGTGGTTTGTGAAAAAGAACACACATGCAATGACCACTGGTTGATCCATATGTGGTTTGTGGAAAGAACACACATCCAATGGCACTGGTTGATCCATGTGTGGTTTGTGGAAAGACACACATGCAATGACTCTAGTGGGTCCATATGTGGTTCATGTCAGGAACACACATGCAATGCCATTGGTGGATCCATGTGTGGTTTGTGGAAAGAACACACATGAAATGAATCTAGCGGGTCCATATGTGGTTTGCAAAAAGAACAGACATGCAATGACCACTAGTTGATCCATATGTGGTTTGTGGAAAGAACACACATGCAATGACACTTGTTGATCCATGTGTGGTTTGTGGAAAGAACACACATGCAATGACTCTAGTGCTAGTTTTAGTATAAGAACCCACATGCAATGACCCTAGTGGGTCCATGTGTGGTTTGTGAAAAGAACACACATGCAATGACCACTGGTTCATCCATATGTGGTTTGTGGAAAAGAACACACATGCAATGAACACTGGTGGATCCATATGTGGTTTGTGGAAAAGAACACACATGCAATGAACACTGCTGGATCCATAAGTGGTTTGTGGAAAGAACACACATGCAGTGAACACTGGTTGATCCATATGTGGTTTGTGGAAAGAACACACATGCAATGACACTGGTTGATCCATGTGTGGTTTGTGGAAAGAACACACATGGAATGACTCTAATGCTGGTTTTAGTATAAGAACACATATGGATCCATATGTGGTTTGTGGAAAAGAACACACATGCAATGAGCACTGGTTGATCCATGTGTGGTTTGTGGAAAGAACACACATGCAATGACTCTAATGCTGGTTTTAGTATAAGAACACACATGCAATGACCACTGGTTGATCCATAAGTGGTTTGTGGAAAAGAACACACATGGAATGACCACTGGTTGATCCATAAGTGGTTTGTGGAAAGAACACACATGCAGTGAACACTGGTTGATCCATGTGTGGTTTGTGAAAAGAACACACATGCAATCCCATTGGTTGATCCATATGTGGTTTGTGGAAAGAACACACATGGAATGACATGGTTGATCCAAATGTGGTTCATGACAGGAACACACATGCAATAACTCTAGTGGATACATATGTGGTTTGTGGAAAGAACACACATGCAATGAACTCTAGTTGATCTATCTTGGCATAATTTGATGTATGGCACGATGCATTTCATTGTAAAAGACACCCACTTTCCTTTTTTATACTACTCAGCTTTGCCCTTGGTTTTTTGATACTACCTAGTTTTCCCCCCTCTCTCTTTCGTAGTAGCCCAAACCTATGTCCATTCTGCTGCTACGCCCTGATTGGTTGTCACAGTTGTCACGCGGATCGCGCGCACCAACCGTTGATCCTGTGTGATCCAACAAGGCTCGTTGCACACGTCGTGCCCTTCAAAGGACAGCGCGAGACAGCACGGACGTCTCCCTCAACGAGACTTCTACAAGAAGGAACACGATGCTATCCATGGAAAAAGTCATTGAGTGGTCATGTCATGTTTAATCTAGTCTACAAAGGCTACAAGTCTATTGTATGGCAACTGGTCATCCACGACGCACGGGCTATACCATTTTTACTACGCAGCGCGCCTGCACTCCCACTTCCGACATACCCCCACCACACGAACCTTCCACACGACAGCCGCAGCCGGAAGAGCTTCCAACCGGGGCCCTCGAGGAGGCCTAAACGTCCCCGCATTAAAAACACAGCCTATCGGGTCCTCCATTCGCACTCATCCACTACTCTCTCTTCCCTATCCAGCAAAACCCCACAATCTTGAACGTACTTGCATGAACCTTCTCCATGAAACCAGTGCGTGGGGGTGAGTGTCCGGGCATCGCTGTCGGGGTGGTGCTTCACGCGGCAGATCTGGAGGAGCATCATGCAGTACAAGGCAAGGAGGACGTGCAGTTCAACCCCTTGGGGGACCATGTGCTCGCCGGTGCTGACGACTTCGGAGGCGCCGATGAGGGCGTGGAGTTCGATGAACACGCACCGCTCATGTACCCGGAGGTACATCTATTTCTACATATTTCATTTTTCTGCTCGAGCTTAATCTATCCTTGCATCATAAAAAAAAATAGTCCTGATGATTAGATGCAATGTAAGAACCGGTACATGGAGAGATCTAGTCTGTTCTGAATGAATCCACATTATTTATTTATTAATAAGTTGCCAAGTACACAAACCACATTAATTTAGGAGCGAGTTGGGGAGACGGCCGTAATGATTTGCTGAACCTGTATAGACATGTTATTGCATCGAAAGTAACTTGGAATGGTGGAAGGAATATATATTTATTGTTTTGCTCATTTCGGTTTGTATTCCATACATTACAGGTGTATTCAAGTGAGATGGACTCTGACAAGGAGACCAGGGACAACAAGATCCGCCATGTCATGAAGAAGCTCAAGAGCGGGATAATCCCTTTCTGCACTCGACTTGGGGAGCTCAAGTGCCCTTTCTGTAAGAAAGGAGTCAACCCGAGGATTGCCAGCTTGATTCCGCATGCGGTTGGAATCGGTAAAATCCCGGCTAGTAAACACAAGTCGGCGACCAAGGCTAAGCACGCTGCTTATGGCAAATTCCTGAGGGAGTATGTCAAGACCGACCTAGTGTCCCCTTACTTAGGAATCAACAACTTCTAGCCGACCAACCCCGTCACTATGCTGGCCCAGCCACTAATAATATTTAGTTCTCTTACCATATCTAGACCCTTAAACTATGGGGATTTCTATTTTCGTACCCTTCAAAATATATTCAAGTTCATCTGTTTATGGAGTTAAAGTTCTGGTGGCATACTCGTTATTTTGCATGGATAGAGGGGTGCCCCCGACAGATATAAGGGTTATCCTATCCGCTAGATCACAGAGGATCAATGGTTGGTGGGCGCGATCCGTCTGACAACTGTCTCGACCAATCAGAGCGTAGCAGTGAAGATGAGCACAGGTGCGAGAGATGGATACAAAGAGAGGGGAAAACCGAGTAGCAACCATGGGCAAGACTGAGTAGAACTTAAAAACCAAGGGAAAGACTGAGTAGAACTTAAAAACCAAGGGCAAGCATAACAAAGGGATTCAAATAGAAAATAGAAAATGATTTAAAAATGGAACCAAACCACCAGTGTTACGCTCGAGGGAAAAACTGAGTACAACTGAATCGCTAGGGTTAGACACGAGGGAAAAAAAACATGACTCACGGTGCGCGTGTGCGATGCACGGGGCGGTAGCGGACACGTGTGGCCATGCACGGTGCATTAGCATATGCGTTGCACGGTAGTGCAACGAAACGTCGCTTCCCTTCTCCTTTAATAGAGGCCTCCCCACTCCCACTTATCACGCACTCACTCACTCAACCGTCTCCACTGTCCCATCACCTTCTGCAAACGCCCAACAAAACTCCAACGACGCCGGCGATGGAGAAGAACGGCGCGGTGGCCATCGGCGCCTCCAAGGCCGCCAACGAGGAGCCCCCTGTCCCCGTCCCCGCATCCGCCGGAGAGGAGGCCCCCGCCGGTCTCGGACAGATCCCGCTCGGCTGGGAACCCTACGAGGAGGTTGTCTACATAAGGCCAAAGAACCCCTACGACACCAGAATCGCCGACCCATGGTCTGAGTTAACCAGGGTTTTCTTCCCTTCCCTAGTTCTTCCCCGTTCCCATTGTTGGATGCTAGATCGTATGTTATTAGGGCTCGGCGGTTCGTCTTTTTTATAGTAGATAATCCTCTTGTGTTAGATCTCAATTTTTGATGAATCCCCCTGTTCATAGTTGGGATCAGTATTCGATTTGGTTGGATATTTGGGCAATAATCGGGAGATCTCATTCGGTTAATTTATGCAAAAAATCAATCCCGATAATCAAAGTATGTCAATCATGTCCTTATTTTACTCTACTGTTTTTTTCCAATAGGAGGATAGCAGCGACCTCCGCAGCGACAACGATTCCAAGGACACCAAGACTCGTCATGTGCTGAGGAGGCTAAAGTACAATCAGTAGAACAACTTCTTCACCGGCGACGTGTATAGGTGCCCCTTTTGCCCCACCAGGAGGCTCCGCGCCACGTACTTCAACTCCCTCGTGAAGCATGCCGAGGATGTGAGGACCCGCGGCGAGTCCGTGAACGTCCACACCTTCATGGCCAAGCACCAGGCGCTCGGTCTTCACCTCCGCAACCTCCAGAAGGTGGCTATCGAGGAGGGTCGCATGCCCCCGATCAGACCGAAGGCGCCCAAGATCAAGGGGCTGAGCAGCAAGAAGTGGAGGAGGCGCCAGAGGGAGGAGGCGGATGCCCTCCTGGCAGAGGCCACGAGGGGCCACTGATCAGCTGCTGCTGCTGCTGTAAAGCAGCTTCTTTTGTCTTGTCTGTGTTGAACCTGTCAGCTGCTGCTGCTGCTGAGCGGCCTAATTGTCGAACCTCGTTAAGTACCGTACTATATAACCTATAATTAGCTGCTTTATCTACGTCTACTCTATTTACTGAATTTATTTATGGTGCTGGTTTGTTTTGCTGCTCTAGATTTGCTAGCAGATTGGAGAAAAATGATCGCAAAAGGAACAATGAATGAAGAGAGAAGCTGCTCTAGATTCCCTACCATTTTGGGCAAAAAACACAACTGTTAGAGAGAGAGGGGAAAAGGCGCTCTTAGAAAGGCCAAATAAGAAAAAAAAACTTCCACTTTAGGCGTCATGGCGCACGTAACGGCGAAGCCTTTGACCAGACGGCACCCCCTCTAAGCGCATGTGAGGGCTTCGGAATATCGGGAGGGAAAAAGTGAGGACAAACAAGACACAATGTTGCTATAGCTAAATCTGACAAAAAGCTGAATTTGGCTTTACCATGCAATTTGGCTAGAGCTCCACAATGTAGCTATTCTAAATCCCTAAACTATGTGGTGCGTTGAAACCTAATGCTTTTCCACCGACACGTGTGTTGCAAAGTTGCTTGATCGTGCATGCTTACACAAGTGGCCTACAGAGAAACTATAGAAGCATGGGCAAACGAGCTTCATTTTGGCAAATTCTGGACAAGCTTTGTGCAATCGGCAGGCCTGGTCGGCTGGGCGGCTACCCCGGGGTGCAGGGATGCTAGGTCCATGTCTATGCTTACACTTCTTGAACATGTTAGGAATTAATAATAACTGTACACTTCCTTCTGTCCTGTCATGTTACGTCGTGTCAGCACCGCGCACCCGCTGCGGATCGGCAACAGGATGGTGGTCTACGTGACCGGTCTCTGCCACGCCAAAGCCACGTCGCACACCCGTCCCATCGCCTACCGGGATAGACGCAAAATTTAATCGCTAGGATTGGAAACCAACGGTGCTCACACGGTCAAACTTGCTTCCACATGGGTATGACTGGAATATTGGTAAATGGAATTTAAGCATTGCCTTTCGTCTCCTCAGCACATCACTGTGCAAAAATCCCCAACTCATTCCTTCCGCCACCGCAAGAACCATCGACGCTGCCGCAGGCACCGCCTCCGCCTAGTCATACCACCGCAACAGATCACTCCACTGCCACGCCTAGTCCCCGCCACTGCTACCGACCCTAGGCCACCACCACTGCATTAGCTGCTGCCATGGACACAGAGTATGGCGGGTTCAGTGATGGGAGCGACTACACCGTCGAATACATCGTCACCGCCCATGGCACCACCAAGCTAACGGTCGTCCACAAAAATGCGTGAGCGTAGGTCGCCAAGGTCATCGCAATGTACGAGCGGTGGCTACAGGAGCTGATGGATAGGTACAAGATCGTCAGCCTTGACCTTGAGTATACCGGAGATAGGAAGAGGACGGCGCTTTTGTAGCTGTCCATGCGCAACCACTACCTCCTATATCATGTATGTAGGGCCAAATCTGTATGCCCAGAGCTTCGCGAGTTCCTACACAGGAGGGACATCTACTTCACCAGCGTCGACATCAAGAACGACACTTCGAAGCTAGAACGGGATCTCCTCGTTCATGTCGTCAATCACATCGATCTCCAATGTTTGTGGAGGTACCCAAATGGCGGTACGGGGAATGCCGGCATGGCTAGACTCGCTTCCGACATCATTGACCGCGAGTACACCAGCATGAAAGTCGAGTTCTCGAAGCACCTGCACGAGCGATGGGAGTGGATGCACCTGGATTACGATGCGATCAAGTACGCAGCCAGGGACGCGTATGTCTGCTATGAGATGCTCAACAGGATCTGGCGGGTGGGTGAGTGTGCTATTTACCACTACTAGTTTCGCATTTCGTTCCTAGATTTATCTCGCTTGTATTTTATCTCGCATGTATTTTCTAAGAATTCTGTGTGTAAGAACCAGGCTCGTATGATCCCTGTGCTATTAGCTACTTAACCTGTATGAATTACATTCCCTCTTTTGTATGCTCAACATTCATTCTTACAAATTCTGTCTGTGCCATTTGCATGCGGCGGAATCTAGGACTGACATGCATAAGGTGTGATACAGTCATAAGTCATAACCAAACCCAGATTATAGCGAAGGATACAGTCATAACCAAACCCAGATTATAGTTTGACAAAGGTAATACACAGCAGTTCGTAATTTCTCACATAGTGTACTTCTGAAATAACATGTTTTCATAAACACAACAATCATGCACTAATAGTCTACATCCCAGCCTGTTGGAGAAGGCAACCGATCCCAAGATGCCTTCGATCGCTTGCCTTGGCTTGTAGATTCATCTACACTCCGGCATCTAGGGCAAACAACCTGCCTTGGTGGTGGTTCAATGATGCGATGCCTGGAACGAGATTTTACAATCTGGCGGTACAGCTCGTGGCTAACATACCCGTCAATTGCAGCTTACTTCAGATTAGGTTTAGAAAGTAGCTTATCCTCCCAGTAATCGTGCCCTAAACGCCTCCATGAACATCTCAGCAATCTATCCTTCATGTCAGCGTACCACGGGTCGATGAGTTCGGAGGCAAGAGCGGCCATCCCGGTCTTGCCGCCCTTCGTCCCTAGGATCCAGTAAATTTCCTAGATGTCCACTCTGTACTCCTTTGGAATTCTAATGTTCACAATTGGGATTTCAAGCAGTTTAGTGTCATTCGTGATGTCAACACTAGTAAATGTTATGTGCTGGTTCATGAGAAAGTCATGAAACAGATCCCTAATGCTTTCGCCCCACCTGCATGAAAATGAATTCAGACAAATAATATAGCAATAACTTTTGCAAACAAACGGTTCTGGAACAAAAAGACAACAAAGTCCACCAGATCCCGTCAGCCCCCTTCTCGCAAAAAGGCTGGTATACGAGGACGTGCCCCTTCATGGAGAGTTGCACCACGGCGATCCTACGGTGATCGCGACTGTACTCGAGGTCGAGACCTACGAACCTGTTTTCTTTGAACTACAGCCAACTCGTGTAATTATTCAGAGTGTTTCTCACCTTCCGAGGGTCGGTGGTGTAGACGACATCGATCTTCTTCCCGCCATGTACTTCGATGTCGAAGTGCGTAGTTTCTTGCCTGCCATCGTTTCGGACATCCGGAGCGTCCATGACTATAGGCAAGAGGGAAAGGATACGGAGGGAGAGGGTGATGCGGTGGTGGAGGAAATGGATGAGGCCGTGGAGGAGAAAGACGATGAGGCCGTAGAGGAGGAAATGAGACGGAGAAGTTAAAGATTGGAACCACCCTTACCAATATCTGGAATGGTGCACGACCATTCGTAATAGGGTGAAGGTGAAGAAAAATGGCGGTTTTACACGTCGACGCTAGCGCTTCCTAAAATTTGTTTTGCGCCACTTGCATGCGGTGGAATCGAGGTCTACCATGCACGATCCAAGTCAAACGTAGGCACGTTTGCACGTGCCGACCTTCACTCACTAACAGGCGTGCCGCACATTTCTCTCTTACGATTTATTTTTTCACTTCCTCTAGACGGTTCCGGTGCGTGCCCTCAATAATTACGCCCCTTCTTGTCTTCCATGCGGACGAGAATCGGCGGCAGCGGCGGTTACTTGCAGATTCACTCCCCACTCGAACAACTGCCCACATCCCTGATTCCATCCCCTCTCGAATCCATCCGCATCCTTATCACAATGCCTCCATTAATCTACCAGATTCCAGACTCCATTTGCCTCTATGGGTAGAGCTTGGGGTAGCAGCAGGCTGAAGCAAAAGGCATGCAACGACGATGCGGATGGCCAGGGCGACCGCTATCGCGAGGATTGCGGATGTCCAAACCTCAGCACCGTGAACGTGCACAGGATCGCCTCGGGGTTGGACATCATCTCAGCCGACCGCCTCGCTCGCTACATCCCTCACTACCGCTTCACTATGCGGAACATGGACGAACAACCGTTCGGCACTCCAGGCCTTCTTTACCCCGATAACAGCAAATGGCCAAACGACCGCGATGGCCACGTAAGTTCCAGTATCTAGCTTACTCGTTCAGTCATATCATTGATTCATATGTGCTGAACTCTCATCGAAATCCTATGTTCCTTTCGTCGAACATGTTGTGTGCACGCGCGGTTTAAACAAATCGAACCATTTAAGACTATTCTGTACAGCGGAAGCTCTGCTCGTACCTGATATTCTAGTATTTACGTAGTGACACAGTCTTACTTTAGGTGATAGACGAGTTGTCAACTTCGATTTTGCAATGGAATGCCTGCTAGGTGATATTCTGTTTCCTAAAATAAAAACAAAAAGATTAGACGATTTAAGGCTGTTATGCCCCGAGCTGTTTATGATCATCGTCAGGAGTTTGTTCTGGGGGCTCTGCTACTACTCCATATATTGAGTATCTTCGTAGTGACACATGCACAATTTAGGCGATATCTGAGGAGACACTCGTATTTAGGCGATATTTTGTGTACTTTAATCTGAAGGTCGAGTTGTCAAATTTTATTTGCAATGGAATCCATGCTAGGTGATTATACCAACTGACAATAAACTCTGCAAAATATTCATGCAAAACTGATGCTGCTGGATAAGTGGTCCGAATCAGTAGTGGTGAATATCAAGGAAGAAGAAGAGACAGAAATGGAAGATGACCAGAACTGGGTGGGTGGCAACAGCGAGTGGCTGGTCCTTTTATCACAGGATGGCAGTACTTGGACTCTAAAAAATGGCTACAGATCGGTGAGACTTGCATTGCCATCTTTGGAGGGTGTCGGCATTACTGCATTCAACAACAGGTGGCTGCCGCCCATTTCCAAATTCGCTTACAAGTTCAACATGGAAGAACTTGACCTCGTGAAGGTACAGCTCCCACATAGACCGCGGGAGGGGGCGTGGAAGAACTGGGAATATGACCTCTTAGCGGTGTTCGACAAGGCAATCACATTCATTAGATGCCTAGAAGATAGTGCATGGACAGTCTTGCGCGACGACTTCCTGCGGCCGGAGAAGTATGTTGACGCCATCTTCAACTACGGCTACTCTTCGTACAAACCGCAACACATTTATGCGGTCACTGAACCTAGCGGCGACGTGCGTGTTTGGGAGCCGTCCATTTGGGGTGAGTCATGGTGTCATATAGCATGTAAAATCCCATTCAAAATTCTGCTTACTGACTGTAAGTAACACGTAGGTACCCACGCAGCCCCGCGCATCATTCCAGCTCCGGTCATTGAAGATGTAGTAGCAGATGCTGAACTTGGGACACGGCGCTGGTTCCTGGCACCTCTCGGAGGTGACATAGAACAGGATGATGAAATCATGTGGGTTCATATCAGGGGAGCACTAAACAGCGTTGGTGATACAATAGAACATATGGGCACACAACTTTCTTCATACCCATCGATGCGGTGTCATGTTTTCTCTAGGTCCGCATGCCCATCCAAAGACCTAGTAGAGCAAGTCTGGAGCAGAGTCAACAATCTACAGGAACAATCTGTGTTTCTTGGGATCAACTACCCTTTCTTTGTCGGAGCCCCTGGAGCTGTTGAACCTGTAATTGCTCAGGCAGCCCTAGCCCCTGATGCTGCTGCTGCTGGTATTGGTGGTGGTAGAGCTGACGAAGAACTAGTTGTTGCTGCTCCTAGTGAAGCTGATGAAATACTTGGTGATGCTGCTGCTGGTGAAGCTAACAAAATACTTGCTAATGCTACTACTGGGGAAGCTAACGAAATACCTGCTGAGGCTGCTACTGGTGAAGCTGACGAAATACCTGCTGAGGCTGCTGCCGGAGTCCAGGAAGAACATGCTGGTGTTGTTGCTGAGGTGCCAGCACTTCCAGTGTTGATATCAGACTATGTGTTTGCTGCACACTCATGCGCCTATCATGTTGACACTCCAGATCCGACCTGGAGCCGAATCCACGTCAGGGGGAGGGGGCCTACAATTGTCTCATCAGTGGGGTCGTACGATTTGAAGGAGAATGCCAGACGGCCAAACGCAACATTCTGGTTCGTTCCGACGATACCACTAGCTCGAGGGATCTAGTGCTCATACTGGCAGATCCGATGAACCATTTGTCTTTATCTTTATCATTAGTTATGCTTATGTGTGTAAAGACTAAGCTGTGCTTATTTGTGTAAGACTAAGTTAGGCCTAACTGTGTAATATTCAGTGAAGCCCAACTTTTCTTTCCACGCTCATAACAACAGAATTGCAGCATAGAACATACAAATGTAATGTACATACCAGGAATTTTTGCTTAGGATAACAACCACTTCAAGCAAATGATACATCGTGTACGCATTTGAACGCATCACTAGAATGTGCCACCTATTGATGATTGATGACATGGATCTAGCTTTTCTGCGTGTATTTGCATTGAATCGCTCATTGATTTGTTCACATATTTTTTGGCAATGGCTGACGAACTCCACTCTCTTGGTAACTTGCTTCGTCAGCGAGCACTTGTTGATGCAATGCAAAGTACAGAACATGGTCTTCATCGTCATTCCATTTAGGTTCTCTATGTTTCCTCATCACGGAGCTACTAATTTCAAATGAAAATCTAGTAAACAATATATGTGTACATTGTTAGAGTATGCTACGACCATGGTACATACATGTTTTTCTACAATCACAAGAAGAAAACTTCATGCATTTTCACCTTGTTGGCGTTGTGCCAAACTGGGTGGATGTGGCTTTGGGGTTCGTAGAGGAAGGCACCGTGGCTGATGCGTGTGCGACCACGGTGACGGCGACCTCAGATTCTAGAGGATGCTAACAGGACCGAGCATGGTCGGCATGGTGACAGATCTCACCCGGGAATGAATTCCCGTCCCCGCGCTGTGCCAATGGTGCGGTCATGGTGAGGGCGAGCTCCGATTCGGGATGGGAAGGAGAACGGGCCAAGAAGGTTCGTCCAAGTCCTAGCTCCGTGCCATGGCCGCGACCACAGATTGCCGCCCCGGAGGAAGAAGAAGACACGTAAAGGATGCATGCACCAACGCTGCAAGCCTACATGGCAGCAACGACGGCAGCGACATAACGACGAGAGCTGACAGGGGGGGCCAACTTGATGGCTGTTAGCCTGATTTTTCGTAGTGAAACGTAAAGTTGAATTCGTGCCTAAAAGACCCTCTGAGTATTTGGCACGCCAACTATAGTTATCGCGGCTGATTTCAGGGAACTCGGGTACCGCGTTGCCTGGCCACCCCAACTTTCGGGCCGCAAAATGATATTCTCCCCATCGGGGGGAAGGGTCAATTAACATATATCAGAAACCACCGAGAGTTTTGACGATAGGTTCATCTTCTTGCTAAGATTTTGCATCCTAACTTTTTAATGAAATTATGTCAAACTTTGCTCACTGTTTCATGAAATTAGGTCAAACTTTGCTAACCGATTAACTCTGAACATTGACCATTGGATCAAGACTAGCAAATCAAAACATTCCCAACCACTTGATCTTCTTTTCCATTCTTAGCATCTAGAAAGATTCTACTTTAGCATGATGAACGCTACTATGTGCAAACCTAAAAACACAAACTCCATTGCTTAGTTTTCAGGGTCCCTGTGCTAATAAATGCATGGACTTGGGTGCAATTTTCATTTTTATGAGGGCCTTGATATAACTTGTACTTCCACCGACCGCGTTAACTCTCAAGCCCCTCTCTCCTATAAGACCTACCATTTGATAGCCATGCGCAGTACTTCTTATCTTCTCTTTATCGTGTCGTATCTCTTACAATACAATAAGCCACTACATAGTGTACATATTAACTTTGAACATTGACCATTGGTTCAAGACTAGCAAATTAAAACATTGTCAACCTCTTGATCTTCTTTTCAGTTCTTAGCATCTAGAAAGATTCTACTTTAGCACGATGAACGCTACTATGCGCAAACCTAAAAACAGAAACTCCATTGCTCAGTTTTCAAGGTCCTTGTGCTAATAAATGCATGGACTTGGGTGGAATTTTCGTTTTTATGAGGTCCTTGATGTAACTTGTACTTCCACCAACCGTGTTAACTCTCAAGCACATCTCTCCTATGAGACCTACCATTTGATAGCCATTTGCAGTACTTCTTATCTTCTCTTTATCGTGTCTTATCTCTTACAATACAATAAACCACTGCATAGTGTACGGATTAACTTTGAACATTGACCGTTGGATCAAGACTAGCAAATCCAAATATTGCCAACGTCTTGATCTTCTTTTCCATTCTTAGCATCTAGGAAGATTCTACTTTAGCACGATGAACGCTACTATGCGTAAACCTAAGAACACAAACTCCATTGCTCAGTTTTCAGGGTCCTTGTGCTAATAAATTCTTGAACTTGGATGCAATTTTCATTTTTATGAGGTCCTTGATGTAACTTGTACTTCCACTGACCGTGCTAACTCTCAAGCACCTCTCTCCTACGAGACCTGCCATTTGGTAGGCCATTCGTAGTACTTCTTATCTTCTCTTTATCGTGCCTTATTTCTTACAATACAATAAATCACTGCATAGTGTATGGATTAACTTTGAACATTGATCGTTGGATCAAGTCTAGCAAATCCAAACATTGCTAAACGCTAGATCTTCTTTTCCATTCTTAGCATCTAGAAAGATTCTACTCCCTCCGACCCAAATTAGTTGATTTATATTTGTCTAGATTCGAATGTATCTAGACTTGTTTTAGTGTTAGATACGTCTGAATCTAGATAAAACTAAGTCAACTAATTTGGGTCGAAGGGAGTACTTTAGCACGATGAACACTAGTATGTGCAAACCTCAAAACACAAACTCCATTGCTCAGTTTTCAAGGTCCTTGTTCCAATAAATGCATGGACTTGGATGTAATTTTCATTTTTATGAGGCCCTTAATGTAACTTGTACTTCCACCGATCGTGTTAACTCTCAAGCACCTCTCTCCTATGAGACCTACCATTTGATAGGCCATTCATAGTACTTATCTTCTCTTTATCGTGTCTTATCTACACCTAATAATAAAGTACGAAACGTTTCTCTCTTCGTCCGTCAAAATACGCTTTGGTCCAACCGTTTTTACGTCTTCTAAGTGGCGGCGCTAGGTCGACTGTCCTCAATCCGTCTGTTCCTTTCTTTCGTCGCCCGAAGTAGGAACAAGACCGGCCAAGCGACTGCAATCGAATCTGTTACGTAGACCTCCCTTCATAGTCGTAATTGAACCAGACATGGCAGTGTGTTCTTAACAAGGGTTTTCGAATCATTCAAAGTCCTTGTTGGTTACATGGAGTGTGCCGGCCATGGTCTCCTGATATAAATTGGCACCAGCGCACGGAGCTAGACAAGCATGATCTATAGAAGCTTTTCATGTGTTCCAATTTCCATCGATCTAGGTGTCGGGTTAGCTACCTTTGTATCATAAATCATCGTCTCGCCATGTCGTCGAAGCCATGACATTTTCTCGCCTTGTCTTGGCTGCCAAGTTCACGTTCCAGGGTGCAATTGGGATATCTTCTATGCAGCCTCAAGACTCGAGAAGGTCGAGTACAAGGGCTAGGTCTCTGGCAAAGAATTTGTGTTTTTCCCATGCTCGGTGAAGAAAAAGGGATTGATGCGCATCAAGGTCTAGGACGTGAGTCTGCTCCTGATGCTTTCACAAACAAGCATGGATTTTCCTCCCTTACTGTAAAATTAGCGGTGGATTTATGAATCAACAATATATTAGTTTTGAGCCTTTGGGAGATATATGGGGTGCTCATGTATATACTGTTCTCTTGGGCACCGTGCGTATACAAAACCAATGACGAGAAAGGTTCATGCAAATTAATCCCTGAGCTCGCTAATCGAGGGTTGGCAGTGGTGTCCGTTGAGTTAGGAGAAGGGGATTGTTTGGCGAGGAGAAAAGAAAAAGAAGAGCGGAACGGTACAATGGTAGTGGTTCGTACTATGTCATTTGGTGGGAGGGTAAACCGTCCAAACAAAAACTGGTTGACAGCAGCGTTCCTTTCTTTGATATTAGGGTATGCCACAGATGAGTTAAACTGAACGATTCGTTCCGAAAAATCTTCACGCACGCACGCAGTCGACACCCACCCTCTGCCACCTGGTCACCCCGAGCGGCTCGATTCCCTAACAGGACCAGCGCGACCGCCGCCTCCCCCACATTCCCTTAGGCGCGCCGCCACCACCCATGGCTTCCGGCCCTGCAACCTCTGGCAGTGTCAAGCTCCGGCGCTGCGCGCACCCTCGCATGTACCCTATCGTCCGTCACCCCTCGCAGAGCTCCGCCACCACCAGTGCCTCCTCGTCGAACCCAAGGCCGCACCTCCCTGCGAGCCCCTTCGCTGCCACCGCCATCATCGACCACCAAGCTACCGGACGTTGGCCGCTCTCCTGCAACACGAGTCACCGCCGTGTCCTCCGCATCCCCACTGCTCACCTTTGACCTCATATGTGCCCAGTTCCCGCCTGCCGCCTCGCACTTCTCTCCACCACCCAGCTTCCCCGCTCGCCAAGGCCGAGCTCACTTCCCTGGAGCCCTTTCGCCATTGTCCCGGAGCTCCCTGTCGCCAGGCTCATCCTCATCCAGTACTTCTCCCCCCCCCCCCCCCGTTTGTGTCTAGAGCACTAGACTCAGGAGATTAGGAGGGGGTTTGTGGTGTGGAAAGCGTGTGGGGTGCCGTGTTGCTTGGTTGTGTGTCCTCCGGTGTACATACAGTGATTGGGCTAGGTTAGGTTAGGTCCGGGAAAATCTGAAGAGACTTCAGTAAAAAGTAGAATGACTGGATCATGCGATCAGCAAACTGACACTGTGAATTTAATTTAGATGTGCAAAAATATTATTAGGTGTAGATATGAAATATTGTTTAGTTATTTTTTGGCGCCTTAGCAACACACGGGCTTTGTGCTAGTCTCTTACAATATAATAAACCACTTCATAGTGTATGAATTAACTTTGAACATTGACCGTTGGATCAAGAGTAGCAAATCCAAACATTGCCAACCACTGGATCTTCTTTTCCATTCTTAGCATCTAGAAAGATTCTACTGATAGTTTTTAGCATGATGAATGCTAGTATATGCGCAAACCACAAAACACACACTTCATTGCTCTCAGTTTCAGGGTCTTTGTGCTAATAAATGCATGGACTTGGATGCAATAATTATCATTTTCATGAGGTCCTTGATTTAACTTGTACTTCCATCAATCATGTTAACTCTCAAGAACCTCACTCCTACGAGACCTACCATTAAATCGGCCATTCGTAATACTTCTTATCTTATCTTTATCTTCTCTTATCTCTTACAATATCATATCTTCACTATAGAGTGTACAAACCATTGACCGTTTGATCAAGACTGGCTAATCCAAACATTGCTAACAACCATTGGATCTTATTTTCCATTCTTAGCATCTAGAAAGATTCTACTGAAAGTCTTTAGCAGGATGAATGCTAGTATGCGCAAACATCAAAACACACACTTCATTGCTCAGTTTCAGGGTCCTTGTGCTAAATGCATGGACTTGGATGTAATTATTTTATTTTTTACGAGGTCCTTGATGTAACCTGTACTTCCACCGACCGTGTTAACTCTCAAGCACCTCGCTCCTACGAGACCTAAAGTTAGATCGGCCATTCGCAGTACTTCTTATCTTATCTTTATCTTGTCTCTTATCTCTCACAATACCATATATACCACTGCATGGTGTACGGAACAATGAATGTTTGATCAAGACAGGCAAATCCAAACATTGCTAACCATTGGATCTTCTTTTCCATTCTTAGCATCCAAAAAGATTCTACTTTAGCACGATGAACACTAGTATGCGCAAACCTCAAAACACACACTTCATTGCTAAGTTTCAGGGTCCTTGTGCTAAATGCATTGAGTTGGATGCAATTTTCATTTTTTATGAGGTCCACTTGTACTTGTTGAACAAAGAAAATCAGCGTGGTGCTCACTCCTGCAGCCTTATAGTGTGCTACTCCTCCTCTATGCAAGGAAAATAAATTGTATACTACTCTCTCCTTTGCTGCATCACACCCATCCTCTAGCTAATATCTCCCTCATCCATAGTGTAGCGCCGCGCACGTGTGCCATGGTACTACGGCGACTCTGTTTCTATCTTTTTTTTCCATAACTTTGCTCTAACATCGAACCGCTTTCAACACCTCTTCGCTGCAAGCCCTCTCGGGCTGCCTTCTCTAACCCCATAATCTCTTCTACAGTAGTTTGTAATAACCTTCACTGCAACCCTCTTGGGATGCCTTCCCTCGGGCTGCCTACGTGTATATATTTATATATACATACCAAGTACAATATATCTTCTGTAGTGTTGTGAGTGTTGATCCTTGTAATAACCATCCATGCGATATTTGGGACGAAGCAAGTGAAAAAATTGAAACCCGAAAAGTTTGATCCGCTACTACTTTTTTCCGCCGCCCCAACCCAACGCCCAAAGTGGTTCCTTCATATGCACACCAACACAACGTAGCTGATGAACACATGATAGATAGACACAGAGCCATCGTACCAATGTTAGAGTTTAAAGCGGCATCCCGCAGAAGTTTCGCTTATAGTTCATTTTGAAGTACTCCTATAGAAACTTCAAAATGAACTAGAGGCAGGACTTTCACGGGATCCCGCTCGGAACCCTAACCATGGCACATGTGCTGAGCGCCACACTCCGGATGAGGGAGAGATCAACTAGCAGGTGTGCACGGGGGTGCCGAGAAGATACATACTTGATTACATTGTATAAAATTTGACTGAATAAATAGAGTAACTAATACACTTGATTAATTTGTGTAAAATTAGTACTCATACTATTGGAGGTAGAGTAAAACTTTCTAATAATGCTAATTTTCTACCAACATTCTTTATACTATATATTTAGAGTAAATCTTGGTCAAAGAAAAAACACCCAAAACGAGGACGCCTTATTATTCCTCGGGACGGAGGTAGAGTAATACTCCTACCTACTACTCCTACTTTGCACTCCTACTTATGCAAATAGTACTACAGTAGGACCTGTAAATAAATAATGTGTCTAGTCAAACCGACGTGATGAGACTATACTGCGCCAGGAAATGACATGGGTAATTTATTACAAGAAAAGAAAAAACATCTTTCAAAGAGCCATCGCATCTTCCCCATCTCCGTTTAGTTGATCCACACTCGCCGACGCCGCCTGGCCGCATTTGAGATCCTCTCCACCATACTGATCACACATTTTCCTCGCCATCTCGGCCGATGCATCTCTCCTTCCAGACCACCACCCCTCTCCTCATAAAAAAACCAAATAGTTCTATATAGATCCGCCCTCGCCCCCAATCCTCCTCGACGCGATGGCGGATCGTCTGTACAAAATTTGGAGAGGTTCGAGGGAGAGCCGACGGTGCAGCGGCTTTAACAAGGCTTTCGACGACGTCGTCAACTAAATCGCTGAGCGTCTCGATGCTAACAGCGCCGTCCGGCTGGCCGCATGCTCCAAGGAGCTACACCGCCAAGTCGTCGGCGAAGAAGGTTACAGTTGCCCGAACTACAACTGCCCGGAAGTGGTCTCCTTCACCGAATTCTATGCCCACATGATCTCCTGCATCCACAGCCTGTTTATCTGCATGGGGCCAGGATGCAACTAGGTCGGCAACAAATTAACGTTGTATCCGCACCTCAAATCCACCCACTCGATCGAGGTGCCCACAGTCCTCTACAGCATCAAACAATGGGACCCGTCTAAGCCGGTTCCTGCAGGGTGCTTGCGGAGAACAAATTTCATCGGCATCGGGAAGACGGGCATGTTGTTCATCGGCCAGATTGACGGTCACAACACGGAGATTGTCCTGTCCGTCAGCCGCGTAAGGTCCGCGGCGTGGGATTTGGAGGACTACGAGGTGAGGATATCACCATTGGTTCTATCCGCTCGAGTTTGATTCTAAGCCAAAGATTGGGCAGCCGGCTGAAGCCGCGCTGGAGGCGCTCAACCACTACCTATCGGTAGCGGGGACTTATTGTCAAGCTCCTCAATTGTTGGTCGGAGTTCCTCATGGAGTTCCAATGTTGGATCAACGACGACATCAACCCATTGTGAGATATCACATCTTAATATTCTCCTGATGATCCTAATATGAATGTATATGTAATTTTCTAGTCCCTCTGTTGTAATATTACTTACTTTATTTATTTTAGTGGCAGATTCCTTTCGCAATCGGAGTGGTGGAAATGGCTGGAAAGGTCCGTGAATTTTACATCTATCTTGCTAAGGCTGAAGGCGAAAGCCTATTACGAGGATCCACATACGACGGTAAAACGAGAGAAGCATGCCAGGCGGGAAAGCAAGCGCTACCCGGCCACGACCTGGACATGCTGAATCGTTGGCATACAGATCTTGTGGTGATTCTGACCTCTCTCTTTCTCTCATGCATGTTTGGAGTATATGATGGGACATGTAATCATTCCTAGCTAGATTAAGGTTCTACTAAGAGTAGTTTTATACTTCTATCGAGTATTTTGTATGGAGTTCTGCAACTGCTAATATATTTTGTAATAATTCCTATGTACTGGGAATTGTTCAGATTGAGTGAAGAATATGGCCTGCACTGCTAAATCTTTCAAAAGCTACTGAATCTCTCAAATGTGCTGATGTTCTATTATTAAAGTATTTTGTAGAACTAATACTCTTGTACTGGTACTTGTTTTGATCAATGGCAGTAGATTGTTTTGCTTTTCTTTTGAAACATGGCCTTCTCAATCTAGATGAGGCCTGGGCTTCTTGGGTTGCATATATGTTGGTCACACATGCATTGATGTAAGAACGAGGTATGCACACAAATACAGACTTAGTCCTCAGTCTTGCTTGCTCCAATGATAGAGTGTGTTTGGAGAAAAAGGGCAAACTCATCCCTTGCCCGTTAAACAAACAAAAAACATGCCCAATGTGGAGACTCCCACCGGCAACATTTCCTACTATGCCAAGATGCACCCATATACCAAATTAATGTGGGAATAGTACATTAACAATGATGTCGATATGGCCATGACCTTTTTTGGTCATCAGGGTTGAAACCTAATAATATTCATACATGGTGGGAAAATATGGTGTGGCTGGTTTCCAGAAGTTGTCAAATCCCATGGTTATCAGTTTCCTGGCAGGCTGTACACGTCACGTGATAGGATGCCATGCGTAAATATTTTTTTTTCTATTTTTCTTTATTACATGCGATTGTTTCAAAACGTGTTCAAAATTGTCAAGATACAAATTCTTAGCAGGAAGTTGAATTTGTCAAAACTCTCGATTGTTTTCGATATATTAACTACCTGATGCGTACCACCAAAAGCTTTTTGTAGAACTTCGATAGAAATCTACCACTTTCTAGAGCTTCTAGTTCAAATATGACATGATTTTGTTAATAGAGACATAAAGTCATTTGAGTGGTCCGAGTTAGCTCGGAAGCTTTGAAAACTCATAAAACTTGGGAATCATACATAAAACATTGTCCACTATCTCTGGAAACTTGGCTTGTGGCATTCAAAACCATGTTCTCTCTACTTTATGTGCATAGTATATTCATGGTGCTAGAGGCAACAATAATGGGATCTTCTATATGCTAGACATGACATAATCAAATGTACTGAAAGAGATCCAATGGTCAACAATGTCGGGTTTTGCCAATCTATATCCAAATGTCGATGTTCGAAGTTATTCGTACACTATATAGTGGTATGGAAATTGTGAAGTAACATAGTCATTTTTTGTTTTGAAAAGAAGTGTCAAGCACTATATAGTGGTATGGAAATTGTGTCACGTGCCTTTTACTAGTATGGATATGGATGATCAGTTGATGTGACTCTCGGCTTTGATTTCCTGGACATATAGGTTAAGGTCTACTACCTTTTTCTATTACTAGATGGACGCTAGCCAAATTCAAAATCTGAATCGAGTGGCAAAATCACCCACCGACCTTGAAGCATTTCCCGCCCCACCGATTCAAAATCTTTGAGCCAAAATCTCCCACCGGATAGTACCATTTTTCTATTATTATTAGCTGGACGCGGGCCAAATTCAAATCTCAATCGAGCGGCAATATCACACACCGACCTTGAAGCATTTCGCGCCCCTCTGTTTCAAAAACTTTTATCTTTAAATTTCCTGTTCTACCCATTGTTCAGACGATAGATGGGCACGCTAAAGTCAGTACCTCAAGGGCACGATCGTAATTATATTGCTATTCACCTATACTATGGTCCCGATTCGCACAGTTTTCCCCTGGCCCTCCCAAAAATCCCAAGCTCTTCTATCGCCTCCACAGCCACCGCGCGCATCGGCTTGATCTCTGGTCTTGTGCGTCGCCACAGAGCCGCTTCACCGACGCTCACCCACTGGATCTAGTTCACCGGGTCTCTCTGCCACTGCACCGGAGCTGCGGTGTCGTCCACCATGCCGATGGCATCATCGACTGCCCAAGCTCTGCTTCCTCGTCGCTGGTGGCGTCATCGACCGCCCAAGCTCTGCTTCCTCGCTGCCGAAAGCTACCCAACCGTACCGGATCCGCTTCATCGGTGTCCACCTAATGTGATATAGTTCAAGGAGTTCCATGTCCACCGCTCCAGACCAGCGGCACCACCGTCACCGTTCACTGCACCTGATCTGCCTCAGCGAGGCTCTCGTCCACCGTGTTCAAGTCGGCATCGACCGCCCAAGATCTGTTTCCGCGACACCAACAGCCACCACAACTGCAGCACCCTCGGTGACCTGGACGTCACCCGCACGGTACCGATGATGCTTAGATGTCTCTCTAACCAAGGTTAACCAAATCTGCAACCCATTTTTGTTTTGTCAGCAGTATAGCAGGTTCAAGCCTGTCACGGTGAACTGCATTTTTGTCATCGTGCTCGTACATACAAGTCAGTGGGCATGCCTGTTCTTCGTGCTAGTACATGCAAGATCATTAGACATGTTGGTTTGCATGCGCTGCTCTACAAATTTCAAGTCATGGACATGTCTGTTATTTTGTCATACACATGTTCTTAGCTACTCCATACAACAATAATTGCCTACTACCATGTAATTCTTGCAAAATCTGAAGTTAGCGAAAAATATTAGTGTGGATTCCCTACTCTACAGTTGCTGAATCTATCTGTTTCGTCCTGAGATTAGTTCCTGCTATTATTTCTTCCTTGGCATCGTTCTGCTATCTTGTAGTAGCCGTTTAAACTCTTCATACTAATTCGATTATAATTTTGTTGTTGCCATCTGCTTCTTCAAAATCTGCATCACTAACTATTTCCTTTTTCTTGCATATAGCTCAAAATGGAACAATGAACATGTTGGTTTGCATATCCTATTCTACAGGTTCACAAGGGATGCCATTAATTCCTTATCTAGTGCTGGTTCATCCTGACAACGGCATAACTGTCCTCTACTAAGTAGCTCACTCGTGGTTTGCATTCCTGCTCTAGACGTTCTCTTATGATGCCATTATAATTTCTATCTGGTTGATTCTTAGCTATGATAGTACATGCCAATGTGTAGCTCACCGCAAATTCTGAGTCACCCAATGACTATGCATTCCAGGAGATGCCACTACTTCCATATATATTTGCTGAAATGACCTCGCTTGTTTATATTTGCTGAAATTCTAAGAAACACTTTGTTTGATTACTCATTTCATTCTAGGCACACTTGTCTAATGCTTGTTTGTCCTGCTCTACAGGTTCACCAGCAATGCCATTATATCTTGCATCTGGTTCTGGGTCTAGTTCGTCCTAAGTCACGACATAACTATCCTCTACAATATATAGTTCATTCATGGTTTCATTTCTGCTCTACAAGTTCTCGTATGATGCGGTTATAATTTCTATCTGGTTCATTCTTTGCTATGATAGTAACTGCATGCCATTTTGTGTCTCAGCGCAAATTCCGAGTCACCCGACGTCTCTTGCATTTTAGGGTATAGAACTGCTTCCATATATATTTGTTGAAATGACCTGGCTAGTTTATTTTTGCTGAAATTCTATGCCACACACACACATTTTTTGATTATTCGTTTCACGGTAGGCACACTTGTTTAATGCATGCTTGCTTGTCCTGTTTGTTTGACGTGTTGGTCAATAATTGAACCATTGACCAGTTGTAAACTCTAGATCATAGCTCCTGCCATATCAGTCAAATGAGTAGTTTGTCTTGTTTGATGTATTAACTTGTTATTACTTAGTTTCAGGGTGCAATTATTGCTATCACCACCAAAGAGGGGGCTTCAAGATCATGTCTCCTCCAGTGTAGCTGTCACACTCAAAGGAAGATGCAGGTGATCAATTGAGGACTCTGCTATCAACTTGACAGTCAATTGAAATGCCGACTTTTCTTTCCCTTGATTTGATAATATGTAATAATTTTAAGAAGTTTGCAGCTGATGTAATATCTAGATAACTCGCGTAGGCCATGTATGCATTTAGTTGACGCCGTCCACATATGCGGTATTCGTTACGGTAACTACGCCAGGCAGGTTGATTAGGCAACAGTACCGTGTTTTGTTATTGGCTCGTCGTGTATTCGGCCGATGATGAATAGTAAAAAATGCTCGATTATATAAATGTTTTATGATATTGGCATGGGATTTAGAAAAGGCTGAAACTATAAAAGTCCATAAACGTAATGGGCCGACCTACAAGTTGTAACTGGACGTAACAGTAATAGGCCATAAGAGTAACAAGTCATAACTGTAACAGGCCATAACAGTAACATGCCTTAACAGTAGCAGGCCGTAACAGAAACAACCCATCGCTGTAACAAGCAAGAAACCATGAAATCCCAGAACAGTAATAGGCCAAAATAGTAGCCGGTCGCAACATTAATGGGCCGCAATAGTGAAAGGCTAGAATAGTGATAAGCCAGAACAATAACGGCCCGAGAAATTTCCAGGCTAGGGCAGTAACATGCCGACTAAATTACCAGACTAGAACAGTAAAGGACCGCTTGTGGCCCTGAACAGGTAAAGCCCGGAACAGTAACATGCCTAAATAGTAACGGGCCATCTCAGACAAGGGCTGTCAGTAGGCCGCCTACGATGGGCTGTGATAAACAGTGATTGGTCGCCCGCATGCCTTAAATGTACAGGAGCGACTTGGCGCAGGCTGCTAATGGGCCGCATAGTGTTGGACCATCATGGGCCTTCTTTAGGCCGAAATAGTATTGGGCCTGAAAGTTCGTGGGCCGCTCCTAGCTGCAACTTTGGGCCCATTTCAAACAGTATAGGACAAAATAGTAACGAACCATCTTCTTATTGGGCTCCCTTAATGGGCTGGCCTAGTTAGAATTTAGCAGGCCTTGGCTGGGCCTGGCTTCTGCCATGGTTTCTATGGTCGTTAACGGTGGTAACTAGCCGCTCATGGTGGCTGCCACATGGCAGTTTGCATGACGTCAGCAGTCAACAAGGATGGCGAACAGATCTACGACGGAACAAGTTTTCGTGGCTGAAGGTTGCGATCCGCCATGGTCAGGAAAAAAACCGTGGTAGATTCATTTGTGACGGGGCTTTTACCACAATGGCCATCTATTGTAGAAGACTTTTTAGCCACAAAAAACGGGCCTTCAACCATGAAAATCGTCCGCTGTAAAAGGTGTAGTGAAAGCCACCATGGTAACTCCTCCTACCACTATCCCTCCTCCTATTAATACATCCTCGTATGATGATGATATGAGTATAAAGATGAAGAAGGACATAGTGGAATCCACTAGTTGCTTGGATAACTTAGAAGGAGAAGCCAAGATGTGTGTTAAGGATCTTATGAGGCAACTAGGTGAAGCACGTGATATCATTGATAAGAGGGATGGTTCCATCTTCGAGATGTTTGGGCATGCTCGGGAGGCTGCAATGGAGATTGCCGCCTTGACCGGTGCTCTTGAGGAAGAGCAAAGTAAAAGTGTTACTATTGAGGGAACCTATATTTCCCATGAAGAATCTTTCAACTTGAATATCTCTAAATTTGTTAAAGAACGTGACCACGATCTTGCTTCAGCTAATGTTCTTAAAAAGGAAAAGCTCGAGTTTGGGGTTGGTCATGATAGACTAAGTGAAGGCTTTGAGAAACTCAAGAAGGAATATGAGGCCTTATTGAGCAAATTCTCTATTCTTTCAAAGTCACATGAACAACTTCAAACTCAAGTGACAAAAGATGTTTCAGCCTTGTCAACTATTATTGCTTCATGTTCTACTAACCTTTGTTGTGAGCATGAAGATATTCTCGAGGAGAATAAGAGGTTGAAATCTACAATTGAGAAAGGCCTTGTCTCATGCATGTAGGGTGACAAAAGCCTAAATGATCTCTTGAGTAATCAAAGAGACAATGTGACTAGAGAAGGACTTGGATTTGCATCCAAGTCAAAGAAGAAAAGCAAGGGCAACAAGAAGGAGAAGAACAACGTGCCCACTCCCCATTCCAAAATTATTACCTTTCTGAAGGAGGGGGAGAAGGCAAAAGAGAAGGAACCAAGTGTCATTAAGAGTGGTGATGAACCCTCTCATAATGATTTTGTGGGAAAATATAACCCATCCTATGTTCTTATGAAATCTTATGATGGCCATGCCTATATTAAATATGTAGGCACCTCTTATGGTGATGATTACCATCGGGCCATTTGGGTTCCTAGGATAGGGGCTACCGGGCTGCGGTACCAAAGTTCGAGGGCGAGTGCACCACGGTACCTAAGTTGCCTGAAATTGCCGCGTTTCGAAATGTTGGGCCACCAACTACCGAGAGGGGACATTTCGATGCAAACTCATCTCACCCCTACCAAATCCAAACATGCCGTGAAACTGCCCCGTGAAGTAGACGGTCGGGACCCTCATGTCAGTAATATTTCTGTGACGTGAGTGCCAACGCGGCAACCACGTAGGCGAAACGAGAGACTAAAGGAGCACGGTGTGTTGACCAAATTCATAAATCCACTCCCTCCCTCCCTTCGCATGAACCCTAGCACCGGCGGCGTCGAAATCCCCTCTCCAACTAGAATGATCTCTTCGGGCATTTGAATTCCAGCGCCAAGTTGTTGCACCTACTCGCTGCTACCAAGCTCTAATGCCGAATGTCGTGCCAGCCGTTGCAACGATCTAGCCCGCCTCTACCGCTGATGAGTTGAGCAGCGCGAAGGATGGCAGATCCATTTGCCGAGGAAGTACTTCTGGCTAATTGCGGGTGAGATACTCTTCTCTTTGCTATTCGCACTACCTATAACTGCTAGCTGGCTATTGGCATTACAGAGATATATCGAACATAAAATTGTTTGCTAGCACGATGCTGACAAACAATTCTTATCTTTTGTCTCCAATTTTCTGTCAACTAGGATCTTCGCTGAACCCAAATACACAATTCTGGTGGCCATCTGCGGCTACCTCATTAAATTAGCACATGGGAAGAGCACGTGGAAACAAGCTCAGAATCTGAAGATGGAAGTAGCGCCTGTGCAGTTATGCACTATCCCTGGTTTGGTTGCTGCTATGCGTGAACTTGCTGAAATGAGGCCAGAGAAGACTACACGGTTCAACATCGTTGATGAACGAGGCTTCAAGGTTCTTATAGCGTGTGATAGTCAGCTAATTGGGTTGATGAAACAACATGTTAGGCTTTGCGTGGTTATGCTTGTGTGTAACATACTGGATGAGGAAGCTCCTACTACTGGGAGTCGCCCAGCTATTATTGGACAGGGAGGTCTAACTCAAACCCCTGCTATTGTTGAGCAAAATGTGGTTCCTTGTCCGCAACATGCTTCTGTCAGGCAACCTCCTTGTAGGAGTCCCCGTATTACCGTTGTGGAAAACTCTGCTCTGGAATCTGCTGGTAATGGTCGTCCCCATCCCCATGCCAGTGTTGCTGCGGCTGCTGCTCACCCAATCCATGTCGTTGTCTGCCCCGCTATTGTTGCCAAGACCACCGCCTTGTGTGCTGCTCCTCCTCGAAATCATCCTCAAGTTGTGTGAACCCATGCTCTGGAATCTGCTGGTACTGGCCGTCCTCGTGTTGTTGTTGATCTGGACGCTGTTGACCCAATCCCTGCTGATGTTGAGCAAACTAAGGCTTCCGGAGGCTGCTCCACTGTTGTTGCAAAGACTGATGCCTTGTCTCCTCCTCGAACCCGTGCTCGGGTTCAGCGAGCTGCTGGTCTGGAGCTAGCTCATGGTCTGGACTCTGCTAGCACTCGAAACACTGCATTGTGGGAACTGCTCCTGATCGTCGATGTGGCATGCCAGCAGCTGATCCTATGGTGGCTGCCGTTAGAAGGGGCCCTACCTGACCACCATGTAATGTAGCCCCCGCTGCTAAGGGCCCTCGCCTTGCTCCTAGTCCTGGTACTTCCATCGAGGTTGATCCAGCTAACGATGACGTTGGTGATGGCGGCGGTGGCATTGGGGCTGGGTCTGATGGTGCCGCTCCATCTCTCGAAACCTCTCGGAGGTTTCTATCCTTAAGAACCTGATGATGGCAAAGTAATTGTTCGTATCGGTGTCGCGGATTATACTGCAAAATTAGATGATGGCACAGAAAAATTCTATGACGAGTTTGATGTAATCCTTGGCAGATACGACCCTGAAGTGGTAGAGTTATCTGACCTGATGGCATCGTTACGTGTGAAGGTGTTGTGGGGGTCCTCCCAGGAAGCACGTTTGTTATATTATGGTTACAGGAGCAAAAAGGCTATAGAAGTGAAAGATACCAGGGATTTAGTCGTACCGTTTACAAGGAAACATTATAGAGGTGAAGTTTACTTCCACTTGGTAGTGCTCACGGTTGGAGAGGAATTAGAACTCGGCAATAGAGATGATGGAATTTTAGAAGGCATGCGTGACCTGATCCATGGCATCACTGGGGCTGGTGCGACTGAGGGTAGCTTCGAACAGAGGAGAGTCTTATAGAGGAGCGGCATAAAGACGAGCAGGAAGAGCATCCCTAGAAAGGGCACCCCGAAGAAGAACGTCACCAAGGAGACCATGCCAGAGAAGAGGATGCCCAAGAGTCGCACGACAAAAGGCACCACGCTGCAGAGTACACCCTTGAGATCCAGTCAAAATGCCACACCAAACGGTAGCAGCAAAAATGCTAAGAGGGCTAGCACGGTGGTGAACACTCCCAGGAGTGGTAGCAAAGAGGCGAAGATGGCCAGCACGGAGGCTACCACACCCAGTGGGGGCATAAAAAATACTAATTTGGAACAGAACATGCCGCTGTCAGGGAATTATGCCAGCACGAAGGAGAACACGCCCAATAGTAGCAGCAAAAGGGCTAATTTGGAGCAGAACACGCCGCTGAGGTTAAGCAATAATGCCAGCATGAAGGAGAAGACACCCAATAGTAGAAGCAAAAGGGCTAATTTGGAGAGGAACACGCCGCTAGGGTCAGGCAATAATGCCAGCACGAAGGAGAACACACCCAATAGTAGCAGCAAAAGGGCTAATTCGAAGAAGAACACGCCGCAGAGGTCAGGCAATAATGCCAGCACCTTGGAGCCAACACCCGTGAGGGGAGGTAGTAAGGAGATCACACCCAAGAGCGGTAGCAAAAATCCTAGTTCGATGGGGAATGGAACGCGGATGTCAAGCCCTACTGATACCATCAGGAAAGATTACATCAAGAAGGAGGATGTACACATCAAGAGCAAGAGGGTTCTGTACACTCAAGATGAAATTGATTCTGACTGATGTTTGTCCACTGAAGTACCTGGGATGCTTGCAAATGTAAGACCACCCCATGTGGTTGCAGTAGAACCAACCGAGTGTCTTGGAGAAAACAGAGTTGCCGGTGAGGTGGATTGGGGCAATGTTCCTATCCATCCGGGTGGAGACGATGGTGCAGCCCCACCCATGGGAGTCAATATGATGTGTGCAGTACTAGGCATTAGAGACGATGGCTTGGATTCTGAATCAGATGAAGAAGAAGGTACTATAGAGGATCAAGAATCTGGTGATGATGAAATAGATGAGGAACTTAACGATGAGGCTGGTATTCTAGTCGATGATTTGGGTGTTGAAGTAGAAGAAATGAAACATGACCACGAGTATCCTATAATTTCGGTCGGCACCGAATTCAGGAGCATGCATGAGTTCAGGATGTCGTTCCGGCATTTTTGTATCAAGGGGGAGTTCGACGTTTATTGACTGAAGAACACTGCCCAGAGGTATGAGGCCGTTTGCAAGTAAACGTGGATGAATGGACGGGCCGAGGTACATTGTCCATGGAGGATCACATCAAGAGCCTTACCTGCGTCGAATGCAATTAGGGTACCGGGGCAATGAATGCAGCAAACCATTAGAACTCTCTCTCTCTTTCCACTCTATAACTACAATTGATGTGTGATATCTTTCTGGCAACTAGTCGACTCCGCTTATCTTTTAAATGAGTCTGTGTTGTAGGTGAACAAAATGGGCCCTCCACACATGTGTCCGACAGGCAGCAAACTGAAATCCTCAATGGCTGATACGGAGTGGGTGGCTATGCAATCTATGTCCATACTAAAGGATAACCCTAAGGAGACCGCGAAGAATATTCAGACTAGCCTCGGTTCTAAATACAACATTGTCCTTCTATATTACACGGTTTGGAAAGGTAAAGAGAAAGCTCTAGGGGTCTTGCACGGGGATTGGACCAATAGCTTCAGGATGTTGTACAACTCCAAGGCGGAGGTACAAGCTAGGTGTCCGGGGAGTGTTGTGGAGGTTGACACCGAATCAGAAGGTGGTAAAATATATTTCAAAAGATTTTTCATGGCGCTTAAACCTTGCATCTAGGGATTCAAGGATGGCTGTAGGCCGTATCTGAGTGTAGACAGCACTGTCCTAACTGGCAAATGGAAAGGCTGCCTGCCATCTGCCACAGCACTTGATGGTCACAACTGGATGTTCCCAGTGGCATTCTGGCTGTTTGAAATAGAAAGGGGGGAAAACTGGGTCTGGTTTATGAGGCAGCTCAGGAGATCAATAGGCCACATGGATCCATTGGCTATATTCACGGATGCATGCAAAGGGCTGACGAATGCAGTGAAGGAAGTGTTCCCGCGAGCTGAAGGTAGAGAATGCCCTGCCCATATGATGCTCAACTTGTACTCACACTACGCACGCAGCGTATTTTGTTACATGTTTCCTGCTGCTAGAGTTTACAAACCTAGTAGCAGCGAATATTTCATGAGCAAGATTTTTGCCGAAGCCCTTGAACTTCTAGAGTACTTAGCCATCCATCATTCGCAGCTATGGAAGAGGAGTCAATTCAACCCTGACATCAAAGTTGATTACATAAACAACAACCTTGCAGAATGCCTGAATAACTGGGTGAAGGACATAAAAGTGTGTCATGTTCATATCTTGATGGACAGCATACGTGGTATGATTATGAAGCTATTAAATATAAGGAGAGAGATCGGTAGGAGACTTAGAGGACATATGCTACCACCAGTTGTACATCAACTGCACAAGAGAAGCCGAGGACTTGCTCATCTTAAGGTTCTCCCGTCAACCAGCAGAAGCTGTGAGGTGGTCGATATGTCCAAGAGTGGCAAAAGGGATGTTGTGAACATCCAGCTGTGAGAATGCACCTGCTTAGAGTGGTAGCATACCGGGAAACATTGCGACCACGCCTTGGCCTTCTTGGTGAAGAAAAGAACTCTACCACATTTGGATCAGTATTTGTCAGACTACTACTCTATGGAAAAGTTCAGAGCTGCGTACGCTGGATCCGTCGAGCTATGTACAGACCCATCTCAGTGGCCTCAAGTCCAACTGTCTTTCGAGCTTTGACAGCCAGTTACAAAAAGGGCCAGAGGAAGACCCCAGGTGAATAGGTTTAAGAATTTTCTCGAGAAGAAGGGTTCGACTTTCTGTGCTACAAAGAAGGGCAAAAACAGATGTAAGACCTGCCATCTTATAGGCCATAGAGCAGCTGGATGTCCCCTTAATGCTCCCAAACCTAGGTATGAGATGGTACATTCACACAAAAAATTGTTTATAGTCTGTAGATATAAGGTAGTAATCCATGTACTGTTTTTTTACAGGAAGCGCAAGGTAAGAAACAAGACAGCCGACTCAGTGATTTTGCTGCGGGAAGAAAACCAAAATGAGTGGAGTGATGATGCCGGACAAGATTCTGGTGCTGATTGGCCTGACTTCCCTTGGCCTGGAGATGCAGGGTACGTGAAGGTTAGAAAATTGGCACCCAGGAAGAGGAAGAAGGCAGGAGATGAAGAAGCCAGTGGACGTGAAGGAAAGAGGAAGAAAGTTGGCACCCAAGTAGAGAAAGAGGGTCGCAGTGTAGCGGCCTAATGATGTATTGAACTTGAACCTATATATGTAGTTTGGTTAAACTTTGGAGCTGTGTGCGTGGAACTTGTCGGGCGAAACAATCTGCCTCCCGTACTCGGAGTAAAATGTATCGCGACTTTAGGATTGGATACGGCCGAGGCCACTAGTTGAATCCAAAATTGTGACTATGTCACTACTATCTGAACAATCGCAATAGCTGAGCGGTTAAATCCTCTCCAAAATCGATGGGTGTTAGTGGCACAGACATGAATTATTTATAGGCGCTTAATAAATCCCTGCTATTGGCATTACACTTAAGATAAGTTTCTAGGCTGAAAAACAATTTCTTAAGCTGGCTGCTACACTCCACGAAGCAGCAACTTATTTTAGCTACTAGACAACGACATGGCAACATAAACTACAAATGCAATAGATAATGCCCAGATAATGAGGAAATTGTTTCCACTATCTGGCCTAATCTTGAGCCCGTCTGTCTCACCACCTCCCTACCCTTGCCTCCCTTGCACCTGGCAAAGCTCCCGGATCTCTCGCTCCATCGCACGAATCTCCTCTTTCTTGTCCCACACAGCATCCTGAACAAGCTCTCTGTGAAAACCTATCAGTGGCTTTTCGATCCACACAAACTTGTCACAGCCAGTCACCCTCCCTTCCCACGTAGTAGATCGAAGGAAACAAAAAAATAATTACATTACGCTTTCCGGATCCGGGTTACCATTGTACCGATAGTAGGAACTTACCGCTCTAATGCTACAGTTGCTGAATTTTCCTGCAGTATTTTCGTCGGTCCATGAAATCCATCTCGGCATCTTCTCACCGCACAAACACAACATATCCGGGTAGTAATCATAGGGCACCCTCCGGTAACTGATGGGGGCACCCGCCTGACGGCGTTGAGCCGACCCTGATTCCGCTCGAGACGAACTGCATCAGCTGCGAGCCATGAGCAAGGGGAGCGAGGGCAGAGGAAAGAGGAGCCTTTGGATGTCAGGGTAGTGTTGAAGCGTGATTTATCCCTACTTAATAACTCGGGCAAAATCCTACCGTCCACATTCGGCTGATAGGTGGGGGCCTAGTGTGTGGACTTGTCAACCAAACCTCGTGACTTCGTGGTTCAAAAGCCCTCTCGCGCGCATTGGACGAATTTTTTTGGCACCTTGCGCGCGTACATATATCACTAGGAGGCCTTGCTCAGGAACCAGATACGCCTGGCCCACAATCTTACTCCCTCCTAGGAACTTGTCATGGCTCGCGCCGGCAGATCCATCCGCTCCACCGCTTCCGGTAGGGCTCGCCGCGGCGGATCCACCCCAAGATCCTACCGTCGCAGTATCAAAAGGCCAGGGTTTCTTGAGAGGAACGACGATGCTACGTATGCGAGCTCGGCCCCTCCTACCTGTAGAAGGACTGATGCGGTGTCGAGCTCGAGTAGGAGCCGCCAGGCGCGACGGCGCTCGGTCCACGCCAACCCCGTCACCTTCATCATTTTCGATTTTGATGTGGAGGATGACGGGGACGAAGCTATGCAGAATGCCATTGTTGCCTCCTTGGCGAAGGGCAAGCCACGGGCGGGAGTGGATGTCGCTGGGAAGGGCACAGCAGTGTCACCAATCGAGTGGACTCCAACAACAGCGGTGTGATGTGGGTTTAGATGTTGTTTAGGATGGTTGCAATTTCGGTTGTGTTTAATGCGAGTACAATTATAGCAATGGGTTTGTCGAGCTATATTGAGAAATATGTGCAATAGCAGCGTGTGAGTGATTCCACTTTTGTGTCTGTGCCATTTGCATGTTGCATTATCAACGTAGATTACTTGTAAACAATCCAACGAAAATCAGATTACAACCATCGGACAGGAGTGGCAGGATGGAAGAGAAGTTGGGACAGTGGCTTCGAGGGGAAGGAAGAGGAGGGGGCATGACACTGGCAGGTGGGCCCTCGGAACACGTGACACTGACATGCGGGAGCGGGAGCACACTTTATTGCTGGTCTGTCCAGAGCAAGTGGACTTTGCAACGTGACAACAGCAAGCTGATTGGACCAAGATAATAACTCGTCGAATTATTAAGGATTACTGAAAACTACAATTGGGGTACATTCGCACAACACATATGCTCTAAGCACCTGAGAAGCATTGCTTAAGTCTAACAGTAATGACAGCACAAGTACTACATTTCCCTGTAGGTCTTCTCGATACAAATGTAGAAATGCATCTGCCTGTTCGGTCCAGCACCGACAAGGTACTGAGATGGCACGCATAGGAACGACGTTAGGTCCACGTACTCCACCTCCCGCGGCGTCGGGTAGCTTGACACCTCGGCTAGCACAAGAATGCTATCCGACGACGGCGGCTGGGCGTTCTCCCACATGCGCACCGTGTATACGGGCCAGGCGCACGAGACCGACCTGACGCATACGGCACACACGATGGTGGGCCCGGCTCTGGTTCCCGGAACACCAGCGGTGATGGTCAGGACAAAAACAGAGCCGCCCCCCTGGAAAAATTAGCCGGTGGCGTGCCGAGTCAGTGAACGGCACCTGATCTTGGAGAAGTTGGGCTTGCCCGTACGAGATCCTAATCACATCGATCAAGTCCCCCTCTACAAGGTGAATGACGAGCTCTGCCGGCGGGCCGGTGTTGTTGCAGCACGGCTCCGTGCAGGAGCACGCGCCGTGCAGGCACGTGAGCTCGTGGAGCGGGAGCTCGTGGTAGGAGTATCATCGAAAGCATCCTGGGTGGGAGCACACTAGCGGGAAAGTTGTTGCGAAGTTGCGCGCGAGGATCTCCAGATTCTTGGTCTGCAGCATCTGCCACATCTGAAGTTCGTCGAGAAATCGGAAAAAAGATCAGCAGTTAGATTGGCGAATAGCGGGAATATGTAGGATAAGTTCAAAAGCTTGTAAAATGATTTCTTAGCATGAAGGTAGCGACCCGAGAATTGGCGGATGTCGTCGGCTTGTGGCTATGACAGGATGGCAGTGAAGTGGGGAAAGTGGCTTCGAGGGGAAGAAAGAGAAGTACGGGGAGGAAGAGAAGTAACGGGAACGTGACACTGGGATATGGCCCACTGAACTCGTGAGTCGTGACACTGACAACATGCCAGTTTGTCCAGAGAAAGCGTGGCCAATCATGCCGCAGAACAGCCTACTCGAGGATAGCTCTCACGAAGACCATCCCAATCGTCCAAGCGCCCCAATCAAACGGTATGTAACAATCATCAAGCAGAACAACTGTGTTATGGCGTGCCTTCTAGAAGACTCAGTCCAACGGTGGAACCATTGGGGGGCTAAGGTTAGGGCTCTCCTAAAACACACATGCAATTACCACTGGTTGATCCATATGTGGTTCGCAGAAAAGAACACACATGCAATCTACACTGGTGGATCCGTAAGTGGTTTGTGGAAAGAACAGACATGCAAAGACACGTGTTGATCCACGTGTGGTTTGTAGAAAGAACACACATGCAATGACACTGGTTGATCCATATGTGGTTTGTGGAAAGAACACACATGCAATGACACTAGTTGATCCATATGTGGTTTGTGGAAAAGAACACACATGCAATCTACACTGGTGGATCCATAAGTGGTTTGTGGAAAGAACACACATGCAAAGACACTGGTTGATCCATGTGTGCTTTGTGAAAAGAACACACATGCAATTACACTAGTTGATCCATATGTGGTTTTTGGATAGAACACACGTGCAATGACACCGGTTGATCCATGTGTGGTTTGTGCATAGAACACACATGCAATGACTCTAGTGGGCCATATGTGGTTCATGTCAAGAACACACATGCAATGCCATTTGTGGATCCATGTGTGGTTTGTGGAAAGAAAACACATGGAATGACTCTAGGGGGTCCACATGTGGTTTGTGAAAAGAACACACATGCAATGACCACTTGTTGATCCATAAGTGGTTTGTGGAAAGAACACACATGCAATGACTCTAGTGGCTCCATATGTGGTTCATGTCAAGAACACACATGCAATGACTCTAGTGGGTCCACATGTCGTTTGTGAAAAGAACACACATGCAATGACCACTGGTTGATCCATATGTGGTTTGTGGAGAAGAACAGACATGCAATGAACACTAGTGGATCCATAAGTGGTTTGTGGAAAGAACACACATGCAAAGACACTGGTTGATCCATGTGTGGTTTGTGGAAAGAACACACATGCAATGACACTGGTTGATCCATATGTGGTTTATGGAAAGAACACACGTGCAATGACACCGGTTGATCCATGTGTGATTTGTGGATAGAACACACATGCAATGACTCTAGTGGGTCCATAAGTGGTTCATGTCAGGAACACACATGCAATGCCATTGGTGGTTCCATGTGTGGTTTGTGGAAAGAACACACATGCAATGATTCTAGTGGGTCCATATGTGGTTTAAGAAAAGAACACATTTGCAATGACCACTGGTTGATCCATATGTGGTTTGTGGAAAGAACACACATGCAATGACACTGCTTGATCCATGTGTGGTTTGTGGAAAGAACACACATGCAATGACTCTAGTGCTAGTTTTAGTATAAGAACACACATGCAATGACTCTAATGGATCCATATGTGGTTTGTGGAAAATAACACACATGGAATGACCACTGGTTGATCCATGTGTGGTTTGTGGAAAGAACACACATGCAATGACTCTAGTGGGTCCATATGTGGTTCATGTCAGGAACACACATGCAATAAAACAATAGTGGATCCATATGTGGTTCACGACAGGAACACACATGCAGTGAACACTGGTGGATCCATAAGTGCTTTGTGGAAAGAACACACATGCAGTGACACTGGTGGATCCATGTGTGGTTTGTGAAAAGAACATACATGCAATGAGTCTAGTGCTGGTTTTAGAATAAGAACATACATGCAATGACTCTAGTGGGTCCACATGTGATTTGTGAAAAGAACATACATGCAATGACCACTAGTTGATCCATAAGTGGTTTGTGGAAAAGAACACACATGCAATGAACACTGGTGGATCCATAAGTGGTTTGTGGAAAGAACACACATGTAGTGAACACTGGTGGATCCATATGTGGTTTGTGAAAAGAACACACATCCAATGACTCTAGTGGGTCCATATGTGGTTCATGTCAGGAACAGACATGGACTAAACACTGGTGGATCCATATGTGGTTCATGTCAGGAACGCACATGCAGTGAACACTAGTGGATCCATAAGTGGTTTGTGGAAAGAACACACATGCAGTGAACACTGGTGGATCCATATTTGGTTTGTGGAAAGAACACATATGCAATGACTCTGGTGCTGGTTTTAGTATAAGAATACACAAGCAATGACTCTAGTGGGTCCATATGTGATTTGTGAAAAGAACACACATGCAATGCCACTGGTTGATACATATGTGGTTTGTGGAAAGAACACACATGCAATGACATTGGTTAATCCATATGTGGTTTGTGGAAATAACACACATGCAAGGACTCTAATGGATCCATATGTGGTTTGTGGAAAAGAACACACATGCAATGAACACTGTGGGATCCATAAGTGGTTTGTGGAAAGAACACACATGCAGTGAACACTGGTTGATCCATATGTGGTTTGTGAAAAGAACACACATGCAATGCCATTGGTTATTCCATATGTGGTTTGTGGATAGAACACAAATGCAATGACACTGGTTGATCCATGTGTGGTTTGTGGAAAGAACGCACATGCAATGACTCTAGTGGGTCCATATGTGGTTCATGTCAGGAACACACATGCAATGACTCTAGTGGGTCCACATGTGGTTTGTGAAAAGAACACGCATGCAATCACCACTTGTTGATCCATATGTGGTTTGTGGAGAAGAACACACATGCAATTAACACTGGTGGATCCATAAGTGGTTTGTGGAAAGAACACACATGCAAAGACACTGGTTGATTCATGTGTGGTTTGTGGAAAGAACACACATGGAATGACACTGGTTGATCCATATGTGGTTTGTGGAAAGAACACACGTGGAATGCCACCGGTTGATCCATGTGTGGTTTGTGGATAGAACACACATGCAATGACTCTAGTGGGTCCATATGTGGTTCCTATTAGGAACACACATGCAATGCCATTGGTGGTTCCATGTGTGGTTTGTGGAAAGAACACACATGCAATGACTCTAATGTGTCCATATGTGGTTTTTGAAAAGAACACACTTGCAAAGACCACTGGTTGATCCATATGTGGTTTATGGAAAAAACACACATGCAATGACACTGCTTGGTCCATGTGTGGTTTGTGGAAAGAACACACATGCAATGACTCTAGTGCTAGTTTTAGTATAAGAAGACACATGCAATGACTCTAATGGATCCATATGTGGTTTGTGGAAAAGAACACACATGCAATGACCACTGGTTGATCCATGTGTGGTTTGTGGAAAGAACACACATGCAATGACTCTAGTGGGTCCATATGTGGTTCATGTCAGGAACACACATGCAATGAACACTGGTGGATCCATATGTGGTTCACGTCAGGAACACACATCCAGTGAACACTGGTGGATCCATAAGTGCTTTGTGGAAAGAACACACATGCAGTGACACTGGTGGATCCTTGTGTGGTTTGTGAAAAGAACACACATGCAATGAGTCTAGTGCTGGTTTTAGTATAAGAACACACATGCAATGACTCTAGTGGGTCCACATGTGGTTTGTGAAAAGATCACACATGCAATGACCACTGGTTGATCCGTAACTGGTTTGTGGAAAAGAACACACATGCAATGAACACTGGTGGATCCATAAGTGGTTTGTGGAAAGAACACACATGTAGTGAACACTGGTGGATCCATATGTGGTTTGTGAAAAGAACACACATCCAATGACTCTAGTGGGTCCATATATGGTTCATGTCAGGACCACACATGGACTAAACACTGGTGGATCCATATGTGGTTCACGCCAGGAACGCACATGCAGTGAACACTGGTGGATCCATTGGTGGTTTGTGGAAAGAACACACATGCAGTGAACACTGGTGGATCCATATTTGGTTTGTGGAAAGAACACATATGCAATGACTCTAGTGCTGGTTTTAGTATAAGAACACACAAGCAATGACTCTAGTGGGTCCAGATGTGATTTGTGAAAAGAACACACTTGTAATGCCACTTGTTGATCCATATGTGGTTTGTGGAAAGAACACACATGCAATGACATTGGTTAATCCATGTGTGGTTTGTGGAAATAACACACATGCAATGACTCTAATGGATCCATATGTGGTTTGTGGAAAAGAACACACATGCAATGAACACTATGGGATCCATAAGTGGTTTGTGGAAAGAACACACATGCAGTGAACACTGGTTTATCCATATGTGGTTTGTGAAAAGAACACACATGCAATGTCATTGGTTGATCCATATGTGGTTTGTGGATAGAACACAAATGCAATGACACTGGTTGATCCATGTGTGGTTTGTGGAAAGAACGCACATGCAATGACTCTAGTGGCTCCATATGTAGTTCATGTTAGGAACAGACATGCAATGACTCTAGTGGGTCCACATGTGGTTTGTGAAAAGAAAACACATGCAATCACCACTTGTTGATCCATATGTGGTTTGTGGAGAAGAACACACATGCAATGAACACTAGTGGATCCATAAGTGGTTTTGGAAAGGACACACATGCAAAGACACTAGTTGATCCATGTGTGGTTTGTGGAAAGAACACACATGCAATGACATTGGTTGATCCATATGTGGTTTGTGGAAAGAACACACGTGGAATGACACCGGTTGATCCATGTGTGGTTTGTGGATAGAACACACATGCAATGACTCTAGTGGGTCCATATGTGGTTCCTGTTAGGAACACACATGCAATGCCATTGCTGGTTCCATGTGTGGTTCGTGGAAAGAACACACATGCAATGACTCTAATGGGTCCATATGTGGTTTGTGAAAAGAACACACTTGCAATCACCACTGGTTGATCCATATGTGGTTTATGGAAAGAACACACATGCAATGACACTGCTTGGTCCATGTGTGGTTTGTGGAAAGAACACACATGCAATGACTCTAGTGCTAGTTTTAGTATAAGAACGCACATGCAATGACTCTAATGGATCCATATGTGGTTTGTGGAAAAGAACACACATGCAATGACCACTGGTTGATCCATGTGTGGTTTGTGGAAAGAACACACATGAAATGACTCTAGTGGGTCCATATGTGGTTCATGTCAGGAACACACATGCAATGACTCTAGTGGGTCCACATGTGGTTTGTGAAAAGGACACGCATGCAATGACCACTGGTTGATCCATATGTGGTTTTTGGAGAAGAACACACATGCAATGAACACTGGTGGATCCATAAGTGGTTTGTGGAAAGAACACACATCCAATCACTCTAGTGGGTCCATATGTGGTTCATGTCAGGAACACACATGTAGTGAACACTGGTGGATCCATATGTGGTTCACGTTAGGAACACACATGGAGTGAACACTGGTGGATCCATAAGTGGTTTGTGGAAAGAACACACATGCAGTGACACTGGTGGATCCATGTGTGGTTTGTGAAAAGAACACACATGCAATGAGTCTATTGTTGGTTTTAGTATAAGAACACACATGCAATGACTCTAGTGGGTCCACATGTGGTTTGTGAAAAGAACACACATGCAATGACCACTGGTTGATCCATAAGTGGTTTGTGGAAAAGAATACACATGCAATGAACACTGGTGGATCAATAAGTAGTCTATAGAAAGAACACACATGCAGTGAACACTAGTGGATCGATATGTGGTTTGTAAAAATAACACACATCCAATGACTCTAGTGGGTCCATATGTGGTTCATGTCAGGAACACACATGGAGTGAACACCGGTGGATCCATAAGTGGTTTGTGGGAAAGAACATACATGCAATAAACACTGGTGGATCCATAAGTAGTTTGTGGAAAGAACACATATGAAGTGAACACTGGTGGATCGATATGTGGTTTGTGAAAAGAACACACATCCAATGAATCTAGTGGGTCCATATGTGGTTCATGTCAGGAACACACATGGAGTGAACACCGATGGATCCATATGTGGTTCATGTCAGGAACGCACATGCAGTGAACACTGGTGGATCCATAAGTGGTTTGTGGAAAGAACACTCATGTAGTGAACACTTGTGGATCCATATGTGGTTTGTGGAAAAAACACAAATGCAATGACTCTAGTGCTGGTTTTAGTATAAGAACGCACATGCAATGACTCTAGTGGGTCCATATGTAATTTGTGAAAAGAACACACATGCAATGCCACTGGTTGATCCATACGTGGTTTGTGGAAAGAACACATATGCAATGTCAATGGTTAATCCATGTGTGGTTTGTGGAAATAACACACATGCAATGACTCTAATGGATCCATATGTGGTTTGTGGAAAAGAACACACATGCAATGAACACTAGTGGATCCATAAGTGGTTTGTGGAAAGAACACACATGCAGTGAACACTGGTTGATCCATATGTTGTTTGTGAAAAGAACACACATGCAATGCCATTAGTTGATCCATATGTGGTTTGTGGATAGAACACACATGCAATGACACTGGTTGATCCATGTGTGGTTTGTGGAAAGAACACACATGCAATGACTCTAGTGGGTCCATATGTGGTTCATATCAGGAACACACATGCAATGACTCTAGTGGGTCCACATGTGGTTTGTGAAAAGAACACACATCCAATGACCACTGGTTGATCCATATGTGGTTTGTGGAGAAGAACACACATGCAATGAACACTGGTGGATCCATAAGTGGTTTGTGGAAAGAACACACATGCAAAGACACTGGTTGATCCATGAGTGGTTTGTGGAAAGAACACACATGCAATGACACTGGTTGATCCATATGTGGTTTGTGGAAAGAACACACGTGCAATGACACCGGTTGATCCATGTGTGGTTTGTGGATAGAACACACATGCAATGATTCTAGTAGGTACATATGTGGTTCATGTCAGGAACACACATGCAATGCCATTGGTGGATCCATGTGTGGTTTGTGGAAAGAACACACATGCAATGACTCTAGTGGGTCCATATGTCGTTTGTGAAAAGAACACACATGCAATGACCACTGGTTGATCCATATGTGGTTTGTGGAAAGAACACACATGCAATGACACTACTTGATCCATGTGTGGTTTGTGGAAAGAACACACATGCAATGACTCTAGTGCTAGTTTTAGTATAAGAACACACATGCAATGACTCTAATGGATCCATAAGTGGTTTGTGGAAATAAAACACATGCAATGACTCTAATGTTGGTTTTAGTATAAGAACACATATGGATCCATATGTGGTTTGTGGAAAAGAACACACATGCAATGACCACTGGTTGATCCATGTGTGGTTTGTGGAAAGAACACACATGCAATGACTCTAATGCTAGTTTTAGTATAAGAACACACATGCAATGACCACTGGTTGATCCATAAGTGGTTTGCGGAAAAGAACACACAAGCAATGACCACTGGTTGATCCATAAGTGGTTTGTGGAAAGAACACACATGCAGTGAACACTGGTTGATCCATGTGTGGTTTGTGAAAATAACACACATGCAATGTCATTGGTTGATCCATATGTGGTTTTTGGAAAGAACACACATGCAATGACACTGGTTGATCCAAATGTGGTTCATGACAGGAACACAATGCAATGACTCTTGTGGATACATATGTGGTTTGTGGAAAGAAACACATGCAATGAACTCTAGTGGATCTATCTTGGCATAATTTGATGTATGCCACGATGCATTTCATTGTAAAAGCCACCCAGTTTCCATTTTTATACTACTCGGCTTTGCCCTTGGTTTTTTATACTACCCAGTTTTGCCCCCTCTCTCTCTCTCTCTTTCGTAGAAGCCCAAACATGTGCCTACTCTGTCTGCTACGCCCTGATTGGTTGTCACAGTTGTCACGCGGATCGTGCGCACCAACCGTTGATCCTGTGTGATCCAACGAGGTTCCTTGCACACGTCGTGCCCTTCACATGACAGCGTGAGATAGCACGGACGTCTGCCTCAACGAGACTTCTACAAGAAGGAACACGATGCCGTCCATGGAAAAAGTCGTCGATTGGTCATGTCATGTTTAATCTAGTCTGCAAAGGCTACAAGTCTACTGCACGGAAGCTGGTCATCCGCGGCCCATGGGCTATACCATTTTTACTATGCAGCGCGCCCGCACTCTCACTTCCGACAGGCCCCCACCACACGAACCTTCCTCGCGGCAGCCGCAACTGAAGAGCTGCCAACCGGGGCCCTCGAGGAGGCCTAAACGTCCCTGCATTAAAAACCCAGCCTATCGGGTCCTCCATTCGCACTCATCCACTACTCTGTCTTTCCTATCTAGCAAAACCCCACAATCTTGAACGTACTTGCACGAACCTTCTCCATGAAACCAGTGCGTGGGGGTGAGTGTCCGGGCATCTCCACCGGGTTGGTGCTTCACGCGGCAGATCTGGAGGAGCATCACGTAGCACAAGGCGAGGAGGACATGCAGTTCAACCCCTTGGGGGACCATGTGCTCGCCGGTGCTAACGACTTCGGAGGCGCCGATGAGGGCGTGGAGTTCGACGAACACGCTCCGCTCGTGTACCCGGAGGTACATCTATTTCTACATGTTTCATATTTTCTGCTCGAGCTTAATCTATCCTAGCGTCATAAAAAATCTAGTCCTAATGATTAGATGCAACGTACGAACCGGTACATGGAGAGATCTAGTCTGTTCTGAATGAATCCATATTATTTATTTATTAATAAGTTACCAAGAACACAAACCACATTAATTTAAGAGCGAGCTAGGGAGACGGCCGTAATGAACTGCTGAACCTGTATAGACATGTTATTGCATCGAAAGTAACTTGGAATGGTGGAAGGAATTTATATTTATTATTTTGCTCATTTCAGTTTGTATTCCATACATTACAGGTGTATTCAAGTGAGATGGACTCTGACAAGGAGACCAGGGACAACAAGAGCCACCATGTCATGAAGAAGCTCAAGAGCGGGATAATCCCTTTCCGCACTCGACTTGGGGAGCTCAAGTGCCCTTTCTGTAAGAAAGGAGTCAACCCGAGGATTGCCAGCTTGATTCCGCATGCGGTTGGCATCGGTAAAAGCCCGGCTAGTAAACACAAGTCGGCGACCAAGGCTAAGCATGCTGCTTATGGCAAATTCCTGAGGGAGTATGTCAAGACCAGCCTAGTGTCCGCTTACTTAGGAATCAGCAACTTCTAGCCGACCAACCCTGTCACTATGCTGGCCCGGCCACTAATAATATTTAGTTCTCTTACCGTATCTAGACCCTTAAACTATGGGTATTTCTATTTTTGTACCCTTCAAAATATATTCAAGTTCATCTGTTTATGGAGTTAAAGTTCTGGTGGCATACTCGTTAGTTTGCATGACTAGAGGGGTGCCCCAGACAGATATAAGGGTTATCATGTCTGCTAGATCACAGAGGACCAACGGTTGGTGGGCAAAACTGAGTACAACTGAATCGCCAGGGTTAGACACGAGGGAAAAAAACGCGACTCACGGTACGCTTGTGCGGTGCAAAGGCGGTAGCGGACACGTGTGGTCGTGCACGGTGCATTAGCGTACGTGCTGCACGGTAGTGCAATGAAACGTCGCTTCCCTTCTCCTTTAATAGAGGCCTCCCCACTCCCACTCATCACGCACTGGCTCACTCAACCGTCTCCACTGTCCCATCACCTTCTACAAACACCCAACAAAACTCAAACCATGCTGGCGATGGAGAAGAACGGCGCAGTGGCCATCGGCGCCTCCAAGGCCGCTGGCAAGGAGCCCCTGTCCCCGTCCCTGCATCCGCTGTAGCCGCCGGCGAGGAGGCCCCTGCCGGTCTCGGACAGATCCCGCTCGGCTGGGACCCCTACGAGGAGGTTGTCTACATAAGGCCAGAGAACCCCTAGCGACACCATTATCGCCGACCCATGGTCTAAGGTAACCAGGGTTTTCTCCCCTTCCCTTGTTCTTCCCTCGTTCCCATCGTTGGATGCTAGATCATATGTTATTAGGGCTCGGCTGTTCGTATTTTTTACAGTAGCTAATCCTCTTGTGTTAGATCTCGATTTTCGATGAATCCCCCTGTTCGTAGTTGGGACCAGTATTCGATTTGGTTTGAGATTTGGGGAATAATCGGGAGATCTCATTGGTTAATTTATGCAAAAAATCAATCCCTATAATCAAAATATCTCAATCATGTCCTTATTTCACTCTACTGTTTTTTTCCAATAGGAGGATAGCAGCGACCTCTGCAGCGACGATGAGTCCAAGGACACCAAGACTCGTCATGTGCTGAGGAGGCTAAATTCCGGTCAGTACAACAACTTCTTCGTCGACGACGTGTACAGGTGCCCCTTCTGCCCCACCAGGAGGCTCCGTGCCACGGACTTCAACTCCCTCGTGAAGCGTGCCGAGGACGTGAGGACCTGCGGCGAGTCTGTGAACGTCCACGGCTTCAGGGCTAAGCACCAGGCGCTCGGTTTTCACCTCCGCAACCTCCAGAAGGTGGCTATCGAGGAGGGTCGCATGCCCCCGATCAGACCCAAGGCGCCCAATGTCAAGGGGCTGGGCAGCAAGAAGTGGAGGAGGCGCTAGAGGGAGGAGGCAGATGCCCTCCTGGCAGAGGCCACGAGGGGCCACTGATCAGCTGCTGCTGCTATAAAGCGGCTTCTTTTGTCTTGTCTATGTTGAACCTGTCAGCTACTGCTGTTGCTGAGCAGCCTAATTGTCGAACCTCGTTAAGTACCGTACTATATAACCTATATTAGCTGCTTTATCTACATCTGCTCTGTTTACTGAATTTATTTATGGTGCTAGTTTGTTTTGCTGCTCTAGATTTGCTACCAGATTGGGGGAAAACGATCGCAAAAGGAACAATGAATGAAGACAAAAGCTGCTCTAGATTCCCTACCTTTTTGGGCAAAAAAAACATAACTATTAGAGAGAGAGGGGAAAAGGCACTCTTAAAAAGGCCAAATAGCAAAAAAACTTCCACTTTAGGCGTCATGGTGCACGTAACGGCCAAGCCTTTGACCAGACGGCACCCCCTCCGAGCGCATGTGAGGGCTTCGGAATATTAGGAGGGATAAAGTGAGGACAAACGAGACACACTGTTGCTATAGATAAATCTAACAAAAAGCTGAATTTGGCTTTACCATGCAATTTGGCTAAATCTCCACAATGTAGCTATTCTAAATCCCTAAACTATGTGGTGTGTTGAAACCTAATGCTTTTCCATCGACACGTGTGTTGCAAAGTTGCTTGATCATGCATGCTTACACAAGTGGCCTACAGAGAAACTTATAGAAGCATGGGCAAACGAGCTTCATTTTGGCAAATTCGGGACAAGCTTTGCGCAATCAGCAGGCCTGATCGGCTGCCCCGGGGTGCAGGGATGCTAGGTCCATGTCTATGCTTACACTTCTTAAACTTGTTAGGAATTAATAATAATTGTACACTTCCTTCTGTCCTGTCACGTTACGTCATGTCAGCACCGTGCACCCGCTGCGGATCGGCAACGTGACGGTGGTCTACATGACCGGTCTCTACAAGACCGGGATCGACGCCGTATTTAATCGCTAGGATTGGAAACCATTGGTGCTCGTCTGGTCAAACTTGCTTCCACATGGATGTGACCGGAATATTGGTAAATGGAATTTAAGCATCTCCTTCCGTCTCCTCAGCACATCACTGTGCAAAAATCCCCAAGTCATTCCTTCTGCCGCCGCCACCGCAAGAACCATCGATGATGCCGTAGGCACCGCCTCCGCCTGGCCATACCACCGCAACAGATCACTCCACCGCCACGCCTAGTCCTAGCCACCGCTGCCGACCCTAGGCCACCGCCGCCGCATTAGCTGCTGCCATGGACGCATAGTACAGCGTGTTCGATGACGGGAGCGACTACACCGACGAGTACACCGTCACCGCCCATGGCACCACCAAGCTGACGGTCGTCCACACAAATGCGTCAGTGGAGGTCGCCAAGGTCATCGCAATGTACGAGCGGTGGCTACAGGAGCCGATGGACAAGTACAAGATCGTCGGCCTTGACCTCGAGTATACCGGAGATAGGAAGAGGACATCGCTTTTGCAGCTATGCATGCGCAACCACTGCCTCCTATATCATGTATGTAGGGCCAAATCTGTATGCCTGGAGCTTCGCGAGTTCCTACATAGGAGGGAGATCTACTTCTCCAGCGTCGACATCAAGAACGACACTTGGAAGCTAGAACGGGATCTCCTCGTTCATGACGTCAATCACGTCGATCTCCAACGTTTGTGGAGGTACCCAGATGGCGGTACGGGGAAAGCCGTCATGGCTAGACTCGCTGCCAACATCATTGACCGCGAGTACGCCGACATGAAAGTCGAGTTCCCGAACCACCTGCACGAGCGATGGGAGTGGAGGCACCTGGATTACGATGCGATCAAGTACGTAACTAGGGACGCATATGTCTGCTACGAGCTGCTCAACAGGATCTGGCGGGTGGGTGAGTGTGCTGTTTACCACTACTAGTTTCGCATTTCGTTCCTAGTTTTATCTCGCCTGTATTTTATCTCGCATGTATTTTCTAAGCATTCTGTGTGTAAGACCAAGCTCGTATGATCCCTGTGCTATTAGCTACTTAACGTGTATGCTCAACATTACCCCTTTTGTATGCTCAACATTCATTCTTACAAATTATGTCTGTGCCATTTTCATGCGGCAGAATCCAGGACTGACATGCATAAGGTGTGATACAGTCATAAGTCATAACCAAACCCAGATTATAGCGAAGGATATAGTCATAACCAAACCCAGATTATAGTTTGACAAAGGTAATACCCAGCAGTTCGTAATTGCTCACATAGTGTACTTCTGAAATAACATGTTTTCACAAACACAATAATCATGCACTAGTAGTCTACATCCTAGCCTGTTAGAGAAGGCAACCGATCCTAGGATGCCTTCGGTCGCTTGCCCCGGTTTGTAGATTCATCTACACTCCGGCATCTAGGGCAAACAACCTGCCTTGGTGGTGGTTCAATGATGCGATGCCTGGAACGAGATTTTACAATCTTGCGGTACAGCTCGTGGCTAACATACCCGTCAATTGCAGCGTACTTCAGATTAGGTTCAGAAAGTGGCTTATCCTCCCAGTAATCATGCCCTAAACGCCTCCACGAACATCTCGGTAATCTGTCCGTCATGTCAGCGTACCACGGGTCAATGAGTTCGGAGGCAAGAGCGGCCATCCCGGTCTTGCCGCCCTTCGTCCCTGGGATCTAGTAAATTTCCTGGATGTCCACTCTGCACTCCTTTGGGATTCTAATGTTGACAGTCAGGCTTTCAAGTAGTTTAGTGTCATTTGTGATGTCAACACTAGTAAATGTTATGTGCTAGTTCACGAGAAAGTCATGAAACAGATCCCTAATGCTTTCGCCCCACCTGCATGAAAATGAATTCAGACAAATAATATAGCAATAACTTTTGCAAACAGACGGTTCAGGAACAAAAAGACAGCAAAGTCTACCAGATCCCGTTAGCCCCCTTCTCGCAAAAAGGCTGGTATACGAGGACGTGCACCTTCATGGGGAGTTGCACCACGGCGATCCTACGGTGATCGCGGCTATACTCGAGGTCGAGACCTACGAACTTGTTTTCTTCGAACTGTAGCCAACTCATGTAATTATTCAGAGTGTTCCTCACCATCCGAGGGTCGGTGGTGTAGCCGACATCGATCTTCTTCCTGCCATGTACTTCGATGTTGAAGTGCGTAGTTTCTTGCCTGCCGTTGTTTCGTACGTCCGGAGCATCCATGACTACATGCAAGAGGTAAAGGATACGGAGGAAGAGGGTGATGTGGTGGTGGAGGAAATGGATGAGGCCGTGGAGGAGGAAATGAGACGGAGAAGTGAAAGATTGGAACCGCCCTTACCAATATCTGGAATGGTGCACGCCCATTCGTAGTAGGGTGAAGGTGGAGAAAAACGGCGGTTTTACACGTCGACGCTAGCGCTTCCTAAAATTGGTTCTGCGCCACTTGCATGCGGTGGAATCGAGGTCTGCCATGCACGATCCAAGTCAAACGTAGGCACGTTTGCGCGTGCCGACCTTCACTCACTAACAGGCGGGCCGCACATTTCTCTCTTACGATTTATTTTTTCACTTCCTCTAGACGGTTCCGGTGCCCGCCCTCAATAATTACGCCCCCTTCTTGTCTTCCACACAGACGAGAACCGGCAGTGGCGGTTCCTTGCAGATTCACTCCCCACTCTAACAACTGCCCCCATCCCTGATTCCATCCCCTCTCGAATCCATCCGCTTCCTTATCACAATGCCTCCATTAATCTACCGGATTCCATACTCCATTTGCCGCTATGGGTAGAGCTTGGGGTAGCAGCAGGCTGAAGCGAAAGGCATGCGACGACGACCCGGATGGCCAGGGCGACCGCTACCGCGAGGATTGGGGATGGCCAAACCTCAGTGCTGTGAACGTGCACAGGATCGCCTCGGGATTGGACATCATCTCAGCTGGCCGCCTCGTTCGCTGCATCCCTGGCTACCGCTTGACGATGCGGAACATGGACGAACAACCGTTCGGCACGACAGACCTTCTTTACACCGATAACAGCAAATGGCCAAACGACCGCATTGGCCACGTAAGTTCCAGTATCTAGCTTATTTGTTCAGTCATATCGTTGATTCATATGTGCTGAACTCTCATCAGAATCCTATGTTCCTTTCGTCGAACGTGTTGTGTGCACGCGCAGTTTGAACAAATCGAACCATTTAAGACTATTCTGTACAGCGGAAGCTCTGCTCGTACCTGATATTCTGGTATTTTCGTAGTGACACAGTCTTACTTTAGGTGATAGACGAGTTGTCAATTTCGATTTTGCAATGGAATGCCTGCTAGGTGATATTCTGTTTACTAAAATAAAAACAAACAGATTAGACGATTTAAGGCTGTTATGCCCCGGGCTGTTTATGATCATCGTCATGAGTTTGTTATGGGGGCTCTGCTACTACTCCATATATTGAGTATCTTCGTAGTGACACAGGCACAATTTAGGCGATATCTGAGGAGACACTCGTATTTAGGCGATATTTTGTGTACTTTAATCTGAAGGTCCACTTGTCAAATTGTATTTGCAATGCAATCCATGCTAGGTGATTGTACCAACTGAAAACAAACTCTGCAGAATATTCATGCAAAACTGATGTTGCTAGATAAGTGGTCTAAATTAGTAGTGGTGAATATCATGGAAGAAGAAGAGACGGAAATGGAAGATGACCAGAACTAGGTGGGTGGCAACGGCGAGTGGCTGGTCCTTTTATCATAGGATGGCAGTACTTGGACTTTAAAAAATGGCTACTGATCGGTGAGACTTGCAGTGCTATCTTTCAACGGTGTCGGCATTACTGCATTCAACAATGGGTGGCCGCCGCCCATTTCCGAATTCGCTTACAGGTTCAACATGGCAGAACTTGACCTCGTGAAGGTACAACTCCCACATAGACCACGGGAGGGGGCGTGGAAGAACTGGGAGTACGACCTCTTAGCGGTGTTCGACATGGCAATCACATTCATTAGATGCCCAGAAGACAATGAATGGACAGTCTTGCGCGACGACTTCCTGTGGCCGGATAAGTATGTCGACACCATCTTCACCTATGACTACTGAAAGGATTATTTTCTCTCCATATGATTTTGCTGTTGATGACAACTCCTTTTGTGGTTTAACCGTTTGTCCGAGTTTCAGGTTATCTTCGGACGTGTTCGTGGATGGTGTCTCTCAAGGAAGAGCTTGTAGTCGATAGCTTTTATTTTTCACTTTCTCTTGTTTACATTATAGGCTACCGTACTATCAAGAGGGAGTCCATCTAGGAAGGTTGTGGGAAATCAATATTTCATGCACAGACCATATATGCACATCCATAGCCATCCCAGTTTTCAAGTGAGAGAGAGTTTTCTGAGCTGTTGGAGGGGTTTCTGCTCTGACCGGTAGTACCGGCCAGGCGGCGGTAGTACTGCCCAGGGGTTTTCCCAGGGCTGTTCGAGCGGTACTTTCGATCGAAGATCCGGTCCTATTTCCGATGAAGCGTATTTGGTCTTAGTAAGACTTCTGTCTAACTTTGCCTATTTGTCGGAAATAGCGTCGGATCTTGGACCGGTAGTACCGGCCTGACCAGCTCCTACCCCCTTGAGCGGTAGTACCGCTCCCTCACCGGTAGTACCGGCCAGCTTCCGGGACCGGTAGTTCCGGGTCCAGTTCCGGTCATATTTCCGACGCTGGGCAGTGCGGGTCAGATAACCTTCTGCCTCGCACTGCCTATTTGGCGGAAATAAGGGCGGAACTTGGACCGGTACTACCGGCCAGCCCTTTTGGGTCCACTGACAGTCGTATGACCGTTACGTGGCCTGGGCTGGTCCGGTGGTGGGTCACTCGCCGGTACTACCGATCAGTCACCGGTAGTACGGACGGTGTCGGGCCAGGACATTTTCTGCCTGTTTGAAGGGGGGCTATTTAAAGCCCCCTTCTTCCTCCTCTAACCTTATCTCTTTGTTCTCTCTCTCCACCATTTTCACAAGAGCTTGACTTTGCTAGATCTCTCTCCCTACCCACTCAAATCTCTTGATCTTTTGAGGATTGGGAGAGGTGACCTAGATCTACACCTCCACCAAAGGAATTTTGATTTCCCCCACTCATCCTTCGTGGATTTCATTTCTTGGGTTCTTGGAACCCTAGATGGTGTAGGGCATCCTTGGAGCTGGGGCATTTGTTGTAAAGCTCCGGGGTGTCGTTGAGGGCCTTCAATTGAGTTGTGAAGCCTCCCCTCAACCTCGTTGTAAAGGTTTTCGGTTGGCGCCTTCAAGGTCACCGGTTAGTGGATTGTGAGGCCACCTTTGTGGTGGTGCTCAGCGGAGAAGAAGGTGAGGCCTTTGTGGCGCTCGGGAGACCTTGTGTGGCCCCGACACCTCTCCAACATAGACGTAGCTTCCTTGGAAGTGAACTACGGGAATTACATCTTCGTGTCCCCTTGCCGGTTCTTTCGCTCTGCTCCTTTACTTCTTGCATTTACTCTCTTGTTTTCCTTTGTGCTTATTGTCATTTAGGGTGTTCATGTAGTTGCATCTCTAGTGAACCTTACGTTGTGCTTAAGCCTTAAAAGTGGGTTAAAATAATAAAAATTGGTAGTCTCCTATTCACTCCCCCCCCCTCTAGTCGACCTAAGTTGGACCTTTCAACTACTCTTCGTACAGACCGCAACGCATTTATGCGGTCACTGAACCTAGCGGCGACGTGCGTGTTTGGGAGCCGTCCATTTGGGGTGAGTCATGGTGTCATATAGCATGTAAAATCCCATTCAAAATTCTGCTTACTGACTGTTAGTAACACGCAGGTACCCACGTAGCCCCGCGCATCATTCCAGCTCCGGTCATCGAAGATGCAGTAGCAGATGCTGAACTTGGGACACGGCGCTGGTTCCTGGCACCTCTCGGAGACAACACGGAACAGGATGATGAACTCATGTGGATTCATATTAGGGGATCACTAAACAACGTTGGTGATACAATAGAACATATGGGGATACAACTTTCTTCATACCCATCGCTGCGGTGTCACGTTTCCTCGAGGTTCGCATGCTCATCCAAAGACCCAGTAGAGCAAGTCTGGAGCAGAGGCAACAATCTGAAGGGACAATCTGTGTTTCTTGGGATCAACTACCCTTTCTTTGTCGGAGCCCCTAGAGTTGTTGACCTGTAATTGCTTAGGAAGCCCTGGCCCCTGATGTTGTTGCTGCTGCTACTGGTGGTGGTGGTGGTGGAGCTGATGAAGAACTAGCTGCTGCTGCTCCTGGTGAAGCTGACGAAATACTTGGTGATGTTGCTGGTGGTGAAGCTAACGAAATACCTGCTGAGGCTGCTGCTGGTGAAGCTCACAAATACTTGCTAATGTTGCTACTAGTGAAGCTGATGAAATACCTGCTAAGGCTGCTGCTGGTGAAGCTGACGAAATACCTACTGAGGTTGCTGCCAGAGTCCAGGAAGAACATGTTGGTGTTGTTGCTGAGGTGCCAGTACTTCCAGTGTTGATAGCAGACTGTGTGTTTGTTGCACACTCACACGCCTATCATGTTGACACTCCAGATCCGACCTAGAGCCGAATCCATGTCGGGGGAGGGGGCCTACAATTGGCTCATCAGTGGGGTCGTACGATTTGAAGGAGAATAAAAGACGGCCAAACGCAGCATTCTGGTTCGTTCCAAAGATACCACCAGCTCCAAGGACCTAGTGCTCATACTGGCAGATCCGATGAACCATTTGTCTTTATCTTTATCATTAGTTACGCTTATGTGTGTAAAGACTAAGCTGTGCTTATTTGTGTAAGACTAAGTTAGGCCTAACTGCTTAATATTCAGTGAAGCCCAGCTTTTCTTTCCACGCCCATAACAACAGAATTGCAGCATAGAACATACAAATGTAATGTGCATACCAAGCATTTTTGCTCAGGATAACAACCATTTCAAGCAAATGATACATCGTGTACGCATTTGAACGCATCACTAGAATGTGCCACCTATTGATGATTCATGACATGGATCTAGCTTTTCTGTGCGTATTTGCATTGAATCGCTCATTGATTTGTTCACATATTTTTTGGCAATGGCTGATGAACTCCACTCTCTTGGTAACTTGCTTCGTCAGTGAGCACTTGTTGATGCAATGCAAAGCACAAAACATGGTCGTCATCGTCATTCCATTTAGGTTCTCTATGTTTCGTCATCACGGAGCTACTAATTTCAAATGAAAATCTAGTAAACAATAGATGTGTACATTGTTAGAGTATGCTATGGCCACGGTACATACATGTTTTTCTACAATCACAAGAAGAAAACTTGATGCATTTTCACCTTGTTGGCATTGTGCCGAACTGGGTGGATGTGGCTTTGGGGTTCGGAGAGGAAGGCGATGTGGTTGGTTCCTGTGCGACCACGGTGACGGCCAGCTCAGATTCTGGAGGAGGCCAACAGGACCGAGCATCGTCGGCATGGTGACAGATCTCACCTAGGAATGAATTCCCGTCCCCGCGCCATGCCAATGGTGCGGTCATGGTGAGGGCGAGCTCCAATTCGGGATGGGGAGGAGAACGGGCTGAGAAGGTTCGTCCAAGTCCTAGCTCCGCGCCATGGCCGCGGCCACAGATTGTCGCCCGGAGGAAGAAGAAGACGCGTAAAGGATGCATGCGCCAACGCTGCAAGCCTACATGGCAACGACGACGGCAGCGACATAACGGCGAAAGCTGACAGGGGGGCCCAACTTGACAGCCGTTAGCCCGATTTTTTGTATTGAAACATAAAGTTGAATTCGTGCCGAAAAAGACCCTCTGAGTATTTGGCACACCAACTGTAGTCATTGCGGCTGATTTCAGGGAACTCGGGTACAGCGTTGCCTGGCCACCCCGACTTTAGGGTCACAAAATGATATTCTCCCTGAGATACATGTGACTTACAAAAGAGGACCATTGTCAACACCCGGATTTTTAATCCCAGATGCCCGTTATGCCATACCTCGCAATCCCAGGATTACCATTTTTGCGAGACATAACGGATTGGATATCATAGTACATCATCCATTACAAACCATACATAAGGTCTTACACAAATAAGGATCTCATGATCCAGTCTTAATACAACAAGCAGCGGAAATAAAAGATAAGCGTAGCGGTGGGGTCCATGTTCGGGGGCACAGGCAATGCTGACGAAGGCAGATAGTCCTAGTTATCATAGCCGTCATGTTGGCCATCATCTTGATAATCTCCTTCATAGTCTGGCCATGATAATAGCCAGGGACAAAAGCCATGAGTACTCTTTAAGTACTCGCAAACTACCACTAACAAGTATTAAGAATCTAAGTTAAAGTGTTAACTCTATGCTTCACTATAAAGTTAAGTTTGAAACCTAAGCTGAGTTCTGAAGCAAAGAAAGATAAAGTAAAACTCTAGAATCACTTAAGTTGGGGAAACTAGTGTCATAAACACAACCCTGTGTGGTCAAGTCAAGAGTCATCATTCATTTCAGGTTATTTAGAAAACATCTGACAACGAAATAGTATGGCCATTCCAACTGTCCATAACCGCGGACGCGGCTATTCGAATAGTTTAACACTCTGCAGAGGTGGTACACTTTCCCCACAAGATTTGATACATCTGTCAGGGATAACCCTGAATCATCATACTTAGTATGCAGATAATCAAACATAACCTTCCCTTTACACACCCTAGTATAAGCACCTCTCCTATGAGCATGGCCTTCCAACCATGAGCATCAGTCATCTTGGGCACTGCATAGGTGGACATCATGAGAGGTAGCCTCAGCTCAGACCTCTCCCGTGAGGGAACTAATACTAATGCATATAAATTTCCAGCTAAGCCTTACCCAATTCAGGTAATGTGGTTGTACGGTAAATTTGGAATGGTATCGCATCCGAATCCAACCATCAGTTTGATAAAAGGGTTAAGGCTCATGCCTCAACATTTTCATCATCATCAACCATTTGTGTTTCACAACACATGTCAAAACATCTCAATAGAATGACTCATCTTTCCAAGGTTTTCATAATTCATTTTCACCAAGTATTCCCATCTAAAGTGACTCAAGTTTTTGATCTACTCTAAACCACCAAGTTAAGAGTGTTCACTAAGGTGGAAAAGATGGGTTCAATCTCATGCCATAGAATGACATCTAAAGGGTTCTAAATAGGTCAAGTTTTATACTTTTTATGCTACCTTCAAATTAAGTAAAGAACTTTGTATAACCTAAGGGGGTAAAACTTGTAATTAAGACTTGGGGTACTAATAGTCAAAAGAGAGTGTGATCAAAGGCATGCCTAAGGCATCTTAGCTAAACCATCTAGTTGATCCTAGCATGTTAAACACTAAACTTGCAAGTGCTAGCTTGCATTGTTAAACGTGGCTTTCACTTAAAAGTGCTAGCTTGCTAATAGTAGCTTGCCTTGGTTGGTGAAGTGGTTGAAGTTTTCTTCTTCTTCTTGGTAGAACTCCTCCTCGAAAGCTTGGTCTGTACTATCGTCTATAAATACATACGGAGCACACAATCACCAAACAATACTTAACTAGGCTAAGTAGCATTCTAAGACACACATTTGATGATATATTATCATCACAAGCATCACAAGTTTAATTCCATAGTTTCATTCTTTTTATTTTAGAAAAGTAATTTCTACTCATTGAAAAATTAACTAAAATTTAATATTCACCACCAAAATATGGGATCATGTGGACACATGTCCTCACCACATATTCTAACATGTGGGAATGAGATTTAAAGGTTGTATCAATATTACTTTGGTTTAAGTTCATTATTTAATGATTTAAAGTGACTAGAAATGCCTATATAGCATTATTTTGGTACTAGTCCAAAGTCACTGCATGTAAACCTTAATATTATTACATTTTTAGATAGATATGATGAAATGTGATTTTCGAGAGTTGGAATCAACTCAAAAGCTAACTTGGTTGATTTTATAAAAATGTTGCAAGTTGCAAAAGCTTCTGTCTTCTTATTTTTTTAGGATAGATCTATAAATCTAATTGAATTAAATCCAACGGGCTTGGATAGATCATCTTAATACCTTTCAGGCAAAAAACAATTCATGCAATTTGGATTTTTAAAACTCCCAGAATTGAATTTTGAAAAAGTGGACAGAAACTAGATTTAACTAAAAAGAAAAATCCAGATTTGAATTTGTGGGCTAGGGCGGGAAACGACTTGGGCTGGCCCAGTGGCGCTCCGCGGCGCGGGGCTCAGCTGATAGGGGGTCCCGCTTGTCAGCGTCACTTAACACGCGAAACGGTATGCGCGCTGTGGGTCGTAGGATTAGAAGGCAGATCTATGGCTGAGGGTCGTCGTCAACGACGAACAGGTCGCCGGCGAGCTCGAACCCTAGCGGCTCGTTGGGGGTCTGCTAGGGACGTAGCAGGGCTCCAGTGGGGTCAGCGAGGCGGGCAAACGACGTGGAAGACGACGGCGAGGCGAGGCGCGGTTGCGGCGGAGCTTGGGTGGTCGCAATCAGCGGCGCCCTTCTCCTCCTGCCGCGGCTGCTCCGGCTCCAATTCCGGCGAGGCAGAGCTCGCCTTGCTCCAGCGAGAGGTGGGTCATGTTCAAAGAGGTGAGGGGAGTGGAATTGTGTGGAGAGAAGAGGCTGGGGAGGGCTCCTTTTATAGGCCCGATGGTGAGACCAAGCGGGGTGGGTAGGCGATGGTGGCGACATGGTTACGGCGGGGTAGAAGCATGGCTGCAGGTGGTGATCGACGTGCGGTTCCCTGGCGGTGCTCTAGGCATTGAATGCGACCGTAGGGGCGGTGGCACGCGGTCTAGGCGAGGTGGCGCTCTGCGCGGCAGAGGCGGCGGTGTCCACGGCGAGCGGTGGCTGTGAGACGTTGGGCGGCCAGCGGGGGTGTCTGGGGTGTTCTCCAGGTCAAGGCGGAGCGGCGGGCACGTGCTGCGGCCAAGGGGCGGTCTGGTCGAGCGGGGACAGAGCGCGCTCTGGGGGCGGCACCGGCATGGTGCGGTGGCACTGGGCGCGGGCTTTCCTCGGTGGTCCACGGCAGCACTTGGCTCGGGCAGGGGACAGAGAGGGGCGGTGAGGTGTTGTCTACCTCCTAGACATGGAGAGGAAGGGGGAGATGGTCTGCTGCGGTGAGGGCAAGGTTGGCCGGCGAGGGGTGGCTCGGCATGGCATGGCAATGCCACTAGGGGCTAGGGGAGTGGGTGCTAAGGGCCTGGTTAGACCAAGAGGGGACAGAGGAGTTAAATGGCGATCAAATGGGGGCAAAACCTTGTTCAAAACACTGAGCTATGATTTAGGTTAAAACCTGCCTGCCAAGTGTTTGATGAAATGGCCGCAAGAGAAAACGTTTTGAATTTTGGTTTCAAAATTTTTGAGTGATCTCCACTAGTGATAGGTAGTCTCTGGTTGCAAGGGTTTTGAAAGTGGAGCTCAAATAGAGGGGTTTTGAAATAGGGGTGATCTATGCATATGCATTAGATTCAATTTTCAAATGCAATTTAAAATAAGTAACAGAATGTTTTTAGCAGATCCAAAGGTGGGCCTTGGTACCTCATTATGTGTACTAGCAAGGGGTACAAAGATCAAGAATTGTTTCTGTTAAGAAATGAGTGCTAGGAACACTCCAAGTAGTGTAGTGGATTAAAATGGCCAAAATGACCATTCCTCCTTTTTAATTCTTTTTTATTTGATTTTCTTTAGGAAAAGTTTGGGAATGATGTAGATGATGTTTAAATAACCTAAGAAACATTTTACAAGCATTGTATCACACAATCATGGCAATTCAAAACAACTCCTATTTTAAATGCACACAAGTATGAATGCTTTCATTTTAATTTTGGAAAAGTTTTTGTTAACCCCATTTTTGGTTGATTTGATCTTGATAAGCTTGGATTGAAGTTTTGGGATGTTACAACCATTCAATAATGGGTACCTAAAAACAAGCATTGATTTCTTGTAGGACTATGCTTCTGGTGGAAGAAAATGGGTGGTTGATAATGGTGCCACGAGTCATATGACCAGAAGCAAGGAGATTCTTGATGATACTAGACCTAATACTTCCAACATGTGTGTCACTTATGGAGATGGATCAACCTCTAAGGTATTGGATTTGGGTAAGGTAGTGGTCATACCAGATATATCCATTGTGGACATTATGAACAACACTCTTTCATACAATTTACTTTCTGTCCATCAACTCACACTTATTGGCTTTGTAGCCTACTTTACCCCCAAGGTTGTGGTTCTCATGTGGAGCAAGACTCTCTCTATAGCCTTTGTTGGGTATGCCGGCAATGGTTTGTATGTGGTAGATTTCGATAAGAAACTCACACCTACCGCGGCTTGCCTAATGACTAAAGGTGACGTGGGATGGATTTGGCAACACCATCTTGCCCACGTCAACATAAGGTCTTTGCAAAGTCTTCACACGAGAGGTCACATCCTTGGAATAAAAGATAATGTGCGCTTTGTCAAAGATTGTGTGTGTAGGGCATACATTGAAGGGAAGCTCCATGAGACGGCACACCCTCCCCCACAACAACCATCTATTCTGATGGGATCTTGGAGCTCCTACACATGGATCTCTTTGGTCCTCCATCCTTTGGTAGCCTTGGGGGAATATGTATTGTTTGGTTATTGTGGATGACTACTCAAGATGCACAAGGGCATATTTCTTTAATAAGAAGAGTGAAACTCAACAAACCATCATGAACTTTGCCAATGAGGTGCAACATCAACATAATAAGAAGATCTTGGCCATTAGAAGTGACAGTGGTACCAAGTTCAAGAACTACACCCTTGATGAATTTCTTGGTGATGAGGGGATCATGCATCAATATTCTGCACCTTATACCCCTCAACAAAATGGTGTGGAGGAAAGGAAGAACTGGACTCTTATGGATATGGCAAGAACCATGATTATGGAGTTTAAGTCTCCATATAACTTTTGGGCCGAAGCTATCTCTACCGCTTGTCATATTGCCAACCGGGTTTAGCTTCGTAAGTACTTGGATATGACTCCATATGAGATCCTCATCGACAAGAAGCCAAGTATCCACTATCTTCGAGTGTTTGGGTGCAAGTGCTATATTCTCAAGAAAGGTAACCGGTTATCTAAAATCGAGCCTCGAGCTATTGAAGGTATATTTGTTGGCTATGCATCGGACTCTCATGCTTATAGGATCTATAACAAGTCCACCAGGCAAGTTATAGTTTCCTCTAATGTGAAGTTCGATGAGCATCATGGCTCCCAAGTGGGGAAAATTGATCCTGGTGATGTAGGTGATGAAATTCCTCCTCGAGCCATAAGAAGAATGGGTGTGGGATTTTTCCGCCCCGTTGAGGAACCCCTTGTGGTTGAAGGAGAAGGACAATTCTCTACTCAAGTGGAGCCTTCACCTACTCAAGGTCTACTTCAACCCCATAGCCATAAAGATACCATAAATGAAGAGGTAGTTCATGATTAGGCCCAAGCTCAAGTGAATGATGGGTGTGCATCACCCCTTATGGACCAATGTCAAGCTCATGAAGATGGACAAAGTAAAAATGTCGAGCAAGCTCAATTTCAAGGTCAAGACGAGGATCAAAATAGTGGTGATGACCAAGTAGCTTCTCAAGAATCCATTGAGGAAGATCATGTTTGTCGTGAAGCAAAGAAGATCGCCAAGCTCATCCGAGAAGGACTTACTCTTGAAAATGTTGTCGGTGATCTTGAAAGGGGCATTACTACTCGTAACTAAGTGGCTAACTTTGTTGGCCACAATAGTTTCATTTCTTGTGTAGAACCCCAAAAGTTGTATGAAGCTCTTGAGTACCTGGATTGGCTTGATGCCATGCATGAAGAGCTTCACAACTTTGACCGCAACAAAGTGTGGTCATTGGTGGATCTTCAAGAACAAGCAAGATGCAAATGGGATGGTCATTCGCAACAAGACAAGATTGGTGGCTCGAGGCTTCCCCTAAGTCGACGGTATCGACTACGGTGAAAATTTTCCCCCGTTGCCCGTCTTGAATCCATTCGTATCCTGCTTGCATATGCATCTCATCATAACTTTAAGTTACAACAAATGGATGTTAAGAGTGCATTTCTTAATGGTCCCTTAAATGAGCTAGTGTATGTCAAGCAACCCCTGGGTTTTGAGGATCCAAAGTTTCAGAACCACGTCTACAAACTTGATAAGGCACTCTATGGACTTAAATAAGCTCCACGTGCGTGGTATGAGTACCTTAGAAAGTTTTTGGTAAACCATGGTTTCGAAGTTGGGTTAATTGATCCCACTCTCTTTACTAAGAGAGTTGGAGGAAACCTATTCATTTGCCAAATTTATGTTGATGATATTATCTTTGGTTCTCCTAACAAAGCTTTCAATGATGTTTTTGCTAAGCTAATGACCGATGAGACTGAAATGTCTATGATGGGCGAATTGAAATTCTTTCTTGGGTTTAAAGTGAAGCAATTGATTGGATGTATCTTCATTAATCAAGCCAAATACATTCAAGATATGCTCAAGAGATTCAATAAATGGAGCCAAGACTCCCATGCCTCTCAAGTGTGATCTCACTCTTGATACAAAGGGTAAAGATGTGGATCAAAAGGTATATCAATCTATGATTGGTTCTTTGCTTTATCTTTATGCATCTAGACCAGATATCATATTTAGTGTGGGTATCTGTGCACGGTTTTAAGCCACCCCAAAGGAAAGCCAGGTTGTGTCGGTCAAACAAATCTTTCGATATTTAGTTGATACTCCAAACTTTGGCTTATGGTATCCCAAGGTCTCAAGCTTTATTCTTCAGGTGTTCACGGACTCAGATTGGGCGGGAGACAAAGTTGGAAGGTAGTCAACCTCTGGAGCTTGCCAATTCCTTGGTAGGTCCTTGATGTGTTGGTCATCAAAGATACAAAATTGTCTCTCCTTGTATTCCACCGAGGCCGAGTATATTGCGGCCACTAGTTGTTGTGCACATTTGTTGTGGATGAGGAAAACTTTAAAGGATTACTGTGTCACTTGTGACAAAGTGCCTCTTCTTTGTGATAATGAAAGTGCAATCATGATCGCCTACAACCCGGTGTAACATACAAGAACGAAGCATATTGATATTCGTCATCACTTCATCCGAGAGCATGTGAATAATGGAGATACTGACCTCTCATATGTTAGCACCTATAAGAATCTTGCGGATTTATTCACCAATCCCCTTGATGAGAAGAGATTCTGAGTGTTAAGGCATGAGCTAAAGATAATTGATTCGAGCAATGTGGCTTGACACCATGCACCATACCCATGCATTCATATGTTATCCTTGTTGGAAATATGCCCTAGAGACAAATAATAATAAGGATTATTATCATATTTCATAAAGTTTATGATTAAGTTTTATATCATGCTATAACTTTATTGATAGGAAATGTCAATACACGTGTGATATATAAACAACCAGGGGTTCCCGATGATACTCTAGTCACTCGTTCATTGGTCAACAGATGATCAAGGTTTCCTAATCATGTGGCATTTATGCTAGTTGAAAATGGAGTCAACTCATTCTGAGAATGAGATGATGAACCAATACCAACCTAAACATCGTGACCCGATCATGTCACGAAATTCAAGTTACGATGATTAGAATAAACCTAGTAGACTATTCCTTAGACCGTGAGGCTATATCAATCACTGTATCCCGAGAGTGCTTAAATAGCATCAGACGTCACTTAGAAATACAGTGATCATAAAGGTGTGTTCAGGTACTCGGAGGAATATTATAGGCAATATATGTCAAGAGCAGGATTTGTCCATCCACGTGATAGAAAGATACTCGAGGGCCCACTCGGAGAAGTTATATCCAAAAGCTACGCAGCGTGTGATTTGATCACAGGGTTATGACTTGTCGAAACGAGTCAAGTAGCATTGTTCGGTAAAAATATTGAACACGACATGGTGATGTCATTGATCAGATCTCGGGCAATGCAAGTATCGAGAGACAAAAGGAATAAGACGTGATAGTCACGGTTCAAACGACGAAAGATCTTCGTGGAATGCACAGGGTCACATGGTCATCCAGGTCCCTCTGTCGATCATTGGTCCGGGAGTGTCCTGACCATGTATGGAGTGTTCCCGAACCATGGGGTATCACGCTTAAGGGCTTGGTGATGTTTAGAGAGTGTTTAAAGGATCAATAGAATCACCAAAGAAGAGAAGAGAGAAAACCGGAAGGGTTTTGGTAAGTCTGGAGGAAATCCAGAGTGGAGGTAGAAGGTGTTCCATAGCCACGGAGATTGAATGATATGTGAATGAAGGTTAAATATTGATTTAATCATTTATTCATAATTATTTAATAAAAGAGAAATCAATTAAAGGTCAAAAAGCCTTAATGGGCCAAATTTCGGAGGGAGAAGGGCCCATGAGGGAAAGGCAAGAGGAGAGAAGGGGAAGGGGTGGCTGGCTGGGCCTAGCCCCCCGCGCGGGGCCCACCGGGGCCGGCTGGCGGCTGCCCCCTCTCCTCCTCCTTTAGTCCCACCCGGGGACTTTGAGGGAGGTAGTACCTCCCCCTCCCCCTATATATAGTGGGGTATTTTGACCATAAAATACACACAATATTCAATAAAGGTTTCCTCACATTTGGGGAGACCTCCAATTGGTATTTATCTCTATCTATCTATCTATCCATCTCTCTTTCTCTCTCTCTCTCTCTCTCTCTCTCTCTCTCTCTCTCTCTCTCCCGTGACCATGGTCCCAAGTTCAGACTACGCGAATGAGAGACATCTTCACCGCGGAGCGCCGTCGCGCTGCGAGATTCGGATCCAGGAGCTCTACTTCCGCAACTTCTGCTAGATCAAAGAAACGGGAGTCATCGCCAGGCACCGGATGCATGTAACTCCCCGCGAGGTGTCACACTTGAGGCACTAGGATTCATTGGAGCCACAGGAGCGCTAGGACTTCATCACGACCTTGAGGTCGGCTTCGGCTCGTCTACATCAACCATGCTCTCCTGAGCATTGACAATGCTTTTCAGTTTTCAAGGGTAAGTTCGCAAAAAGCCCCTCCCATTACTGCATTACTAAAAGATAGGTCCTAGCAGCATCAGGGTTTCAGGGGCGTAGGGTAAAAATTTTATTGTTTTCATACGCGAACCCCTACAGTGGTATCAGAGCTAGATCTATGCGTAGTATTGCTGGTACGGATAGAACACACGAGATGTAGCGTGTGGGCTTTGATCTTTTAGTTGTTACCCTCCCATGTGTACTTGTGTATACCACAGTAATGCTTGATGAAGCGGCCCCCAACTGACTTTACGCGTTCATTCGCGAGACTGGTCCATGCTTGACATATGTCTTGTACCGTATAAATTGACTTTGGGGGTCTCTGTCTCTCTTGCATTAGTTGGTATGCCATTTGCAATGGAGGGCCCCAAAAGGGGTATAGTATAGACAACTACTTGATCAGCGTTGTGGTGAAAGTTCGTAGGTAAGAATGGTTCTTGTGCGAAAGCCCATTCAGCCACGTAAAACAAGCAAAGATAAAGTAGAGGCGTCTAACTTTGTTTTGCAGGGGGGCGTTGCTTTGTGATATGGTTGTGGCAAAGTTAAAGTGATTACCTTATGTTACGTAGTAGTAGTAGAGAGTCACGGAGGTGACGGACTACCATGCCGAAAAGACACCAGTACCATGGTGTCTACGGTGCCGGAACCCAGGTGCCGGAATCCGGTGACGCCGGATGGAGATCACGATGTGAAGGACCATATCACATTGCATTTACATTCAATGTTATTGTTTGTATATATTATTGTGTGCTAGTATCAGATACTCGACGGTAGCCTAATAAGATGATCCCTATTAATAATTCCAATGATTGTGTTCTCCCTTAGTGTGCACCACCAAAAAAGTTCTTCGGTATGAGGCAGCGCCATGATGATCGGGTGTCAAACATATCTATGTTCGCATACAGTGGGTGTAAGACATCTTGCACAGCGAATATGCTAAGGTTGAGTTGACGAGCCTAGCATGTGTGGACATGGCCTCGTAACACGGATGGTCGAAAGATCAAGCACGAGTCGCATGAATGATCTGACCGATGTTTAGGAGTCCACCCTAGAACCCACATTGATGGCCGTGACGGTCAGGGGAGATATGGGGAAAAGGGGTCATGTTATCACTAGAACCCTTCAAGGGATAGGTGTTTTTAGTGGAGTTATTATATTGACTCATTTAATTATAAACTTAGTCTAAATTCCTTTTGCAATTATAAATGTTGAAAATGGTTCTCCCCGAGATTACCTTCCCTATTGATGATTGGTTAAAAGGAGAAAAGCTCAAGTTAGATGGATCCAACTTTTCTATGTGGGTCATGCGTCTCCATGATCTCCTTAGCAAGAACAATGTGTCCGACTACATGATCTGCGAGATGTATTCGGAGCCGCCCTATTATCATGAGACCCAGGAGCAACGGGATCACCGTTGCTGTCATCATGTGATGGCCACATTCATATCAGTAACGATGCGCCTCGGGATGGATGATGGGCTATGGCCAATTGTGGGAAGTCTCAATCCATGAACGGTTATGGCACAACTTAGATCACATTTCGTGGAACAAGTGCGCATATGGGAGTATGAGCTGATGGGAGATTTCCTCTCCATAAAGATGGAGGAGAACTCTTCACTTGACGATCACTTGGTACACATATATGATGCATACATGAGTCTTGCATACTTCCTAGACAACTGGTTCGCAAGCTCTTTTGCAATAGGCATGTTGTTGTGGTTGCTACCACCAAACTACCAAGCACTTGCCAGGATTTGCATTATGAGAGGCAACGTGGAAACACAGGATTTCCACAAGTTCATATAACATTTAAGGGATGTGATGATTGAACCCATTGCGACAGAGGTCATCGATGACAAAAGTATATATTTGATATAGAGTAAAATGCACCGGAGGTCCTAAAAGTTTGGAGGAAACCGTGTGCAGGTCCTAAAAGTTTGGACTCGTGTACTGGAGGTCCTAATTATCAGATCCATGTGCACCGTAGCCGGGGCAGTAGCTAAGAATTAGGACTTGTAGTGCACAATTAACTGAGAATTAGGACCTGCAGTGCACAACTAACTAAGAATTAGGACCTCCGGTACACGAGTTGAAACTTTTAGAACCTGCATACGGTTTCCTCCAAACTTTTAGAACCTTCGGTGCATTTTACTATTTGATATGCAATTTTATAAATGTTATAATCTTGCAAACACATATTGTAGTGTTAACTATATTTGATACTTGTTCTGCTTTGCTGAAAACAGTTCCTTCTGCATGAGAGGTGCTTGCTCGAGAGGAGGTGACGTTGCGTGTTGATGGCGAGCATGATGATGACGGCCAACGACACTCTCCCTCAACATTTATCATTTAGTTCATGTTTAGGATGATTATTGTAATCGATAGATATGTGAACTTCCTTAGCGTGTCTCACATTTCGTGAGACGGTTATTCATATGAGTTTGTAACAAACAGTTGTTCCACTTTTATGAATGATTTCTATTCGTGTTCATATCTTGTTTGATTATGTGTGAATTATCCTTGTTGTTGAAACTAATTTATAATGCATGAACATTTGTAAAATATTAAAATGCCTTGAAAATACCAACTTAATGATATATTCATTAATGAATGAAACCATTGTTCAAATTCAAAGTTATGTTGATAATATGTGAAAGTCATTTGATTACTTCACATACGAATCATGCCTAAGTTTGGCAAAGATAACTTAAACACTCTGTATTACAAGAATACAAAGTGTTTGATGAATTGTTAAAAGAGAATACATATTCGATGTATTGTAGTTTAAAAAAATGGTAATTATCATTATATGACTATTTAAAATGTGTAAAGAAGTTTACCAAAGGAAACATGAGCATGAAGCTATTTGATATGATCAAAGAATTTCAGCATATGAAGGGTGTGAAGATAAAAGAGAATCTAATTACTACGATTTGATCAATAGTAATAAAATTCGACTTTCTAAGATTAGCACAGAGATTTGTGGAATGCAATGCGTTAGAAACATCAAAGTGCAAAGCATCACAATGTGATATTAGATATCAAAGTGGGTGAATATAAGGCGCCAAATAAATCATTGTACTATAGATGTAAAGACCATTAGTTAGAAATAGTTAACACTCAATTAGAATATATATATCTAGTGAACCATCTAAATTTGTGAGATCGGCACCATATCTAGTATGGATCGTCGTGGAAGTTTTGGGGTTATTTGATATAACCAAAACAATAGCGAATAAGTCCTTGTAGAGTATTCATTGTAAATTATGAATATGATAGCCATGGCTAGAACCAAAAGGGAGCAAACTAGTATTTCTTGGATTTTGGTGCATTCTCGAGAAGTTCATATTTAGTGGTATTTCTCGATTATGAAGCTTTTGGAAGATAGTGAAAAACACGATGAGGATTAAAAACCCTGTGATAGAGTGTTGAGAAGTGCAACGAAAAGCATTCATGAATGATTCTCTGCATAAAGGAAAGTATCAATGATAGTGATCATTGTATTTTCACTACACAAAGTAGGATTCAAAATATACTCCACATCTTGTATGGAGATATTTGTGAATCATTTATCATGATCACCGTATATGACAGACCTGCGAACTACTAAGGAAATAATGGTAAACTAAAAGTTATGAGAAATCCTAAAGATAAAATTCACTTAAGATTAGAAAACAATTTGTTGCTGAATCTTAACAAGTAAAAAGGGTTACTTGGATTTTCCCAAATCACTGCAAAGCCATAGTGGAAAAAGGGGTGAATGACAAAAGCACAATTTGTCATGAATAATGTATTGGACAAATTCAAACGAATTTGATTCAAGTGTGCTGAAAGACTAGTGGATTTAAAACTAGTAAGGTACTAGTATCTCATAGTAAATCTCTCAGTTTGATCAAAGGATTTTGAAGTTGTTCAAAATAGTGAGTGGATATGAAATTTGCATTAAATTGAGTGGGAGCTATGAAAGTCTTCCTAAAACAATGTGTGAATGACATGTTTTTGAGTGGGAGCTTAAAGGAGTGATTCTTAAGTGTGTATACGACACATTAAGAATGAAAGCGAAAGTACCAATAAATAATGATTTATAGGGAGTAGAAGTTGATAATAAGTATATTACAATATTATGTAGTATTCCTAAAAGGGATCCTGAAAAGAGTTTTAGATAGAAGTTAATTAAGGAACTATCCTTGCTAAATCAAATTAGGAATAGAATTAAGTCTGACATCGATGGTTGAAATAAAGAAAAGGACGATCATCATCCACTATGTTGAGACATAGGTTCTATCTTAGAAAACCATGATGATAACTTAACATAATGTTTGATCCAAGAATGAACGTTTGAAAAGTGATTAAGTTCAAAACACGAAACTTTGACCGAAGTTTGTCCACAGTGTCTAATAGAGAACTGTAGATATAATTCTAAATCCATGAAGGATGACATATCTTAAAGCATAAAGGGTTATGTTATAAGGGAATATGTTGGAAACTCCTATATCGAAAATACTGACTAAAGTCAAGTAGGAAGCGAGGTGAACAAAACATTGAAAGTTGCACAAGATGCACTAGTGTTTCAATGATTACATTTATAATAACAAATAAGGGTACCATCTAAAGTGATGTATAATTTTATGGCAGCGCTAGTTTGCTTTAAATGTGAATGATGTGTCCCATGGCACAGTGCCCATGAGAAATCCCTAGAGGTTGATCCAAAGTCACTTTAGGCTCCTGGAATCCGGCTTCGTTCTGCTACCATAACGACGACGCATACACAAAGATGTTATCATGTGATGATAAAGTATTAATGCCAATCAAGGTGACATTAGTAAGTTGCAAAAGATTTGGGACTGTAAAGTACCGGCCCAACAATCAACCTCTTCCATGAGCAAACATGTTCAGGGTACCGGGATATATGGTGCCAATCATTAAGAACAAATGCAGCTAGTTTATTTGTACTCTAGTGCAAGTGGGAGACTGTTGGAAATATGCCCTAGAGACAAACAATAATAAGGATTATTATCATATTTCATAAAGTTTATGATTAAGTTTTATATCATGCTATAACTGTATTGATAGGAAACGTCAATACACATGTGATATATAGACAACCAGGGGTTCCCGGTGATACTCTAGTCACTAGTTCATTGGTCAATATATGATCAAGGTTTCCTGATCATGTGGCATTTATGACAATTGTAAATGGAGTCAACTCATTCTGAGAATGAGATGATGAACCAATATCCAACCTAAACATCGTGACCTAATAGAGTATCACTTAGACCGTGAGGCTATATCAATGATTAGAATAGACCTAGTAGAGTCTTCCTTAGACCTAGTAGAGTATTCCTTAGACCGTGAGGCTATATCAATCACTGTCTCTCCAGAGTGCTTAGATAGCATCAAATGTCACTTAGAAATACAGTGATCATAAAGGTGTGTTTAGGTACTCGGAGGAATAGTAGAGGCAATATATGTCAAGAGCGGGATTTGTCCATCCGCATGACAGAAAGATACTCGAGGGCCCACTCAGAGAAGTTATATCCAAAAGCTATGCAGCGTATGATTTGATCACAGGGTTATGACTTGTCGAAACGAGTCAAGTAGCATTGTTCGATAAAAATATTGAACACGACATGGTGATGTCATTGATCAGATCTCGGGCAATGCAAGTATCGAGAGACAAAAGGAATAAGACGTGACAGTCATGGTTCAAACGACGAAAGATCTTCGTGGAATGCACAGGGGTCACATGGCCATCCAGGTCCCTCTGTCGAATTGGTCCGGGAGTGTCCCGACCATGTCTGGAGTGTTCCTGAACCATGTGGTATCACGCTTAAGGGCTTGGTGATGTTTAGAGAGAGCTTAAAGGATCGGTAGAATCACTAAAGAAGAGAAGAGAGAAAACTGGAAGGGTTTTGGTAAGTCCCGAGGAAGTCCGGAGTGGAGGTGGAAGGTGTTCCATAGCCACAGAGATTGAATGATATGTGAATGACTCTTAAATATTGATTTAATCATTTATTCATAATTATTTAATAAAAGAGAAATCAATTAAAGGTCAAAAAGCCTTAATGGGCCAAATTCCGAAGGGAGAAGGGCCCATGAGGGAGGCAAGAGGAGAGAAGGGGAAGGGGTGGCTGGCTAGTCCTAGACCCCCCATGCGGGGCCCACAAGGGCCAGCCAGTGGTTGCCCCCCTCTCCTCCTCCTTTAGTCCCACCCCGGGACTTTGAAGGAGGTAGTACCTCCCCCTCCCCTATATATAGTGGGGTATTTTGACTAGAAAATACACACAATATTCAATAAAGGTTTCATCACTTTTGGGGAGACCTCCAATTGATATTTCTCTCTCTCTCTCTCCCGTGACCGTGGCCCCAAGTTCGGACTACACGAACGAGAGACATCTTCACCGTGGAGCGCCGTCGCACTGTCGAATTCGGATCCAGGAGCTCTACTTCCACAACTGCTGCTGGATCGGGGAACCGGGAGTCATTGCCAGGCACCGGATGCATGTAACTCCCCACGAGGCGTCACACTTGAGGCACTAGGAGTCGTTGGAGCCGCGGAGCGCAAGGACTTCATCACGACCTTGAGGTCGGCTTCGGCTCATCTACATCAACCACGCTCTACTAAGCGTTGACAACGCTTTTCGGTCTTCAAGGGTAAGTTCATGAAAAGCCCCTCCCATTACTGCATTACTAAAATATAGGTCCTGGCAGCATCAGGGGTTCAGGGGCATAGGGTAAAATTTTATTGTTTTCATACACGAACCCCTACAATCCTATCTAAACGTAGGCATGGACATAGGGGGACTGCGGTCCTAATTGATTGGGATATCGCTCCCCCATTATGCCCAAAGTAAGAAAATCATCCTCTTTATATCATTTTGTGATATGTGAGCTTCAACGACGAGTTTTGGTAATGGACCCAAGATATATCTTCGTGGTGCCAAGCCAAGTATACTCAAACAAGGTGGCCTCGGCCATCGACCCGTACCTTGTTGAGTGTTTAGATGGATCTTTGTGGTTCTCCTTTTGGATCTTACGGTTGTTTCTCTCATGCTTGGCTTTTCACCTGCTTGCTGCTTTATCTTGTCCATGTGTTTGCCTGTCTAGAATTGTTTCTGGTGATTTCTGGCTGAGGAGGCCGGAGACTCTGGCCTAGACGGTTTTGCGACAGTGAGTTAAGTGAATTCGGGGTGGGGCTAACTCCCAATTACTCCTCACCACCCCGACTCCCTCTTCTCTCCACCCCCGTCTCCTCCTCTGCCCATCGCCGTCGGAGCCATCCTCCACCCCGGATCCGCTGCTGCCGCCGGCCAGCTCCTCCCCACCGCCACTGGGCCTCTTCCCCACCGGCAGGGACCACCCTCCATGGAGCAAGGTGCCCTCTCCCTCTCTCATTCCCTGTCTAGGGTTTCCCGTAGTTGTTTTTGGAGGATTGGGTCTCTTTTATCCATGGATTTCAGTGTTTTAGCGACAATATCTTCCATCTAGGGAAGTTTGAGGACCTGAACCATTGCAAAGTTTGATCCCCAGGTCACCTGCCTCTCACCATGTTTTAGGGTCGGACACTCCGGTCGTCATGGCCGGAGACTCTAGGCCCAGTGGCCGGAAACTCCGGGGCGAGAGGGTGGAGACTCCGAGGGTTGTTCTCTATTTTTTGGTCTGGTTTTCTTCCTTCTTCCACCATATGTTCCAGGACAAGCAAACTCATTACCTATTGTGCTTTCATGCTCTCATGCTTGTTTTCGCAGGTGGTTCCAGTAGCTCTCGTCCTCATCGTACCAAGTCCAAGACTCCAAACTATGGGGGAAATCCTCGCAAGGTTGTTGGTCGCCACCCGTATGATATGTAACACCCTCGAATCGGACCTATGCAAGTTTTAGCGGTTCCCGCCAAACCCGCATAGAAATGATTCAAAGATGCCCACCAGGCACTTGCGTGCGGGTGGAAAACAAAGTAATATCATTACACAATAGTTCAGGATGGAACCCACAGAACATATATATACAACAACGACTCCATGAGTCAAGAATACATATATACAGTACAAAGATCCAAATCACCTTGAAAACGATACAACATCTGCATACGGATAAGATGCAAATGGGGCTAAGAGCCCTAAAGAATAATCAATGGCATCCAAACGCCTGCCCAGGCCAAACCAGAAGGGTAACCCTACTAACAACATCGAACTCAAACCTGCTAAAACCAAAGGGGTGCCGACAAAGGGCAAAGGAAAAAAGAGAGCATGATGCATGATATGATGCATGACATGGCAAAGGTGCGATGCGACTAGACAATATTAAGCGGAATCGGGGTCCCAACAATTAATTAATGGGTTCATGTTGTTTAGGTACCCCGCAATTTAAATGTTGGCTTAGCAAGACAAAACATGACATCGATTCGCTACACAAATTTAAATGGAGTCAATATAAGACTAGATTTGCCCACGTATGGTCTCCATATTTAATTAAGAGTGAATCGGCATAATGCCCCCAAACCACATAATATGTATGCGACATAGACAATATATATGCAACAGATATATAGTATTTATAAAATAGGGTTCGAAAAGGGTCACACATCGGGGGTCGAAGATCTTGGATTCAGAGGGGTCCAGGTTCGGTCTCGGCGGGATCGGTCTTCGGAACGGGGCTTCGGGGCTTCAAACATAGGGTCCGGGAAGGAGAACTTGGCGTGCCGGGTTCGGTCTTCAGGGTTCAGCCAATGGCTCCATGTCGACGGTCTTGGAATAAGGTAAGAAGATCTTCGGGTGCGGCCTCGGATTGGTCTTGTCGACGAGATGATCTTATCGCCCCCAAACTTGGCATTGGTTTCTCTCCAGAAGAGCTTGGTGATGATCTACGAGCTGCCGTATTATCAAGGCATGTCCACCGAGACATCTCCACACCACCAGCATCACCAAAACACTAGTACCACTCCTCGTCTCATCACGAGTTGGGCTCAAGAGCCGTAGTCTCCTTGTTCGCCTCCCTGGAGGATTTCTTCACTAACACACACAGAACTCGTAGGAGCTAGTGATGCTTCCTCAACAACACCACATATTAGCAGCATTACAACATCTTCAGTAGCACTCAGTGGCGGTTCACGGCGAGGCGGCAGAGGCGAAGGAACGTGCTGGCGGCGTGGGTGGTGGAGCGAGCCAGGCGGTGGCGGCCGCAGGCTCTACCGGAGGCGATCACAGGCGGGCACGGCGGAGAATGCGGCGTTGCGAGGGGCTCGGGGAGACGCGAAGCTCTTGACGGCAGGGGTTGGCTCGAGGTGGCGGGAACATCGGTGGAGCTCAGGAGAGGAGCGGCCAGAGGTTGAAGGGGCGCGGATTGATGCGGCTCGCGGCCAGAGCGATGGCGGAGTCGACCTCCTGTGAGTGGAGACGGGGCGGCTGCGGTCGGAGGAAAGGAGAGATCGGTAGTGATGGACACGACAGAGCTTGATCCAGGGCGGTCAAGGGAACGCGGTCGCGGACTTCGGCGAAGGACGGTTCGACAGTGGCGGCTAGGTGAGGAAGGGGTGGGGGCGGCGGACGGGGTGGTGACGAGCGACTCGTGGGATCTGGAGGAAGACAGAGGCGGGGTGGGGATCGCTGGACGCGGCGGTGGAAGTGGGACCATACGTGGGGTGGGGCCAGGCGGGGGTAGGTGGACACGGGAGTTAGAGGAGAGTGGGGTGGTTGGCGGCGGTAGGGAGTGGGATGGATGGGGTATGTGTTGGCTTTAGGTCTAGGGTTTCTTCGGTCAGGTCTGGGTTAGGTGGGTTGGGCCTTCCGGGGTAGTAGGTCGCCTGGCCTACGGGCTGGGCTGCCTCCCCGGGACAAAAGATTTATTCTATTTCTTTTAAAACAAACTATTTTGCAAATAGGTTTTTGACAAATAGAAGATCCGGACGGACCTAGGGTTTTGATTTGAAATAGAGAGGGGGTTATTTAGAAACCAAAACTAGGCTTTTAGAAAATAGTTTTAGGCAAACCGTGCATTATGACATGACGATGCTCAAATGCAATGTGGCATGATGACTTGAGTATGCAGTCATGATGATGCACAAAGGTAAAACACAACGATTTTCTAGTAGTGGTTTTACCGGGGTGCTACAATTCGATACCACTAACAGTGGATCTCGTCCTCGAGATCCGCCTCATGGTATGGGGAAGAAGGCCGATGGTCCGGATCTTCTCGCTTCGTGTAGATCCTCGCGACACCACTAACAAAGGTTCTTGCTTCATGTTGAAATCGGCAACACCACCAATAAGGGGTTGTTGCTCCCGTTCATCGAAAGAACACTCCGGAGAAACAAAGATCAAGGTAAATGTCTCAAAATGTAAGGCCAGCTTTAACTTCTGCGGAAGGAGTAAGATTGCATTGATCCACTGATTCATTGTACAAAAGCAAATGACATGAGTAGTGGTATGGTCGCGACTCCATCCCGCACTCAAATCATTACTCCATACACGAATAGAAGATTTATGGTGGCACCATAGACCTTGGAGCCACGTCGGTGGAATGATGGTGATCATACCATGGAGCATAGGATGGAGATCAAGTGCAAGAAAAGACCATATCATATCACATTATTTATGCATGTGATGTTTATCCATTTTATGCATCTTATTTATGCTTATGTCTTGTTTAGATCTTGGCAGTAGCATTATAAGATCAGGGGCGGAGCCAAAAAAAGGTCGTCGGGGTCAACATCAGCAAGCATGAAGAATGTGTGCCTACAAAATGTACCACTAGTATATATGCATATACGTCGCACAGCTAAATGCGCAACTAACCAACCATAGCGTATACCTTTAACAAAATAACATAAATCAGAAACAATAATTGTCAATATATCATATTATTAAGATAAGGTCCCATTACAAAAGTAATTACCTCTATTTCTTTTGACCATCTATTGTCTTTCCTCTCAAGAAGACGGTCTATCGCAAACTTATATGGACTTGAATATAGAAGTCTTTGCTCCAAGAAGCAAATGATGAAGTTATTCATGAAATCATCACCAATTCAAGAAATACTCCATTAATTTTCTACTATCTATAGAATGCAAGACCTTGGTAGTACCAAAATTCATATAAATTACTCCCTTCGATCCAAAATAAGTATCGAAGACTTAGTACAAACTTTGTACTAAGCTAGTACTAGATGACCGACACTTATTATGGATCGGAGGGAGTAATATACACGTGAAATAACGGTACAAGGTACATGTTAGATTACATGACATCGTGTTGGGGGTGATTTGAGGCTTAATCTAGATTATCTACTCACGAGCCAATACCACCCAAAATCCCAAACCTTCAAGAAACTTTTTTTAAACTGGAGGCTCAAAGAACACGGCTTTATAAACTAATGTCAAAGAGCATGATTTGCTTGAAGGAACTGATTTTCGCAACGGAGGGGAGTAGTGACGAGGGACGGGCGGACGGCTGGATGGCCGGTGATACAAACGAGAACACCCGTGCCGCTGTAGGACAACAGCGACTTCGAAGGTTTTTTTTGGAATATGAGGCGAGCTTAAGTCCGAGTGAACCAAACAATCGTTTCCTTTGGCAATCGAACGATTCAGCAAAGTATGGGACTTCACACATGAATGGAGTCCAAAAGACTAGGTAAAATTCTACTCTCACGAGTCCTTTTTGGTACTAGGCTAGGGTTAAAATCTATTCTTAGCGGGGTCATTATTTGTACTGGAATATAACTACGATGCTTTGGGCCAAAGTCATTGGGATCAACTGACCCCGTCAGTACACTGTAGCTCCGCCCCTGTATAAGATGATCCCTCTCATTAAATATCAAGATAAAAATGTGTTCTTCCTTTAGTATGCAACATTAAGAAAGTTAGTTGTTTCGAAACACCACGTGATGATCGGGTGTGATAGAATCTACGTTCACATACAACGGGTGTAAGATAGATTTACACACACGAATATTAAACTTCTTACTTAGCGATCCTAGCATGTACAGACTAGGTATATAGATGATATACATTTTGCAGATGTATTCTTTGCCTGTTAAACAATGTGATTCTTGGGTATTGGATACTACAATGGTATTGTTTTGAGTATCAATCTAAAGTTTAAAGTCCTATTGCAAACTTTCAGCAAAACCTCACTTACTACATGATGTTTAATAAATAGTATTAAATCAAGCAATAGTTTCAATGTTAGTATCTAAATATCATGCTTTCCTCCATGATCCTTGATATTTGAAAGTTGTTTCAGCATCAAGGTTATCTAGGAGTTGAAAGAATTGTTTCAGAAACCATCATGTGTGGAAGATATTATGATATCTGAAATAATGCTTGGTTGCAATATGATAGAATATAATTTTAGTAAGATACATGTTCTCATATTCTATGTGAATTTGCGAAGGTTGGAGACGCCAGGCGTCCTGGTCTCCCAAAAGGTTTTGGGAACTGACATTATACTCACAATTCTTTCTTATAGGCTATAATAGCATGATCATGAAAGTTGTCATGATAGGATGAATAAAAGATGTAGGTAAAATGTTTACTACACTAAAATATTACTAAAGAATAGATTTTGGAAGAATGCCAAACATTTGATGATGACGATACACATCAAAGTGCAAGTCCAAGGGTAATAGTGTTTGACTAACACGCTTTGGACTATGTTTCATGTGCATGGTGTCACAGTTGATGTTTATAGATTCCTCTAAAAGGAAAAGGAAATGCTGAAAGAGAATCTGGAAAATATCAAAGGTGTGATTTATAAAACTTCCATTTTATTTTGAAGAATAAGATTTAGAGACTACCGCATTTTCACTGAAAAGAGCACCATCATGATCTGTTGAAATGACACCATATAAGTTATGGTTTGGGATAAAACCTGAGTTGTCTTTTCTAAAATTTTGGTATGCTAGGCATAACTAAAATGTTTACAACCAAAGTCGGATAAGCAAGTTTTTGTAGATTATCCCAAATAAATTGTTGGGTATTCCTCCATAATACGAAAGACAAAAGTGTATGTCGCTTAAAACATCAAGTTTCTTGAAAAGTATTTTTTGCGAAAAGGTAAGCGGGAGTACAATAGAAATTTTGATTAGGTTTATGAACCTGAGAAATATATGCTATGCAGCACAGCGCTGAAAAGTGTCTCAGAGGCGGCTAAAATGCTCATGGCTCCTGTGCCTCAAAGGTTGTGGTCACGGGGATCTAAGTTTCTATTGAACCACGTAGGTCGGGTAAAGAATCAAATAGTGAGATTTGAGATTGAATCATTATTGTTTGACAATGAAGAACCAACTACATACAAAGAAGTGATGATGGACCCTGACTCCGTCAAATGGTTAGAAGCCATAAAATCCGGGATAGTTCCATACACGAGAACTCAAGTTTCTGAACTTGGAAGACCCTCTGGAAGGCATGAAGCCTATCAGCCGTATTTGGATCTATAAATAAATGGACATGGATGTTTCACATCTATTAAGTAGTCGACATATCCGAAAAGAGTTTGCGGCAATATTCAAGGAGTTAACTATGACAAGGTTCGATCTTTTGTAGCAATATTTAGTCTGGACGGATTACTGTAGCAACCACTACAAATGTCAATTTTGGTATATGGTAGTTGAACAAATAAAACAACATTATTTTAATAGAATGGTTACCAGGGACGTCTACACATGACACGGTCCGAAGAGTTTTGTTAATTCAAAGGATGCTAAAAGGACATGCAAACTTCACTGGTTGAAGTAAGCATTGCGGAGTTGGAATCTTCACCATGATGAAAATAGCTAAAAGTTTAATTTCATCAGAGACGATGAATGCTTGCATTTGCAAGAAATTAAGTGGGAGCGCTGAGACATATTCCTAATATATTATGTAGAAGACATGTTGTTGATTAGAAATTATGTACTTTTTATTGACACAGGTTGAGCAATTCATTAAAATTAAGATTTTGATGGAAGACTTAGGAAAACCCAGAATATTAGACATCAAAGTATATATGGATAGATTGAGACGCTAATATGTTTTTAAAAAAGTACATAGATGAAATATTGAATGGATTCAATATGAAAACGACAAGAAAGGTTCTTGCCGCATGGAAAAGGTTGAATCAAGATTCAAGTGTGTTAACACTTGGTGAGTGAAACGATATTCAAGTGTTTTGACACTTGTTGAGTAAAATCACATGAATATCTTGATCAATCATACCATGATATGTATATATCCGGATATGTCATATGCTCTAAATATTATGAGCATATACCAGGGTGACTCATAAGATGATCATTGGATGATAGTAAGGTTATTCTTATTATGTTTGGAAGAAATAAGAATATATTATGTATGTAGAGGTGACAGATAGTTCATAGTGAAGTGTTACATTGGTATTAGTTTTGTCACAAGATACAAATTAAGTTTATCCCAATTTGTGCTATAGGTTAAGGTGGCACAATGTAATGGAAGAAAGTTCCATGATGGATTTGGATGAGTTCTAAAGTTTAATATATTGTGATGGATACTACAACAAAAGTTGAGTATATGACTGCTCTAGTAGCATCAAAGGAGGGCAATTATTTCAAGAAGTTTGTTAATCAAACTAGGTGTAGTTCCAAGCGGGATAATATTATGAAGATATATTGTACGACAATAGACTTGACATGATTTAACCCTAGGGAGTTGAGGTCTCACCAAAGGACCAAATTTATACAATGCCATCTCATTTGAGAATGAGTGATGCATAGAGACGCCAAATACATGCAAATACACATGGACCTGAAAGTGTCAGATCTAGAGATTAGGTTTACCACAACAAATACGTATGAACAAACACCAAAAAGCCATAAGTGTTGAATACACAAATTTTAAACTAGATTATTGACTCTAGCAAGTGGGGGACTGAAGGGAATATGCCTGAGAGCCAATAATAAAATGGTTATTATCTTATTACATGTTTATGATAAATGTTTATTTATCATGCTAGAATTGTATTGATAGGAAACATTAATACATGTGTATTTAATACACAAACTAGAGTTCCTAGTTATGCCTCTCATTTAACTAGATCGTTGATTAACATATGATCAAGGTTTCCTCGTCATGAACATTGGATATTATTAATAACAGGATCCTATCATTAGAAGAATGTTATGATGAACATACACCCAAAGTAGATTTAGCAATATGATCTAGTCATTAAGTTTATATTGATACATCAGACACAAACGAAGTATCCCTAGTCATTAGACCATGAGATCATGTTAATCACTAACACCGGAAGAGTTCTTTGATAACATCAAACGTCACATCGTACCAGCATGACTATAAAGGTGGGTTCAGGTATTCTGAAAGTGTTATGTTGAGGCTCATGGATCAAGAGTGAGATTTTTCCATCCTAATGACGGAGAGAAATACTTCGGGCCCTCTCGGTGATATCACATCAACACCATTTCAAGCATGTGACTAGGTCACAAGGATGTTGTATCACGGAACGAGTAAGGAGTACCTGTAGGTAACGATATCGAACTAGGGTATGGTAGATACCTATGACTGGATCTCGGACAAGTAAAGTATTGTGAGACAAAAGGAATTGGGTACGGTGTTGATGGTTCACATGATCACAAGAGTTATCATTAAATGTGCAGGAGTTAGTACGGATCCAGGTCCCACTTCTGATTATTGATATGAGAAGTGTCTCTATCATGTCTGCATTATTCGTGAACCATAGGGTAACACACTTAAGGTATTCCTACATTAAGTGATAGATAGAACATATCCGAGAATAATTTTGTTAGAGCTGAAATTGTTTCGATGATCACCGGAGTTGTTTCTGGTCAAATTGCTGAAATTGGTTTCAGATGTGATATCGAAATAATTCAAGGGGTTTTATGCAAATGTTTGTTGATTAAATTAATTGACAAAACTCGGAATAATATAAATAAAAGTGTTTTATTTAAATAGGAAAATTCATTTAAACTAGTGGGTATTAAATGTGTGTGTGGAGATGGTTTTTATGCGAGTAGAGTGTCCACCCACATGAATGAGGGAAAGGTGGGGGCACCCACCATGGCCGGCCAACCATGGCCATGGGGCTACGCCACTCCCCAATAAAATGGACCCCATCCCTTCTCTCCATTCGCACCGCCTCCTCGTGAAGATTCTCTTCCCCCTCTAGCATTTTCCCCATGGCCTTGGATTAGCGAGGTACATGTTCTGTTGGATTCTTGGAGTAAGATTTATCTACTTGTTCAACTGCTCTGTTGGAGTGGAGGCATGGAGGTTGTCGGGAGCCGGACGTGTGACCGAGGACGGATACACTGCTGGGTTGCGGCGTTCTTCAACTCGATCTTGAGATCAGCAAGTGATCGACTACATAAAAAATCAGTTTTTGTAAAAGGCTTTCGGCCTTTGAGGATTAGTTTCTCTGGTTACCCTCTTACTCGTTACTAGCATCTACTAGATTAGATCTTGGCACAATTGGCATTCTTATCGTAGGAATTTTTTGTTTTCTATGTTGTAAACCCTTCAGGTCACACCCTAGGTTTTCTTCCCTACATGCTCTCCATGCCACTACATAGGTGTCAAGCATCTTCTATTGTGGGGGTGGAGGTGGGGCTGGCAGACTTGATCCATGGCGGATTTTGGTGATAGCATGGTGGCAGCCCCTTCCTGGGGCACCACACCTTGGTTCGTGAGAGGTGATAGGGTCGTCATCATCCTTGTATATGGGGCAGTTGGAACGTCAAGGGGGTGCCAAGGGTGCTACAGCCATAGTGCATCCACTCTACCAGCTTGAGGATGTATCCTTGTGTGGTCCATTGCTAGGGCAACACAAGATCTACACCCTCGAGGTAGGAAAATGAGGGCGCTCTTCTTGATAGGGCAGCTCTAGAGTCATGGTCGCACCCTGCCAGGCTCATTGGGAACCATGGTTTCCATGGGTCCGGTAGTAGCCTTGGGCATGGTCCTGGCAGAGCCGATGCCATTGTCAGGGCCATTTCCTTGTTGTAGCACGGGTCACGACACTTAGAGGCATTGTCCCTGCAAGGCTGGTAGAGACGAAGTGTTCCTTGCTTCGTGCGCGTGTCCTCATAGTTGGAAGTAATTGTAAGGAGGTTGATTGTATCGGCTCGCACAATGTCGAGGCGAGAAGAAGAAAGGAGAGGGCGGAGCCCCCTGCGCTCGAAGCCCATAAAGGGTCGACGCGGTTGCTTTTTCTCTGTATTTCCCTGCCACGGCCACATTGTCGCTCCTTATAGCATGACATACATGGACAAGCCCCCTACATCCCGTAGTCGAGATCGTGGATAAGGCAGAGGATGAGGGCGAGGGAGCGGGAGCGGGGCAGCCAAGGGCGAGGTCGAGGACCAACACACGTGTAGGCGGCATCATCAGAGGAGGAAGAATCTTTGCCAAGTATGACGGGTTTCGAGTTCTTCTTTCCTCTACATCAGGATATTGGAGCGAGGTTGAAGCTTCCCAACTCGTTAGCGAAGGCATTGGAGGGTTTAAGAGCCTCATTGACTGGAGCTAAGGAGGCGGAGTGCACCCATGCATCTTGGGATGTCGATGCGATCCTCGATGGGGGAAGTTGTATGCACCTATGACACGACTAGGGGGACTTTGCCCACACACATAGTTTGTAGCGTGGGCACTTCCTCATCTTCAAGCTCGATGGAGGTAGGAGACTCTACGTCAAGGTGTTCTATGGCACCATGTGTCGCAAGCCCTTCTACGCCGATAGTGAGGACAATGATTACATCGATGAGAAGGGAACGTCGCGCCTCCTCCTGGCACCAAGAAGGAGCCGCCCTTCTATGTAAGGGTGTCCCGACGGGTGCAACAGATGCCCCCAAAGCTTGAGCCTTAATAATTTTGGTGACATGCAGGCATAGGATTGGACTAGCCATTCTTTTGAGTTAAATCCATCAATAGTCACTGAACTTGTCTAGAAAAATCAATACAATAATTGTACAACGAAAATACGAGTTTACGGTCATTGAAGACGCGTCGGAGCATCACTCATGATCACTGCTTGTGTTGTACAGATGTATTTGCTGACGTGGCGAGCTGCAGGCCCATTATCAGGTAACTTTACATAGAGGTAAAAAATTACCTCGTATGCGAGGGCCTTTTTGCAAAACCGCCTTCCCCTTGTTGTTCCATGTCTCTGCTCTATCTCCACCAAGACATCCCTGGCAGCAAAAAAAATTCAGCGCTGCCGATGGAGCACGCCGGTCGTGCGCTCCGTTGCCCTCCTCCCCCACATGCCGGTCCGAGATCCCTGACCGCCCTCAGCCTAATACCCCACCGCCCTCGCCCCGCGAGCTCCGCCACGCCCCCAGTCCTCCCTAATTGCTCAAGAGATCCGGCATTGGGAAGCGCGTGGATCCAGCCATGATCTCCTTGATGCGGATCTTGGAGGTGATGCTCTCGAGCTCGACGACTCACTCGGACACCTTCTTCTGCTGGAGCACACGTAGATGCAACCGACGAAATCATCCTCAAATCGTCTCTGCTGGGCAGAGTATGCCCTTTTGTCCAAAATTCGAGTTGTGTGATTGCCTTCTCCTTCTTCTAATCACGCAATTAGACCTATGTCGTTCTCTGTTTCCCTGCAATCCTACCTCGATCGAGAGAGAGAGAGTTCGGAGACGATCGAGACACACGCGAGAGAGATTTTGTGCTGCGCTATATCTGCAGCTTTTCTGGTACTCCTCTATTTATTCAGAGAGCCTTACATGCCGAGCGACGCGCTCAGGGTTAACGATCGTGCCATCCCACGATCCGAGCTTCGTGCCCAGCTACCTACGACTAAGCCAAAGTGGCGTATAAGCAGGAACAACCTGACTGACAGACTAAAACAGAAAACAGCTAACTAACTTATTCTCTGACGAAACTGAACAACAAACAGGCATCAGAGCAGAGAGGGAGAGAGACAGGGTTTAAGTCCAACAATCTCGCCCTCAACCCTGACGAGCGATCTTGATGTCGGTAACTCCAATCTTGGCTCGCAGCTCCTGGAAGCGAATGCGCCCAAGTGGCTTTGTCAGAACATCTGCCTTCTGTTCGCTAGTTCCAATGAACTCCATAGTCACTGATCCCTCCTCAACGCAGTGACGAATAAAGTGATAACGCAGGTCGATATGCTTACTGCGATCGTGTAGGACTGGGTTCTTGCAGAGTGATATGGCGGATTTGTTGTCGATGAACAGAGCAACCGGCGTAGCTTTCTGATTCAGCAGCTCGCCAAGAAGACGGGCAAGCCAAATTCCTTGGCACGCCGCCATTGCCGCCGGAATATATTCAGCTTCACATGACGAAGTGGCGACGACTTTTTGCTTCTGTGATTGCCAGCAGATTGGGCTTTTCCCAAAGAAGTACAACACCCCAGAGGTGCTCTTCCTCGAATCCACGTCTCCAGCGTGGTCTGAATCACTGAACCCTGTCAGCAATTCACTGTCTCCGCGACGATACACCAGCCCAAAATTCAGAGTTCCAGAGATGTATCGGAGGAGGTGCTTCACAGCAGCAAGATGGTCCCCAGCCGGAGCTTCCATGAAGCGGCTCAAGAACCCCACAGCAAATGATATGTCAGGACGGGTGTGCACCAAGTACCTGAGGCTGCCCATGACACTCCGGTAGAATGTAGCGTCCACCGGTTTTTCCTTGTTGTCCTTGCTGAGATTACACCGTGACTCCATCGGTGTGTGCACGGCATTGCAGGCCAACATTCATGTTTTCTCCAGCAGTTTCCTTGCATATGCTGCTTGAGTGATTGTAGTGGCTCCATCTCTTTGCTTTACCTCCAGCCCAAGGTAGTACTGAAGCAACCCCAAGTCACTCATGCTGAATAGTCGCTTCATTTCTTCCTTGAAACGAAGAACTTCTTGAATCTGGGCTCCAGCGATCACCAGGTCATCCACATATACTCCTACGATCAGCAGATCATTACCTATGCCTCGTGAGTATACTCCATGCTCATTGGCGTTGCGGGTGAACCCAAGTGATGTAAGACTTGTATCTAGCTTGGCGTTCCACGCTCTCGGAGCCTGTCGCAGTCTGTAGAGGGCTTTGTGTAGCTTGTACACATCCTTCTCCCGTCCTTCAGCTGTGAATCCTGGAGGTTGAGCTACATAGACCACCTCCTCGAGCTCACCATTTAAGAAGGCGGATTTGACATCCATATGGTGAACCTCCCATCCACGGTGAGCTCCAAGTGCAAGGATCAATCTGACTGATTCCATCCTGGCCACAGGTGCGAACACCTCCTCAAAATCGACACCAGCTCGCTGAACATATCCCTTCACCATGAGCCTTGCCTTGTATTTGACAGTGCGTCCTTGCTCATCCTTCTTTACTTTATAGACCCACTTCAGCCCAATTGCTCGATGTCCTGTAGGCAGTGAAGTCAGGGTCCAAGTGTTGTTGTCATCAATCGACTGAAGCTCATCCAGCATTGCTCGCCTCCAGCAATCTTCTCGCTCTGCCTCTGCGAATGTTGATGGTTCCTCGTCAGCAACCAGCATTAGCTCCTCTTCATCAGAGGGCTGTTCCTCATACTGTGGTCGCGTTGCCAGTTGTGGCGGACCAGAGGGGTTGCCAAGGATGTCCTTCACTTCACGGAAACGATGAACAACGGACGGGCTGTCATCCTTGTCGAACAACTCATCCCCTTGCACTGGTGGGGTTGCCATGTGTGTGGATGGTGGAGTCGTCTCGACCGATCTTGTTCTAGCTTCATCCGCACGCCCTGGGTGTGGAGTGGCTGTAGGCGTGGCATGGTCAGTACTTGTTGTCGAGGTTCAACAGGATCCTACTGCCGCAGCAGATTTTGCCAATTCTTCTACCGTGGCAGCGCCTTTGGCTGTTTTGCCTGCTGCGGCAGTGCACTGTGCCGTTGTGGAGCGCGTGGCATAGACTGGGTACTCCACTGTGAAGGAGCTGCTCGCCGGCGACTCCCCCGGTGCCTCCCAATTCCAACGTGCCTCTTCATCGAAGACAACATCACGCGACACGTGCACCCGCTTGGAGACAGGATCATAGAGCCGGTATGCCTTGGATCCTGTGCCATATCCAATGAACACCATCGGGGAACTCCGATCGTCCAGTTTCTTGAGCTGCGGACGAGCTGTTTTGACATGTCCCACACACCCAAACACCCGCAGGAAACGCACATTCGGCTTCGCCCCGTGCCAAGCTTCATACGGTGTCACCTTCTCGACGCTTCTGGTGAATGACCGGTTCAGAATGAAGACAGCAGTGAGCACTGCTTCCCCCCAGAACATACTGGGCACCTACTTGGCCTTGAGCATTGATCGTGCCATGCCAAGCACCGTCTGATTTCTCCTCTCCACAACGCCATTTTGCTGAGGCGTGTACGGGGCAGTGAGGTGACGTTGTACACCGGTCTCTGCACAATGTTCATAGAACGTGGTAGAGGTGAACTCTCCTCCGCGATCTGTGCGGAGGACATGGAGCCTGTGGTCGCACTCGACCTCTGCAGCTGCTTGGAACCTGATGATCGCACGGGCCGCTTCATCCTTTGTCCTGAGGAGCTCGACCCACATGTAGCGGCTTCGGTCATCAATGAGTAGCAGAATGTATCGACGCCCTCCAGGCGTCTCCGGCGATATTGGGCCGCACAGATCGCCATGGACGAGCTCGAGCGGTTTCTGCGCTCTGTACTTGGCCTTCTGAGGAAACGGCAGGCGACGCTGCTTCCCAGCGAGACAGGCCTCGCACAGTTCATCGGCGTGATCAATTTGAGGCAGCCCGCGCACCATCTCTCCTCGTGCCATTCTCTGGATCCCATCGAAATGGAGATGCCCCAGTCGAGTGTGCCATCGCCACGCATCGGACACATGACCTACGGCCAAGCACACTGGGCGAACTGGAGTGAAGGTCATCTTGTACAAGCGATTCGGGGACCTCTTTACCTTGACCAGGAGACACCGGCGGTGATCGCGGATGGAGAGCACGCCGCGGCGGATGTTGATGTCGTAGCATCTCTCGTCGAGCTGCCCTAGACTCACCACGCTGCTCTTCAGGGCAGGGATGTAGAACACCTCCATGAACGCACGGTGGTCTCCCCCGTTCACGGCGAACACCACAGTGTCGCGCCCATGTATGTCCACCACCGAGCCGTCGGCGAAGAAAACCTTGCCGGCCACTGAGCGATCTAGCTCAGCAAACGAGGCCAGGGAGCCCGTCATGTGGTTTGTGGCTCCCGTGTCGAGGAACCACACCTCGCTGCCCCCGGCACCGACATGGGCGGGAGTGGTCATGGCTCTTTCTTCATTGAGGAACACATGTCCGCCCGTGTGAGCCATGTCGTTGTCTGGCGTGGGAACCACGGGCAGCGCTGCTTCATCAGCAGATTCACCACGCCGGTGCTCCACCTCCACGCTTGCCATCATCAGCCCGGGGCCATCGTCCTCCTCCTCAGCCTGGACAAGGTTGGCGGCCCCAGCAGCTGCCTCGTCACGTCGTTTCTTTCTGCACTCCCGCGCCCAGTGGCCTTTCTTGCCACAGTAGCGGCAGTGCTCCTTGTCGACGTCCCCGTTTGCGCCTCGCGGTGGCTGGTTCGGCCTTTGTGGCGGGGTGGTTTTGCGAGCGTCATGTGCCCGGCCACCACCGCGGCCACCACGCCCCTGCCTCTTCCTGGCTTCCCACTGCTCCTAAGTGAGGAGGAGCTGTCCCCCACCACCGATGTTGCTCTGGGCACCATCCATCCTTTCCTCGATGGCACGTAGATGGCCGGTGACCTCCTCGACAGTCAGTGTCGCAGGATCGAGGAGGGTCTCCATCGAGAAGGCGATTTGCATGAAACGATGGGGAACAACAGAGAGAAACTTCCTTACGATCTTTTCTTCGTTGACGGTGTCGCCAAGTGAGCGTAGAGCGGCGGAGAGGTTGGAGATGCGCATACTGAAGTCCTCGATCCGCTCGGCATCCTTGAACGCCAGGTTTTCGAACTCAGTGCGCAGTCGACGGAGACGAGTGTCGCGGACTCAATCGCTTCCTTGATGCTGCACGCGGATTGCCTCCCACGCAGCCTTGGCGCTCCCCTTGCCCACCAGCATGCAGTGCATGTCCGCCGGTGTCGAGCGGAGGAGCGCGGCCAGTGCTTGTTTGTCGTCGCGGCGCGGGACCGTCTCGTCCTCGATCGCCTCCCAGAGCGATGCCGCTTGGAGGTTGACCTCCATAACCATGGCCCAGTTGGTGTAGTTCGTCCGTGTCAGCATAGGGAACGAGAGGCTGGTGCCGCCGCCGCCGCCGGGCTCGCGCACCACCTCGCGTACAACGACCTCGCCTCCCCCGTGTCGCGCCATGGAGCGTCCACGGCTGAGCGAGCGCCGCCGCTCAGCGGGCGGAGGGGTCACTGATGCCCTTGGCGCAGGTGGGGTGCCACCGCGCCCCCCGGCCGCGCCTGCCAGCGGAGCTGCTGCCGCCGGTGGAGAAGTGCCGCCGTCGCCGCGGCCGCCGCGCCCTCTCCCTGCTCCAAGCGACATTGCCACAGAATCAGAAACGCTCTGATACCAATTGTTTCCCTGCAATCCTACCTCGATCGAGAGAGAGAGAGTTCAGAGACGATCGAGACACACGCGAGAGAGATTTTGTGCTGCGCTATATCTGCAGCTTTTCTGGTACTCCTCTATTTATTCAGAGAGCCTTACATGCCGAGCGACGTGCTCAGGGTTAACGATCATGCCATCCCACGATCCGAGCTTCGTGCCCAGCTACCTACGACTAAGCCAAAGTGGCGTATACGCAGGAACAACCTGACTGACAGACTAAAACAGAAAACAGCTAACTAACTTATTCTCTGACGAAACTGAACAACAAACAGACATCAGAGCAGAGAGGGAGAGAGAGAGGGTTTAAGTCCAACATTCTCTTGGATCCCAATGGCAGGGGCACGCGTGCAGCTGCTACTGCTCGATGCACGGAGCGGCTACGCACACACGAGCAGCTGCGCGCGCACGCGGTGCAGCTTCTGCTTCTCGACATCGTGCTTGCAAGGCGGTCGTGCATGCTCGCGTTAACCCTCGTCGCGAGAAGAGAAGCTGAACTACAAGCAAGCAAGCACCTGCTCATGATCTTGAATATATCTGAATGTTCGTGCAAGTGCAACCATACTCGAAAACGTTCAGTCTTCAGAGTGATAATGCAACTGCAGTACATCTGCTTTATCCCGTCCTCCCCCATCGTATGGTGGGAACTGGGAAGGTGGCGGCGTGCTAATTCGGCGGCGGCGGCGGCAGCGTGTAGAGCCTGAAAAGCTCGAGGAGGAGCGCGGCGATCTGGGAGAGCCCTCTTCCCTTCATCGCCGAACACGGCCGCCGCGGCCGACGTGTCCTTAGGGACCGGACGAGCTTGCATCGCGCAAGGCGTGCACGGTCGCGTGAGGAGGACGGCGGCGCGCGTGAGGATGGGTGGCGGCTGGCCGTGGGGATGTAAAGAGAGGAGGAGAGTTGTGGGTGGGGCTGACAGTGGGTCCCCTACCTTGCCTTTGATAGGAAAGTAGGATCAAAGGGGTATTTTGTCAAATGAAACATCACGTAGGGGCTGACAGTGGGTCCCACTCAGCGCAACGTCATCAAATACATCTCTACGACACGCGCGATGACCGCGAGTGACGCTCTGATACGTCTTCAATGACCGTAAATTTGTATTCTCAATGTACAATGATTGTATTGACTTTGCTAAGCAAATTCAATGACTAACTATGGATTTAACTCCATTCTTTTTGTCTATGGGTTGTATCTTAGATACAACACTCATCTCTTTCCTCATTGAGTATAGTGCCACATGTACATTATGCCAAGAGACTACTACTGTGGAAAAACTGTAAAAGACGTATACAATACACCAAAATATGTTCAGATATTTCAACATTTTGCATGTCAAAATAAATAAGATAAAAACATAGGCGCATATTTATGATAAATAGGCAAACTGTAAAAGATGTATACAAGGCACCAAAACATGTTTACACATTTCAACATTTTGCATGTCAAAATAAATAAGATAAAAACATAGGCGCATATTTATGAATGTTTTAAACATCACACTATAATCATCCAAATTACAATATGTTCAAATCAAATTAAAAATAATGAATGGTTTAGTGGGTAATTGTTCACCTCACACATAAATAAATAGGAAATTAAATGAAAAGTAGGGAGGCCATTGGCGGCCATACAGCTACCAATGGTGCTCGATGAGATTACTACGAAGCTGAGTATACGTGGCCGAATCTTTAATATGCCGATACGTCTCAAGAAATGCTTGAACGTGATCGGGATTTTTTTTTGTAGTTTCACTCGGCTATGAACATTTTCATAGAAGAGCTCCAAGTTTAACCATGTCTCATCCTTGATGATCAAGTTGTGAAGAATCACACAACATGATATGATGGTGTTGATGTTTTTTCCCCCAAAAAACGAGCATGACCTTGAATAATAGCAAATTTTGCTTGCAAAATACCGAAAACTCTTTCGGTGTCCTTGCGACATGCCTCTTGAGTCGTGGCAGAAGCAAATTATTTCCTTGTTTTTGGCTTGTGAATGGTCTTCACAAATATTGACCATGAAGGACATATGTCGTCTGCTAGACAGTAACGCATTGCGTAGTCATGGTTCGTGACTTTGTAGTTGTAAGTTGGAGCATCTCCACTAACTAGTCTGCCAAATAGATGGGATCTATGCTGATCTATGCAAGACATTGATGTCATTTATTGATCGCGACAAACCAAAAAAAACAATGTCAAATCTACAAGTACTCTGATGCCACAACCTCGAGCACAATGGTAGGATCATGAATTTTACCACAGTATTATCAATGTTATGCTTTTGGGCGATTCTTCCACCTCCAATGCATACAATCAACACCCCCAAGCATAACCGACCAACCTCTTTTTTCATTCATCTTCATCAATAGAAGGTATCTTATTTATTGGGAGCTCGAAGATACACGGATCCAAACAGCTAGATCGTCACCGATTCCACAGGATGCAAAGACGACCGACCATTGATCTGCGTCACTTCTCCATCTTCCCCTATCCTGAAGCTCCTTCATGACGATGATGAGAAACATACGCGAAACATATGCTCGATGTCATCATCGTGAAACAAGTCATCGATGTCCGAGTTGTCCGAGGACGACGAGTCTTCGAAAAAACTGCGTGCTCGCGCTCATCGTTGAACTCATATACAAGAATCCTATATCAAGACCGAATCAACCGGATTAGAACTCTCGAACAAAATGATGAATAAGATCTTACCACGGCTGGCTCGATGCGATCGATCGGGCGACTCAGCGGACATGGCTCAACCAGCAGCTCTGGCGTGACCAAATCTGGCCACCTAGGTCGAGGTCACAGCCATGGCAAGAGGCGGCGGCGGAAGGCAGAAGGGTAGAGGAAATTTCAGTGCGGATAGAGGTCACGCTCAGTTTGGCTGCCCACGGGTCTTGCTTACTTCACGTGATCTGCCCCGGGCCATTTTTCCAGTTTACGGGATATGCTATAGTTGCTCTAAGGTAGTAACAAGACACAAAGGCATGCAACATAAGTATATTAACACAAACTCACATCAAAAGCATATCATATATCTTTATCGACAGTAGTTTCAACTAAAGATAGCAAAAAAAAACACCAGACGCAATAGACCATACATATTGTCTTCTATAACCGACTCAATACAGAACCAACGGAATAACTCAAAGGCCCTTTGAACAGCAAGACTGACTGGGAGTAGAAAGACAACGACTGACACTTGAAACACTCATCCAAAGACACTCAGTAGCAGATTTTAGTACGGAAACATAACACGAAAGCAACCCAGTAGGCAGTAGAGCCTCTCACTCCTCGTCAGATTCGGCGCTCTGGAGCCACTCAACAACTGGCTTGGCGTTCTTCACGACCTGGGAGTTCTTGCCAGCCACAACAGCTTCATTGTACCACTGGACAATAGTTTCTTCCTCAAGGACGTCTCCATCATAGAGGGCCTTCAGGACGACTGGGACTTCCTTCAGGGCTTCAGCGCTGCACTTGCCACAGAACGCCTCAATAGCCTGGAGCAGGAGCATCTGGGACGCTTCATCAGGCACAGCAGCAGCAAGGTACATCTTCTTCACAACATCCCTCGCGAAACCCTTGCTCGCACCATGGAAGAGCGCCTCAAAGAGAGCATTGATCACATCCTTGGGAGATAGGGAAGAGGAGGACAACACAACCTTGAGCTGAGCTGCTGTGGCAGCATTGCCCAGGTTAGTCTTGATCTCTTCAACCAGTTCATCATAAGGAGTGGTTTTAGGCCCAGTGTGGTTGCCGTTGGAATTATCTTCAGCCTTCCCTGTCCCATTGGCACTGCCCTCTTTGTGTAGGGCCTGTTTCTTCTTCTTTTCGGTCTCCTCGGTGGCAAGCATAACCATTTCAGCAGTTGCTGCACTCAGCTGCTCCTGCATGCGCTTTTTCACGGCCTCTGCTGACGTGTCAGTCTGCCACTGCACATCACCGTCGCCGTCGTCATCATCATCCACAGCAGCTTCAAAGTCAGCATCTCGACTGTGAGTTGGTGAGGTTGCATGCTCTTCATCAGAACCTCCACCAGCAACCTTTTTCTTTGTAGCAACACCTTTTGCAGTACTCTCCTTGGAAGAAGCGCCTTTCTTCTTTGCATCCTTTTTGAGTTTCTTCATCTCCTCATCAGCAGCCTCACCTTCCTTCAGCCGCTCCTTCTCAGCTCTTCGCATAGCTTTCTTGTCTTTGCCTCCCTTCTTCTGTTCCGGCAGGTTCTTCAGGATGAATGTAGTGAGCTTGTCCCTCATGTCAACATCAGAGAGGAAGCCACAGGCAGCACATTTCAGAGTTATCATCTGGTTCTTAGAGATGAGGACCTCAGTCTCAGGATTGCCGCACCCATAACACTGGACATACTTTTTTATGAAGTTCTCAAGAAGACCAGCCAGCTTGGAAGTATCATGAGCACCATTAACCAAGGAGGTTCCTGTCTTCTCATCAAATTTTGATTGTGCCCCAAGTTCACATCCAAAGTACTTAGTTGTGTAGGAAGCAGGCCTGGCAAGTGCTTTTGCTATATCAACCATGTTCACGATATTTGTCTTGATGCCATTACCACGGCCTTCTATTTTGGTCAACATTCTGGGCATCTTGTACCTGTAGAAGGCATCATCCTTGTTTGAAGCGCCAATGTTTTGCAGCGCCATCTTGACTCAAGCTTTCTGCAGCAGATGCTATCAGATGTGAAATTTTCAGAAGCAAGAGTAGCTGCGGCTCCTTGAAGGAAAATGAGCTGACTTTCAGCAGTGGTAGGGTCGAGTGAATTCTCAGAACCAGAGAATCTAATGAACTCTTGATGCATGCAGGGGAGCACAAACTTATGCCTTTTTCTCGTTGAACGAGAATACTCTCCCAGCAATCCAACTGATCCCAAATAAACCGATGCTTGTTCAGACATAAAAGAAGCTTCAACTTCTAAGCCCTCCACTTTGTCAGATTGCAGCAAAACAGATGCTGCTACCTGGATTAAAACAAGACAAAGATCAGATATTGCTGATTCTGCATGAAAGGTGAAATTACAATTAACTACATCACTACAGAAAGGGACTACCAGATAACAAAATAAAATCAGGAGCAATTAAACACTTTAGACAGCATATGTGGCCTGCATCAACTAATTGTGGTGTTCATACATGTTGTTGCCTTAGACAGTCAGGAACTAATGTGTAAAATTTGCAAAACTGAAGGGGCTTTTGGTGAAGCTGTGATAACAGCTGACATCAGTCCACAAGTAGTGCCGCCACAGCAACAAGGTGCCCTAAGAGGTTTAAGATATTTGTGTCAATTCTCACAGCCCCAATCAAACTACAGAGGTACATCCAACACAAAACAACCAGCAAGTTCAGCAACAGATCATGAAGACGACCAGACTAAACTTTCAGGACAACTCTCCAGTTCAGGTGTCCAAAAAGGCCGCAAAGGTCTACTCTAGTCTGCTAATACAGTTTAGGGCACGATCTCGAAAAAAAAGCAGTTTAGGGCATCCAGCCATTTACTATTGACAGCCGTGCAAAATCAAGGCATAATGATAAACTCATATTTAATTATATGAACTACTTAAACTACACTGAATGACATCCTAGGGACATCACTCTATGCATGCAACAGTAGTCCTAGCAAGATGAAAGAACATTTATGATGAAGATAGCAATACTCACGTTGAGAAATCAATTGTCAGAAACAGAGAAACAAAGATAACAGTACATCTACTTAACTAGTTTGCTTTAGGGGCTCACGGACAAAGTAATGGGGAACTAGGACAATCTCTGCAAGTACAGCCACAACTGGATTATTAACGGACAACAAAACAATCACACACACACAACCTATATCTAAAGTTCTAAACTAGCCTTGTTCTATTGCTCAAAACTGACAGTACCTAAATAACTGAAAACTTTGAATGGTTATCTAGACAACATATCAACAAACACCAATAAAGAATCCGTAAACAAAATATGAACTACTCCCTCCGTCCCAAAATAAGTGACTTCAGTTTGTCTAGATTCGCATGTACCTATATAGTAAAATGTGTCTAGATACATCCGAATCTAGACAAACTCACGTCGCTTATTTTGGGACGGAGGGAGTATTTTCAACTATTATCAAATCTCCAAACATCGAAACATCCTTCAGTACATGTATAGCAATACTGCGCCTAGAACAGAGAAATAAATACTATCTACACTTATGTAGCTTCACCAACAAAATAAGATCGGAGAGGAAACGAGCCACGACATCAAAAGTAAATATATATTCGTCGCATTCATAGTACACGGAGATATCAGCACATCGCATACATCACAAGACCATGAAAGTAGCATCACTGCCAATAAAATTACCTTGCGGATGGAGAATCGGGAGAAGCAATCTGAGGACGAGGCCCTGCGAGCACGAGGTCGTCGGCGGGCGGCGGATCTGGGTGAGAGGAGGATGTGGGGCGGCGGGAAACTGATCGGCTCTGGACGGAGGGGGCGGGGTAGATCTATATGAAGGGGGCAGCGCGAGGGTGGGGCAAGTGTCGGGCGGCAAGGGATCCGGCGTGGCGTCGGGAGGTCGCGCCGCCTCGGTTGGAAAAGAGAGAGCTGCGCGTCCAGTCAGGTTCGGGGAGGATGGGATTGGGGAAAATTGAAGGGTGTGGGGAAGTCCGGTATTTATATGACTGGCATAAGTGGTGTAATTTTTATGAAAGCTTGTGGTGACACTCGTGAGATTCAAACTTCCATACAGAAGAGTACAGAAGCTCCAGAAGCATCCTGCCAGGCTGTGCCATCAACGTGATTTCGGAGCTTCTGGAGCTTTTGTGAGCCGATTTAGTGATAGAATTCAGCGGGCAAGAGCATCTTCGCTCAGGAGGCCCTAAGGCTAGCCCAGTGGAAGTATTTAATGACCAGAGTATCATATTAGCAGTATCATGTATACTATCTTCGTTCTAAGGCTTAAGGCATATAATTTTTTGAAAAAGTCAAACTATATAAAGTTTGACCAAGTTTTTAAAAAAAAATATTAATATTTACAATATAAAATATATATTCTTGATACATCATGAAACATATTTTCACGTGGTATCTATATAATATCATAGTTCTTGATAGGTTTTTCAAAAAGTTTGGTCAAAGTTTGTGTAGCTTGACTTTTCAAAATAATTATACGCCTTAAGCCTTAGGACGGAGGGAGTATATGATACTAGTGTATGATATTATCTCTCTAGTGGTTAGTATTATCTAATAGTATCATAGTAACATTGTATTTAATTTTTTCTACAATCTCAATGCAATTGTGTGTATGAGATGTATTGGTCATTAAATTACCTAGTTTCACGTGCTATGATACGGTATATTATGATACTACTAACAACTCTCTCTTTATTAATTGTGATGCACATCAGATTTTTGCCAAGATCAGATTTTTGCCAAGGTGGCATGCATGATAATCCTTATGATACTCCTGCTAGGACTAGCCTAAAGCCCCTTAAGCCTGCGTTTGGTTTATGGATTCATAAGGATGGGATGGGATGGCCCATATTTTTGAGGATTGGGATGGTCCATATATGATGATCCCCTTTTTGTTTGGTTCCAGGGATTTTTGCTGGTCGGGATGGAATGTATTTAAGCTTATGGTTAATAGAAATTGATTAGCAGGTCATTAATAGTTTGTTAATAGGCCTTCCTCTAACTGCTTCTGTCTGTGGCGGAGATCCGAGAGGAACAGGCAAACACCCTCACCGGCGTCCTCGTCCCACCTTCCCGCGACATCGCCAGCGCGGCGTCCTTCGACCACCCCTCCCAGGCGACTTTGCCGACAGGGAACTTTCGGCGGCCTCGGCTTGTCTAGCCCATCCCTGTTTGGCGTCTCCGCCATGGACACCCGGCCGCGCCTCCTCCCTATTCGACGTCTCCGCCATGGATGCAGCAGCCCGCACCGCGGAGGTCGAAGTCGGGTACATGTACACATGTAGCTCTTCCATGTCCATCCGCATGCTGACGGAGTTCGAAGCCGTCCCCGCTCCGTGAACGACGGCGGCGACCATCACATGGAGCTGCGACGACGATGGAGTTCGAGATGGAGCAGCATGCCACGGGCTGGATCTGGTCGCTGGTGTGGGAAAGATGGCCTAGAGGAACGAGGAAGGTGCGGCGGCGCCGTTGTCATGGTTGAGGGAAACGGTTCTCGGTGGCGCCATCCTCCTGGCTGCGGGGAACTGTTTTAGCAAGAGGGAGAATAGAGGTGGAGAGTAGATTATGAGTTGGTCCATGTTTAGAGAAAAGTGGGATGGCATGATCCGGCCGTTTTGGCCGAACGGTTTGATCCACATTTTTTAGGGAATATTCCCCTATGGTGGATGGTTTCATCCAGCCCACTTATAACCAAACATCATCAAAAAGTGCACGATCCAATTCCATCCCTCTCCTGGCCTCGAACCAAACACAAGCTAAAAGACTATCGCAGGCACCAGCGGTCAAATTCACGTTCAGCCCATCCTCCAAATTAGTTTTGACGCTAATGTGGTCCGTTTTGTTATCCGGCGCCCTCAGGCCGAACCTAACCCACGGGGGGCTAGCGGGGGCGACGGATGCCGCATTTTTGGCGCGAAGGCGTGGGGAATTTGGCGCGCGAAACGGCTGGTCGTCGCGGGCCACCCCTGTCAGCGTTAGCGGCCGACGCATTTGGTCCGTGATCGGTCCGTCTTCCTCCTCGCCTGTCGCGCCCCAGTAATGGCACTGCTGCCCGCCGATCAGGCTTTTGCAGGCGAGCAGCCGATGCGTCATGTCCGCCACGCCTCCCACCTCGCCTGTCGCGCCACCACCCGCATTCAATGGTCACGCCACCGCCTCACGCATAAAACCTCCCCTCCTTCCCCGCGGCTCCTCTACAGCCCAGTTCCATCCTCGCATCCCCTCTCATATCTTTCCCAACCACCCAAACCACCGGCCATGGAGAGATACCCCGAAGGCAAAGCCGTCGCGAACGGGTTTGGACGTTGTTCTCTACGCGTCTACGAGGCACGCGCGCTATGGGAGGCGGGTACCCACCGCCGCCGGACCTGCGCTGCCCGCACGGCTGGTTCCTCAGTGCCGGTGGCCGGTGCGTCCCGCCGGTCCCCTGTGGGCAGGCACAACAGGTGGAGATCTACCGCCACTATTGGGAGGTCCTCTTGCCAAAGGAGCGGAATGATACCGCCTGGGATCCCGATAACGCACAGGCGTGGACCGCGTTCTTCGAGGCCCAACACCAGGACCGCCTCGGCGCCTATGATGGTAACGGCCCCCCATCGCTGGACAACAACATCGAAGGGCGGACCCGGTGGTGGAGCATGCTAGGCTAGACGTTGTTGGGGTCCTCGAGTACATCGCCGCTGGCAACCACCCGCCGTTGACGATGCCTCCTCATCACACCGCGCCATGCCGCCCGGACCAGCGATGGGCGCCGCACCACGCCGCCCGCTCTTCCTCCACGTCTTCCTCGTCGAGGTAGTCGTCGCCTTCGACCCGCTACTCCACGTACTCCACGTCGTCGTCGTGCTTCTCGGCTATCCTCGTGCCGGTGAAGAACGAGTATGAGGAGGCTCTTGTGTCGTGCTGGCACCCCGGGTGCCGCAGCTAGGGGCCGGCACGAGCAATCACCTCCCTGTGGCCGCCTGCGCCTCGCGGCGACAGATGAAGGAGTGGACACCGCCACCGAAGTACAAGGCAGCCTCCCTCCAGCTAAAGATCAATGAGGACCCGGAGGAGTTTCCGGGCCAGCGCGTCACTGAGCGCGCCTCCTACGAGGCCGTACCACCAGCGACGGACGACTCCACGGAAGCGTGGTCCGTGGAGGAGTACTGACGCGAGCAGGCAGAGCGAGCGTGCCGCCTCGGCCTATTCATCGACCTTGAGGGCTACGATGATGGGGCGGGCTATTCGAGCTGAGGCGGTGATCCGGGCTAGGGCTACAGCACCATGCCGCTGCCAAAGCAGGAGCCTAGTGACGATGATGGCGACTACGTAGCGGCGATGTACCGTCGCCTTGTACTGGGCGGTCATGGCCGGGGCCAGCACTAGGGTTTAGGTTTTTTTAAAGATGTACAAACATGTTTGAACTACAGTGATATCGATGTGTTTTCGTATTTTCAAATGTTTGAATAATTTGTATGGGGGTACGGCTTGGAAGCAGCGCCCTCCTATATCGTGAACACATCCGGTGCCCCCCCCCCATACGGCCCAAAATCAGGCCGCGTCGGACGCCGTATGGGAGGATGAGTGGAGATGCTCTAAGAGTATATTCGCTCGGCCCCCACGGACGTCCCCCATAGTCCTATTTTTGGCTCCATCCGGAGAAAACTCTCTCAAGCATGCTCCTAGGAGCTTGAAATTAGCCGGATTGGCCCCAAAAACCATTCGGCAAACTCAGGCTGAACCCAGTGCCCTGGGGTTTGCTTGCGGGCGCTGGATGGAGAGGAAGTGGTGGGAACCAGCTGAACCACCCAGTGGGGACAAGATGTCGGCAAGAGAGGTCGTTCGTCCTCAACTCCTCGGCTCCCACGTGAATTAATGGTGTTGGCGGTCAACCTTTCCCCATGTGCAGCAGGCCGATGCATCCAATTGCCGTCCATGCGGTGCAGCTATGGCGAGCCAGTGCCTCGGCTTCTCCCGCCAACTTCCCACACGTGCTACACCTCTCCCGTCTCTCCATCGCCGATTAATAGGCCCTGCAAAAAATCTCTATCCCCTCTCCCCTCCTTCTCAAGCACCGACGAAACCTCAGCATCCATGGCGGAGTGCTATCCCAGCGACAGCGTGGCAGCGAACAGCTTCGGTCGCCGCTCTCTCAACGAGTGGGAGGGCCTCCTCTTGTTTGAGGCCAACTACCCGCGCCACTGGACTTCAGTGCACCGCCAGGCGGCTAGGTGTTGAGCGTCGGCGGCGTGTCGATCCCCTTCCTCCCTAGGGCATCGACATGGTAGGATCTAGGCGGTGCTCACCGGAATGTCCGACAAGGACGACGCGGACCCGCGGTACTACCCCGACAACCACGTGGCATGGACGGAGTACTTCCACAAGCGTCGTGAGAAGGAGATGGCAGCCTACAAGGGGATACCACCGGCGATGACCGGGAAGAAGTGAAGGAGCTATGCCCTAGAGGCAAACAATAAATAGGTTTATTATCATATCTCAAACTAGTTCATAGCAGTTTCGTACTGTGATATAACTGTTTATCAAGAGGAAACACTGATACAGGTGTGGTATGTAAACAAACCTGGTCCCTAGTAGTCTCTATTTAACTAGTTCGTTGGACAACCGATGATCAAAGTTTCCTGATCATGGTGCATTTATGCCAGTTGACAACAAAGTCACATCATTGGAGAATGATATGATGGACATTACCCACTTAAATATTGCAACATGATCTAGTCACATGGTTCATCTTTGTAATAACTAGAAACAAAGTGATCTTCTCCTTAGACCGTGAGATCATATTAATCACTATCTCCGGAAGAATGCTTTGATCTCACTAACCATCATGTCTGTAACTAGGTGGTCATAGAAGTGTGTATTGGGTATACCAAAGGAATAGTTGAGGCATGTGTATCAATATCGGGATTTCTTCACCTGCGTGACGGGAAGATACACTAGGCTCACTCGGTGAAATTGCATCCAATAAGCTGTAGCGTATGACTAGGTCATGGGGATACAATATCACGATAACAAGTTAAGTAGACTTGTTGGTAACGAGATTAGTATACTAATACTAATGATCAAATCTCGGAAAAGTCATGTATCAAAGAGACAAAGGGAATAGGACACCGAGTTTATGGTTCGAACACGATAGAGTCTCGTGGACATCCCGGTCCCGCTATGATCATTGATCGGACAGAAATCTCGGTCATGTCTGTGCCATTCCTGAATCGTAGATGTAACACACTTAAGTGTCTAACGACGTTCTAACATCGCTATGGAAGCGAAGGGATCACCGATGAGAAAGAGAGATCGGAAATGTTGCGAGAAAGAATTATCGGAATAGTTCCAAAGAGGGTCCAAAGAAGGAGAAGAACGAAAGGTATTTTGGATAAATGGCAATTTATAAATATGCATTTATATATATATTAATTAATATATTCAAATAAATATTTTAAATTATTATTTATGGGGCAACTTCCTGCATTGGGTCGAATCCCCGGAGGGAGACAGCCCAAAAGGAAGCCACCCCGGGAGACAGCCCCAGAAGCGGGCCCACGTGGGCGGGCGTGGCGTGGCGTGCAGTGGCTGGTAGACGCCAGTGGGCCGCCTTCGGTCGACCCATATGGGCGAGCGCGGGCATGCACGGGTAGGCGCACTTGTAGGGGTTCGTGCATGAAAACAATAATTTTTTCCTACGCCCAGAACCCTAGTTGCCAGGACCTATCTATTAGTAATGCAGTAACGGGAGGGGCTTTTTGCAAACTTACCCTTGAAGACCGAAAAGTGTTGTCAACGCCCGGGAGAGCATGGTTGATGTAGACGAGCCGAAGCCGACTTCAAGGTCGTGATGAAGTCCTGACAGCTCCTGCGGCTCCAACGACTCCTAGTGCCCCAAGTGTTACACCTCGTAGGGAGTTACACACGTTCGGTGCCTGACAATGACTCCCGCTCCTCCAATCCAGTAGTAGTTGTGGAAGTAGAGCTCCTGGATCTGAATCCCGTAGCACGACGGCGCTCCACGGTGAAGAAGACTCCTGCTCGCATGATCCGGACTTGGGACCACAGTCAAAGGGGAGAGAGAGTGAAAGGATATTGTTTTCTCCATGTATTTTGGTGTTGATGACAACTTCATTTGTGGTTTAACCGTGTGCCTAAGATGAAGGTTTTATCTTCGGACATTTTAGTTGATGGGCTCTTCTCTTGGAGGAGCTTGAAGATGGTGGCTATTATTTGCACTTTCTCTTCTCTTTGTTTTAGGTTACCGTACTATCAAGAGGGGGTCTACCTAGGAAGGTTGTGGGAAATCATGCTTTCATGCACAGACCATATCAGCACATCCACAGCCTTTCCATGTTTTCAGCAAGAAAGAGATCCCTTGAGGAGTTTGAGTGGTTTCTGCCCTGACCGGTAGTACCGGCCAGGCGTCGGTAGTACCGCCAAGGGGTTTTCTGGAGCTGATCGAGTGGAACTTCTGGTTGTTGTTCTGGCTCTAATTTCGCTAAATACGAATTCGGTTTAGATATACTTCTGTATCGAAGTGCTATACTTGCCGGAATTAGCGTCGGAACTATCACCGGTAGTACCGTCCAGAAGTTTTGGTCCGGTTGGACTGGAACTTCTATCCACCGCTGACCAGCCCCAGTCCCTTGAGTGATAGTACCGCTCCCGCCCAGTAGTACTGGTCAGTTCCTCGCGACTCGGTAGTTCTGACCCTTGTTCCGCTCCAAGTTCCGTTAAATACGAAATCGGTTCAAATACTTCTTTGTATCGAAGTGTTTATTTATCGGAAGTTGGATCAGAACTTGGAGCAGTAGTTCCGGTCAGGTCGTGGGGCCCGCTGAATTATCTATCCGACCATTCCGTGGAGCGCCTTTGGACCATTGGGGGTTGCTTGCCGGAACTACCGGCCAGCCACCAGTAGTACCGGTGGTGTCGCTGAGGCACAGAAATGGCTCGATTTGAAGAGGCCTATTTAAGGCTCTCTTCTTCCTCCTCTCCATTCATCTCTTTGTTTTCTCTCTCTCCATTAATACAAGAGCTTCACTTGCCTAGATCTATCTCCCTACCCACTCAAACCTCTTGATCTTTTGAGGATTGGGGAGGTGACCTAGATCTACACTTCCACCAAAGGAATCGTGATTTCCCCCACTCATCCTTAGTGGATCTTGTTACTCTTGGGTTCTTGGAACCCTAGATGGTGTAGGGCATCCCCGGAGCTGTGGCAATTGTTGTGAAGCTTCGTGGTGTCGTTGAGGTCCTCCAATTGAGTTGTGGACTCTCCCCTCAACCTTGTTGTAAAGGTTTGGGTTGGCGCATTCAAGGTCACCGGGTAGTGGATTGTGAGGCTGCCTTTGTGGTGGTGCTCACCGGAGAAGAAGGTGAGGCCTTTGTGGCACTCGGGTGACCTTGTGTGGCCCCGACACCTCTCCAACATAGACGTAGCTTCTTTGGAAGTGAACTACGAGAATTACATCTCTGTGTCCCCTTGCCGGTTTATCCGTTCCTCTCCTTTACTACTTGCAATTACCGTCTTGTTTACTTGTTGTATCGTTTGCCATATAGGTTGTTCATCTAGTTGCATCTCTAGTGAACCTTACTTTGTGCAAAGCCTAAAATTGAAAGAAAATAATTAAATTTGGTAGTCTCCTATTCACCCCCTCTAGTCGACCAAAGTTGGGCCTTTCAATTGGTATCAGAACCCCGACTCTTACTTCAGGATTAACCGCCTAAGAGACAATGGTCGACAATGAGGGGAGTGCGGGTGCAACCACCAAGAACTTGGCCTCCTTGGATGACCTCAATCTATTGGAGACATCCATGATGACAAAGTTTGAGGAAATGATGACACTCTTGAAATCCCTCAAGTCTAACCCTATGGTAGCCACTCCTCATGATGCATCCCAAACCGTCGAGGCCCCTCCCGCTCCCATGCAAGTGGTCGCCCCCGGGATGAATCTCGTGGCTGCCCCTAAACAGTTGGGCTTAGGCTTTGTGGCACAAACCACCAAGCTCCCAAGTGAGAGCACCGAGGGGCTAGGTGACTCCTCCTCCAAAGAGAGAGAGAGGAGGGAAAGGACTACTCGGCGGTACCACCACCGCCGAAGTACACTCTAGACCCACCTATTCCCATGCCACATATCATACCTCAAGGAGCACCTCCCATGTTAGATACTTCAAACTTCGCCAATTGGCAATATCTAATGCAATCTCACATTTCCAGCTCTTCTATTGAATTGATGAGGATTGTGGAAGAAGGATTCTCCCCATATGATGCAAAGAAGTTAACCCGGGCCAAGGTTGTGGACAAGCAACTCAATGCCACCGCTTTGGGCATGATTCGAAAGGCATTGACCCCCAAGGATTTTGCTCACATTTGCCAATTCTCCACCGCCAAAGAAGCTTGGGATCATATCACTGAGTTATATGTCAGGAATGCTAGCATTCAAAGCTCCAAGTTTGATGAAGTCAACAATGAGTCCGATGGCTTTGCAATGCAAGGTGATGAGACACCTGAAGATATGTATCATCGTCTCAAGGTTCTTTGTTGCACTATGAGGGACCTTGGTGCAACCTATGTTTATGACAAGTTCATGAAGAGGAAGTTTGTTCAAGCCTTCCTTCCCTTTGAGGAGCAAAAACTCAACTCTATCAAGGGGAGAAGCAACTACCACATCATGTCCTCTCAAGATATGTTGAATGAAGTTATTTCCATGACTATTGCCAAGAAGAATGCGGAGTCCGCTCGTGCTCGTGCCTATGGGTCTCAAAAGGTGAACCTAGCCTTGAAGGCCGAAGTGGTGGATGTTGATGAAGATGAAGACACTAGCGAGTGGTCTCAAGAGGACATCAATATGCCTTCAATGAGCACTTGGCTCTCACATCAAGGGCCTTTTGGAACAAGTCGGACATGAAGTCAAGGTCAAGGGACAACACAAGGTTCAACTCAACCATGAAGGCTCTAAAGGCAAGATCTTGCTACAATTGCAATGACAAGAGTCACTTCGTGGCCCAATGTCCTTTCGAGAATAGAGAGGACAATGGAGGCCATCTTATTCGCAAGTGCAAGCCAGGACCTCCTCACCCCTTGAACAAGAACTTCCACAACAAGAACTTTCCAAACAAGGAGAGGGCGATGGTGGTCCATGAAGAGTACTTCTTGGGCGCGGATGATGATGATGAGAGCGAAGGTCCAGGTGGAGAGATCATGGGAGTTGCCGCTATTGCTACTTATTCTACCCCACGAGTGTCTCTCTTCGACTCACCAAATGAGAACATCACCAACCGCAACCAAAAGTGTCTCATGGCCAAGGCCACCGAGGTAACACCCACTTCCAAATCTCCATCAAATGAACTTCCTTTGCATGATCTAGATGGTCTAAAGGTTAAGAAAGATATAGTAAGCATATGTGAATCCATGGAGCATCTAGATGATGATACTAGAATGTGCTTTGAAACTCTTGTAAACCAACTTGACCATGCTAGGGAAATGCTAGATGAGAAGGAAGAGATAATTGACATGCTAGGTAAAAATAAGAGACAAAGCCCGCCGATGAAATTGCCTCTCTATCTCAATCCCTTGAAGATGAACATAACATGGGAATAACTCTTGAGGAAAGTGTGGCTAAACTAGTAGATGACCATAATGCTGTCATATCGCAACTTGTTAAAGAACGAGATCATGCTCTTGCTTCATTGAATGTCCTTAAAAATGAAAAGGTTGAGTTTGGTGTTAGTCATGAATGTCTCAAGGACTTTGAGAAACTCAAGGAGGAACATCATGCCTTGGAGAGTAAATTCTCAAGTCTATTTGAGCCTCATGAGAGACTTGAAACTCAATTAAACAATGAATAATCAAAGTCTTCCGCTATGCCTATTATACATTTGCCTTGTTCTTCTAACCCTTATTGCAAGCATGTGAATCTTGTTGAGGAAAACAAGGCATTGAAAGAACAACTTGCAAAAGGGCAAGTTGACAAGAAGGGTATTAGGTACACTCCTATGCCCAAGAAGAAGAATAACAAGAAAAGGAAGAGCTTTTCTCAAGGACCACCTTATGCTTCTACCTTTGTGCAAAGTGATTACTTTGCCGGGAAGAACAACTCTTCTTACATTCTTTGCAAATCTCATGATGGTCATGTTTATGCAAAGTACATTGGCACATCTTACACTCATGATTATCATTGGACTATTTGGGTACCTAAGACCCTTGTTACTAACAAAAGGGGACCCATTGCAAAATGGGTACCTAAAACCAAATCTTGATTTTCTTGTAGGACTTTGCTTCCGCTGGTGCAAAATGGTGCTTGATAGTGGAGCTACAAGCCATATGACCAGAAGAAAGTCTATCATGTTAGAGATTAGGCCTAATTTTTCCAATACTATGGTCTCCTACGGTGATAAAACAAGTTCTCAGGTATTGGGTTTTGGTAAGGTGGTAGTAACCCTGGATTTATCCTTTGTTAATGTCATGCTTGTCAAAACCCTTAGTTACAATCTCCTTTCTGTTTGTGCTTTAGCCATTATGGGTCTTTCGTATTTCTTTAATGAGCATTCTGTGCTCCTCATGTGGAGCAAGACTCTCATGGTGGCTTGATGGCTCAATGCACGACGCCCAGAAAAATGCTTGATGACGATGTTGATGTAGAGCTTGTTGGGAACCCCAAGAGGAAGGTATGATGAGCACGACAGCAAGTTTCCCCCAGTTATGAAACCAAGGTTTAATCGAACCAGTAGGAGCAAGGAAACACCCCAAAGGTGTTGCTAGCTGAGCTTTGGCAGGGTGCACTACCGGTGCTAGTAGCAACGTGGAGACATGCACAACACAACCACAGAACTTTGTCCCAACTTGCGATGAGGTTGTCAATCTCACCGTGTTTTGCGGAAAACAAAGGATTAAACGTATCGAATGGAAAGAAGTAAAATTTTGCAGAAAGTAAACACAAAGCAGTAAACAGTTTATAGATTGTATGTAAAGAAAGGGACCGGGATCCATAGTTCACTAGAGGTGGCTCTCCTTAAGATAGATAACATGCCGGGTGAACAAATTACAGCGGGGCAATTGACAAACATCGAGAAAGCAATACATGCATATACTAATCATCTTGAATCCTTTGGAACTTGATTGGGCATTACAACATTATACATAGATCGCCATCCAAGTGCATCTATGACTAATAATCCACCTTCAGGTTATCATCCGAACCCCCTCTAGTATTAAGTTGCAAGCAACAGATTATTGCTTTACGAACTGCGTGTAAAGTAAACAATACGATTGTTCTATGAACAAAGGATTGTTGTTTTCTCCCTAGTAGCAACAGCACATCTAGTACCTTAGAGATTTCTGTCACTTCCCTAGATTACCAGAGGCATGAACCCACTATCGAGCATAAATACTAACTCTTGGAGTTTCTAGCATCTACTTGGAAAAGATAGCTACTAACAACGGAAAGCATGCAAGATCACAAATAACAAACACATGATAGAATCAATAATCAATCTGAAATAGCATCTCAATATCCATCGGATCCTCGCAAACACAACATGCAGAATTACAAATAGATGATCATGATCATGAACGGAGCTCACAAGATCTAAACATGAAAGCACAAAGGAGGAGAACCAGCCATCTAGCTACTACATGGATCCGTAGTCCAAGGATGAACTACTCACGCATCACACCGGAGGCTTGCTTGGTGATGAAGAAGGCCTCCAGGGTGAATTCCCCTCTCCGGCAGGGTGCCGGGAGGAGCTTCAGATCCCTCCCGATCTAGGGATGGAGATGACGGCGGCTACAGACTCTTTCGTGGATTTTTGATCGGGCACTTAGGGTTTACGTCCAGAGGGTATCTTATAGTCAGAAGGGGAGGCCGAGGGGGTGCCAGGGCTGGCCTCACCACCCCTGGCGCGGGCCAGGCTGGGCCGCGCGGCCAGGTGGTGTGGTGCCCCCTGGCCCCTCTCCGTCTCGTATTCTGGCACTTGATGACTTCCAGAAAAATAGGCACTTTGGCTTTTGTCCCGTCCAATTCCGAGAATATTCATTTTCTGACTTTCCTGGAACCAAAAACAGCAGAAAACAGGCAGCTAGCACCGTGGCTCTTGTTAATAGGTTAGTCCAAGAAGTCATATGAAAAGTACTCCAAAGTTGAAACAAAACACAAGAAAGTGGATAAAACCAAGCATGGAACATCAAAAATTATAGATACATTTACAATGTATCATGGCTTTCGTTGGATACGTAGAGCATGACTTGTATGTGGTGGATTTCTCCGGAAAGCCCTATACACATGCTATATGTCTCTATGCGAAAGCCGATGTGGGCTGGTAGTGGCATCGCTGTCTAGCCCATGTAAACATGAAGTCTTTGAAAAGTCTCTACACGGGGGGCCACATCCTTAGACTAAAAGACATTTCCTTTGCCAAAGATCGTGTGTGCATGGCTTGTATTGAAGGAAAGATGCATGAGAAGCCTCATAATATCCTCAATGAAATAACCGCTGAATGGTGCTTGGAGCTTCTTCACATGGATCTTTTTGGGCCTCCTTCTCATGATAGTCTTGGAGGGAAGAAGTATTGTTTGGTGATTGTTGACGACTTCTCAATATACACATGGGTCTACTTCTTCAAGTTCAAAAGCGGGACTCAACAAACCATCGACTTTGCTAATCAAGTTCAACGGAAACACAATGCAACAATACTCACCATTCGGAGTGACAATGGGCCTGAGTTCAAGAACTGCACTTTGGATGAGTTTCTTAGTGATGAGGGGATCAAGCATCAATATTCAACTCCATACACCCCTCAACAAAATGGCGTTGCCGAAAGGAACAATCTTACTTTGATGGATGCGGCCTAGACCATGTTGGTGGAATTCAAGTCTCCCTACAACTTTTGGGCTGAAGCCATCTCCACCGCTTGCCATGCAACCAATTGCCTCTACCTACGCAAGAAGAAGAACATGACTCCATATGAACTTCTCACCGGATGCAAGCCAAATGTCAAGTACTTCCGGGTGTTTGGTTGTAGATGTTTCATTCTCAAGAAGGGTGTCTGACATGGGTATACACTACAGGTACTCGAGTTTGGTATATACGGCCTAGATATAGCGGAAGCCCACGGCGTTGCCAAGGCCCAAATGGAGAACTCGAGTGGCCTATGGACTCTTGATTACTTGCGAGACAAGAAGAAGCTAAAGATAGAAAGTTCAAAGGGAAAACCATAACTTGTAATCGACTCGACCTGCTACCCGAGACCCAGCCTATCTATATAAAGGCTAGGAGGGGGCGGCGAGGAGGACACACGCAACCCTAGTTTCCACAACCCTCGCCAGATTGCACCTGCGCACCACTGTAATCATCGATTCTTTCATTAATTCCAAGAGTAGACAAGCAGGAGTAGGGACCTCTACGAGGCCTGAACCTGGGTAAACCTTGCGTCCCTTTGTGCTTGTTTGCTAGCCGATTGATGCTTCTAGCGCTCCCTCCTTCTCCAAAACCCAAGTCCATAACAATGGGCATTGATGAGTTAAACCCTCGTCAATGTCGCTTGTCAAATTTTGAGGCTAGGGCACAAGAAGGAATCTTCGTTGGGTACTCACGTCAATCTCATGCTTTTAGAGTCTACAATAAAGCCACGGGAAGAGTTGAAGAATCTGGCAATGTCAAGTTTGATGAAGATCATGAGTCTCTTGTGGGCAAGATGGTGTTTGCGATCCAAGTTATTAAATTCCTCCCCAAGCCATAAGAAAAATGGTTGTGGGATTCTTCCACCCCATTAAGGATCCCCTTGTGGTCGAAGGAGAAGTACCAAGCTCTACTCAAGTGGAGCCTTCACTCTCACAAGACCATCATGCCCCTCAAGGACAACTTATTGCTTCTCAAGGTTCTCCAAGCTCTTCTCAAGATATTCATGTCCATGACTCTCCAAGCTCAAGTCTACCTCAAGTTGATCAAGCTCTACCTCACCAAGATAGTGAAGCTCCTCAAGACAATGTTGATAGGGGTCGAGTTTAAGAAGGTCAAGCTAACAATGACCAAGGCCAAGCTAATGCCTCTCCACCATATGATGATGACTCTCCTACGATTGATGTTGATGAAGATAGTGATCAAGATCGTTCATATAGTCAAGGCGGGGACTCGAATCATGGTGATGACCAAGTGGTTGCTCAAGAATCTCGTCTTGAGACCCAAGCCCGTCGTCAAGCATACCGTATCGCCAAGCTCATCAAAGATGGCCATATCCTTGATAATGTTTATGGATATTTCAATAGGGGCTCTACTACTAGGAGACAACTAACCTATTTTAATTCTCATCATGCTTTTATTTCTCATGTTGAGCCTCAAAAGGTCTTCGAAGCACTTGAAGATGATGATTGGCTTGATGCTATGAATGAAGAACTTCAAAATTTCAAGAGGAACAAGGTATGGACACTTGTGAAGAGGCCACGAGATTGTCAAAATGTGATTGGGACCAAGTGGATCTTCAAGAACAAGAGGAATGCCAATGGTATAGTTGTTTGCAACAAGGCAAGGTTAGTTTCCCAAGGATACTCTCAAGTTGAGGGCATTGACTATGGTGAAACTTATGCTCTCGTTGATCGTCTAGAATCCATTCGCATGCTTCTTGCTTATGCTACCCATCATAACTTTAAATTGCAACAGATGAATGTCAAGATTGCTTTCATTAATGGTCCCTTAAAGGAATTGGTCTATGTCAAGCAACCTCCAGGCTTTGAGGATCCCCTCTTCCTGGACCATGTGTACAAACTCAATAAGGCATTATATGGTCTCAAACAAGCCCCATATGCGTGGTATGAGTGCCTTGGAGAGATTTTGTTAGACCGTGGTTTTGAAGTAGGCCTCATTGATCCCACTCTTTTTACTAAGAAAGTTGGAGGAAACTTGTTCATTTGCCAAATCTATGTTGATGATATTATTTTTGGGTCTACCAAAAAAGCTTTTAATGAGGATTTTGCTAAGCTCATGACCGATCACTTTGAGATGTCTATGATGGGGGAGTTGGAATTCTTTCTTGGTTTTGAAGTCAAGCAATTGAGGAAGGGAACCTTCATCAACCAAGCCAAATATGTCCAAGATATGCTCAAGAAGTTCAACCTTGATTAATTAAATGGAGTCAAAACTCCCATTCCCACAAAGGTTAATCTTGATCTTGATCCCAAGGATTCCAAGTCGCACCAAAGGAAAGCCACATGGTGGCGGTCAAGAGAATCTTTCGATATTTGGTTCATACCCCTAACTTTGGGATGTGGTACCCCAAGGGAGCAAGCTTTGACCTCATTGGATACATGGATTCAGATTGGGCGGGAGACAAAGTGGAAAGGAAGTCAGCCTCTGGTGCTTGTCAATTTCTTGGAAGATCTTTGGTGTGTTGGTCCTCTAAGAAGCAAAACTTGGTGTCTATGTCCACCACCGAAGCCGAGTACATATCCACCGCAAGTTGTTGTGCTCAATTGCTATGGATGAAGCAAAACCTTGAAGGATCTTGGACTTTCTTTCAACAAGGTGCCCCTTATTTGTGACAATGAGAGTGCCATTGCTATTGCTCACAACCCGGTGCAACACAACAAGACCAAGCATATTGATATTCATCATCATTTCATTCGGGATCATGTTGCAAGATGAGACATTTCATTGGAGTATGTTCCTACCAAGGCCAATCTAGCAGATCTTTTCACGAAGCCACTTGAGACGTAGCTTCTTTGGAAGTGAACCACGGGAATTACATCTCTGTGTCCCCTTGCCGATTTATCCGTTCCTCTCCTTTACTACTTGCAATTACCGTCTTATTTAGTTGATATGTCGTTTGCCATATAGGTTGTTCCATGAAATCTTTTGTCGCTGAACCATGAACGTCGTATCATATTTCCTTTGTCTCTCTATACATGCATTGTCCGAGATCTGATCAATGACATCTCCATGTCATGTTCAATCTCATTACCAACAAATGCTCTTTGACTCGTTCTGACAAGTGATATCACCGTGATCAAATCACACGATGTGCAGCTATTGGATAAAACTTTCATCTAGTGGGCCCTCGAGTATATTTTCCATCACGCGGATGGACAAATCCTGCTCTTGACGCATATTGCCACAACCGTTCCTCCGAATACCTGAACACACCTTTATTATCATTGTGTCACCACATGAAGTTTGATGCTATCAAAGTACCCTCGGGTAACAGTGATTGATATGGCCTCACGGTCTAAGAAATATGATACTAGGTCAATTCTAATCATCGTAACTTGAACTTCGTTACATGATTGGGTCATGATGTTTAGGTTGGGTATAGCTCATCATCTCATTCTCCTAATGAGGTGACTCCATTCTGAACTAGCATAAATGCCACATGATTAGGAAACCTTGATCATCTGTTGACTAATGAACCGATGACTAGGACTTCACCGGGAACTCCTGGTTGTTTATATATCACATGTGTATTGACGTTTCCTTTCAATACAGTTATAGCATGATATAAAACTTAATCATAAACTTTATGAAATATGATAATAATCCATATTATTATTTGTCTCTATGGCATATTTCCAACAGTCTCCCACTTGCACTAGAGTACAAATAAACTAGCTGCATTTGTTCCTAATCATTGGCACAATATATCCCGGCACCTTTGATCATGCTTGCTAGCTCATGGAAGAGGTTGAGTTTTGGGCATGTACTTTACAGTCCCAAATCCTTTGCAACTTACTAGTATCACCTTGATTGACATTAATACTTTATCATCACATGATAACATCTTTGTGTATGCATCGTAGTCATGGCAGTAGAATGAGGTCGGTTTCCAGGAGCCTACAATGACTTTAGATCAGCCACATTGAGCTTTATCATGGGCATTGTGTCCTGATACGTTGCTAACGTATCCATAATTTTTGATGTCCCATGCTTGGTTTTATCTACTTTCTTATGTTTTGTTCCAACTTTGGAGTACTTTTCATAGACTTTCTTGGACTAACCTATTAACAAGATGCCACAGTGCCAGTTGCCTGTTTTCTGCTGTTTTTGGTTCCAGAAAGTCATAAAATGAATATTCTCGGAATTGGACGGGACAAAAGCCAAAGTCGATATTTTACTAGAAGACTCACGGAGCTAGAAGACGAGACGGAGAGGGGCCATAGGGCGGCCACACCATGTGGTGGCATGGGCTAGCCCTGGCCGTGCCACCAGGTGGTGTGGGCCCCCTGCCGCCCATCGACCTTGCCTCTTCGCCTATAAGATGCCTCCCGGTGCAAAAACCCTAAAGAGTCAAGCCTCCAGCCACGAAAAGTTCCACAGCGCCGCCACCACCAAAGGGGAGATTCGGGGGACAGAAAGTCTCTGTTCCAGCACCCTGCCAGGACGGGGAAGTGCCCCTGGAGCCATCTCCATCGATCTCCACCACCATCTCCATCACCATTGCTGATTCCCATGATGAGGAGGGAGTAGTTCTCTCTCGAGGCTAAGGGTTCTACCGGTAGCTATGTGTTCATCTCTCTCTCTATGCATGATCATATTGTGATCATGAGCTTTGTAATCAAGTAGATCTACCTTGCTACTCAAGTGCTTTAATAGATCTATGCTCTCCCCATGTGTGTGAAAGTGACAGCGTGCACACCATGGTGGCACTTAGGCTAGAGATTACAAATACTTGTTATGAGTTATATTTGGAGTTGGATGTATTTATGAAATTGTGGTGTTTGTTGGAACCATCTAGTGCTCAAGGTGGTAGTGTGGGGTTATCTAGATGGGAAAGGCTTACTTTGAGGAGTGTTGTTATAGACCTACCAATGATTAGAGTGTCCAACCGGAGAGTAGTTAATAGTAGTATCATAAAAAGAAGATATTTATATGAGAGTGTTCACTAGTGAAAGTATGATCCCTAGGCCTTGTTTCCAAGCATTGATACATTGTTTGCAATTAGATATGTTACACGTTTGCTTGCTTTCATCTTTATTTCAGTTTGCGTTTAGTCTTTTCCCATGTCAACCACACGCCAACAAGCTATTTTCTGGCACCGATACCACTTATAATTATCCATACCACTTGTATTTCACTATCTCTTCACCGAACTAGTGCACCTATACACCTGACAAGTGTATTGGGTGTGTTGGGGACACAAGAGACTTCTTGTATCTTGATTGCAGGGTTGCTTGAGAGGGAATACCTTTGACCACTTCCTCCCTGAGTTCGAAAAACCTTGGGTAATCCACTTAAGGGAAAACTTGCTGCTGTTCTACAAACCTCTGCCATTGGAGACCCAACAACTGTCTACAAGAATAGAAGTGCGTAGACATCAAGCTATTTTCTGTCACCGTTGCCGGGGATGTAAGGTAAAAGGTACTCACATCCTACAGTGTGAGTGCTCGAAGTTATTTCCTTTAGATTCTGCAATTTTGTCTTTTTGTTTATTGTTTTCACTTGTTAGGCTTAATGAAAAACAAAAAAATTAGAGATCTTTATAGTATTTATCTTGAGTTAGGACATGAAGTGTTTGAAGAGAAAATTAAAAAACCTATGGAACTTTATTTGCATGCTAATAGCAATGTTGTTAGTATGAATTCTTTGGACACCATCATTGTTAATTCTATGGAAAAGTCTAAGCTTGGGGAAGCTGGTTTTGATGAGAATGATATATTTAGTCCCCCAAGCACGGAGGAGAAAATTTACTTTGATGATACTATGCCTCCAATATATGATGATTATAATGATGAATATGATATTTTCAGTCCACCTACTATTGAGGAGAAAATTAATTATGATTACAGTATGCCTCCTGTATTTGATGATTATGGTGATGAGAATAATAATGATAGCTATTTTGTTGAATTTTCTCCCACTACAATTAATAAGAATGACTATGTTTATGTGGAGAGTATTAATTCTTTTATGCACGTGGCTCATGATAAGAATGTTTCATGTGATACTTATATTGTTAATTTTATTCATGATGCTACTAAAAGTTATTATGAGAGAGGGAAACATGGTTTTATGTGTCTCAATAATATTGAGTGGCCAAGGACCAGTCCTTAATCAATTCCTATTCCGAAACTATTTTCAGAATTTTTAGGAATACAACATAATATAGTAATATACTTATTATCAACTTCTAATCCCTATAAATCATTATTTATCGGTACTTGCGCCTTCCTTCTTAATGTGTCATACACACTTAAGAATAAATCTTTAAGCTCCCATTCAAAATATGTTTCCAACATATTTGAGTATGAGTCATCCATTGCTCCCACTCAAAATATGTTCCTACATATTCGAGTCCGAGACTTATATTTCTCCCTTCTCAAAGTATGTTATTCACATATTGCTTTAAGAAGACTTTTATAGATCCCACTCAATTTCATGCAAATTGCATATCCTCTCACTATTTTGAATAACTTCAAAATCATTTGATCAATTATCAAACTGTGAGTTTTATTATGAGACACTATTACTTTACTAGTATCAAATCCACTAGACATTCAGCACTTCTGAATCAAAAATTCTTTTGAATTTGTCTAATACATTATTCATGACAAATTGTGCTTTTGGCATTCACCTTTTTCCATCATGACCTTGCAGTCTTTTGGAAAACTCAAGTAACCCTTTACTTGTTAAGATTCAGCAATAAATTGCTCTCTAATCGTAAGTGAATTTTGCCTCTAGGATTTCTCATAATTTTAGTTCACCATTATTTCCTTCGTAGTTTGTAGGTATGTCATATTCTGGTAACATGACAAATGATTCACAACCGTCTCCATACAATATATGGGGTACATTTTGAATCCTACTCCGTGTAGTGAAAACACTAGTGAGGAAATCACGATGATCACTATCATTGATTATTTCCTCTATGAAGAGAATAGTTCATGAATGCTTTCCCGTTGCGCTTATCAACACTCTGGTGCAGGGTTTTGAATCCTCATTGTGTTTTTCCTATCTTCCATAAGCTTCATAGTCGAGAACATAAACTTTTTCGAGAATGCACCAAAATTTAAGCAACACTAGTTTGTGTTTCTTTTGGTTCTAGCCATGGATTTCATATTCAAAGTTTCCAATGAATACTCTACAAGGACTTATTCACTATTGCTTTGGTGAGATCGAATAACTCCAAAACTTTCATGAAGACCCATACAAGATATGGCGCCCATCTCACGAATTTTTATGGTTCACTATATATTCTAATTGAGTGTTTACTATTTTCTAACTAATGGTCTTTACACTTACACTATAATGATTTATTCGGCGCCATCTATTCACCCACTTGATATCAAATATCACATTGCGATGCTTTGCACTTTGACATATCAAAATGCATTGCATTTCACAATTCTCTTTATGCCAATCTTATAATGTCAAATTTCATTACTATTGATCAAATCGTAGTAATTAAATTATCTTTTATCTTTAATACCCTTAAATGATGAAATAATTTGATCATATCAAATAATTTCATGCTCATGTTTCCTTTAGTAAACTTCTTTACAAAATTCAAACAATCATCTAATGATAATCACTATTTCGTTAAAACACAATACATCGAATATGTATTCTCTTTTAACAACTCATCAAAAACTTTGTATTCATGTAATACATGGTGTTTAAGTTATCTTTGCCTAACTTAGGCATAATTCATATGTGACAAGAAATCAAATGACTTTCACATATTATCAACATAACTTTGAATTTAAACAATGGTTTCATTCAAAATAAATATATCATTAAGTTGGGTATTTTTCAAGGATTTTTTAAATATTTTACAAATGTTCATGCATTATCAATTAGTTACATAACCAGGATAATTCACACATAATCGAAGAAGATATGAACACAAATAGAAATCATTCATAAAAGTGGAACAACTATTTGTTACAAACTCATATGAATAACCGTCTCACGAAGTGTGAGCCACACTAAAGAAGTTCACAATCCATCGATTACAATAATCATCCAAATATGATAAACTAAGTGATAAATGTCGAGGGAGACTCACCTCCTTTCTAGCAAGCAGCTCTCATGCAGAAGGACCCGTTTTCACCAAAACAGAACAAGTATCAAATACTTTAATACTGCAATATGTGTTTACAAGATTATAACATTTATAAAACTGTATATCAAGTATATACCTTTGTCATCGATGACCTCACTGTATATCAAGTATATACCTTTGTCATCGATGACCTCTCTAGTGATGGGTTCAACCTTCACATTCCTGAAATGTGATATGAACTTGTGGAAATCCTGTGTTTCCCTATCACCTCTCATGATGAAAGTCCTGGCGTGTGTTTGGTAGCTTGGTGGCAGCGACCGCAACAACACGCCTATTGCAAAAGAGCTCATGAACCAATTGTCCAGGAAGTATGCAAGCCTCATGTACGCATCATGTATGTGCTCCAAGTGGTCATCACACGAAGAGTTCTCCGCCATCTTTATGGAGAGGAAATCTCCCATCAGCTCATGCTCCCATATGCGCACTTGTTCCACGAAATGTGATCTAAGTTGTACCATAACCGTTCGAGGGTTAATGCTACCCACAATCGGCCACAACTCATCAACCATTCTAAAGCGCATCGTTACTGATGTGAAGGTGGACATCACACGACGGCAACAGTGGTAATCCCGCTGCTCTGAGGTCTCATAGAAATAGGTCTTCTCCAAATCCATCTCGTAGAGTATGTAGTCGACCACTTCATCCTCACTAAGGAGAACATGGAGATGCGCAACCCATATAGAAAAGTTTGATCCTTCTAGTTTGAGCTTCTCTCCATCTAACCAATCGTCAACAGGGAAGGTAACATCGAGGAGAACCATTTTCTACATTTATAATTACAAAAGAGGAATTTAGACTAAGTTTATAATTATACGAGTTAAAACAATAACTCCACTAAAAACTCCTACCCCAGAAGGGTTTTAGTTATTACACGGTCCCTATTCACTACTACGCCCCCGATCGTCACGGCCGGCGATATAGTTGCAAAGGTGGACGCTAAAACATCGATCACATCATTCATGCGACTCGTGCTCGATCTTTCAACCATCCGTGTTTCGAGGCCATGTCTACACATGCTAGGCTCGCAAACTCAAACTTAGTGTATTCGCTGTGCAACATGGCTTACACCCACTATACGCTAACATAGATATGCCTGACACCCGATCATCACGGCCTGCCTCATATCGGAGAACTTTCTTGGTGATGCACACTAAGGGAGAACACTTTCATTGGTATTTTTATTAGGGATCATCTTATTAGGCTACCGTCGAGTATCTAATACTAGCACACAATAAGATGCACAAACAATAAACATTGAATGGAAGTGCGATGCGATATGGTCCTTCACGCTGTGATCTCCATCCCGTGCCTCCGGATTCCGGCGCTAGGTTTCCGACGCCGTAGGAACCAGGGTACCGGTGCCTTCCGGCGTGGTAGTCCATCATCTCCATGACCATCTACTACTACTTAGCAACATAAGTAATCTACTTTACCTTTGCCACAACCATATCACATCACAACGCCCCCTGCAAAACAAAGTTAGACACCTCTAATTTATCTTTGCATGTTTTACGTGGCTGATAGGGCTTTCGTACAAGAACCGTTCTTACCTACGAACTTCCACCACAACATTGATCAAGTAGTTGTCTATACTACACCCCTTTCGGGGCCCTCCATTTCAAATGGTATACCAACTAATGCGAGAGAGACAGACACCCCTCAAAGCCACTTTATACGGTACAAGCCGTATGTCAAGCGTGGACCAGTCTCGCGAATGAACGCGTAAAGTCGGTTGGGGGCTGCTTCATCAAGCATTACTACGGTATACACAAGTACACGTGGGAGGGTAACAACTAAAAGATCAACGCCCACATGCTACAATTCGTGTGTTCTACCCGTACTGGCATTACTACGCATAGATCTAGCTATGATACCACTTTAGGGGTTCGCGCATGAAAACAATAATTTTTTTCCTACGCCCAGAACCCTCAGTTGCCAGGACCTATCATTTAGTAATGCAGTAACGGGAGGGGCTTTTCGCGAACTTACCCTTGAAGACCGAAAAGTGTTGTCAATGCTCGGGAGAGCGTGGTTGATGTAGACGAGCCGAAGCTGACCTCAAGGTCATGATGAAGTCTCGACAGCTCCTACGGCTCCAACGAATCCTAGTGTTCCAAGTGTTGCACCTCACAGGGAGTTACACATGTCCGGTGCCTGACGATGACTCCCGCTCCTCCAATCCAGTAGCAATTGCGGAAGTAGAGCTCCTGGATCCGAATATCCTGTAGCACGACGGTGCTCCACGGTGAAGAAGACTCTGATGACCCACAAGTATAGGGGGTGTATCGCAGTATTTTCGAGGGAAGTGAAACCCAATTTATTGATTCGACACAAGGGGAGCCAAAGAATATTTACAAGCCTTAACAACTGAGTTGTCAATTCAGCTGCACCTAGAAACAATCTTGCTCACAGCAGTTTATCAGTAGCAACAGTTTTGTAGTAGGAATAGTAAAGTAATAGCAGTAGTAAAGCAAAGACAGTAGTAACAGAAGCAGTAAACAGTGGGATTCGAGTGCAGTAGGCATATGGATGGATGGACAGGCGTTGCATGGACAAGACAATTCACATAGCAATCAGAACATAGGGCAATTGCAGATAAATAAGATAAAGCATCCAAGTACTAGACAATCCTAGGCATGTGTTCCATATAGTCATACGTGCTCGCAATGAGAACTTGCACAACATCTTTTGTCCTGCCAGCCCGTTTGCAGCGGGGCCTCTAGGGAACTACTGGCAATTAAGGTGCTCCTTTTAATAGAGCACCGGAGCAAAGCATTAACACTTCGTGAACACATGTGATCCTAACATCAAAGTCATTCCCTCCGGTTATCCCAATTTCTGTCACTTCAGGGCCATCGGTTCCGGACAACAACGTGCGTATACAACTTGCAGATAAGACCATAAACAATACTATCATAATGAATCAATAACATGTTCAGATATGAAATCATGGCACTCGGGCCCTAGTGACAAGCATTAAGCACAACAAGTCGCAACAAAGTCATAAAGCACTAATAAAAGATACTAGGCACCATGCCCTAACAATCTGATGCCATTACATGAACGATCTCATCCAATCCCTACCATCCCCATAGCCTAAAGTGGGGGATTACTCACTCATAGATGGGGGAAACATAGATGGTCGATGGAGAAGCGATGGTGATGATGATGGTGATGATCTCCTCCAATTCCCCGTCCCGGCAGGGTGCCAGAACAGAGTTTTTGGTGCTGTTTCATGGAATCTGGTGGTGGTGGCAGAGTGGAACTCCTTCTGGAAAAATGTCGACCCCCCCGAAGTTTTTATGTCAGAAGGCTCCTTATAGGCGAAGAGAGAGGCCGAGGGGGTGCCTGGGGCCACCACACCATGCCCTGGCGCGGCCAAGCCTAGCCCGCGCCTAGGAGTGGTGTGGCCAGACCCTGGCCCTTCTCCGTCTCATATTCTGGCTCTGTGAGTCTTCTGGAAAAATAGGCACTTTGGCTTTTGTCCCGTCCAATTCCGAGAATATTCATTTTCTGACTTTCCTGGAACCAAAAACAGCAGAAAATAGGCAGCTGGCACTGTGGCTCTTGTTAATAGGTTAGTCCAATAAATCATATGAAAAGTACTCCAAAGTGTGGACAAAACACAAGAAAGTGGATAAAACCAAGCATGGAGCATCACAAATTATAGATACATTTGCAATGTATCAACATCCCTAAGCTTAACTCCTGCTCGTCCTCGAGTAGGTAAGTGATAAAAAGAAAGAATAATTTTGAGGTGACATGCACCATCAAAGACTTGATCAAAGTATTTGTAAAACATTCAAAGCTGGGATCATAGTACTTCAATCATAACATGAAAGACAAAGTCCTAGCAATACGACAAAGAAACTATGATGCAACATGAAAAGGCACAAACAAAAGATTCATGAATAACAATGCCTTGCAAAACGTTTGTTTGTTTCACATAAAGAAAACATAGCATAGTGGTATTCAGCTTGTCCCTCATAGAGTAGCAAATATAAATGCATAGGACACCTTCAAAGTTCATAATAGTGACAAGATACAAATAGTTTAAAACAAACAATATCAAAGTATGCATCAATCAACAAGTCTTGGGACAATGCACATAGAACTAAGAATGGCCACTATGCTCTCAAAGTAGGTGCATAAAGATAGAAGGTGGAGACTCAATATATAAGTGGAAGAAAGGCCTTCATAGAAGGAAGCAGGGATTCAAGTTTCATAAAGAGCTTCCAAAAATTATGGTACTTACTAGCTTTCAGCTCTCATTGCCCCTATCATAAGCATCTTGAAGTGATTAAGGTTAAAGTGAACAAACTATGGTGTATATGCTTGACGAAGTATAAGTTGGAAATCTCATGTCCCTTGAATACGAGGGCCGCTCCTCATGCTACTCAAGTTTAGTCACCGGTAAGTTCTTGTCATCGTAAGTACATGTGTATCATAGAGAAGCGCCAACGGGGTACCCCTTGCCCGATGATATGGAAGAATCCCCATATCAGAATGACAAGGCAAGCAGACAACGAGCATCTCAGCAATCTTCTTATTTACCATGGTAATATGGTGCTTTTTCTCTCTTTCCTCTTTTCATAATCTCTTTTTTTCTCTTTTTTCTCTCAAAATCTCGGACTCTTTTTTTATAAGAAGAATGCTTCATAGACAGCTCATTATGGTTACGTTGTATGTTTCCACCATGTCAGCATGAATTAGACCAGCGGCCCAGACGTTTCTCTAACACATATACATAACTCCATGGACTTACAAGCTCCCCTTTCATTTCACACCGACGACATCCATAGACAAAAGAGCATGATATCAACTAGGTACAAAGTACAAGTGCAATGTTGAAAGTGTTCCCCATGACAGCATGGTTCTGCTAATCCCCAACAAATAAGTGCAAGCATATACAACATAGACGACACAATGGTTCAAGTTTATTAAGGGCAAGAAAAGTAAAGTGTGCCATCAAGTTCGTGAGAGCTTTAATCACTAGTTTTCTCATAACAAGTTTAATTTGAAGGTAAACAAAAACATGAATATACTTGGAATAGCATATGCTAGTAGGTAGGTATGGTGGACTCTTTGGAATAACTTGGTTTTAGGAGTTGGATGCATGAGTGGAACTCATACTTGGTTGCGGAGGCTAGCAAAAGACTGGGAGCGACAAACTAAGAGAGCAATAATAGCCATAATCATGTAGAGCGACAAAACATCATTGATCGAAGCATAAAGTGATACTACAAGTTGAAAACTAAAGGATCATAAAGTCTATGGTGACTTGGTATAGTCATAACATGGTGTGAGCATGTGCCAAGTCAACCCAAATAAAGCATCAAAGGAGAATACCACAATACTATGCTTTAATATGCTAAAACAACGCTTGATCCTTCCAAGGCACATTAAGCAATCTCAATTTTTTATAACATGTCATGCTACAGCAAAGAATACTAAGCATAAAGACAAATCACTATCAAGCATGGAACGACAAAGCATAGGCCACAGTGAAAAACAAGCTCTCTTTACCACTTAAGCATGAACTTTCCTACTCTTTTCCAATCCAAACCAAACTATTTGAAAACCAATGTATGAAAGAGGGGGTCCAACCAATTTATTCAGCAAAATAAGCAAACCAAGCAAACGAAAAACCAAAATGAAAACAAAAAGAAGACGCTCCAAGAACAACACAACTATGCATGAAACAATAAAAATGAAGCGTTTGGAAGAAACCTGGGATTTTTATTGATGAAGAGGGGGATGCCTTGGGCATCCCCAAGATTTGACGCTTGTACTTCTTGGGGTGACACGCGTGGCATTCCCAAGCTTGAGCTTTAGTCCATCCTTCATCTCATTACTCATTCCTTCCATACACCTGAAATTTTTCCTTTATACAAAACTTCACACAATCTTTATTAGCAACATTAGTGCACTCAAGGTAATAAGTCTTTAGGTTCAGTTCTAACACCAATAAAACTTCCATTAAACACAAGCTACTGTAGCACTTCCCTCAAAAAGCTCAATTCCCCAAAAGAACTCAAAAAGGAACCAACAAGAAGCAAATACAGAAAATGGCAGAAATCTGTCAAAACAGACCAGCAGGTATAGACGAATTTTTTCGAAGACCTTCTGTTGCTCAAATCAAAAAGTGTTGAACTAACGAAAGTTATATAACAACCTGGGGCAGAATCACAAAAATTCACGCCTCAAAATTACGTAAAGAGGTTTTACACGAATTTTTACGGTGAAGCACAGAAATCTGTTTTGGGACAGCAACTTTCCCAATCATTACTTCTCTCTCATTAGAGGTTACTCTTGGCACAAAAAGCAAATAAAAAGGATAAGGAGCGGTTATTACTGAAGTAATAACTTCCAAGACTCATCTAAAACTTTTGGGTTATCTCCCAATAAGTACTTTTCTTTAACGCCTTTAAGTTAGGCATAAGAAGCAAGAAAAAGAATCAAGTGTTCTCAAATGAAGAAGCATTAAGATTAATACCAGAAATATCTTCAACAAGGCAAGGTATCTCATCCAAATAAGTTCTAGAGGATCCTCTCTCAATGCTCTTGGGTTCACTATTTTCATCAAACGGGTTTTCAGGAACAATCCAATTCAGATTCTTTTCTATGGCTTCATGCATTGCTACTAGTTTAAAGGGTATTGGTATCTTAGTTTCCTCCCCAATAGGTTCAGTTTTGTTCATATTTTCTTGTGTACCAATAACATCTACACATGAGCCTAGCATATTGAAACATTCAAAGACTTTCTAGCTTTCTTGGCAACATCATAGAATTCCTTAAGCAAAGTTTCTAGAATAAAATCCCTCTTTTCAGGGTCCTCAATTTCTTTAAGTTTAAGAAACATTACTTGCATTAAGGGGTTAAGGTTAACAAACCTAGCTTCCAACATGTGAACTAAAGAAGCTGCAGCAATCTCATAGTTTGGAGCAAGTTCTGCAAGGGATCTATCCTCAACATCCTCATGCTTACTAACATGATTAAATAATTCTTCAATATTATCCTTTCCAATTAAAGAACCACTACCTATTGAAAGGTCTTTCAGGGTGAATTTAGGGATCAACATGGTGTGCTAAGAAAGATGTGACAACTCTAGAACAACTTAATTTTTTGTGTTTTTAAATAAAGAAAGCAAACTTGTAAAACTAATTTTTGTGTGTTTTTGATAAAGAAACAAGCAACAAAGCAAAAGTAAAGTAAGCAAAACAAAAATAACAAAGTAAAGAGATTGGTTATGAGGGACTCCCCTTGTGAAGATGTCCTTGACTCCCCGGCAATGGCGCCAGAAAAGTAGCTTGATGGCCCAAAATATATCGAGCTCGACGGGGAACCCCAAGAGGAAGATATGATGAGCACAATAGCAAGTTTTACCTCAGTATGAAACCAAGGTTTAATCAAACCAGTAGGAGCAAGGAAACACCCCAAAGGTGTTGCTAGCTGAGCCTTGACAGGGCGCACTACCGGTGCTAGTAGCAACGTGGAGACCTGCACAACACAACCACAAAACTTTGTCCCCAACTTCCGATGAGGTTGTCAATCTCACCGGTTTTGCTGAAAACAAAGGATTAAACGTATCGAATGGAAGAAAGTAATAGTTTGTAGAAAGTAAACACAAAGCGGTTAACAGTTGATTGTAGATTGAATGTAAAATAAAGGACTTGGGTCCATAGTTCACTAGAGGTGGCTCTCCTTAAGATAGATAACATGTTGGGTGAACAAATTATAGGAGGGCAATTGACAAACATCGAGAAAGCATACAAGCATATACTACTCATCTTGACTCCTTTGAGATTCGATTGGGCATTACAACATTATACATAGACCGCCATCCAACTACATCTATGACTAATAATCCACCTTCAGGTTATCATCCGAACCCCCTCTAGTATTAAGTTGCAAGCAACGGATAATTACATTACGAATTGCGTGTAAAGTAAACAATACGATTGTTCTATGAACAAAGGATTGTTGTTTTCTCCCTAGTAGCAACAACACATCTAGTACCTTAGAGATTTATATCACTTCCCTAGATTACCAGAGGCATGAACCCACTATCGAGCATAAATACTAACTCTTGGAGTTGCTAACATCTACTTGGCCAAGATAGCTACTAACAACGGAAAGCATGCAAGATAACAAATAACAAAGACATGATAGAATCAATAATCAATCTGAAATAGCATCTCAATATCCATCGGATCTCCGCAAACACAAAATGCAGAATTACAAATAGATGATCATGATCATGAACGGAGCTCACAAGATCTAAACATGATAGCACAAAGGAGGAGAACCAGCCATCTAGCTACTACATGGACCCGTAGTCCAGAGATAAACTACTCACGCATCACACCGGAGGATTGCATGATGATGAAGAAGGCCTCCAGGGTGAATCCCCTCTTCGGCAGGGTGCCGAGAAGAGCTTCAGATCCCTCCCGATCTAGGGATGGAGATGACGGTGGCTACAGACTCTTTCGTGGAATTTTTGATCGGGTACTTAGGGTTTTCATATCAGAGGCAATATATAGGCGGAAGGAGAGGCTGAGGGGGTGCCTGGGGCGGCCAGACCACCCCCTGGCGCGGGCCAAGCCTGGTCGTGCAGCCAGGTGGTGTGGTCGGGCCCCATCCCCTCTATGTCTCGTATTCTGGCTCTAGGTGTCCCTAGGTAAAATAATGACTTTGGCTTTTGTCCCATCCAATTCCGAGAATATTCATTTTCTGACTTTCCTGAAACCAAAAACAGCAGAAAACAGGTAGCTGGCACTGTGGCTCTTGTTAATAGGTTAGTCCAAGAAATCATATGAAAAGTACTCGAAAGTGTGGACAAAACATAAGAAAGTAGATAAAACCAAGCATGGAACATCAAAAATTATAGACACATTTGCAATTTATCAAGGGGGCTGGCCACCGTCGGCCAAGGCCCAAGTGGGCCCCACATGGGGCGCCTTGGCCTAGCCGACCCCCTCCTCCTTCTTCCCTTTGATCTTTTCCTCATGGGCCCTTTTACTCTCTGGATTTGGCTCAATTAGGTATTTTACCCTTTTTAATTCTTTTTATTTTATTGAATAAATATAAATAAATGATTAAATCAATATTTAATATTCACTTACACATTATTCAATCCCAGTGGATGTGGAACTCATTCTGGACATTCTTCGGACTTACCAAAACCCTTTCGGGTTTCTCTCTTCTCTTTTCTTCGGTGATTCTACCGATCCTAAAACACTCTATGAGCATCATCAAGCCCTTAAGCACGATACCCCATGGTTCGAAAACACTCTAGACATGGTCGGTACCCTCCCGCACCATGGATGGCCATGTGATCCATGTGCATTCCACGAAATCTTTTGTCGTTGAACCATGAACACCGTATCATATTTCCTTTGTCTCTCGATACATGCATTATCCAAGATATGATCAATGACACCTCCATGTAGTGTTCAATCTTGTTACCCACAAATGCTCTTTGACTCGTTCCGACAAGTGATATCCCCGTGATAAAATCATACGCTACGCAACTATTGGATAAAACTTTCATCGAGTGGGCCCTCAAGTATCTTTTCTGTCACGCGGATGGACAAATCCCGCTCTTGACGCATATTGCCTCAACTGTTCCTCTGAATACCTGAACACACTTTTATAATCACCGTGTCACCAGATGACGTTTGATGCTACCAAAGTACCCTCGGGTAACAATGATTGATATGGCCTCACGGTCTAAAAAATAGGATACTAGGTCTATTCTAATCATCGTAACTTGAACTTCGTGACATGATTTAGTCACGATGTTTAGATTGGGTATAGCTCATTATCTCATTCTCCTAATGAGGTGACTCCATTCTCAACTGGCATAAATGTCACATGATCAAGAAACCTTGATCATCTGTTGACCAATGAACCAGTGACTAGAACTTCACCGGGAACTCTTGATTGTTTATATATCACACATGTATTGATGTTTCCTTTCAATATAGTTATAGCATGATATAAAACTTAATCATAAACTTTATGAAATATGATAATAATCCATATTATTATTTGTCTCTAGGGCATATTTTCAACAGCACTGTCGACCCACCTGGGCCACGGCCTCACCCCGACCAGGTTGTGGGCTGGCGCGCGCCGCGGGGCCCACCCATCCAGAGCTGCCACCGACGGGAGCCTCCTCCTTTGCCTTTTCCTTTAGTCCTACATGGGGACTTGAGAGAAGGGAGTAGTCATTTCCCCCTATATAATAAGGCCTATGTTGGGAGAAAAAATACACACAAAAATAAAAGGGGAATTTCCCAAGGCTATTTCCTTAGAGAATTTCTCTCCTCTTTCTCTGTTGACTCTCACGAGTGCGGTTCCACGAAGAACTGCGCACTAGAGGGTTGGCACCACCGGCATGCCATCGTGCTGCTGGATCCTAGTTCCAGAGGATCTGCTTCCGCATCTCGGCTGGATCAAGGAGAATGGGAGTCATCGCTACACACCGTATGTGTGTGAGCTCTTGGATAACGCTACCATTAGTGGCGCCAGGGCTGACGTACGAAGGACCAGGAGGTGACGTGCGAGAAGCTTCGTGACCTTGAGATCGGCTACAATCGTCTACTTCATCCACGTTCCTCATGGGACGTTAACCGTGTTGAGATCTATAAGGGTATGTAATTGTAACCTCATCCACCTACTGCATTAACTAATAGATAGGTCTTGGGCTTACGGTGCGTTCTAGTTAGGAAATTTTTGTGTTTTCCGCTACGAACGCCTTCAAGGACGCCACAGAACGGTGCTTGTAGTGGGGCGTGCCTGGTCGCACACTCGCTGCCGTCCTCGAGCACATCAAGGCCGGCAACACGCTGTGGCTCACCTACCCGCCTAGGACACCGGCAACCCTCTCGCACCGGCGCGACAGCTCCTGGCTACCGAGGAGGATGGGAGGCCTCTCCTCACCATCCTTGGCCTCAGCCTCCCGCTATTTTGGCGAGGCCCAACGCGGCATGCCACCGCTCCTGCCGGTGAAGCATGAGCCGTCCTCGGCGATAGCCCCGACGCGCCGCCAGCCCACGCAGGGTTCGAGCAACATTGTCATCAGCGGGCCTCGCACTTCGCCAGTGCCCCAGGCATCCCCACCTTACGGCCGCCTCCGCTTTGTCCGGCTGAAGAGAGAGCCGGTGGATACGCCAGAGGACAAGAAAGAAAGCTTCATCCGCAATATGGCATTGGAGGCCTCCCTCAACGACGTGCCGCCAATGCGGCTCGCTGACGCTCTCGCCTAGTCCAAGGTGGAGTACGAGTGGGAGGAGGCCGCGCACCAGCGGGCGCTCCTGCGCGCAGCCAATTGCCGGGCTCGCTGCCACGGCAACATCATCGTACTGGATGACAACGGCTCCGACAAAGGACGAGCAGTAGGCTTGGACGAGTCGACGACTCGGGCTAGGGAAGCAGCCGCCTAGCGACGATGACGACATGACGACGGCGACTACGACACACAGTTTAAACAAAGTTTGAGCATGAATTAGGCCGCATTTTACCAAAGTTTGAGATGAATTAGGCTGCTCCCGGCGCCGACGAACTGCGTTTAGTTTTATTTTTTACCTGTTTTAGTTAAATTTCGGCCTAAATAGCCTATGTAATGAATTAATTTCGCCCAATGCTATATATCACCAGATTAGGACGAATTTCACCCAAATTTATTCCTTTTTCGCCTAATTTTAATTTAATTTCCGTGAAATCAAGTGCATTCGCCGGCGTGACCTGGGCTCGTGACTACCGGGAAGTTTTAGCCCCCGGGCCAAATGCTCGTTCAATCCGGAAAAAAGATTCACCGGATTTTGGCCCGGGCATGCTCCAACTAGCGGAGATGCTCTAACTGGGTCTCCTTGTATCCGTTCATAGGAGCATCTCTACGTTTCCGTTCATAGAAGCATCTCTAACATATACCACAAAAGTGGTCAAACCCGCAAAAGTAAATACTTTTGCAGTTTTGGTAAAAAATACGCATCGAGCATATCCCATAAAAGTATCAAACCCTCAAAAAAATTGCAGTTTCCTGTATACCAACCCTTTGTATACCAAATATTCAGTTTTCGAGTCTATTTTTGTGGTGAATTGGAAAGCAGTCAACGCTTGCCGAATCAAAAATTTCAACACCAACCGCTCCTGCCGGCGCCAGCGCTGGCACCTCGTAAGCTCGATTTCATGACGAAGGGAGCTCGAACCCACTATGAATCTATGATTCCTAGCAAGGAGATTCAATTGCGTGAAATTTCTAGGCACAAATCTTTGATTCGTCGTCAATTCCAGCCGTCATGGTCAGTGAACCGAGCTCAGCAAGATTGTCGATAAGGTTCAAGGGGTCGGACAGAGCAGCACAGCAGCCAACAATGAGATAGGGCGGAGCAACAACCTCGTGCGAGCCATAGTCCAACCGGTCTAGTGCCTAGCACATCCGACCTGCCTAGCGGCCTAGCGCATCCACAGCGCATAGCACAGCAGCGGCAGTGTCTGGAACAGGGACAGGGAGCATGCCTATGAGGAAGATAACCCTGCGAAGAAGACAATCGAATATGAATATTCCGTTTTACGGTCTAAATATACGAGATCTGTTCTGCTGGACACAGGTCCTACCACAAAACATGTTTGCGGTGAAACAGGTTTGCAATTCACCGCAAACACTTTTGCGGTTCCTTCCGAGTTTTGCAATATCTGCTAGAGATGCTCTAACATAGATCCAGTTGGAACTTTCTTTTCAGAGAAAAATCCTCTCGGAACTTGGAAGTCTTACATCTACTTACAGACTGCGAGACCATCACCGACAAGAACCAACCACAATATGATACATGGTGCAACATACATAAATGTCAGCAACAGAAAGTACACGCTGTCAGGAGCAAGATCAGGCAAACAAAGAACCTGAGATTCCTTGCATTTTCAGTATGGCCACTACCATGTACAGCACTTCCATATGCATCAGTAGAAAAGAGCAAAGTAGCATGATTCAATACCAAGTGTGCTGCATTAGTCCGGCCTGTCTGAATCTAGGTAAGGTAGGATGTCTACTATTGACATGCTAATGTATCATCTTCTCTTCCTATCTACAACTTCTCGTAGAAGTTAGGGTATTGACTGGTATGATCAATCGAAATAATTTACGATTTCCTTTATGAGCACAAAGAGTTGATTCTCTCCTGAACCATTTTCCAATCTTTCAAACAAGATGCCATCCATCCTAGCTTGGACTCCATTTAAGGAGGTGACGTCCTGGAGCACCCCCTTCATGACCCTGTCAACTCCAAGCAGTGAACCCCCAATGCCTGACAAGATCTCCGGTAGTGATGGTGAGGCCTTCGAGATCTCAACTAGCCGGACCTGGATTATTCACCAGAGTCAGAATATCTTGGAGGTGAACTGAACTCTCAATCATGTATTTCCTCTCGAAACCACAGCATGGATACTGCAGCTCGCAGCATCTGTTAAGAAGCTTTATTTCCAAATCTAGATTCCCAAGTGAAACAGCTGAAATAAAGCACGAAAAGCACTGCTATTTGAAGGGCACTGCCCTTTATTACTTCATTAATATGTCAAGCATTGAGAAGGAACTGCTACAATCCTATAATCCCAGAACTAAATGTAATTTTGTGTTCGAGAAAAATGAATTGTACTACTCCCTCCGTCCGGAAATAAGTGACTTGAGTTTGTCTATATTCGCATGTATCTATACAGTAAAACACGTCAAGGTACATACGAATCTAGACAAATGCAAATCACTTGTTTCTAGATGGAGGGAGTATGTAATTATGTTGTTGTTCAACATATCCATAAACCCTAAATACATGCATATATATGCATGACATAAGTTTATTCAAGTACTCAGTGTTTATAGAAGAACCAACCTTGTTATCTTGCGGTATATTAGCTCTCTGCTTTGCAATGGCAAGAGCTTGTGAGAATCCACCCAGTGAATCAACCAACCCTCTTGAAGCTGCATCTTGGCCGCTCCACACCCGACCTTGTGCAACGGTCTCCATCTCATCAATCTGGTGGAGCAAGACCTCAGCACATGCTTAATGAAATATGAGATATTCAGTATCTAAAATAAATCCTTACACTCATTGAGCGTGACATGGCTGCTTTATCTCTAAACGATGCATAAGCATTTTGCGCCGACTTTTCAAAAAGTTCTGCCTCGTCTGGTCTGTGGAAATATATCACATTCTTCAAACACATAATGGTTCATATGATAGTCGTTATGAACAGGGCTTGTGATATTATACAGCCCAAAGGGGCAAATATACAGCACAAGGAGTCAAGGACACACAAGCCCTACGCCAACAAAGGCTGTGTGCATCGCTCGATGCAGAGGCCGGGCTTTTCCCCTTTTCGGAAAAAAAGCCCTACGCCAACAGAGAAATAACAGAATACCCTTAGGCCCTGTTCGGTCAATCCCCTCCTCAAGTGGACTGGAGTGGAATGGAAGGATTAGAGGGGATTTTGACTTACATGGGATTTAATCCCCATCAAACCATGCCAATCTCGTTCAATCCAAGTGAAACCGAACAAGGCCTTAGTGAAGCATGAAGCACAAACAGCACATCTAGAACCCTTGACAAGTGTAATAGGCCAGTAGCGCACACCATCAGGAGTAGTAAAATAATTATCCAGCAGCACTGATGCTTCATTTGGGTGGTACATATATGCAAATACTGTGCTTAACTACTGACATTATTATCAGCCAAAGAACTAAGGTGTAAAAGGCTAAAAGTGTCAATTCACTTACTTTCATTTTCTCAATATACTGTGACGACTAAAAGTGACAAATCTTACCTTAAAGGGCGGTTGTCAGCAGCATTAAGCTCTGCATATGTACCCTTAGATAGAATTTCTTTATTGAAGTCAATCCTCTCATAGAGCTTCTGAAGGATGAACTTCCCTGTTCTTCCAATACAACAATATTAAAATGAGGATTAAACACTTAACAACAGCTAAACTCACTATCTAAACTCTGAAATAGAGCAGAGTCAATGCAAGTTCGAAGTTTAGACTGTTGCAAGAGACTTAGATAGATGTGGAAGACTTATTGCTAATCTAGCAACCACGAATACAAGGTGATAAGGACCACCTGTGACAACTCCAATTGATCCTGTTAGAGTAAGTTTCTCGGCAACAATAACTGGTGCAGCCATTGCCATGTAGTATCCACCACTTGCAGCAACATCAGACATGGACGCTATCACAGGCTTGGAGTCAGCTAGAAGTCGAATTTCCCTCCACATCCTAGTTAAAGTAAGAATAACCAATACATAACTGAAACTCTGCTACTGTTTCTGCTAGATAAATGAAACCTGGGGTACAACTTACAGATCAGAAGCAAGAGCATCACCGCCAGGGCTGTCTATACGGAGAATAACAGCTTTATACTTTTCTGACTCTGGAAGGGTAAGAAACTTGTACATTAAAATAGATAATGGAATTATTATATTACAGAAAATATACACTATATCAGAAGCATGTGTTATATGTATGTGCTTTATAAGCTAATACCAACTGCTCTACAATCCATGCTTGTGCCAATGGAACAGTGAAATCTCACCTAAAAATTAGGGAACTGAATCCACTTTTAAAAATGTTCAGATGTATAATATTTGTTGGAACAGATCTGGGCCACTTGGGTATGAGAACATCAGCAAGGCTGAATTTTGAGGGATAAGGTTGCATGATGAGGATTGAGGAGCATGTCAGGTTTGCTCAAAGACTCAAATTTACAGTAATAAGGTTTCCAGGCAATGACTTATCTAGGTTTATCTACACAAGAATATTTAGAAAATAAAGTAGAGAAAGGTGGAACATCGTAGAGATATTTTTACAGGTGTTATAACTATTTTAAAATTATTTATGAAGATATAGTTTGATTAGTCAAAAAATACAAAGGGGAGGAGGTTAGACGAAAGGAATTTGCATCTGACCTGTTAAAATCGTACTACAATACTTGAGCGCTGGTTTACATTAACAGAAAATTTTCAATACTACGAAAATAATACAGGGGTTTCAAATCAAGACCTCCATCCAGTCAACACAGAAACTTAGGAATCAAATTTGCATATGAGATACCAAATAATTGCTGGCATAACATGTCATAAGTACCTCTAACACTACGTATCTTCTCGATTAGCTGCTCGGCAACAATGCCAGAACTACCAACACTCAGTCGGCCGCGAGTACGTGATATGCTTCCAGATGCTCTGATTACAGCAATTAATTCTCCTCCTCCTTCTAATCCAAGAGTTGATTTTCTTACGCGTGAATATTTACTGGTAAGGCAGACCAATGTCAGTTCAGTAAATGAAACAATGAGTTCATAGATGTTGACTTAACAAATTAATCAAGCAACATCAAACAATACCAAGCAATGCAAGTGTGCAAAAATAATGATAATGATTAAACACTTCGTAATAAACGAAAGGAAAATAGCAACATTTGATATGCAACAGGATGTGTGCCATGTAGGACCATGGACACACCCAGTGCAGCCGACACACCAAGCATAGTTAGGCCTAGCTGACACCAGCTAAGGGATATGATCCCAGTCATATTTCAGTTAGGAAGCTCATCTTTTATTTAAATTATGAAGTCATCATTTAGCTTGCGCGTCAAGGTAGGAAGGGCCCCTTTACTTCTTCTTGCCCTTGAGAGACAGCCGTACCAATGCTCCTTCGCTGGATCACACGAGCCCAAGGCCAAGTCTGTTACCTCTGCACCTACCCTTTCCGCTTCAGTCCTTCCATAATATCCCAGCTCATAAAAACAAACCACCACTTCCCCATAACAAGCGTGGGTCCAGTTTGGCCTGTTCAGCCTAGAGACTCTATTATGGATATTTTCTAAGGATGTCTATAACAGTGTTTATGTGTATGTTAAAAGCATCTATATTCCAAAAAAGGCACAGGAAAAGAAGCAAACAAAAAAGGATCAGAAATCCTGCAACTGACCGGCTTCCACTTTCAACCCAGCTTTCCAGAAATATAAATATCTAAATTACCTGTAGTCCACCATACGCAGGCTTTTCTTGTCATTTTGTCCTACTCTCTCTTTCAGCATTGCCATTATCTATTGAATATAACAATGCCAACAAAAACAACAGCAGATAAATAAATAATTCAGTATGCTAATATAGATAAATATTTGCATCATACAAAATTTCATGTCTAACTAAATTCCTACTAAGGTTGAGCTAGCAATTTACATATTAAGTACATCAGCACATGTTGTTGTAGGAAGATTTGATGTTTCCTTACATGTGGACACTTACCTAAACTAGAACTCTAGAGTCCCTTTTCTTTTGAAATCAATGAGTCCCTTGTAGACACGACACAATTTCCTATTTGTGCACTAACAATGGCCAAAGCCCTCATTGTTTTGTACGCCTGAAATATAAATAGAGAGATTGCATCCAGTGTCTTCTATTTCTTGTTCATGGGTGCTGGTTTGATCTACAAATTTCTACTAGTTCAACCTCTAACTACAACATGTGTTACTATTTTCAGAACCATGAAACAAAGAGATAGAAAACTTTGACGGTATGATAGAAAGTTAAAACATCACTTTACATTACTAGTACAAATTACTAACCACTATGGGTTGGAAAGAAGGTTTTTGTTTACTCGTTTTTTTACAAGTAACTCGATTTAGTCTTCTACAATTTACTTGACACCTTAGTGATCAGCTAAGGGAGGTATCTGTACCTCATCGTCATACAATAGATCAGTTATCCAACCTTCTTCCTTAAGTCTCTCGACCTGATAGACTCCTGAATTAATAAATTCCTCGATTTCTTCTTTTTTCTTCCCTGGACAAAAATCTCTAATGATGATGTTTCCATTGAATATGTGAAAGTAAAAGAGATCTGTGTAGATTACCACGTAGAGAAGATACTGTATCCAGCCAGTTTCCATAAATATTGTCAAGCAAAGCGGCCAGCATCTCCCTAACTTCATTTGACATGCTCTTCCGTGAAAGTTGGTCTCCAGCACTTTTGTAGCGACCAATTCGTTGAATTTCTGGTTGTACTCCAACTTTCTCAAGCACACCTTACAAACCGAATTAAAAAGTCTTAGTGGCCATGAAAGAAACTTAGTTGCATCCAGATTGTCTCAAGCTTACCAAGTTTGGTTCACAATGAGAAGCTAAACTATCAGAAATGGACTGAACATTATAACATAATAAAGGTTTTTGCTGTAAAAATAACAAAAGGAAGTCATGTAAGAAATTTCATCCAGTGCTACACAAAATGCAATATCAATATAGTTAGCAGAAAACAACTTATGTAGTTCAGCTGCACCACAAAACCACTGGAAATCAGCAATAATCTTTCTGCCGCTAACAGGTGAAATTTTAAATAGGTTTAAGGATCCAAAGAAAAATAATACTTCTCCTTCACGCCACACTTATCCACTAACCATATCAAGTTATTAACAAAGCGAAGTGGTATAGTGTCATCGCCATAAATGCAGTTACCTCTGAGAAATGTTTGCTGTATGGTCAGACCATACAAAGCAACATAAGCACTCGGTGGCGCATACAGCTCACCGCATGCAGAAGCAAGGTAGTATTCTTTCTCCCCACCGACAGGCATATAACCGACAACAAATTTACCTACAACAACATTCAACGCTTGCTCACAATATGATAGACATGAAATAAGATACCAAATTCAGCATTGCTTTAACTTCCGAGTACCAGATTTCTTGAAATCCACAATGTGCCTTCTGATTTCTTCCGCCTTTCCCCATCCGCAGCTCAGTGGCTCTATGTGCAGATAAATCCCTGATATCCGCGGGTCATATGCTGCCTTCTCGAAATTCTCACAGATTTGCGGCAGTGACAGCCCTGACGAGAAGCGGGTCTTCACTTGATCAGTTACCTGCAACCACAAAAAAGCACATGTTAAACTCGAAACCCACACAATATAGCATCAAAACTAACAAATGTTGAAACAAAGTCCCGACAAGTCTAGATTACAAATTACTACTCCCTCTGTTCCATAATATAAGCCTTTTTAGAAACAGCTTTCTAAAAAGGTTTATATTGTGGAACGGAGGTAGTACCAAAGATCAGTGGCAGGTGCGTGAGAGTGAAATGGACACAGACAGATATAAGTATCCAGGCATCTGCCAGACTGCTACAGTAAGACTCCTATAGTGCACGAAATGACCAAATCGTATTAAGGAGTAGCAAAATCAGCAAGTGCGCGGTGCTGTAGAGCAGCACACCTCGCCCCGGAGCTTCATGGTGAGGACGCTTCCCTTGCGGACGCGTTGCCACGGCGGAGCCACGAGCATTTTGAGCTTGACCGCGAGCTGGGTGCCCCAACCGAGCTCCTCCACCACGAACGCCGGCGCCGCGGGCAGCGGCTCCTGAGCCTCGCCGGCGGCCGGAGGCGCCTCCTCCTGCTTGGTGGCCCCGGACGACGACTCGATGGCGCGGACCGGGACGCGGAGGGGCGACGGGAGGAGGCGGCGGGCAGGGTGGGGGAAGGAGGCGGAGTGGCGGTGCTTGGAAGGGAAGAGGAGGGCAGTGGTGGTGGCGGCGGAGAGGCTGGAGCGGTGGTACGGCGCCGTGCGGAGCACGAGGAGCCTCGCCATTGCTCCGGGAGCCTCTGGAAGCTTCCGAGAGGAAGGGCGGGGAGGGAGCCGTGCCCCTCGTCGCGGTGTCGGGGAAGGGATGGGTGGACTGGTGGTGGCCTGGGAGGGAAAGGAATCGGACGGGGGACCGGAGTGGGGAGATTGTGTTGGAGGTGTGGTGGACCGGGTCTACGGAGCGTGGGGTCGGGAGTGGAGTGGAGGAGGTGGCCCGTTCGGGGCGATAGGTCTGGGGCGGTTCACTTGGCGCCACGTTGAGCGCCAGGCGAGACGAAAAGTAGGAACACTTTTCCAAACGCGCTGTTGGAATACCTTGACGAGGACTGAGTTTTTCTTTTTCGAGGTAAACAAGTTCCACACGACTGAGTTAAAATTTAATCGATATAAATCTTCGTGCTATGAGTACGGATATTAATGGCTACCTCTGAGATCATTGTCACGGCCAGATGTCTACGCATATCGAAAGCTAATCGACTAGCTATAGCTCTAGGAATAGACAACCGTGGAGCCGTTCGCGGCATAATACCTTCTCGCGACTTCATAGGTCTCTTGCACGGATCAATGTTTGTCTCGTCAACCTCGTCAGGCTGGTCATAGTGCAAAGTAACATAGAAAACGTGTTTGATTCGCACATTTTGCTCCGGTACCTGATTACAATGCAATTAGATACCATTAATCGTGTTTGTTTCAGTTTGACCGTAAACAGGTCCCCTGTAAACGAGTTCCATCGTAGAATTAATCCGATACCGGTCTCCCCTCCGGAAACAAATTACGATACCAGAGAGAGGCCGCTCGCGAGCCTCCCGTCCCTGCCCATCGCCTCTTCGCCGAGTCCGGCGCCAGGGTGTGGCCGCGTTCCCTCGAAAACTCCTGGCGCACCTGCAGCAGATCAACGACATAGGAGCAGATTCCTCCAAAAATGACCTAGGAGCAGCTACGGCGGCGCACCACGCGAGAAATAGCGACGGCGGCGGCGCGCCACGCGAGGAGCACCGGACGCCCCCCGATCTAGTTCCCTGTGCGAGACAGGAGTGCAGGACTACTCCAGATCCTAACGACGGCCTAATCTCCCAATGTTCTTCTCTTTTTTCAGCCAACATCTTTCCTCTAGATCTGTTGTTGATTAGCTTTCCTTTTCCATTATGGAGCTGAACCAAACAAAACATGATATTCCCGTTCCGAAGCTGTTACCCCTCCAGTAACATGATACCAATCCCGTTTACGTTATCAATTTTGAACCAAACAGCTTCAGAGTAGTAACATGCACATGTTACTAGTCTATGTTACTATCTTCCTAATGGAAAATAACTTATGTGTAGTAATATGCAATGTCACATTAGTTAGATTGTAGACTCATTTTGCCTTGATATGTGTGATGTTACAGTAACATAGCTAGTTACTCTATCTTTCTCTCTCTTATTAACTCATTGTCACATAAGCAAAAATGCTAGTTCAATCTTCGAGTTCAATCTTAGTTACTAGTGAAGTTACTCCCACTGTGACTAGTATCATGGATAAACTTCTGCTAGTTCAATCTTCGAGGTTATCATCTGTTGCCCTACTCCAGCATAACTTGACCCGGTTTATACGTTAGAATTATTTTGTTTTGTGTAACGCGTTTCCCAACAACCCTCGCTGCCTCGCGGGACCTTTCGAAACACTTCGATATATCTCCGGAACACTTCCGGTTCTTTCTCTTCCTATTTATCCATCGGTATCGGATCAACCCACAGCGTCTTTACCCTTAAGCGTGACACCCATCCGATTCGGAAATATTCAGACATGATCGAGACATCTCTCCGATCAATGACCAGCAACGGTATCTGAAAACACATGATGGCCCCTGTATATTCCACAAATTTGGTTGTTCTCTTAAACCTTCTAAATGTCGAGTTTTATTCCTTTTGCACAACGATACCTGGTTTGTCCAAAACCTTATTTCATGAATCCATATACAGTTCGATCTTATTACCAACAAACACATTTACTCATTTCCGTGATATTACATCCTCGTGACCTAGTCACATGCTTGCAAGCTCATTGATGTAATCTTACTAAGTCGGCCCAGAGTATCTATCCATCACTCGGATAGGCGAATCCCAATCTCAATACATATGCATTAATATTCCTTTGGAATACCGAATGCACACCTTTATAGCCATCCAGTTACGGTCATGGGTTGATGCGATCAAAGAAGCCGTGGGAGATAGTGATTAAACATGATCCCACAGTCGAAGGATTAAGTCACTACGCTTTGCTAGATGCGCAATATTGAACATTGTGACTAGATCACATTGCAATTCTATGGTCGAGTGTGTCCATCACTTTATCAAGTGACCTCGTTGTTAGTTGACCTTTTAGTCAAATCATGGTCGGAAAACCTCGATCGTCATCTGTCCAACAAACTAGTACTAGAGGATACTAGGGACCTACTGTTATATACCACACATGTATTAATGTTTCCGCTTAATACAGTTATAGCATGATATAAAACTATTATGAACATTAGAGATATATCAGTAAAACAACTTTATTTTTTGGCCTTTAGGGCATATCTCCTTCAGTCTCCCACCCGTACTAGAGTACAATTACACTAGTTTTTATATCAGACAATAATCTAACATCAATAGCATCACAGTGTTGATCGTGCTTTTTCTGTGGAAGAGGCTTTGTGAATGGATCAGCTACATTCACATATGTATGTACTTTGCAGACCATAATGTCACCATTTTCTACGTAATCTCTTATTACATGGTAATGTAAGTGTATATGCTTGGTCGTGGAGTACAACCTCTAGTCCTTCACATTCACAATGGCCCCCATGTTGTCGCAGTAGATGCACATAGGGTCTTGCGCGCTTGGGAACACTCCAAGTTTAGTAATGAACTTCCTCATCCAAACAGCTTCGTTAGTTGCTTTTGTGGCAGCCATGTACTCTAACTCCATTGTAGATTGAGCCACCGATCTTTGTTTCCCGCTCCTCCAGCTCACCGCGGTACCATTGACCAGGAACACGTATCCTGTTTGAGACTTTGAGTCATCTGGATCAGTGTCGAAGCTTGCATCCATGTAACCTGTTACGGAAAGATCTTCTTCATGTCCTCCATAGACTAAAAGCATATCCTTGGTTCTTTTCAGATACTTGAGGATATTTTTAACCGCATTCTAATGAACCGACCCAGGGTTGATTTGGAAATGGCTCATCAAGCTAAGAGCCAAGGAAACATTTGGTCTAGTGCTTAGCATGGCATACATGATGGAGCAAATGGTCGAGGCATAAGGAATGTCTCTCATTGCTTCTCTATCACGATCCGTTACCAGGCATTGAGTCACACTCTACTTATTACCTTTCACGACCGGTAATGAACCCTTCTTTGCCTGATCCATTCTGAAACTACCAGAATCTTTTCTAGGTAAGTGTTCTGACCAAGTGCCAACAAACACTTTGATCTATCTCTATAGATCCTAATGCCTAGTATGTAGGCAGCTTCACCCATGTCCTTCATAGAGACTTCTTTCACACTTTTTAAAGATTTATGTCATTCCCTATTAACAATATGTCGACCGCATATAGTACTAGGAATTCCACTGACTTATCATTCACTTTCTTATATATGCGGTCTTCTTTTTCATTTTAGACAAATCCAAAACATTTGATGACTTCATCAAAACAAAGATTCCAGCTCCGAGATGCTTGCTTCAGTCCATAAATAGACCTTTGAAGCTTGCATACTTTACCAGCATCCTCCGGATTAACAAAACCCTCCGGTTGCATCATATACAACTCTTCCTCAATTTTTCCATTAAGGAAGGCGGTTTTCACATCCATCTGTCATATTTCCTAACGGAAATGTGCAACAATTGCTCGCAGAATCCGAATAGACTTTAGCTTCGCTACTGGAGAGAATGTCACTTCGTAGCCAATTCCTTGAATTTGTCGGAAACCTTCTGCGACAAGTCGAGCTTTGTAGACAGTGACGTTTCCGTTAGCATCCGTCTTTTCCTTGAAGATCCATTTATTCTCGACAACCTTTCGACCTTTGGGAATATCTACCAAGATTCATACATGGTTGTCATACAATGACTTCATTTCGGGTTCCATGACTTCTTTGCCATTTCTCGGGTCCAGGACCTTCCATTGCTTCCTCGTAGGTTGTAGGTTCGTCATGTTCAACCAACATGACCATGTTCAAAAGATAACTATACCAATCAGGAGTGGCATGTTTTCTTTTTTACCTGTGTGGTTCTATAGGTATTTCCTCATGAGGTTCATGATCATCATCATTTTCTCCCACTTCAATTAATGAGAGTGGCTTCGGAACAACTTCCGTTGCGACACTCAGTATTTGAAGATCTGTGTCGTTAATCTCATCAAGTTATATCTTCCTTCCACTTACACCTTTCGCGAGAAACTCTTTCTCGAGGAAGGTACCATTCTTCGTGACAAACGTTTTGCCCTCAACTTGGTTGTAGAAGATATATCCAATAGTTTACTTTGGATATCCTACAAAGATGCATTTTTCCGCTTTCTGTTCGAGTTTGTCAGGTTGTAGCTTCTTAACGTAAGCCTCATATCCCTAAACTTTCAGGAAAAGACAACTTTGGCTTTGTTCCATGGCATATCTCATACGTTGTTGTCTTCATGGATTTGGATGGTGCCCTATTTAGAATGAATGCAACAGTCTCAAGTGCATGTCCCCAGAATGATACAGATAGGGCGGTAAGAGACATCATAGACCGTAAACTGTCCAGCAGAGTGTGATTATGTCACTCGGACACACAATTACGTTGTGGTGTTCCAGCCGACGTAAGTTGTGGTACAATGCCACAAGCTTTCAGATGTGTGCCAAACTCATGACTCAAATACTCGCCCCTCGATCAATACGAAGGTGCTTGATTTTATTATCGAGTTGATTATTCTCAACTTCACTCTGAAATTCTTTGAACTTTTCAAAGGTTTCAGACTTGTGCTTCATTAAGTAGATATACCCGTATCTACTCAAATCGTCAGTGAAGGTGACAAAGTAATTATAACAATTGCGTGTGGAGACACTTATTGGTCCGCATACATCTAAATGTATGACTCCTAACAGGTCCGCATCCCGTTCCATCATTCCATTCAATGGTGTCTTGGTCATTTTACCCATGAGGCATGGTTCGCATGTGTCAAGAGATTCAAAATCTAGTGACTCTGGAAGTACAAAACAGAGTGGATCTTCTTGATGCGTTTTACACCTATATGTCCCAGACGGTAATGCTACATATACATGGAATTATCATCACCATGCTTGCATTTGGCATCTATGTTATGGATGTGTGTATCATCACACTCAAGATTCAATAACAATAGACCTTTACTTTGTCGCGCATGAGCATAAAACACATTATCCATATAAATAGAGCAACCATTTGTCTTTGTTTTAAACGAATAATGGTCTTGCAACAATCAAGACCCACTGATAATATTCATGTTCAATGTCAGTACATAGTAACATGTATTCAAATTTAAAACTAATCCCAAAGGGAGATGCAGAGGGAGAGTGCCGACAACAAGGACTTCAACTCTATTGCCATTGCCAACATGCATCGTCACCTCGTCCTTCACCACGTGTTGCTTATTCCGCAACTCTTGTTGAGAGTTACATATATGAGCAGCAGAACCAGTATCAAATACCCAGGTGTTGCTCCTAGCACTAGTAAGGAAAACATCAATAACGAGTATATCATATATACCTTTCTCTTTGGCAACGATCTTCCCAACCTTCTTGTCATCTAGATATTTGGAGTAGTTGCGCTTCTAGTGACCCTCACCCTTTGTTGGAAATATGCCCTAGAGACAAATAATAATATGGATTACTATCATATTTCATAAAGTTTATGATTAAGTTTTATATCATGCTACAACTGTATTGAAAGGAAACATCAATACATGTGTGATATATAAACAACCAACAAGTTCCTGGTGAATCTCTAGTCACTGGTTAATTGGTCAACAGATGATCAAGGTTTCCTGATCATGTGGCATTTATGCCAATTGAAAATGGAGTCACCTTATTGAGAGAATGAGATGATGAACTATACCCAATCTAAGCATCATGATACGATCATGTCACAAAGTTCAAGTTATAAACATAACGTCTTGTTTCTTGGACCATGAGACCATATCAATCACTATCACCTGAGAATACTTTGATATCATCAAACGTCACTCGGTTAAAGAAGATACTCGAGGGCCCACTCGGAGAAGTCATATCCAATAGCTACGCAACATGTGACTAGGTCATGGGGATATTGTTGGGGATATGCTAAATGGGTATCCTCATAGCATGTCTCTAATCCGGCTAACCTGGGCGGCCCACAGTTGGTAGCAAGGCCTATGGCCTTCTGGGTGACCCAGTTAGACGGATCTAGAACGGAGGCCCATGCTGGATAAAGGAAGTCTACGCAGGAGTCACCGATGTACTCAAAGCCTTGGAGTGCAAGACATGAAGACTAGTTTGTATTAGTGTAGGACTCTTTACCTTGTCCGGCAAGGTCCTTCCCCTGTAACCCTAGATTCTAGTGCCTTTATAAACCGGACATGTGGGAGCCTTTAGGGCACGATTCATAACATACAACGTAAAACACCTCGCATAGCGAACCGATCTCTGTAACTCGGCATATTGCCATTATAGTGATTTATAGCAGGAGTAGAGTTCTGCCACCGTTGTGGGACTTGAACCTGGTTAGCTGTGTTACCTCGCACCTGCCAACTCTCCGCCTTACCCCACATCTCTAAACACGCACTATGAGGATCCCTCCATGGCGTACTTGTCGGCAATACCACGACCGTTGGTGACCACCATGGAGCAAGAGGCGCTTCGAGCTCTACAACGGGTGAGGTCCAAGATCTTCGCGAGAATCGGCGACACCATAGCCATCGGACGCGTTCTCTTCTCTGGCAATGTCCCGATCGTCCCTCTAGATGAGTTCTGGGTGCCGGAGAAGACGAACCCTACGCGTTGCTTTGTCATCCCCTTTGGAGACATCCACATCTTCATCAGCGAAACTGACTTGGGTTTAGCTCCCAGGAAGTCGGAAACTCGTCAAGACCTGCACGGACTGCCTACGGGCGGGATACGTTAGCGGAAGAATTTGGGCCGTACCTCTCTCTGGAGTATGGCGGCTCAGATCAGGAAAATTTAAGGCCCACCGAAACTGCCCTTGTGCAGGATATAATGGTGGAAGGACCCCGCAAATCCGCTTGGCTTCCCCGAGCGTTAGAGATTTGAAGGTCACACTTTGTCGGCGTAGTCACCATCTTTGATCTGGCCAGATGCGTTCAGAGGGACAGAGAACCTCCCCGTGATGAGGGTGAGGGAAACCCTAGAGGGTGACTGTGCTGACGAACTCGTTTACCATTTCGTGGAAGGGCTCACGCCCGGAACACTCCTCTAGCATACCCTCCGAAGACGACAGGCCGTAGGCCCTCTCACCCTTGGCGAGATGGTCGCAATTGTCAATGAATACACGGACGCCAAGGAGAACACCCAAGCTATGCCTGGGCCCGAAGCCAGAGGAAACAACAACAACGGCCCGCCTCCATCACCCTCCACATCCGCCGTCAATAATACTAAAGCCAACTCTGATTCCGTCCTTGACACGCTATAGACCGACATCAATATGGATGGCAGCGGCTCAGACGCTAACTCGGAGGAATACGATGCTGTTATGAGGGAGATCGAGAAAGAGGAGCGCGCTGAGAAGGCCAACACATCCCACTAGGTGCTAGTCGCTATTGGGAGCGTGATGGAAGAAGATGGACATGAAACAAAACGTGAGAGAGCTCTGCCCACACCTACGGTTACCAAAGCGACAACAACCAAGAAAGCTGTTGAGCCTCTGGCTCCGGCCAAGGCCATGCCCCCTCCGGTTATCCACCCGCAGGAGGCGCAGGAACTCACCACACCCCTAGTACTGCCAAGCAGTCTAATCAGCCGCCACCGTCAATGTCTGCAGCTGGCAACCCATTGGTTACTCCTACCGACAAGGCAATCTACGGTGCACTCCTTGTTGATCCCATTACCGTCTCCCATATCCAGAGCGTTATGGAGCTTGATGAGAAACATGCAGCAATCCTGGCAGAGGCCAAGTGCATCGCAGAACAGGATGCTAAGCTGGACGAAGACATGGCCAAGGCACATCAATCTATCAAGATGGCAAGAGCTATGGAGGCTGAGTACAAGCAGTTGCTACGGAAGCACAAGGCAAGAAAGCACCAGCTCACGTCATCGAAGACCCCGACATTCGGCGCAAGTTGGGATATGGCGTATCTAAACCGGCAAAAGCCACCCCATACATTGATTCAGAGGGGAGGCAAGTAATGAAAACTCCCACCCTCAACATCGCCGTCGCCAAGACCCTCCTGGAGCAGGACGGGTCACTAGAAGCAGTTCCTCAGTTATACGACCTCGTCGCCAAGGCACGCAAGCAACAAGAAAATGCCACCTCACAGAGGCTTGAGTCTAACCCAGAGCTTTGCCAGCCAAGCCTGAACAACCACAGAAGGTCGCGATTTCCCCGTGATGAGGGATCCCACATAGGCTCCACGAAGCAAAGACGGAGAGATGCACGCAATAGGGTTGATGCCATACCCACGGAGCAAAGATGGAGGGATCACGGAGAAAAGGCTCGCCCTTGTCGATCACCGCCACCCTTGCCATCTCGGCGTCACGAGGAACCACATCCGCGTCACCATACAAGCATGCCACCACCTAGGCGTCCCCAGGTCGGCATTGTTATACGCGACCAGGATGAGCAGCCCCGGCATGCCGGAGAGCGCAGCGGCGCTGAAGGACACAGGAGCAAATCCTACAAGGAAGCACCACGTCCGACAAGTAACCACAACAGGCATGAGGAGTCGGAGGGAGGGAACAGCAATAAGGCTAACCCACCACCTCCACCGCCATCATCCCCACCTAGCAACCATCATGGAAGAGGGCACGGCGGATCCCATAGATCGCACCGCATTTTCCCTCCCCATGAGAGAAAAGGGAAGCAACCAGAGCCGTATGACGCACGTTCACGGCTAGACAAGATCCAAGAAGCACGGGAGCTCCCATACCTTGGGCCACGTTGTTTTGGACCAGTAATACGGGCAACAACCTACCCCTAGGGCCTCCAGATAGACAAGACTATCAAGCCCTATTACGGCACCGCCAGGCCAGCCATATGGTTGCAGGACTATAGCGAAGCTATTTACATCGCAGGGGGAAACCCCAATGTCACTGTCAAGTACCTCCCACTTATGCTTACCGGTACCACCGACAATGGATTGACGAATTGCCAGAGAAATCAATATGAAATTGGTTGGACATGCATGAAGTGTTCACCAAGAACTTCGAGGGTATGTACAAACGTCCCTGCACTGTTGGAGACCTACAGCGGTGCATACAAGAAAATGATGAAACATCTCGTGCTTACCTCTCTCGCTAGCTAGATATGAAAAATTCTTGCGCAGGGGTGCACTAACAAACCGCTATGGCCGCCTGCATCGATGGTCTGGAGAAGGGAACTTTGCTCCAGCATACGTTGAAGCACAAGCAGGACAACAATGAGCTCAACATCAATGCAATGATCGCCATGGCTAGCGAATTTGCAGCCACTGATGACAACGTGCATGGATTGTTGCCGGCAATAGCAATCCCTACCCAGGCTAGAAAGAACAATAATAACAAGCGGAAGACTTCGCCTGAAGAGAAGCAAACAACAGACATGGTCCCCACAACATTCACTAGCAGAGGCGGAGGCGGACATCGTGGTCGTGGTTGGGGGGCTAGCCATGGTCAACAGAGGAGTGATTCTACACCCTCAGCGCCCTGTGTTCCCCAAACGTACAAAGAGTACCGCGATATGCCGTGTTTCGTCCACCTCGACGTAAACAGCAAAGCCACCCACACCAACCTCAAATGCAAGTTTGTCAATGACCTCAAGGAAGACCCTGAGTCCGGCTACAAGCGAAGTCGAAAGAACAGACCCCGCGGAAAGGGCAAAGGGAATAAGAAGGAGGAGGAGTCTAAGGATTCAAGCGATATGGATGAAGACTTGGAACCTAAGTCCACCGACAAGGGCGAGGGCAAAGGGAAAAAACCTTCTAGAAGAAGGCTCTAGTCTACCACACTTTCCTTGGCACCCCCACCGCCCGGGCCCAGAAAACCTCCTTGACGATACTGATGGCTACCCTTCCTCCGGTTACCCAGTACGTTAGGTGGTCGGAGATCCTAATCACCTGGGATAGGAAAGATCACCTAGATCTTATCCCAATAGAGAACCAGTATGCCATGGTCATCAACCCTTTGATTGGCGACACATAGTTCACCAAGTGCCTCGTGGACAGTGGAAGCAACATCAACATCATGTACCTAGATACACTGCACAAGATGAACTTGACAGAGACCCAGCTAAGGAAGAGCAATATCGTGTTCCATGGCATTGTCCCTGGCCGACAAGCTAATTCCCTGGGCTGCATCACCCTTCCGGTCGCTTTTGGCGATGTCAACAATTACCGCCAAGAACGCATGATCTTCAAAGTGGTGCCTTTCAAGAGCGTGTACCACGCCATCTTCGGACGCGACATATTCCACTCCTTCCTCGCAAGGCCATGCTTTGTCTACAACAAACTCAAGATACCCGGACCAAACAGCATCATCACCGTTGACGGAAGCTTCACCAAGGCACGGGAGTGTGAGCTCAATGAAGTCGCCTTCGCCGACGCGGTCCTCTATGGTGAGGAGTTCAAGGAGATCCAGAACCAGGTCGATGCCTCGGAGATGCCGGCTTTGAAGAAGCAAATCACTGCTGCCGAACCCGCATTCAAGGTCACCATCAAGACCAAGCAGGTGGAGCTTGTTGAAGGAGATTCCTCCAAGACCACCGCCATTGGCATAGAGCTAGATCCCAAATAGGAAAGCGCGCTGATCAGGTTCCTCCGTGAGAATAAGGATATCTTCGCCTGGCAACCTACCGACATGAAAGGTATACCTAGGGAACTTGCCGAGCACAACTTGAATATTGATCCTAATGCTAAACCGGTGAAACAACCTCTATGACGCTTTGGTGACGAAAGACGAAGGGCTATAGGCAAAGAAATAGCTAGGTTACTTAAGGCTGGCTTTATCCAAGAAGTTATTCACACTGGATGGGTGGAAAATCCTGTACTTGTCCCCAAAAAGGGAACCAATAAATTAAGAATGTGCGTTGATTACACCGGCTTGAAGAAAGCGTGTCCGAAGGATCCGTTTGCTTTGCCTCGCATTGACCAAGTCATTGAATCGATGGCTGGCTCGGAACTTCTGTGTTTTCTCGATGCCTACTCAGGTTACCACCAAATCCGGATGTGAAAGTCGAACCAGTTGGCCACTTTGTTCACCACACCTTACAACACGTACTACTATGTCACGATGCCCTTTGGGCTAAAAAATGCTGGTGCTACTTACCAACGGACAATGCAACGTTGCCTACATGACCAAATAGGTCATAACATACACGCTTACATGGGCGACATCGCGGTAATGTCAAAGAAATAAAACGACCTTATCGCCGATTTGCAGGAAACCTTCGAAAATCTTAGGAAATATAACATGATGCTTAACCCCAAGAAGTGCATCTTCAGGGTGTCATCTGGCAAGCCGTTGGGCTTCATCGTTTGGCACCACAGAATTGAGGTCAACCGAGAGAAAATCAAGGCCATCCTTGACATCAAACGCCCAACGTTCTTGAAGGACATAAAGAGGCTCACAGGCTGCGTAGCAGCAGTAAGCCGGTTCATTAGCCTACTTGGAGAGAAGGCTATGCCGCTCAAGAAGGCGGACATATTCATATGGACGGACGAGGCTGACGCAACACTTTAGGAGTTGAAGAGAATACTCTCCTCCGCGCCAATACTTGCAGCACCGATATCAAGGGAGCCTATGTTAGTTTACATGGCGCAACCAACCGATTAATCAACATCATCATAGTGGTGGAGCGCAAGGAGCAAACGCATGAATATGGAGTTCAGCGACCAGTTTACTACATAATCGAGGTCTTGACGGAATCCAATCAGCGTTACCCGTACTACCAGAAGATAGCTTTTGGAGTTTTTCTTGCTTCATGGAAGCTGAGGCATTATTTCCAGGAGCACCCCATCACAGTAGTGAGCAAAGCTCCACTGTCTGACATCATCAACAACAACGACGCTGATGACCCACAAGTATAGGAGGTGTATCGCAGTATTTTCGAGGGAAGTGAAACCCAATTTATTGATTCGACACAAGGGGAGCCAAAGAATATTTATAATCCTTAACAACTGAGTTGTCAATTCAGCTGCACCTGGAAACAATCCGTTGTTTGTTTGCAACATGAAACTATGATGCAACATGAAAAGGCACAAACAAAAGATTCATGAATAACAATGATGCAACATGAAAAGGCACAAACAAAAGATTCATGAATAACAATGCTTTGCAAGACGTTTGTTTGTTTCACATAAAGAAAACATAGCATAGTGGCATTTAGCTTGTCCCTTAAAGAGTAGAAAACATAAATGCATAGGACACCTTCAAAGTTCACAAGAGTGACTAGATACAAATAGTTTAAACAAGCAATATCAAGGTATGCATCAATCAACAAGTCTTGGGACAATGCACATAGAACTAAGAATGGCCACTATGCTCTCAAGAAAGTGCTCAAAGAATATGTGGAGACTCAACAAGTAAAAGAAAAGGTTTTGAATAGTTTGAAAGGCTTCCAAATGCTGAAAGTATGGTACTCGTTAGCTTTGAGCTCTCATTGCCCTATCATAAGCATATTTAATGTGGTTAAGGTGAAAGTGAGGTCCAATCTAAGTTATATGCTTGACAGACTATAAACTGAAAATCCCAAGTCCCTTGAGTACGAGGGCTACTCCTCATGCTACTCAACTTTAGTTACCGGTAAGTTATTATCATCGTAAGTATGTGTGTATCATTGAGAACCGCCAACGGGGTACCCCTTGCCCGATGATACGGAAGAATCCCCATATCAAAATGACAAGGCAACCAGACAATGAGTATCTCAGCAATCTTCTTATTTACCATGGGAAAATGGTGCTTTTTTCTCTCTTTCCTCTTTTCATAAATCTCTTTTTTTCTTTTTCTCAATAGCTATCTCTCTCTTTTTTATAAGAAGAATGCTTCATAGATATCATTATGGTCACGCTGCAGGTTTCCACCATGTCAGCATGGATTAGACCAGCGGCCCAGGCGTTTCTCTAACACATATACATAACTCCATGGACTTACAAGCTCCCCTTTTATTTCACATCGACGACATCCGCAAACAAAAGAGCAAGGTATCAACTAGGTATATATTTACAAGTGTTGAAAGCGTTCCCCGTGACAGCACGGTTCGGCTAATCCCCAGCCTATAATTTGCAAGCATATAACTTTCATGGAGAGTTCACAATGGTTTAGGTTTATTAAGTGCCAGAAATAAAGTGTGCCATCAAGTCCATGAGAGCTTTACTAACTAACTTTCTCATAACAAGCAAACATTTTATTCGGAAGAAAACAAGGCATATTGAATATGCACGGAAGTAGCAAATGATGCTAATAGGTAGGTATGGTGGACACTTTGGCAATATTTGGTTTAAGGGAGTTGGAAACATGAGTAAAACACTCAGTGTAAGTGAAGGCTAGCAATAGTAAGGGAGCGACAAACGAGAGAGCAATAATGGCCATAATCATGCAGAGCGACAAAACATCATTGATCAAAGCATACAGTGATACTACAAGTTGAAAACTAAAGGATCATAAAGGCTATTGTGACTTTAGATAGTCATAATATGGTGTGAGCATGTGCCAAGTCAACCCAAATAAAGCATCAAAGGATAATAACACTATACTATGCTTTAATATGCTAAAACAACGCACGATTCATCCAAGGCACATTAAGCAATCTCAATTGTTTATAAAAAGTCATGCTACAGCAAAGAATACTAAGCATAAAGCCAAAAGAATATCAAGCATGGCATGACAAAGCATAGGCCACAGTCAAAAACAAGCTCTTTTGACCACATAAGCATGAACTTTCCTACTTTTTTCCAAACCAAAGCAAACTATTTGAACACCAATATATGAAAGAGGAGGTCCAACCAATTTATTCAGCAGACTAAGAAAACAAATCAAACAAAAACCAAAACAAAAACGAAAAAAGAAGACGCTCCAAGAACAACACAACTAAAAATGGATAGAATAGAAGTAAGCGGAGATAATCATGGTGAAAACATTGTTTTGTTCAATGAAATCCTTTCTTAACAAGGTTGATCAGGTCTTGTTACCAAAACAATTTCATATGAGACAAAACTTTGTATTCCACTAATGATTATGTTACCTCAACCTTGATAGCAATGGTCCCAATCATAATAGTTTCAAAATTTTCTCTTGGTATGGGACAATATATCTCTCCAAGTTGAATGCCCTCAACATGTTCAATTGAATTCAAACCATAAGTCCTTTCAATCTTCTTAGAGAAATAGATAGTATGTTCCTTGTCATTGACATTGAAGGTCCCCTTCCCTTGATTACAATTAATAATAGCTCTTGCAGTATTTAAGAAAAGGTCTCCCAAGAATAATAGACATATTATCATCTTCAGGCATAATAGTTTGAGAGGATTCTCTCATAAGAAATAAGAGTTGAAGTAAAAGAGAGCATCAAGAAGCAAATTCAAAACACATTTAAGTCTAACCCACTTCCTATGCATAGGAATCATGTATGCAAATAAATTCGCAAAGAACAAAGTGACAGGCATAGGAAGATAAAACAAGAGGAACTTCAAAAATTTCAGCGCATAGAGAGGTGTTTCAATACCATGAAAACTTCTACAACCATATTTTCCTCTCTCATAATAATTTTCAGTAGCCTCATGAATAAATTCAACAATATAACTATCACATAAAGCATGCTTTTCATGATCTACAAGCACTAGAGCTTTATCATAAACATTTTCAAAAGAATCCTTAGGAACATAACATTCATCCTCCTTTAGTAAGCATGGAGGACAATCAAATAATGTAAGGGATAAAGAGTTACTCTCATCAGAAGGTAGGCATGGGTAGCTAATCCATTCTTCCTCCTTTTGTTCATCACTCTCCTCCTCTTTTTCATCTAATGAGGTTTCAGGTCCATCAATTTCTTCTTCCATAGGATCCTGCAAGGCATTAGTCTCTTCCATTTGTGGAAAGCATCTATTAAAATATTCAATAATATAGCCATTTTCGTCCTTGTAATTATCAAAGAAAAATTGAAGTATACCATAAACCTCATATTTGTAAGGTGAATCATCAATATTTTCAAGCAAACTAGCAAGTTCAAAAGCACCTTTCCAAGCAATAAATTCTTCAATTTGTTCCGCATCATAAAAGTCATAAATTACTTTAGCATAGGAAGATATGGTATCATTATCATTATACTCACATTGAAAAGGGAGGTGTTTATACCTCTTTCTGCAACAAGATTTATCACAGCAATAAGTAACATTATAAGTAGAGCACACATTTCTAGCAATGGTATACAATCTATCAATTTGTTCCCATAAGTGTTTCCCTTTTTGTGACAAGCGGTGTTCCTTATAATAATATTTTTGATCTTCCATGAACCCACCTTGCCAATAAGCTTCAGTTTCAAAGAAACCAACCATTGACAACAAGCATGATAAGGCAAGACAATAACAGACCAACGAAAATAACAACTAGAGTAGGAACTACTTTTTTTGTATTTTTGATAAAGAAACAAGCAAACAAGGAGAAAATAAACTTAGCTTGAACAATAGTGATTCCAAGTGGACTTGATAAATAAAGCTATGCTCCCCGACAACGGCGCCAGAAAATAGTCTTGATGACCCACAAGTATAGGGGGTGTATCGCAGTATTTTCGAGGGAAGTGAAACCCAATTTATTGATTCGACACAAGGGGAGCCAAAGAATATTTATAATCCTTAACAACTGAGTTGTCAATTTAGCTGCACCTGGAAACAATCTTGCTCACAGCAGTTTATCAGTAGCAACAGTTTTGTAGTAGGAATATCAAAGTAACAGAAGTAGTAAAGTAAAGACAATAGTAACAAAAGCAGCAACATCGGGATTCGAATGCGGTAGGCATAGGGATGGATGGACGGGTGTTGCATGGAAAATACAATTCACATAGCAATCAGAACATAGGGCAATTACAGATAAATAAGATAAAGCATCCAAGTACTAGACAATCCTAGGCATGTGTTCCATATATAGTCATACGTGCTCGCAATGAGAACTTGCACAACATCTTTTGTCCTGCCAGCCCGTTTGCAGCGGGGCCTCTAGGGAACTACTGGCAATTAAGGTGCTCCTTTTAATAGAGCACCGAAGCAAAGCATTAACACTCCGTGAACACATGTGATCCTCACATCAAAGCCATTCCCTCCGGTTATCCCGATTTCTGTCACTTCGGGGCCATTGGTTCCGGACAACAACGTGTGTATACAACTTGCAGATAAGACCATAAAAAATACTATCATAATGAATCAATAACATGTTCAGATCTGAAATCATGGCACTCGGGCCCTAATGACAAGCATTAAGCACAACAAGTCGCAAAAAAGTCATAAAGCACTAATAAAAGATACTAGGCACCATGCCCTAACAATCTGATGCCATTACATGAATGATCTCATCCAATCCCTACCATCCCCATAGCCTAAATCGGGGGATTACTCACTCATAGATGGGGGAAACATGGATGGTCGATGGAGAAGCGATGGTGATGGCAATGATCTCCTCTAATTCCCCGTCCCGACAGGGTGCTAGAACGGATTTTCTGGTGCTGTTTCGTGGAATCTGGTGGCGGCGGCGGAGCGGAACTACTTCTAGAAAAACGTCGAACCCCCCGAAGTTTTTAGGTCAGAAGGCTTCTTATAGGCGAAGAGAGAGGCCGAGGGGGTGCCTGGGGCCACCACACCATGCCCTGGCGCGGCCAGGCCCAGCCCGTGCCTGGGGGGGGGGGGTGGCCAGCCCCTGACCCTTCTCCCTCTCGTATTCTGGCTCCTGGAGTCTTCTGGAAAATTAGGCACTTTGGCTTTTGTCCCGTCCAATTCCGAGAATATTCATTTTCTGACTTTCCTGGAACCAAAAATAGCAGAAAACAGGCAGCAGGCACTGTGGCTCTTGTTAATAGGTTAGTCCAAGAAATCATATGAAAAGTACTCCAAAGTGTGGACAAAACACAAGAAAGTGGATAAAACCAAGCATGGAGCATCAAAAATTATAGATACATTTGCAATGTATCAGACGCTACAGGAAGAGTGGCAAAGTAGGACAGTGAAGTTGCCGCCTTTGAAATCACCTACAAGAGACGCAACGCTATCAAGTTAGAGGCATTTGCGGATTTTATTACAGATTGGACATAACTCCTAGAAGACACCCCTGTTCTAGAGCCAGAATATTGGGTCATGCACTTTGACGGATCAAAGCTACTCAATGGCTCGGGGGCTGGTGTATTACTACAATCACCAACAGGGGAGAAGTTGTAATATGTCTTGTAGATCCACTTCAACGCTACCAACAACATGGAGGAGTATGAGGCCCTCATTCATGGACTTCGAGTAGCCAAGGATATTGGCATCAAGTGCATAGTTTGTTGTGGAGATTCCGACTTGGTTGCCTAGAAAGTAGCTGGCACCTGGAACGCGTGGAACCCTATGATGGAGGCATATCGAGACGAAGTAGACGAGATTGCCAAGTGCTTCCACAGCTATGAAGTTAAGTACGTCAAAAGGGAGGACAATGAGGCGGCAGATCTGCTAAAGCTTGGATCAGCTCGCCAACCAATTCCACCAGGCGTCTTCCTGGAGCATTTACGGACCCCATCCATGAAGGGAGCGGACCCCGACAACCCGAATAGAGTGAACTCATTTGTTAACGCAGTAACAATGACCTCTTTGGCTTGGACGAAACTGTTCATGGACTATCTACAAGATGGAACTTTGCCTGCCGACGAAGTCAGAAGCCGGCAAATAGTACGAAGAGCAAAAGGCTACGTCATCATTGATGGCCAACTATACAAAAGAAGTACCACAAGAGTTTTCCTTCGATGTATCTCCCAGCAGCAAGGTATTGATATCCTTAGAGAAATATATCTCGGAGATTACGGGCATCACGCCGCTCCCTGATCGTTGGTGGCTAAGGCCTTCCGACAAGGATTCTACTGGTTAACTGCCAAGGCGAACGCTGACAAGTTGGTACAAACATGTCTTGGGTGTCAGTTCTATGCAAGACAACCAAATATTCGAGCTGATGAATTGTGAACCATACCAATAACTTGTCCGTTTGCAGTCTGGGGGCTGTACATGGTGGGACCTTTGCAGACATCACCTTGTGGATTTACACACTTGCTAGTAGAAGTGGACAAGTTCACAAAATGGATTGAAGCTAAACCCATTAGAAATCTTGATGGGGCAACAACCCTAAAATTCGTCCGACATCTAGTGGTGAGATTTGGTCTCCCACACAACATCATCACCGACAATGGCAAAAATTTGTCTCTCGAAGAAGTCTAGGAGTACTGTCATGAAAAAGGCATCTGCCTTGACCTAGCATCTGTGGCACACCGATAGTCTAATGGACAAGTTGAGCGTGCCAATGGACTAATTCTACACGAAAAAGCGACGCTTAGAGGCAACGCTACACAGAGCAGCTGGAGCCTGGGCGGAGGAATTACCATCTGTATTGTGGAGTTTAAGAACAACACCCAACAGATCCACCGGCTTGACCCCTTTCTTTATGGTTTATGGAGAAAAAGTCGTCCTACCATCCGACATCCTCCACGATGCACCAAGAGTCGCTACCTACGAGGAAGATGACGCTAAAGAATCTAGACGCTTATCCATGGACCTACTCGAGGAAGAGCACATGATGGCATGCTAGAGATCCGCCATCTACCAGCAGAAGCTACGTGGCTACCATAGTCGCCATGTTAAGCATCACTCAGTTTGAGAGAGGGATCTGGTGCTTATATTCAAGCAGGAGAAATCACACAAACTATCCCCGCCTTGGGAAGGACCGTTCGTCATAAGCAAAGCATTGCTCAATGGTTCTATTACCTCGTCGATATTCACGAGTTGAAAGATAGGCCTAAAAATCGCAAGCGCAAGCAACATGACTCTGATGATGATTACCCGGAGATAGATCGGCCATGGAACATAGCACAGCTATGTCCGTTTTACACTTAGTATACTTTATATTATGTAATAAGTTGTTTATATGATCAATGAAATAAAGCATTTGGTTCAATCATATTCTCTGAGTCTTTTACCTCCTTTAGTTGTTCATTTTTGGATCATATAAACCCTTTATGCGCAAGTTTGCATTTGCACTTGTGAAAATTTCGCCTACGAGTGTTAGCTTAAGTTTTCTGGTCTACATGTTTTCTGAAGTTTTTATGTGGGTTCCAGAGTAGTGACTTCTCGACACTCAAAGTCGGCGATTTTGCTCTTAGGTTCTTGACGGTGCTAATAAGCATCATCACCTGAGAGCATAGTTCCATGCTGCGAGTCTTCCGTCTCACGAAAGGTCAAGCATACGAACCAGAATAATGGATAAGTCAACACTTGCTTAAAAATATATACATGCTGGAAACTGATAAGTAGCAGGAAACTTGAGTACAAGTTTTTTCTGCCTTACAAATTCATCAGCTTTTCCGCATACACATTGCACAGACAAATTTAATACAAACATTGTTTTTATGGCTTTGCTGCAGGAGACTTCATGGTGGCATCATCAACAATAGGAGAGCCATGCTAGGAAAGCTCATTGATGACTGCAAGTGCACAAATCGTTTGTAGGTAGTTCCGAAATAAACATATCGATCCCACAGGGAGCAGGAGTCTGAAGTCTAATAACTCTTGAATTAAATATTGCAGTAGAAATGCTAAATAAAGTTCTAAGTAACAATATAAAATGCGAATATTGCGTAAAAAGTGTTTTTGGGGTTTTGGTATAAGAGAACAATAAGTAAAGTAAAATAACTAAACACAGAAAGTAAGTATCGCGTATGTAAAAGAGATTTGGAACTGTAATAGGGAAAAGCATTCTCAAGGAGTAGCGGATACACCACTAGCATTATAAAGAGCTAAAATAAAGATTATTATCATGAACATTCTTAACTATGTATGTGTGGTAGGAACTCCGTATTTGGAGAAATAGGCAGAAACCACTGCTCACATTATCCTCATAACCACAACAGTCAACAATCGACGTCAATCGAATTACTGTGCTATTAAGGGACTTAATCCCGTAGGACGTATCCCATGGCATGGATAGTGTTCCGTGAGTTTCCTCGGTTCCCAAGTTGATACGTAAGGGGTGCCAACAACTTTATAGTTATTGTAAGTGCTAACACACCTCCGTTTACCAACAAGTAGTTCCCTCCATCAAGTCCCCATGAGAGGCAAACATTGAGAGGTCGACTTCTCTCAACATCAAGATGAAGACAATCTAATACATGGTCACAACGATGAATATCATAATAAACTTTATCTTATTCAATCTCATACTAGGGTTTCTCCATCTCCCCAAAAACTAATGATCTACTCAGACATGGAGGCAATCAACATCATGGCAATAACAATGGAATCTATCATAGATGAATAGTACTTGTATAAATCCACAACGAGTACGGGGATTACAACAAGATCTAGACAAGATGTAGATGGGATGGATGGAGATGGTGGTGATGCAGCGGTTGACAATGAAGATCGATGCCTTAGCCTTCCAGATCTGTGCAGGGTGAAGATGGATCCCTGGTGGATGAGCTCCCCCTCTAGATGCCTTCCGGAGGTGAGGTTTCGGTGATTTCTGGTTGTTTTTGTCGTCTCCCTCATCCAGTTGCACGGGGTGAAACTATTTGAGGAGGCGGTGGCGGTGCCAACTATACGGCGGGAACTATACAGTCGGAAAATTTATTTCGGCCGTATAGTTGGTCGTCAAACCGTCTGTATACTTTGATTGCTTCGAGTTTTTTTTTGATGTTATTGATATTTTCCAAATAAGCGATTTACGTTGTTTTTACTCCTTTTCTCCCCAATTCAACTGCTCCAAGAATTGTGTCCATTGTATCCATCATCTGTCCTGATCCTGGTGAAAATAGACATAAAGTGTGCGTGCGAACACCGTAAAATACCAAAATCCTACATCTACAATGCAAAATAATAATATGAAACATGATGCAAATATGCACTCATCAACTTCCCCAAGCTTAGACTCTTGCTCGTCCCGAGCAAGTTTAGCTTAATGGATGTGATCCTCATATTCATAAAGCTCAGTCGATAAAATAAATGAGGCAGTTCTAACATGTGTTTGTCATATATGATACATGGGAATAAGTTCATGAATAGTACCTTACTCAAACCATCTGAATAGTATTAGCAGGCTTCCACACCTTAGTGATCAACAGTTCACAAAAGATGAATCTCAACATAATGTAAACGTATGTGGTTCAACCGAATGAGTTAGCGAGGTAGTCCCAAGTGTTTTTGGATTAACATATTCACTTGGGATTTAAAATCTCAAACGCTACTTTGTCATACTATAATATAGTGGTGTATGCCTATTTGCTCTTTGCACATTCGCTCTTTTTCTTATTTCTTTTCTTCTCTTTTGTATATATGCTTGTAGGGGTTCCGCGCATAAAAAACAATAAACTTTACTCTACGCCCTTGAACCCCTGAAGCTGCCAGAACCTATCTATTAGTAATACAGTAACGAGAGGGGATTTTCGCGAACTTACCCTTGAAGACCAAAAAGCGTTGTCAACGCTTAGGAGAGCGTGGTTGATGTAGACGAGCCGAAGCCGACCTCAAGGTCGTGATGAAGTCCTTGCGCTCCTTCTGGCTCCAACAACTTGAGTGCCTCAAGTGTGACACCTCGCGGGCAGTTACACACGTCCGGTGCCTGACGATGACTCCCGCTCCCCCAATCCAGTAGCAGTTGCGGAAGTAGAGCTCCCAAATTCGAATCCCGCAGCGCGACGGCGCTCCGCGGTGAAGATGTCTCTCGCTCGCGTAGTCCAGATTTGGGACCAAGGTCACGAGAGAGAGGGGGAGAGAGAAAATATCAATAAGAGGTCCTCCCAAAAGTGTGGAGACCTTTATTGATTATTGGTTGTATTTTTCTAGGCCAAATACCCCACTATATATAGGGGGAGGGGAGGTACTACCTCCCCTCAAGTCCCGGGGTGGGACTAAAGGAGAGGAGGGGGAGGGGAGGCCGCCGGCCAGACCCTAGTGGGCCCCGCGCGGGGGGCTAGGCCCAGCCGGCCAGCCCCCTTTCCCCTTCTCCCTCTCTCCTTTCCCTAATGGGCCTTCTCCCTCCGGAAATTGGCCCATTAAGCCTTTTTGACCTTTAATTAATTTTCTCTTTATTTAAATAATTATGAATAAATGATTAAATCAACATTTAACATTCATTCACATATTATCTAATCTCCGTGGCCATGGAACACCTTCCACCTCCACTCCGGACATCCTCAGGACTTACCGGAACCCTTCCGGTTTTCTCCCTTCTTTTCTTTGGCGATTCTACCGATCCTATAAACACTCTCTAAGCATCATCAAGCCCTTAAGAGTGATACCCCACGGTTCGGGAACACTCCAGACATGGTCGGGACACTCCTGCACCAATGATTGACAGAGGGACCTAGATGGCCATGTGACCCCTGTGCGTTCCACGAAGATCTTTCGTCGTTTGAACCGGGACAGTCGTGTCTTATTCCCTTTGTCATTCGATACTTGCATTGCCTGAGATCTGATCATTGACATCACCATGTCGTGTTCAATCTCGTTACTGAACAATGCTACTTAACTCGTTCCTACAAGTGATATCCCCGTGATCTAATCACACGCTGCGCAGCTATTGGATATAACTTCTCCGAGTGGGCCCTTGAGTATCTTCCTGTCACATGGACGGACAAATCCCGCTCTTGACATATATTGCCTCTACAATTTCCTCTGAATACCTGAACACACCTTTATAACCACCGTTTTATCAGATGGCGTTTGATGCTATCTAAGCACTCTCGGGAGACAGTGATTGATATAGTCTCACGGTCTAAGGAATAGTCTATGAGGATCCATTTCTAATCATCATAACTTGAACTTCGTGACATGATCGGGTCACGATGTTTAGGTTGGGTATTGGTTCATCATCTCATTCTCGGAATGAGATAACCTCATTTCCAACTGGCATAAATGCCACATGATCAGGAAACATGATCATCCGTTGACCAATGAACCAGTGACTAGAGTTTCACTGGGAACCCCTGGTTGTTTGTATATCACACGTGTATTTATGTTTCCACTCAATACAGTTATAGCATGATATAAAACTTAATCATAAACTATATGAAATATGATAATAGTCCTTACTACTATTTGTCTCTAGGGCATATTTCCAACAGTCTCCAACTTGCACTAGAGTACAAATACACTAGCTGCTTTTTGTTCTCAATCATTGGCACCATATTACCGGTACCCTGAACATGCTTGCTCATGGAAGAGGTTGAGTCTTGGGTCTGTACTTTACAGTCCCAAATCCTTTGCAACTTACAAATGTCACCTTAATTGACATTAATACTTTATCATCACATGATAGCATCTTTATGTATGCATCGTCGCTATGGCAGCAGAACGAGGCCTGATTCCAGGAGCCTACAGTGACGTTAGATCAACCTCGAGGGCTTTCTCATGGGCACTGTGCCCCAGGACACATCATTCTACGTTAAAAGCGAACTAGCCCCGCCATAACATTATACAACACTTTAGATGGTACCCTTATCTATTATTATAAATGTATTCATCGAAACACTAGTGCACTCTATGCAACTTTCGATGTTTTGTTCACCTTGCTTCCTACTTGACTCTAGTTGGTATCTACAGGAGTTTCCAACGTATTCCCTTATAACATAACCCTTTATGTTTTAAGATATGTTATCCTTTATGGATTTGGAAAACATGTCTACAATTCTCTACTAGATACTGCGGACAAACTTAGCTCAACGTTCTGTGATTCAAACTTAATCACTTTCAAACGTTCCTTCTTGGATCACATATTATGCTAAGTTGTCATCATGGTTTCTAAGATAGAACCTATGTCTCAACATAGTGGATGACGATCATCTTTTTCTTTCTTTCAACCATTGATGTTAAACTTAATGCTATTCCTAATTTGAGTTATTAAGGACTAGTTCCTTAATTAACTTCTATTCTGAAACATTTTCCAGAATCCCTTAAGGAATACTACATAATATCATAATACACCTATTATCAACTTCTACATCTTATAAATCATTATTTATAAGTATTTGCGCTTTCATTCTTAACATACTTAAGAATTACTCCTATAAGCTCCCACTCAAAATATGTTCCTACATATTTGAGCTTGAGACTCATATTGCTCCCACTTAAAAATATGTCAATCACATATTGTTTTAGGAAGAATTTCATAGCTCCCACTCAATTTTATGCAAATTGCATATCTCCTTACTGTTTTGAACAACTTCAAAATCTTTTGATCAAATATCAAACTTGGAGATTTATTATGAGGTACTAGTGCTTTACTAGTTTTAAATCCACTAGACATTTAGCACATATGAATCAAATTCATTTGAATTCATCCAATACTTGACAAATTGTGCTTTTGTCATTTACCCCCTTTTTCCTACTATGGCTTTACAGTCATTTGGGAAAATTCCAAGTAACTCCTTTACTTGTGAGATTCAGCAACAAATTTCTTTCTAATCTCAAGGGAATTTTGCTTTTAGGATTTCTCATAATTTAGTTTACCATCATTTCCTTTGTAGTTCGTAGGTATGTCATGTTTCAAAAATCATGACAAGTGATTCACAAATGTCTCCATACAAGATATGAATTTACATTTTGAATCCTACTTCATGTAGTGAAAAACCATAGTGGAGGGAAAAACACAATGATCAAAATCACTGATTCTTTCCTTCTGTGAAGAGAATCGTTCAGGAACGCTGTCCGTTGCGCTTCTCAACACTCTGATGCAGGGTTTTGAATCCTCATCGTGTTTTACACTATATTCCATTTGCTCCATAATTGAGAAACATCACTAGAAGTGAGCTTTCTCAAGAATGCACCAAAATCCAAGCAATACGAATCTTGGTTTCCTTTTGGTTTGAGCTATGGGTTTTGTATTCAAATTTTCCAATGAATACACTACAAGGACTTATTCGCTATTGTTTTGGTTATATCGAATAACCCCAAAACTTTCACGAATTCAAATGGTTTACCAATTCTAATTGAGTGCTAACTATTTCTTAACTAATGGTCTCTACATATACACTACAACGATTTATTTGGTGCCTTCTATTCAACCCCCTTTGATATCTAATATCATATTGTGATGCTTTATATTTTGACATTTCAAAACACTTTGCATTTCACAATCACTTTTATGCCATTCTTATAAAGTTCGAATTTCATTACTATTGATCAAATCATAGTAATTAGATTCTATTATATTTATACCCTTTGTTGATGAAACATTTTGATCAAATCAAATAGTTTCATATTCATGTTTCCTTTGGTAAACTACTTTACACATTTAAACAATCATTTAATGATAATTACCATTTTCGTTAAAACACAATACATCGAATATGTATTCTATTTAACAATTCATCAAACACTTTGTATTCAAGTAATACACGGTGTTCAAGTTATTTTGCCGAACTTAGGCATGATTTATATGTGATAAGAAATCGAATGACTTTCACATATTATCACATAACTTTGAATTTAAACAATGGTTTCATTCATTAATGAAATATCATTAAGTTGGGTATTTTAAACAAGGCATTTTAATGTTTTATAAATGTTCGTACATTATCAATTAGTTTCAAACAATAAAGATAATTCACAAGTAATCAAACAAGATATGAACACACATAGAAATCATTCATAAAAGCAGAACAACTGTTTGTTACAAACTCATATGAATAACCGTCTCACGAAGTGTGAGACACACTAAAGAAGTTCACAATCTCTTGATTACATTAATCATCCTAAACACAAACTAAGTGATAAATGTCGAGGGAGAGTGTCGTTGTCCATGATCATCATGCTCGCCATCAACACGCAACGTCACCTCCTCTCCAGCAAGCACCTCTATGCAGAAGGACCTGTTTTCAGTAAAACAGAACAAGTATCAGATATACTTAACACTGCAAATGTGTTTGCAAGATTATAACATTTATAAAACTGTATATCAAATATATACCTTGGTCATCGATGACCTCTCCGGCGATTGGTTCAACCTTTACGTTCCGGAAACATAATATGAACTCATGGAAATCCAATGCTTCCGTATCGCCACTCATAATGCTACTCCGGACATGTCCTTTGTAGCTGGGAGGCAATGACCGAAGCAGTACGTCTATCGCAAATGGATCAGCCATCCAGTAATCCACGAAGTGAACCAGTGTCGTGTGTGCATCAAACATGCGCTCCAAGTGACTCTTCAGACATGTATGCTCCTCCATCTGTATGGAAAGGAACTCTCTAAGCAACTCGTGCTTCCACATGCGCACATGGCCTATGAACTCTGCTCTCAGTTGATCCACCATCGAATATGGGTCAAGATCACCCATGAGCGGATGTAGTTCATCCACCATCCCGTAACGCATTATTATCTGGATGTAAGTGGATATCTCTTGGCGATAGTAGCGGTCTGCCAGCTCTTGTGGGGTCTCATAGTAGTCTGGCTCAGTCAAATCCATCGTGTGGCGTATGTAGTCTACCACATGATTCCTAGTAAGGAGATCATCTAGGCGCACAAGCCAACTAGGGAAGTTGGATCCATCAAGTCTAAGTTTTTCACCCTTTACCCGATCCTCAATCTCAAAGTAAGCTTCACGATGAGCCATCTACATTTATAATTGCAAAAAGTAATTTAGACTAAGTTTATAATTAAATGAGTTAATAATAACTCCACTCAGAAACACCTATCCCTAGTGAGGGTTTCTAGTGATAACACGACCCCTATCAGCCACATCTCCCCCGATCATCACAGCCATCAATGTGGGTTCAAGGGTGGACGCTAAACGTCGGTCACATCATTCATGCGACTCGTGCTCGATCTTTCAACCATCCGCGTTCCGAGGCCATGTATGTACATGCTAGGCTCGCCAACTCAACCTTAGTGTTTTCGCTGTGCAACATGGCTTGCACCCACTGTATGTGAACGTAGATATGTCTGACACCCGATCATCATGGCCTGCCTCATACCGAAGAACTTTCTTGGTGGTGCACACTAAGGGGGAACACAATCGTTGGTTATTTTAACAGGGATCATCTTATTAGGCTACCGTCGAGTATCTAATACTAGCACACAATAAGACATACACATAATAACATTGAATGTAAATGCTATGTGATATGGGCCTTCACGTCGTGATCTCCATCCACCGTCACCGGGTTCCGGCGCCGTAGACACCAGGGTACCAGTGTCATTCTAGCGTGGTAGTTTGTCACCCTCGTGACTATCTACTACTACGTAACAAAAGGTAATCACTTTACCTTTGCCACAACCATATCACAAAGCAACGCCCTCCTGCAAAACAAAGTTAGACGCCTCTACTTTATCTTTGCATGTTTTACGTGGATGAATGGGCTTTCGCACAAGAACCGTTCTTACCTACAAACTTTCAGCACAACGCTGATCAAGTAGTTGTCTCTACTACACCCCTTTCGGGGTCCTCCGTTGCAAATGGTATACCAACTAATGCGAGAGAGACAGACACCCCACTAAGCCACTTTATACGGTACAAGCCGTATGTCAAGCGTGGATCAGTCTTGCGAATGAACGCGTAAAGTCGGTTGGGGCCCGCTTCATCAAGCATTACTACGGTATACACAAGTACACGTGGGAGGGTAACAACTAAAGATCAACGCCCACACGCTACATCTCGTGTGTTCTACCCGTACTAGCATTACTACGCATAGATCTAGCTCTGATACCACTATATGGGTTCCGTGCATAAAAAACAATAAATTTTACTCTACGCCCCTGAACCCCTGAAGCTGCCAGGACCTATCTATTAGTAATACAGTAACGGGAGGGGCTTTTCGCGAACTTATCCTTGAAGACCGAAAAGCTTTGTCAACGCTTAGGAGAGCGTGGTTGATGTAGACGAGCCGAAGCCGACCTCAAGGTCGTGATGAAGTCCTTGTGCTCCTTCTGGCTCCAACGACTTGAGTGCCTCAAGTGCGACACCTCGCGGGGAGTTACACATGTCTGGTGCCTGACGATGACTCCCGCTTCCCCGATCCAGCAGCAGTTACGGAAGTAGAGCTCCCGGATCCGAATCCCGCAGCGCGACGGCGCTCCGTGGTGAAGATGTCTCTCGCTCGCGCAGTCTAGACTTGGGACCACGGTCACGATAGAGAGAGAGAGGGGGAGAGAGAAAATATCAATAAGAGGTCCTCCCAAAAGTGGGGAGACCTTTATTGATTATTGGTTGTATTTTTCTAGGCCAAATACCCCACTATATATAGGGGGAGGGGAGGTACTACCTCCCCTCAAGTCCCGGGGTGGGACTAAAGGAGAGGAGGGGGAGGGGAGGCCGCCGGCCAGACCCTAGTGGGCCCCGCGCGGGGGGCTAGGCCCAGCCGGCCAGCCCCCTTTCCCCTTCTCCCTCTCTCCTTTCCCTAATGGGCCTTCTCCCTCCGGAAATTGGCCCATTAAGCCTTTTTGACCTTTAATTGATTTTCTCTTTATTTAAATAATTATGAATAAATGATTAAATCAACATTTAACATTCATTCACATATTATCTAATCTCCGTGGCCATGGAACACCTTCCACCTCCACTCTGGACATCCTCAGGACTTACCGAAATCCTTCCGGTTTTCTCCCTTCTTTTCTTCGGCGATTCTACCGATCCTATAAACACTCTCTAAGCATCATCAAGCCCTTAAGCGTGATACCCCACGGTTCGGGAACACTCCAGACATGGTCGGGACACTCCCGCACCAATGATTGACAGAGGGACCTGGATGGCCATGTGACCCCTGTGCGTTCCACGAAAATCTTTCGTCGTTTGAACCGGGACAGTCGTGTCTTATTCCCTTTGTCATTCGATACTTGCATTGCCCGAGATCTGATCATTGACATCACCATGTCGTGTTCAATCTCGTTACTGAACAATGCTACTTAACTCGTTCCTACAAGTGATATCCCCGTGATCTAATCACACGCTGCGCAGCTATTGGATATAACTTCTCCGAGTGGGCCCTTGAGTATCTTCCCGTCACATGGATGGACAAATCCCGCTCTTGACATATATTGACTCTACGGTTTCCTCTGAATACCTGAACACACCTTTATAACCACCGTTTTACCAGATGGCGTTTGATGCTATCTAAGCACTCTCGGGAGACAGTGATTGATATAGTCTCACGGTCTAAGGAATAGTCTATGAGGATCTATTTCTAATCATCGTAACTTGAACTTCGTGACATGATCGGGTCACAATGTTTAGGTTGGGTATTGGTTCATCATCTCATTCTCGGAATGAGATAACCTCATTTCCAACTGGCATAAATGCCACATGATCAGGAAACATGATCATCCGTTGACTAATGAACCAGTGACTAGAGTTTCACTGGGAACCCCTGGTTGTTTGTATATCACACGTGTATTTATGTTTCCACTCAATACATTTATAGCATGATATAAAACTTAATCATAAACTATATGAAATATGATAATAGTCCTTACTACTATTTGTCTCTAGGGCATATTTCTAACAATGCTCACACTTTTGTTTAAGTGATGTGCAAAGGAGCTAGCCATACATTCCACTTCAAGTAGGAATTCAAAGTTTAACGGTCTCAATTACCAAATTCCAATTGTATATGAAGCAATTTTTATAGCTTGAAGATTCTACCTCGTCTTGATCTCACTCTAATTTGATAGCACGCTTTATTTTCCTTTGTTCAAGGTTTCTTTTTCAATTTAACTGATTAGATAATTTTTTTGTTTGTAAATCAAAATGTAGACTTACAACATATTGACCAAATTATCTTTGTATGTTCCATTAATACCAATGGTGTGGAAGACTCCTATTGTTATCATCAAGTGCAAGTAAAATTATACTCCAGCCATTCATATATCCAATAAGACAAGCACAAACTCAATATTGCTCCATATATGATAATAAACTCGGAATTTCATAAAAGGGATCCACTATTCCTGAAAGGAATTTTAATGATGCATACTTTATTTCTAATTTGAACAAACGCAAAACTAAAATAGTAATATAAAACTTATAAGATAGATTACAAGGTCTTAAAGATCTCCCCAAGCTTGGAATCAAGCCATGCGGGATCAAATAATCCCTTGTGATTATTTGATACAGTGATTATTGTAGATCACTGTGGCGCCATGGCACGCAATATCTTCTCCTCACGGGCCAGCCTGAGACGGAGGGATTGATTGACAACTTCTAATTCCTTAACATGCAGCTTGTAGAAAAGATTATTCCTCTCCAACACATTCACTTATTCTTTAATGAACTCATTGTTATCTCGAAGGGATTGTATTGCCTTAAGACTCATAGAAAAACCTGCTTTAGTTGTCTGCTTAATATCTTCATCTAGTTTATCAAGATAAAGTCGCATCAACCGAAGATGTTTGAGTGTCCCCGGTATCTCCTTGTCCATCTCTTCAATCTTCAGCTCGAGGGCCTTCAACTCCCTCTTCCGACGTGCATTGTCGGTATCGAGGAACTCCATAGGGATGATCTAGATCTCCTTGCCTTGCTCGCTATTGCTCCTGATCTCCATAGGAACCTTTATTCTTGGCTTCTGTCCCTTGGTTGCGTGTCCTCACGTGTGAATAAGAGGTGGATTGGTTTCTGGAGATTATGATTAGAGAGAGAGAGAGACAATGGAAGCATATAAGGGGGGTCAGAGGTTTGTAAAACTCGTGAAACGCCAAACTCTCGCCCAAGAAAAGGATCTTAATGAAACCGTGAAAGAAATCGTGGATTTGGAGGAGTCCTGCCACGTAATGACCAACTATACGGGAGTGACCCGTATAGCTCCGGCCGTATAGTTGGTTCTGGGAAGATATTTCCAAATATCTTGAGTCCAGGTTAATTAAGTTACAACTCGGAACTTACAATACCCTTTTTTTAATCAGGGGAAAAACGAAAAAGCAAACAAAAATGTTTGAGAGTTTAACGACCAACTATACGGCCGGAATTTTATCTCTGGTCATATAGTTGCGACCATATAGATACAGGCATACAAATTTGAGAGTTCTACGACCAACTATACGGCCGGAATTTTATCCCTGGTCGTATAGTTGTGACCGTATAGATACAAACATCAAAAATCAAAAGTGTTTGAGAGTTCAACGGCCAACTATACGGCCGGATCTGTAACATCCCAATTTCAGCAACCCTGATTAGTGTCCAGAATGCAAAAATCAGGGGGAACAAAAACTTTTTCTTGTTTAATGCTGGAGTGTTTGCTTGTTGTTTGGATATGCTTATGCATATGAATGGGTATTAAACGATATACTCCTTACCTTAACACCAGTTGACAAAAGCTACTTCCCAAAACAGTCTTGGCTTAATTCCCATATTCTCAAATGTTCTGGCATTCCAAAACCCGATCCAAGAAGCCTTTGCAAACCAATTATTTTAGTAGCTTATATTGATCAAACTATGGAGAGCTATATAACATAATCTCCTTATGTTTTCAAGACAGAACCTTCTACTACTCTTACCTCTAGATTTAACAAAACCTTTTATGAACCATTTGAATTCTACTCTTGGTAGAGATACCAATGACTCTCATCTTATTCAAAATTCAACCTCTTCAAAATACCCATCCTTACCTCAAACTAAGCTTGATGGTAACCCTAGTAGTAGGTTTGCTTTGTTTGTAAGATGAGTTGTCTTGATCTGCTGTTTGAATTGTCTGTTTAGGAGATAGTATGAGCTACTCTAGGAGCTAACCCCTAGGATCAAGATGTCCCCAAATCATCCCACCCTAAGCAAGAATACAATCTGGATCTGATCCCTAACTACTAAGTGATCATCTAAAATTCTTAACCAGATCAACTCTGAAGAAATCCCTTCTAGAAGCTTCCAAGTCAATGAAGCCCAATATCAAGCATGGATCCCTTCTACTCAATCTACTCTTCAATATCTTCCAATTGATGACGCTTGGGTACTTTGCAACCCATAAAAATCATCTCCACCAACATTCTAGTCAAAAACCCTAAATCTGCCAAATTCGACTAAGTCTGGAAACTGTTTCAACAACACCTTTTTGAATGCCTCTCTTTCTCAACCCTTGTGCATTTTTGGAAATGCATCTGAACCATATTGTTAAACATACTAAGGACTACCAAGACCCACTCTTTACCTTGGTTAGAGCATCCTCCAACCCACTTGTCCTTGATGGTTTTGCAGGCAAGATAATAACTCTTCCTACAAATCTAGTCAACATGTCTACTTTGGTATAAGCTCACACCACCATCCAACCTTCTATGGACCAAATCTTTGCATGGTTGTGTTCTACTCATATAGGTCTATCATTACCTACTTCACTTGTTCCAAGTGGATCTTTGCGCTTCCTAAACCCACAAGGTTTTGGAGGCTAGTTGATAATCTGCTTTGGCAGGCTTATTTTATTCAAAGTTTGAAAGCATGCCTTGGTGAGCTCAAGCAGGATCAAGCTCAAACCCCTACACCATTGCAATCTACATCACTTGTTCTATCCAACCATCTACCCCATGCCCCAAGGGGAGATATGAACTCCAAGTTACAACCATGTTTTGATGGTATGAAATTAACATCCCCCATAGATCTTTAATCTAAGGTATTTTACCAAAATCAACTTCGATTCTCCAATCCCAAGGTTGAAAATGCTTGATACACCTTGTCTACATCATATACCTTGATCATCAAGATTTATCAACAATTATCCATATTTATTATGGACCAAAACTATTTAATTCCCTTAATACGCAAATCTCCAAAACTCCTCTCATAAAGGAAAGTTTGGTTTTTGCCAACACACTTCCTCAATTTTTGGCTCAATTGAGTCCTATATAGCATACCCTATCATCCTACTTCAAAAATAAATATTTTTGAAGAGCTTTATTATTTCTTTTTGCCTATTTCCTTAAATGGCAGAAACAAGAAATAATCCTTGAAAAATACTTTTCCACCTCAATAAATCCCAATAAAATTCCCCAAGATGTAATATGGTATCTAGGACCATTTCACACCAAAGTATCACCTTGTCTAATGTAAGAATATCAAATGATCCCCTAGAAACTACTTCTATACTTTTTGAATAAATGATTTTAAGTGGACTTCTAATCTTCTGAAAATTCCCAAATAAATCCTAGAGAGGCATACTAACCCTACCCATCTACCAACACCCTTACCTCATTTGGTCGAGATCAAAAATCAATACATAACCCTTGATCATCCTTTATGGCAGAATGGAACTTTTATCCTTTTTGTACCAAACACCAAAGCAAAATCTCACCAATCTTCACAAGCAAGCCTCCACCACCATGCACCTTAGTCCTGGTCGAGTTCCATTGTAGCAAGACCACTATAGCACCATTTTCCCCTTGTCCTCTAGTGTTTGGATGTAGAGACTAAAGTGGGACAATCACTTACTGTCAGAAATTTTTGCCACAGCATCACCCCTCCCTCTCTCTGTCCCCTGCATGACCCCAGTGCCTCTCCATCACCCCTGATGCCCAATGGCAAGGCCATGGACCTGCCATAGCTCCTCCTTAGGCTACATCCACCATGGACCTCTCCCTTCTGTCTATAAGGTCAGAGGCCCGTGCAGCTAGCCTCTGCCCCTCCATTTTACACCACACCACTACCTCATCCCTCCCCAGGACACCCTCTCCCTCATCTCTGCTCTGCCTTGCTCGAAGGAAGGAGAAAGAGCTCCTCTCGGCCTTGGTCAAGATCTGCCCGTAAGACCTCTCTTCCACTCCCCTTTCCTCTGCATGTTGTGGTACTGCGACCCTCTCGTCCTCCTCTATCTAACCCTGTTTCTCTACTCGACATGCATGTACCCCAGGTGCCATCTCCAGCGAGTACCAACGCAAGCCCCGCCAGAGTGGAGTGCATGCGACCTGTTCCGACGATAGAACCACCCCCGTCGCCCCTCTCCGGAGTCGCAGTCGTCTTCCACATCATCCCCGCCACCCTCCGTCGTCGCCAGCGCTCAGATGGCAGCCCCGCCGAGCTCTGGTGAGCACCCTTGGCCGCCTTCACGCGAGGCACCTTCCCGGGGGCCAAATCCTTCATGCCCGCCCATCATCGTGATCCTCGCGCTACGCCGCGTCTCCCTCGCCACCCCACGGTCGCCGGAAAGCCCCCAGGTGAGTTTCCCCTGCCGCCGCCCGATGCCCTAGTGTTCTGTCCTGCCGCCGCCATCGGGACAAGAATGACGGTCGTCGATCGTCGATCCCCCGTCTAATCGGACGGCCCAGGGGAGCCGATACCTCTTCGTCCCTCCGCTCTTGCTGGCAAACGGGCCCCACCCGTCAGCTCAAAACCGCCTTCTCCCGCGTAGTCCCCGCCCGGGTGGGCCGCTTATCCCCTGGACAGCCCACCTCCCCTCCAGATCCGGGCCAGTGTCAATCCTTTTCTTTTTCCTTTTTATAAAATACTAGATCTCACTTCTGCAATGTAGTTTAAATCGATTTAGAAATGGAAAATGAAGTATTTTGCCTAAACGAAATTTTCACCATGTTCAGGTGTCTTCTGTGCAATATGCAGAACTGGTCTTGTGCCAAAAATAATTTTCATTATTTAATGGCATTTAATCTTCTAAATAGTGTCTTTGACAATCAATAAATTTCCCAGGGAGTTCTATATACTCAAATAGCATGGATCAAAGTTCTCACGGAAGGTATTTGCTGTACCAATCAACCAGCATAGGTCTCATGCCAAGGTGAACAGTAGTTTGCCCTTGGTAAAAATAACAAAATCCCTCCAGTTCTGACTTTAGAAAATTCCCTAGACCAAATCATGAGTCCAATTGACCCAAGTCCAATTATCCTGGATGCGGTACACTAAGGCCTATCCAAATCCAGGAGCTCATGATTTATTGAGCCTTAGATAATTATCTGTGAATTAAACAATTCCGTGCATGGTTTATTCACCTATAAATTTACTACAGTAGCTATACGGCTCCAAAAAGGTTGATTCCAATTTATACAGAAAGGTATTTCAACTACCTACCATGTGTCCTTGGAATAAAATCAAAAGATAATGTAGATTTAATCTGGTGACAAAGACAAGTTGTCTACAGAACTGCCATTGGGAATTTCCTGAGGGCTTTCTGTTAATTATCTTGACTTGATTCAACTCTCAGTGAACAAGTACATAAAACCCTACTGAACCATCCAGGGAAATAATTTTTGGAGGTCCAGAACTTCTCTGGTGAATTATTTCCTAAAACTAGAGTCTTATTCACTAAAAAAATCACTACAAATTATTGGTAATTGATAAAATAGTGAAACCACTTTTGTTGGTTTAATTTTATCAATACCTATCTGTTGGTATCATGTTTTTACAATGATACCATATAGAATATGGTCTTGTCCAAAAATCCATCTCTTAGGTAGTTTCTAGACTATAAATCCTAAGGGATTTTCTTCCACTTTACAAGACAAGACCAATCTTATCAAATCCCTTCCTCCTAAGACCTAATGAATTGTAAACTTGTATTGTTCAATTGTTTGCTGTATGTATTGGTGCTTGTATGTCTAGTGTTGATTGTGGCTTGGTTTGCTTGCATGTGCTGTCAGAACGACGATAGTTGCGATGAATTCGGAGAGCAGAAGAAGTGGTATTTATTATTGGGATTGGTATTCTGGGTTATCTAAAGAAGAAGTCCGGGGACATTTATGCCATATTGCTGATCTCAGGCAAGCCACCTTCTTGCTCATAAGACTTGTCCTACTGTTTTACTTATGCATGTTTTATCAACTGCTTATTAAATTTGCATTGTTTTGCTATATATTGATGTATATATATAGGGTAGTGGTTTGGCTCCTCCAACCCTTACTCAATGGTACTACTAAGTACAACCCTCGTCATGATACCTATTTTCCCGTAGTGGAATAGATGGTGTATTACACCATACCCCTTTGGAGACCCCGAATTAGCCAAAGCAAAGCTAGAGGATGGAAGACCCCGGAAAAAGTTTTACCAAATGTTTTATGATAAAACCTTGGTGAGGTGGGACCTCCCAAGAGATGTTCAGAAAGAAAAAGGTTTTGTTTTATAAATGCTGGAGGAAAATCGGAGGAAAAAGGTTTACGAAAACGCACCTGGTTCTCTGCAGTTTTGCTAGAACAGTTAACCCTGTGCAACCACATTACTCTGGTATGGGACAGGGCTGGATTTGATGTTTGTCTATTCTGGTATAAGCTGGCTCGCAACAACTACAGGGGATCGGGGATCCCTAGAGGGTGGGCCTTCTCTGATATAGGTCCATGTGAGACATCGACCTGGAGAAGGAACGAAGGGCCGGCAGGCCTCCACGCGTTACTATGAGCCCCTCATTGAAAGTGCGCACGTGGGACGTGCACTAAGCGCTCTGGTTGGTCCTCGCCCGACGTCCCGATTTTGAGGGGATTAACACTCATAGGGTAGGGCACTTGTACTGGAGTGGGCATTCAGAGAGTCTTGATCGGTTACTCCACCCACGATCGGTGAAGATCAGGGTAGTGTACCCGGATGGTGTGGGTAAAGTGTAAAACCTCTGTAGAGTGTAAATCTATTCGAATAGCCGTGTCCACGGTCATGGACGGTTGGGAAGGTTGCTGTAGAGCGGTGCTGGTTTTGATTTCAAAAAAAGGATTTCGGAAAAGAAATGGTTTTGGAAATGTTTTGGCCTTGGGATGGTCGGAAAGGATACTTGCTTTGACCATGGGATGGTCAGAGAGGTATGTAAGGAGTTTGGTCATGGGATGGCCGTAAAGGAGAAGCAAATGGGTGACCCAGTCCTAATGTTTTCCAAAACTTTTGAAAAAGGTTTCCAAAATGTTTACAAAAGTTTTCAACAAAGATACGTAGATGCTATATCTACAAGAGAAACCATTTGAGAAAAGAACCTCTCTTGGAGCCCTCCTAATACCATAGCCATATTGCATAGCCTCTTGTTATTATTATTTTATTAAGGTGGTTTGCGAGTACATTCAATGTACTCACCAGCATTGTCCCTGGCTATTAACTTGGTCAGATATCAAGAAGAAGATGGTGTTGGCAACTATTGGAGCTAGGATATTCTCTCAGTCAGTTGCCTGTAGGTTAAGGCATGGCTCAGGCTCTGCGCTTGTTGAAGTCCGCTACTGATTATTGATGTAGCCATAATGGCATTTATGTAAGTCTTGTAATTCGGTATATTCTCGGATGTTGTAATGATACTTGTCGGTTATATGCCGTGACTAACTGATCATGGGACCGTGGTTGTATGCATAATAGGGATTCTCGGAGGATTAATCCGGGGGCCCCACAGGATTTTTATCTCCGGTCGTATAGTTGCGACCGTATAGATCCAGACATCGAAAACAATTTTCACAAAGAAGATACAGAGGGTTTAACGACCAACTATACGGCGGGAGATTTTTCTTCGATCGTATAGTTGCACCCATATAGTTGGTAAAAACCTTCAGAAACTTCAGAAAAACACGTGGAATTCAAAGGAAAAAAATTCAGAAGTAAAACCTGTGAAAACAAATCACTTATTTGAGTAAGAACACTTACCTCGCACTTACCGTTTACTTAATCAGGGATGACAGGCTCCTTCAACTACAAAGACTTCTTCTCTTTTGGAGGAATTGAACTTAGTGTTGGAGATATGCCCAAGAGGCAATAATAAAGTGGTTATTATTATATCTTTATGTTTATGATAAATGTTTACATCCCATGCTATAATTGTATTATTAGGAAACACTAATACTTGTGTGTTTTGTAAACATAAAAAGAGTCCCTAGTAAGCCTCTTGTTGAACTAGCTTGTTGATTAATTGATGATCATGGTTTCCTGATCATGGACATTGGATGGGATTAATAACAAGGTTATATCATTAGGAGAATGATGTGATGGACACACACCCATAGTAAGCGTAGAATAAGATAAAGTCATTAAGTTCGTTTGCTATAAGCTTTCAAATAGATAGTAACCTAATCCTTCGACCATGAGGTTATGTTAATCACCATCACCGGATGGATACTTTGATGACATCAAACACCGCTTCGTAACTGGGTGGTTATAAAGGTGTCATTAGGTATTCTGAAAGTATGTGTTGAAGCGCATGAACCAAGATTGGGATTTGTCAATCCATATGATGGATAGATATGCTCTGGGCCCTCTCGGTGGAATGTCATCTAGTTAGCTTGCAAGCATGTGACTAGGTCACAAGGGATGACATATCACGGAACGAGTAAAGAGTACTTATCAGTAACGAGGTAGAACTAGGTATAGAGATACCGACGATCAAACCTCGGATAAGTAAAGTATCGCGTGACAAAGGGAATTGGTCTCATATGTAAATGGTTCTATCGATCACGAAGTCATCGTTGAGTATGTGGGAGCCATTATGGATCTCTAGGTCCCGCTGATGGTTATTGATCGGAGATGTGTCTCCATCATGTCTGCATATTCACGAACCGTAGGGTGATACACTTAAGGTTCGAAGTTGTTTTAAGTAGATATGGAATGTGCGTTGGAGACCGAATGTTGTTCGGAGTCTCGGATTGGATCCGGGACATCACGAGGAGATCCGGAATTGTCCGGAGAATAAGATTCATATATTGGGGATCATTTTCTGAGTTAGGAAATGTTCCGGAGTATTTGTATGAGGTTTCTATAAGGTTTCGGAATGTTTCGGAAGGTTCTGGAAGAATTCTTGGAGTTTGCTTGAAAACCAAGGAAAGGATCAAGGAGTCCTTGTGGGGTAAGACAAGGATTCATGGGGGGGGGGGACTTCTCCCCCCACCTCCCAATCCGCCGGCCATAGGAGGGAGGGGAGTCCTACAAGGACTCCCCCTCCCATGGCGCCTCCCCCTTTAAATAGAGGGGTGGGGGCGCCCCCTCCAAGTCCCTCCTCGACTACTCCAAATCTCCGCCGCCTCTCTCCTCCTCCTTTCTTCTGCACAGGCATAGGCGAAGCCCTACAGAATTCTCTAATCCACCACCACAACCACGCCGTCGTGCTGCTGGGATTCCGTGGAGAAGATCTACTACCTCCGCTGCTCGCTGGAACGAGGAGAGGAAGGTCTGCTTCGACTCCTCACGTGTGACCGATGCTTCCGCCGGATCGCGGCGCCGGAAGGATCGTCCACACGATCTTGAGATCGGCAAGTGATCGACTACATCAACCACGAGATCCAATCTCGTTAACGCTTTCGGATCTATGAGGGTTAGTACAGATCTATGTCGTTGCACATGTCTAACAGATTAGATCTTGGCTTTTATCTAGATTAGATCTGGGTTTTGTTTGTTCTTGCGGTAGAATTTTTTTGTTTTACATGCTACGAACCCTTAAGTGGTATCAGAGCCGTATCTATGCGTAGATCTGTTGCACGAGTAGAACACAATGGTGTTGTGGGCATTGGTGCTTGTGCCGTCTTTTGCTTTGTGTACTTTGCATCTTGCGGCATGGTGGGATGAAGCGGCTCGGGCTAACCTTACATGTCATCGAACATGAGACTTGCTCCACGCTTGATGTGTAACTTGCTTTGCACAAGTGGCTTTGCGGGTGTCTGTCTCTCCCACCATAGTATAGATCTAATTTACACTTTGCACTTGATAACACTTGTATCAACGTTGTGGTTCAGTTTCGTAGGTAAGATCCGTTCTAGTTCGAAAGCCCCAAACCACGTAAAACATGCAAAGAAAATTAGAGGCGTCTAACTTGTTTTTGCAGGGGTTTTGTGATGTGATATGGCCATCATGTGATTGTGATTGTATTTGATGTATGCAATGATCCTTGTTGTAATATGGCAACCGACAGGAGCCTAATGGTTGTCTTTAATACTGTTAAGACCTGCGTGTCTATTCATCTTGTAATAGCTTTATTCCAAGTAGTTGTAATAGTTGCTAGTGATGATGGACAACCATGAAGCGGCGCCACTGACCTTGACGCAATGCTGGTGATGATGGAGATCATGTTCGTGCTTTGGAGATGGAGATCAAAGGCGCAAGAAGAAAGGGCCATATCATATCACACTAATTATGAATTGCCTCTGATGTTAATCCTTTATGCATCTTGTATTGCTTAGATCGCGACGGTAGCATTATAAGATGATCCCTCTCACTAAATATCAACAAATAAAGTGTTCGTCCTTAGTTGGCACCGTTGCTAAGACTCGTCGTTTTCATACAACGGGTGCAAGCCAGATTTGCACATGCGGAAACTAAGGTTAACCTTGACGAGCCTAGCATGTACATACATGGTCTCGGAACACGGAATACCGAAAGATAAAGCATGAGTCATATGGATGATATGATGAACATGTTGATTGTTCGCCTTTAAAGCTACATCATCTCACGTGATGATCGGACTTGGTGTGGTGGATTTGGTTCATGTAATCACTAAAACAACTCGAGGGATGTTGTTTTGAGTGGGAGTTCATTTGTAATTTGGATTAATCGAACTCAATTTATCATAAACACAATCAAAGTGAATTTGCATAGTTTGTTGTAGTCATTGACATCCGTTCACCACCTTACGCTTAGTTATAATTGAGATAGTGGAACTATAGAAATTCTGGATATTTGCTTTACGAACTGGTATCGTATTTGTTTTGAGTGTCAATCTAAAGTTTAAAAGTCCTGTTGCAAACTTTCAGCAAACTCCGTTTACTCTGTGAAGTTTAATAAATAGTATTAAATCAAGAGTAACAATTCCAGTGTTAGTATCTAATGTATCATGTTTGCCTCCATGATTCTTGATACTCAAAAGATTGTTTTTAATATCAAGTTTATCTAAGAGCTGAAAGCAATGTTTCAGAAACCATCATATATGAAAGGTATTGCGATATCTAAAACAATGTGTTGGTTACAACATGATAGAGTATACGTCCTCATATTTGATGAGAATTTGTGAAGGTTGGAGACGCTAGTCGTCCTAATCCTCCAAAAGGTTTTGAAAAAGAAACATTATACTCGCAATTCACCTTTATAAGCTATAGCAGCTTGATCATGAAAGTTGTCATGATAAGGATGAATAGAAGATGTAAGTAAAATGTTTACTACACTAAAAGATTACTAAAGAATGGAATTTTGAAAGAATGCCAAACATTTGATGAAGGTGATCCACTTCAAAGTGCAAGTCCAAAGGTATTGGTATTTGACTATACACACTTTGTACTATGTGTCATGTGAATGACACCACTATTGATGTTGACAGATTCTTTTAAAAGAAAAGGAATTGTTGAAAGAGAATCTATAAAATATTTGGCAGAAAAGAAAAATGTCCAACTTAGGTATATAGAAGATACATGTTATGGCTGTATTCCTTGGTTATTAAACAATGTGGTTCTGCGGTATTGGATACCGAATTGGTTGGTATGAAGTGTCATACAGGACAACACAATTCATAAACTACAATGGCCTAAGTAACTAGCAAGAGAATGAGTGATGATGTTCATCGAAAACAAATAAAGTGTTATTGTGTTTTTCGTTGACATCAAACCTAGCCTTCAAGATTTGTTTTAATAATTGTTATTTTGTCCCGGTATTACGAGAACAATGGTTGTTCAAATAATTACCGTATTCCATAAAGGATGGATGAACTTTTACAAGTCTGGTGGGAGAAATCACATCCATAAACACTATTGCTAAAATGTCGCAAGACAAATGATTGAAAGATCACTTATGAAGTGACATCGTTGTTTAAATTATATTTGAAAGAAAACATGAAGAAACTCCATGTTGATGGAATTTTGGAGTCTTTTGATTTTGATCAATTGACGCATGTGAGACTTTCCTCGAGATAATTGAAACTACGTCCATAGGCCAGAGAGGAACGGATGACTAGCTTATTGGAAATTGAGCATGCTGATGTGCATAGTCCATTATGTGTAGCCATATGCGATGGATCTTTTTGCTTCATATGCTTTCTCCGAAAATTTGAGTGAATATATTTGTATATTTACTTAATAAGGAGGAAGTATGAAAACATTTGAAAGTTGTTCAAAGACTTTCAAGATGAAGTTGAAAATCATTGTAACAAGAAAATAAAGAGTTTATGATTCGATCATAAAGAAAGATGTCTGAGTTACAAGTTTAGAAAAACACCTAAGATTTGAGGAATCGTTCAATGGATTTGCATTTCCGAAAACACCATAGGAGTATGGAGTGTTCAAGATATGTAATGAAACCTTGTTTGACATGGTGAGATCAAAGGTGTCATTTATAAAACTGCCATTATATATTAAAGATTAAAGCTTTAGTGACTACCGCTTTTACACTGAAAAGAGCTCCATCGTGATCCGTTGAAATGACACCATATAAGTCATGGTTTGGGATAAAACCCGAATTGTCTTTTCTTTAATTTTGGTATGTTATGCATAAGTAAAATGTTTACAATCAAAGTCGGATAAGCACGTCTTTGTAGGTTATCCCAAAGAATTTTTTGGGAATTTCTCCATAACACCGAGGACAAAAGAGTTTGTTACTTGGAACGTCAAGTTTCTTGAGGAGGAATTTTTCGTGAAAAGTTAAGTGGGAGGACAATAGAACTTTGATAAGGTTGTTGAACCTTAGCTATATGTGCTAAGTAGCGCAGCATCGGAAAGTGTCCCGGTAATGGCCATAATGCTCATGGCTCTCGTGATTACAAAAGGTGTGATCTCGGAGATTAGAGTTCCTATAGAACCGTGTGGGTCGGTAAGAATCAAATGGTAAGATTTGATAAGCAAGTTGTTATTGTTTTGACAATGATGAACCGACTACATGCAAAGAAGCGATGATGGGCCCTGACTCCATAAAATGACTAGAAGTCATAGAATCCGTGATAAGTATCCATACACGAGAAATCAAGTTTCTGAACTTGGAAGACCCTCCGGAAAGGTGTGAAGCCTATCGGTCGTGTTTGGATTCATAAAGAAATAAGACATGGATGTTTAACATCTATGAAATATTCGACATGTCAGAAAGAAGTTTACGACAATGTTCAAGGAATTGACTATGATATGATTTGATCTTTAATAGCGATATTTAGTCTGGACAGATTAATGTAGCAACCACTACATATATTTTGGTATATGGTAGTTGAACAAACAAAACAAGTTCTTCTAATAGAATGGTTACCTAGGACGTGTACATGACACGATCCAAAGGGTTTTGTTAAATTAAAAGGATGCTAAAAGAGTATGCAAAACTTCAATGGTTGAAGTGAGCATCACGGAGTTGGAATCTTCACCGTGATGAAACCGTTAAAAGGTTTAATTTCATCAAAGACGATGAATATGTTTGCATTTTGCAAGAAATTAAGTGGGAGCGCTAAGACATATTTCTAATACATTATGTGAAAGACATATTGTTGATTAGAAATGATGTATCTTTTATTGACACAGATTAAGAATTTCATTTCAATGAAAGACTTAGGCATAACCCAAGAATTAGGCATCAATGTCTATATGAATAGATTGCGGCGCTAATATGGTTTTGCCAAATGTACATAGATAAGATGTTGAATGAGTTCAATATGGAAACAACAAGAAAGGTTCTTGACGCACGGAAAGGACTGAATCAAGATTCAAGTGTGTTGACACGAGATTCAAGTGTTTTGACACTTGGTGAAATCACAAGAATATTTTGATCAATCATTCTTTGAGATGTACACATCCAGATATGTCCTATGCTCTAAATGTTATGAGCATATACCAGAATGATTCATAAGATGATCATTGGACAATAGTAGGGATATTCCTATGATCTTTGGAAGAACTAAGAATATATTATTTATATAGTGGTGACAAATAGTTCATTGTAAAGTGTTACATTGATACTAGTTTTGTCACAAGATACAAATTAAATTTTATCTCAATTTAGACTATGGGTAGCACAATGTAATGGAAAGGATGTTCCATGATGGATTTGGATGAGTTCCAAAGTGGAGACATTGTGACGGATACTACAACAAAAGGCTAAGTATATAACTGCTATAGTAGCAGCAAAGGAGGGCATTTATGTTAAGTAGTTTTTTATCAAACTAGGTGTGGTTCAAAGTGGGCTAATACTATGAATATATATTGTGTGACAATAATATCAACATATTTTGAGCCGAAGGAACTAAAGGTTTCACCAAAGGACCAAATTTATACAATGCCATCTCATTGGAGAATGAGTAATGCGTAGAGACGCAAGGACATGCAAATACACACGGACCTGGAAGTGTCAGATCCGAAGATTATGTTTACCACTAGCAATTGTGTCTATACAACACCAGAAAGCCATAGGTGTTGAATGCACAAGTTTTTAACTAGATTATTGACTCTAATGCAAGTGGGAGACTGTTGGAGATATGCCCAAGAGGCAATAATAAAGTGGTTATTATTATATATTTATGTTTATGATAAATGTTTACATCCCATGCTATAATTGTATTATTAGGAAACACTAATACTTGTGTGTTTTGTAAATATAAAAAGAGTCCCTAGTAAGCCTCTTGTTGAACTAGCTTGTTGATTAATTGATGATCATGGTTTCCTGATCATGGACATTGGATGGGATTAATAACAAGGTTATATCATTAGGAGAATGATGTGATGGACACACACCCATAGTAAGCGTAGCATAAGATCAAGTCATTAAGTTCGTTTTCTATAAGCTTTCAAATACATAGTAACCTAATCTTCGACCATGAGGTTATGTTAATCACCATCACCGGATGGATACTTTGATGACATCAAACACCGCTTCGTAACTGGGTGGTTATAAAGGTGTCATTGGGTATTCTGAAAGTATGTGTTGAAGCGCATGAACCAAGATTGGGATTTGTCCATCCATATGACGGATAGATATGCTCTGGGCCCTCTTGGTGGAATGTCATCTAGTTAGCTTGCAAGCATGTGACTAGGTCACAAGGGATGACATATCACGGAACGAGTAAAGAGTACTTATCAGTAACGAGGTAGAACTAGGTATAGAGATACCGACGATCAAACCTCGGATAAGTAAAGTATCGCGTGACAAAGGGAATTGGTCTCATATGTAAATGGTTCTATCGATCATGAAGTCATCGTTGAGTATGTGGGAGCCATTATGGATCTCCAGGTCCCGCTGATGGTTATTGATCAGAGATGTGTCTCCATCATGTCTGCATATTCACGAACCGTAGGGTGACACACTTAAGGTTCGAAGTTGTTTTAAGTAGATATGGAATGTGCGTTGGAGACCGAATGTTGTTCGGAGTCTCAGATTGGATCCGGGACATCACGAGGAGATCCGGAATTGTCCGGAGAATAAGATTCATATATTGGGGATCATTTTCTGAGTTAGGAAATGTTTCGGAGTATTTGTATGAGGTTTCTAGAAGGTTTCATAATGTTCTGGAAGGTTCTGGAAGAATTCTTGGAGTTTGTTTGAAAACCAAGGAGAGGATCAAGGATTCCTTGTGGGGTAAGACAAGGATTCGTGGGGGGGGGGGGGGAGAGGACTCCTCCCCCCACCTCCCAATCCGCCGGCCATAGGAGGGAGAGGAGTCCTACAAGGACTCCCCCTCCCATGGCGCCTCCCCCTTTAAATAGAGGGGTGGGGGCGCCCCCTCCAAGTGCCTCCTCGACTACTCCAAATCTCCGCCGCCTCTCTCCTCCTCCTTTCTTCTGCACAGGTAGGCGAAGCCCTGCAGAATTCTCTAATCCACCACCACCACCACCACGCCGTCGTGCTGCTGGGATTCCGTGGAGAAGATCTAATACCTCCGCTGCTCGCTGGAACGAGGAGAGGAAGGTCTGCTTCGACTCCGCACATGTGACCGACTGCGGAAGCGCTGCCGGATCGCGGCGCCGGAAGGATCGTCCACACGATCTTGAGATCGGCAAGTGATCGACTACATCAACCACAAGATCCAATCTCGTTAACGCTTTCGGATCTACGAGGGTTAGTACAGATCTATCTCGTTGCACATGTCTAATAGATTAGATCTTGGCTTTTATCTAGATTAGATCTGGGTTTTGTTCGTTCTTGCGGTAGAATTTTTTTGTTTTACATGCTACGAACCCTTCACTTAGTTCATTTAATAATTCTCGTAAGTGAAAATCACCAGGACTAAAGTTCCTCTCAGTAATATTAGTGTCTTGCTGGGCAATTATGGACACTGCATCCAACATCTTTATTTCTTGCCTCTGCATAATCTGCAACTCAAATTCTTGAAGTAAAAGGATCCAACGGATCAGTCTTGGCTTATGATTTTTCCTCTCAAGGAGTTCTCTTAAACCATCATGGTCCATATGAACTCTTACTTTTGCATCAACTATATAAGAACAAAATTTATCGCAAGAGAAGAATACAGCAAAAAGTTCCCTTTCTTCCTTAGGATAATTCTTTTGAGCACTATTAAGAGTTCTACTAGCATGATGTATAATATTAAATCTGCGACCTATATGTTGTCCCAGAGTTACTCCTATAGCATCATCACTAGCTTCACATATTAAGCCAAAAGTTATATCCCAATTAAGTGGTTTAATGATAGGAGCATGGGATAAAGAATATTTAAGTTTATTAAAGGCTACAAGACATTTATCATCAAAATTAAATCTTACTCCCTTTTGCAGAAGGTTAGTCAAAGGTTTTGATATTCCAGAGAAATTTCTAATGAACCTTCTATAAAAACCCACATGACCAAGGAAACTTCTTATACCTTTTATAGCCCTAGGTTGTGTCATTCTCTCTATGGCCTCAACCTTAGCTCTATCCACTTCAATTCCTTTCCTGATACCTTATGTCCAAGGACTATACCTTCTTTGACCATAAAATGGCACTTCTCCCAGTTTAGAACAAGATTGGTCTCTTCGCAACGCTGCAAAACTCTTTTGAGATTATCCAAGCAACTAGTAAATGAAGTTCCATAGATAGAAAAGTCATCCATAAATACTTCAATTATTAAATCTACAAAAATAGCTGATGAGGATTTAACTCATCAATGCCCATTGTTATGGGCTTGGGTTTTGGATAAGGAGGGAGCACTAGAGGCATCAGTAGCAAACAAGCACACAGGGACGCAAGGTTTACCCAGGTTCATGCCTCGTAGAGGTCCTACTCCTACTTGTCTGCTCTTGGAATTAATGAAGGAATCGAAGATTACAGGGGCGCGCAGATGCAATCTAGCGAGAGTTGTGGAAACTAGGGTTGTGATTGTCCTCCTCGCCGCCCCCTCCTAGCCTTTATATAGATAGGCTAGGTCTTGGGTAGCAGGTCGAGTCGGTTATAGATTAGGGTTTTCCCTTTGAACTTTCTATCTTAAGCTTCTTCTTGTCTTGCAAGCAATCGAGAGTCCGTGGGCCACTAGAATTCTTCATTGGGCCCTGGCAACACCGTGGGATTCTGCCTTATCTGGACCATGTATACAAAACTCGAGTACCTATAGGGTATACCCATGTCAGTAGCCCCCGAGTGTCCAGTGGAATCGCAGATTGGACTGGGGACTTTATGAAGCCTTTCGAGTGCATAACTGAGCATTTTTTTCGAGTGTTCTGTTTGTGTCATAGGGATTGTTGATATACGTGCCTGACTTAACCGATGTATCGGTGTCAGTTAACTGCCTTAGGGAATAACAACGCAATCTACTCAAACTCGAGTCCCCGGACTCGAATTCGGAAAAATCCTGGCGTAATTCGACTCACGCCGTGGAGGTCTTACAGGAGTCGAATTCCAGTGTATAAGTGTAAGAACTCGACGCGTCCGTCAAGGCATGTTCATCGTACCTGCAGGCACGGATATATTTCTGGTAGTGCGTAGCAGATGCATTGCCAGGCCTTATTCAGGTCATCCTCACGTTGTAAGCATGACATCCGAATTTTTTTCATTGCGGAGATGATTCGGGTGGCCCAGGAGATGCAGTCTCTTTGTAGGGAGAGTATGAGGCGGAATCGCCATAGCATTCGAGTGTGGATGTTATCAACACACAGTATGATGCACAAATAATCATAGGGTGCACGGCCAGCGCTCCCTATGGGAGTAGCCCCTGAGTGCCTAGTTGAGTCGAAGACTCGAGCGGGGACTAAAAACTTTTTGCGACTGTTGTCGTCTTTTGGTGCTTGTTTCAGTCGAGTTTGCTTCCGGCGCTCCCTATGGGAGTAACCCAGATTTCACAATCGAATCATAGATTCTAGGGATGGGTTTGTCTTGAATGTTCATACACCTGTATAAAAAATAATCGTAGGGTGCGTAGCCATCGCTCCCTGTGGGAGTAGCCCCCGAGTGCTTGGTTGAGTCGAAGACTCAAGCAAGGACTAAAGTAGTCAAAATCTTCGGTTCCTGATATTGATGACGTTAGTGATGACGATGTCATGACCTCAGTTGCCCGCGTGAGCGGCTTTGATGGGACGTGACGAGCGGTGGGTCCCATTTTCTGACTTCAATTTGACTAGGCATGCGTAATCTTCTGTTTTAACTGTGTCTCCTCGATTTCCGCGTGTAATGGAGATAGTGGGGGACGGTTCGTGGTTCAGCTTCACCACATGTCAATGGCGATGTGCACCACGCGTGTAGTAGGGTTTCTGCTAGCCATTGGATTGTTTCTGCAACAGCTGCGGTAATTTTCCGCATCTGTCTTCTGTGCTCATGCCTCCGCCGCCATTGCTGCTGCTCTCTGCTTCCTTGTGAACTTTCTCTTCACGGCACTGTACCAGCTCCGTGTCTTCCCCAGTTACTTCCTCTGTTCTCACCGCCATCAGAAGATGGGAAAGAAGAAGGGAGGCGCGACCGCTGGATCCGTGACCACCATTGTCGCCGCCAAGAAGAAGGGCGGCGCCACCACTGTGGGCACCAGCGCCGCCGGCCCTGGGAAGAAGAAGTTTGCGGGTACCCGCATCACCAATGGCGCCTGGCGGGCGTCCATCATCAAGCCTTCTGAGCTTCATCTTTATCGCCAAGATGGAGTTCTTCCTTTCGTTGAAGACGACTCGCGAGTGCCCAGTGACGAGGTAATGCCTTGTCCTCCTTTGGGTTTCCGGGTGATGTTCCTTGCGTTCATCATCCGAGGTCTTTCTCTCCACTTGCATCCTTTCTTCCGCGGTCTCCTATGTTTCTATGGGCTCCAGCTGCACCAGCTGTCCCCAAATTATATTCTCCACATCGCGTGCTTCATCACGCTTTGCGAGTGCTGGCTCGGAATCGAGCCACACTTTGGCCTCTTCAAGAGGCTTTTCAAGTTAAAACGTCAGTCGGCATCTGGTTCTGTAGTCTATGATGTAGGAGGCTGCGGAATCCATGTCGACTCCTCTGTCACCTATTTTGCCATCAAGCTCACCGCATCTATCCAAGGGTGGAGAGACAAGTGGTTCTACATCCATGACAAGAAGGCCGACGGAGAGCACTATGGACTCACGCCCTTCGATCCCACGACAACTTGCAAGAGGAGGCACTCCTGGAAGAATGTCATTATGCCCGGCGAGTCCGCGGAAACAGAAGTCTTATATGAGCGCATCTGCAACCTCGGAAACCGCATAGGCAAGGAAGAAGGTGGCGCCGCTCTCATTCGCACATGGTTGCGCCATCGCGTCCAGCCTCTGCAGGCCAGAGAGCACCCTATGTACTGCTGGACCAGCGCCGATGATGTCACTCGCGTGTCTACCAAAGGCATTTCTGCAGGTGAGGTGGATAAGAGGGTGCGATTGGTGACCAAGTACACCGCCAAGGAGGCTCTCCCAGGCGAACCAGTCGTGCCTCATGGCTCAGTGTTGATGTAGAGCTCGCTGGGAACCCCAAGAGGAAAGTATGATGAGCACAGCAGCAAGTTTCCCTCAGTTATGAAACCAAGGCTTAATCGAACCCGTAGGAGCAAGGAAACACCCCAAAGGTGTTGCTAGCTGATCCATGGTAGGGCGCACTACTGGTGCTAGTAGCAACATGGAGACCTGCACAACACGACCACATAACTTTGTCCCCAACTTGCGATGAGGTTGCCAATCTCACCGTGTTTTGCTGAAAACAAAGGATTAAACGTATCGAATGGAAGGAAGTAAAACTTTGCAGAAAGTAAACACAAAGCAGTAAACAGTTTATAGATTGTATGTGAAGAAAGGGATCGGGATCCATAGTTCACTAGAGGTGGCTCTCCTTAAGATAGATAACATGCTGGGTGAACAAATTATAGCGGGGCAATTGACAAACATCGAGAAATCAATACATGCATATACTAATCATCTTGACTCCTTTGGAACTTGATTGGGCATTACAACATTATACATAGACCGCCATCCAACTGCATCTACGACTAATAATCCACCTTCAGGTTATCATCCGACCCCCCCTCTAGTATTAAGTTGCAAGCAACGGATTATTGCTTTACGAATTGCGTGTGATGTAAACAATACGATTGTTCTATGAACAAAGGATTGTTGTTTTCTCCCTAGTAGCAACAACACATCTAGTACGTTAGATATTTCTATCACTTCCCTAGATTACCAGAGGCATGAACCCACTATCAAGCATAAATACTAACTCTTGGAGTTGCTAGCATCTACTTGGCCAAGATAGCTACTAACAACAGAAAGCATGCAAGATCACAAATAACAAAGACATGATAGAATCAATAATCAATCTGAAATAGCATCTCAATATCCATCGGATCCCCCCAAACACAACATGCAGAATTACAAATAGATGATCTTGATCATGAACGGAGCTCACAAGATCTAGACATGAAAGCACAAAGGAGGAGAACCAGCCATCTAGCTACTACATGGATCCGTAGTCCAAGGATGAACTACTCACGCATCACACCGGAGGCTTGCATGGTGATGAAGAAGGCCTCAAGGGTGAATTCCCCTATCCGGCCGGGTGCCAAGAAGAGCTTCAGATCCCTCCCGATCTAGGGATGGAGATGACTGCGACTATAGACTCTTTCGTGGATTTTTGATCAGGTACCTAGGGTTTTTGTCTTGAGGGCATCTTATAGGCGGAAGGAGAGGCCGAGGGGGTGCCTAGGCTGGCCACACCACCCCCTGGCGCGGGCCAAGCCTAGCCACGCGGCCAGGTGGTGTGGCCGCCCTATGGCCCTTCTCCGTCTTGTATTCTGGCATCTGATGACTTCCGGAAAAATAGGCACTTTGGCTTTTGTCCCGTCCAATTCTGAGAATATTCATTTTTTGACTTTCCTGGAACCAAAAACAGCAGAAAACAGGCAGCTGGCACTGTAGCTCTTGTTAATAGGTTAGTCCAAGAAATCATATGAAAAGTACTCCAAAGTGTGGACAAAACACAAGAAAGTGTATAAAACCAAGCATGGAACATCAAAAATTATAGATACATTTGCAATGTATCAGTGCCCCCTTTCGACGCCTCTAACCCTCGTCCTGAGGTAGAACTGTACTACGAAGTAGTTTCTTTTGTTGATTGCCAACAAACGCTTGATGATGTATCTTCTGATTGCAGGACTGGAAGGTGTCTTCCAATTTTCCCCTCGTCCGGAAGGGGTTATCCCTCATGAAGTGGATGAAGAGGATGAGTCGGAATCAATCATCCCAATTGAAGAGGAGGAGGGTGCCCCTGAGTCCAGTGGCCATGATACTCGTAAGCGTTCTCGCAGCGAGGACTCGGATGCTTCATTGCCAACAACGCCAGAAGGTCCTTCTGTTGTTGCGGAGGAGCCAATCCCCGCCGTTCCTGTGCGCTCAATGGCTCCTCCAGCCCGGAAGAAGATGCGACTGCCGAAGGAGTCGTCGGAGTCGGAGCAGCAATCCTTCGACCTTGATAAATTTGATTGGTAAGTTCTGCATTTACTACCTCGCCTTGGTTTCTTTTTGGAGTTGCTTTTTTCCTGAAACTTTTGCTTGATATTGTTTTATAGTCGAGCGGTGTCATCGTCCTCTGACAACGTCCAATTTGTGAAGGAGTCCAGAGTCGCAGACTCCAAGTCCAAGGAAATGGCTGAATGATCTCCTTCTCCTCCATTGGTGGCCCACTCCAGGCACAACTCGTCAAGTTCCCCGCATGCTAGGGAACACCAGATGGTTGCCTGGAGATTGCGCGGCAGTCATCTTCGGAGTCTCTAGAGGATCACATAAGCGTCCTCTTGTTGTGTGGGCATTCGAATTTGTAATTGATACTGTTTGCTAATCCTTTGTTTTCTTCTGAGGCAGCTCATCATGAAGGAAGCTACTCGTTTAGCGGAGCAAGTCCTTGTGATGGGTTGACAGCATGCGCTGCTGGACAATCACCATCGCGTTGTCGAATGTTAGTTTTGGCTTCGTCTTTGTCCTCGTGAAGTTTATAGATTCGATTGATAATACGTCCTGTGCTTTGCAGTTGAGCACAAGGAACTTCTTCGTAATGCTGATTCCCTTGAAAAGGCGCTCGCCGTGGCGGTGAAGAGTCGCGATGAAGCAGTCGCAGCACTGGAGGAGTCGCGAAAGCACGAAGAGGATTTGCGCACCTCCACTTTTGAGAGGGATAAGTTGTTCGAAGAACAACTCTTCTCGATTGCCAAGTCTCTCTCAGGTATTCTTTTGGCTGAATTTTCATTGCTTTTTTGCTTTGACATCGTGTTATTGTGCTAACATCTTTTGTGTATGCAGATGCCAGCGGCCTGAGCTTTGACACCCAGTCTCTGTGTTGCACTGATGCATTGGCAGGTGCCATCGCGGCAGTCGAAGACTGCAGCGCTTCCCTATAGGAGACATTGACAAAGGCCAAGGGTGTACTCAGTTGCATCCGCGAGGATCTGACTCCCAAGGCTGAGCTGATTGATAAGCTTGAGGATCTGGTGGAATCCCTTGCTGGAGGTATTCCCACAGACTTCAGGAACTCTCAGCGGTCTGTCGACGCCACCATGGCACTCACGATGGTGCAAGCTCATGGCATGGAGGTGGACCCTGCCGTGGTCTCCAAGGTGATGCCCGTCGGCGCAGATGGCCAACAGGTAGTGTTTGCTCCGTTCGCAACTGGCTGCGGTAAGTATGGGCCGCAGCTCATCAATACAGTCGCCAAATACTTAGAGGAGTTGTGGTGAGCGAAGAAGGCGGCGAAAGCTGCGGCATCAAGGGCTGGCACCGGAAAGTCCATGGCATCAAAGACTGCCACGGATTCGATGAGGCCTCCGAAGTCAAAGTCGAAGTCGAAGAAGCAGATTGCTCCTTAGTAGCCAATCTGTAATAGTTGTAGTTATTTTGGGCTGAAACTATGCTTTTGTGGGAGTATCCCTGTCGAGACTTTGATGTGCTTGAATGCAGTTATGCTTTTATCAATGTATTTCTAGCCTCTTATTTTCTACTTGCTTGATTGTGATAGGGTACTTCGAGCGGTCCTTTGAGTGATCCTCGTGACTTTCCTTCCATCGATGAAACCATAGCGCAGCCGCGTTCAAAGGTGGAGGAACTGTCATTGATTTCGCGACTGCGCGATCGCATTAAGCAGTTGGAGCGCGAGTTGCCCATCATCCGTGGTAGCGCTGATGTGTGGAAGTCGAAAGCGGAGAAGGCCACTGCGTGCGAGAAGTATCTCTTAGAAGAAGTGGCGCAGCTGAATGAGCAATTCAAATGTCAGCTTTCTTCCTTCTCATCTTTTCTTGTAGTTAATCACGGCGATGCCCTGTCTTCATAATTTTACTGCTTCTTTGGTGTAGTTGTGAGCGCTCGTCATCCGCATGATGAGAAGGATCGTGTGGCTGTTGAAATGAACGACTTGACCCAGGAGCAGCTGCAAGCGAGTGGGTACTTTTGGGTCGACCGTGACCGTGTAGTTGCCCTGGCGACCCTACAGGATCGCTCTTCCCGAGTGCTCCAATGCATAAATAAGGCACAGTCATGCCTTAAGCATATTTATGAGGCAATGTTTCCTCTCGACGTGGTGCCTTCAAGCCTGATGGCCCTTCTAGCGAAGTTCCAGGATATGGGAGCGGTCCGCGAGTGCGTACGTCAGCAGTTGGTAGCTGGTGCTAAGGCTGCATTGTCGCTGGTGTGACTGCATAGGCCAGACGTGGATGTTGCGTCTATTGCCGCTGGGCTGCCACCTCTGCTGGAAGGTATGACTTGGGACATGGTTCCGCACTATCAGGCGGTTGATCGTCCAGCAGAGGACATTGTCGATTTCTTCGAGGAGCAGACGAACGTTCTTCTTTTGCAGCAGTAGCATGTTTTGTATCCTACACATAATTGTATAAGTGTTGTAAAGTTCATACGATTGTATTGGGTGTACTGAGCACCCATTGCTATGTGAACAGCTTGTTAGCTTATATATATTTTTACTGTGTTGCACTCTGCGATTCCTTTTCGTTAGCCTGCCGTGTGTTTATCTCAGCACCTTGCCAACCTGTCAGGTGCGCTGCAGCTGGGTTGGTGTTTATCAAGGGTTCGATTAGTGCGTCAGCTACTCAGGATATCGCGATTAGTTCGTAGAACATGAGTGTATAGGGTCGCGTAGCCCCCGAGTTATGAAATTGCAGGAGAGTAGAGAAATACACAGAGTTTCGGGGCACTTAGCTTTTATTTATTCGCATAATTGTACGAGGTACAACCTGTGGCTAAGTAGCCTGGCTAAATAGCCTTATTTGTAATGTAGAAATTACTAAGGGTAGAAACGACGTAGCTGCGCAACGTTCTAGGGGTTGGAGTATGCGACTCCTGTCTCAAAATCTTTAAGGCGATAGGCGCCACCTGGGATTACTTCTGTGATCACATATGGTCCTCCCAAGGGGACTCGAGTTTGAGATGCCCTTGTTGCTTTAGTCGCAGGACCAGGTCTCCTTCAACGAAGGATCTGGGGCGTAGCCTTCTGCTATGGTAGTTGTGGAGGTTCTGCTGGTAGATCGTTGATCTCTCCGCTGCTTTCTCTCGTGCCTCATCAAGGAGGTCGACGGAGTCTTCGAGTGCGAGGGTAGATTCCTTCTCGTTGTATGCAACCACCCGTGGGGCTTTGAAGCGCACTTTCGCGGGTAACACCACTTCAGTGCCGTGCACCATGAAAAATGGAGTATAGCCCGTAGCGCTATTTGGAGTTGTGTGCAGGCTCCAGAGTACAGATTGTAGTTCTTCTGGCCAGCATCTCGTGGCTTGTTCGAGTGGTCGAAGGAGTCGCTTCTTGATTCCACCACACATGAGTCTGTTGGCCTTTTCCACTTGACCGTTGGTCTGTGGGTGAGCTACCGAGACATAGCTTATGTTGATTCCCAAGTTTTTGTAGAACTCCTGGAACTCCTTGGAGGTGAAGTTTGTCGCATTGTCCGTGATGATGCTATGTGGCACCCCAAAGAGATAGACAATGGACTCGAAGAACTTGATGGTGCTGGCTCCTGATTGATTCGTTACTGTCATGGCCTCGATCCACTTGGTGAAACTGCGACTAAGAGGTAGACGTAACCTCCTTGTGAGGACCTTGGGAGCTTGCCGACCATGTCGAGTCCCCATTGTGCGAAGGGCTAGGACAATGGTATTGGCCTGAGTTCTGCGCCAGGTGCGTGATGCTTGTCCGTGAATCGCTAGCAAGCATTGCAGCGGTGGACGATATCCTTGGCGTCGCGCATGGTTGTGGGCTAGTAGAATCCAGCTCGTAGAGCTTTGGCGATAATGGCACGACTACCAGCATGATGCCCATAGGTGCCTTCGTGTATGTCGAGGAGGATGGCCCTTCCATCCCCGTTGGAGACGCACCGTTGGATTACTCCAGTAATGTTGCATTTGTATAATTCGCCGTGGATGACGGCATATGCCTTGGATCGTCAAGCGATGTGTCGCACGTTAGTCGGGTCCTCTGGCAGCCTTTTGCTGAGCAGGTATGTGATGTACGGCTGTGTCCAAGATGGATCGATCATCATGACGCTCATTGGCCCGTCGAGTCCTGTATCGAGCTCCAGGTCGTCGAGTTCCATTGGCTCGTTAGGTGGCGTAGCCCCCGAGTCGGTTGACGTGCTTGCTTTCTTCTCTGGAGCCTTGGGCTTGATGGAGCATTCGCAGATGCGCTCGAGGAATACCCTAGGTGGTATAGGGGCGCAGGTCGAGCCAGTGTTGGCGAGTGTGTCTGCCTCTTCATTGCTTTCGCAGCCTACGTGCTGCAGCTCACAGCCGTCGAAGTCTCCCTCGAGTGTGTCATAGAGGTCGCGGTAGGCGATCATGTTGTCGCTCAGTGCGTCGCACTCGTGCATCGTTTGATTGACTACCAGTTTGGAGTAGCCGTAGATGATGAGCCTTTTTGCACCACAGACTTTCGCCATCCGCATCCCATGGATCAGGGCTTCGTACTCAGATTCATTGTTGGAGGCAGTGAACTGCATTCGTATAATGTATTTCATATTGTCTCCCTGGGGCGATGTCAGTATGACACCTGCGTCGGCTCCGTCTTTTCTCTTGGATCCGTCGAAGTGCATTTTCCAGAGGTAGGACATGTCTGGCTTGTCGGGGAGCTGGTTCTCCATCTAGTGCACGAGAAAGTCCGGGAGAACTTGCGATTTGATCATGCCGCGCTTTTCATCTGTGATGTCTCGTGGAGACAACTCGATTCCCCAGAGCGCGACTCGTTCGGTTGCGTCAGGATTATTGAGTATATGCCCGAGCGGGGTGTCGTTTACTACCACGATTGGGTGCTCCTGGAAGTAGTGGCGCAGTCACCTGGCTGTCATGAAGACGCCATAGGCCAGCCTCTGGTAGTGCGGGTACCGCTGCTTTGTTGGCGTGAGCACCTCGCTGAGGTAGTATACTGGGCGTTGTACCCCGTGGACATTATTTTCTTCGGCTCATTCCACCACGAGCACAATGCTGACCACCTGGTTGGTGGCAGATATGTAGAGCAACAGTGGCTCCTTTTCGCGAGGCGTCACCAGTACTAGTGAAGTGGATAATAGACGCTTGAGGTCTTCGAATGCTTCATGTGCTTCGTCTGTCTACTCGAACTTGGCAGCCTTGCAGAGCAATAGGGCAGTGCGTTTTTGCCCATTCGACTAATGAATCGACCGAGCATCGCGATTCACCCAGCTAGCTGCTAGACGCCTTTTACGTTCTTGAGCTTCTCCATGGCCATTATGGCCTTTATCTTCTACGGGTTTGCTTCGATTCCTCTCGTAGAGATGAGATACCCGAGTAGTTGCCCAAATGGTACGCCATAGGCGCATTTGTCCGGATTGAGCTTGATCCGGTAGCAGTCGAGGTTAGCGAAGGTCTCATGGAGATCGCCGATTAACGAAGCTTCCTCCTTGGTTTTGATGATGATGTCGTCAACATAGACTTGGATATTACGACCAAGTTGGTTCTTGAGGCAGGCCTGCATGCACCGCTGATAGGTAGCTCCTGCGTTTTTTAGCCCGAAGGGCATGGTGTTGTAGCAGAACACACCAAAGGGCGTTGTAAATGCCGTCTTCTCTTGATCTTCCTCCTTCATTCGAATCTGATTGTAGCCTGAGTAGGCGTCGAGGAAGCATAGGTGTTCACATCCCGCGGTGGAGTCGATGATTTGGTCGATTCGTGGCAACATGAAGTGATCCTTTGGACAGTGCTTATTCAGGGAGGTGAAGTCCACGCACATCCGTAGGATATATTTGTATATTTAGGTATGAGCACTGTGTTAGCGAGCCAGGTGTTTTCCTTGATCTCCCGTATGAAGTTTGCGTCGAGGAGTCTGTTGATCTCCATTCCGACTGCCTTTGCTCTTGGTTCAGACAATCGCTGTATTGTCTGCTTGACTGACCTTGCATCTAGGTTCACGTTGAGCGAGTGCTCGACGAATTCCTTGGGAACCCCTGGCATGTCCGCTAGACACCAGGCGAAGATTTCCCAGTGCTCATAGAGGAATTCGACGAGCGCGAGTTCCTATGCGGAACTCAAGTTGTTGGTGATGAGGGCCGTCTTGGCCAGGTCCGTTGGGTGGACCTGGACTTTCTTTGTGTGTACTGACGAATCGAATGATAGGTCGGGTGAACTTGGCCTGCTCAAGGGGGGTAAACTATTGTCTGTCGACTCCTTCAATCTTGCGAGTTCCTCCTACATGCCGAAGGACTGGGAGATTCTATTGAATTCCCTATCGCAGCTGTTGGACCTCTCAAAGCTTCCGTTGACTGTGATGACGCTGTTTGGACCTGGCATTTTCATCTGTAGGTAGGCGTAGTGCGGCACTTCCATGTACCTGGCGAACGTGATGCGCCCGAGGACGCAGTGGTTTTGCGAAGGCCAGTCGATGACTTCGAAGTCAATGCGTCCTCGCCAAAAGTTTTCAGCATGCCGAAGATGACGTCGAGGTTGATTTTGCCCAAGGGTATATGCCCTTTCCTGGGACTATGTCGTGGAGCATCGTGTCTGAGACCTCCAGACAGGTCAGAGGGATCCTCATTGCACGCAAGGTACTTGCGAACATGAGGTTAATGCCGCTCCCACCATCCATGAAGACGCGACTCATGTCGAAGCCTCCGATCTGGGCCTCGAGTACGAGGGGACAGTGGCCTGGACGAGGGACTTGGCACGGATGGTCGCGCTTGTCGAAGGTGATGCAGGAGTCACTTCCACTAAGGTACTGAGTGGTGGAGGGCGGGGAATTTGTCGCCAAGTTGACTTGGAAAGTGATGGCCTTCTGCATTCGATTTGAGGGGCGCCCTTTTTGGATCATCATGTTGCCTACGGCTCGAGGGTATGGCTCGCCTCTGTGGTGTTGGACTAGCACAAACGCGGGTGGTGGTGGTCCGGGCGGTGGTGGAGGAGCTCCATGTGCCACAACACCTGGGGCGGCTCCATAGCCCCTGTTGACTGCTTCGCGATTCATCCGGGCCAGGCCCTCATGGAGTTGGAGGAACTCGCGATAGTCCTTGAGAAGGTGGCTGGATTTTTTCTTGCCGTTGTGCTTGTCGATGTAGAAGTGCATGTTGCATGGTCCGGACAGTTTGTCCTCGATAGATGTTGCGGGTGCCTCTTCGCAAGTGCGGTGCTACCACACTGGCGTGGTTTTCCCGGAGTCGTGGTATCCGCCGCTGCGATAGCCGCTGTTGCGATTGTCGTCACGTTTGTCGGCGTAGTCGGTTGTGACCATATTGACATCGTGACGGTCATCGTAGATGCGCATTCGACGCTTTCTTCGGCGGTAGCGTCTGCGTCCAAGGTCATCGTCGTTGGAGTGAGCGCGTTTTTTCACCGAGTCTTCTCCATCCGCCCACCGATTCGCGATTTCCATTAGGTGGTCAATTGTTTTGGGCTTCGAGTGGCCCAGCTCCTCCCTGAGCTCTATGCAGCGAACACCACCGTTGAACGCGTCAATCGCATGATCCTCCGAGATGTTTTCTGCGGAGTTGTTGATGATGGACCACCTCTGGATGTACGAGCGCAATGACTCGCTAGATCTTTGTTCGAAACCTCTTAGTTCTTCGATTGATGCGGGACTTTTGTAAGTGCCCTTGAAGTTGCGAACAAAGCTGTAGACCAGCTCTTCCCAGCTGCGAATGGATCTGCGTGGGTGGTTGTTGAGCCATGTGCGAGCTGCGCCCTGTAGCTGTAGCTGCAGGCATTGGATGGCCGTGCTTCGACTCCCTCCGTGGAGCCTGACGGAGGAGATATGATCCTCTAGCCAGATCTTTGGGTCCTGCAGGCTATCAAATTTTGGGTTCTCTGACGGGAGTTTAAACCCTTTAGGCATTCGCTTTCGCGTGATGGCTCTGTTGAAGCATCTGGGGCCACAGAGCTCTATGTCTTCATCTTCTGAGTCAGTCGAACGAGCACATCTTGTGCGCATGTTGTCGACTTTGCGTAGTGTGATGTCATCACGCGCATCGTAGTCACGATCGTGCCGCAGTGAGCGACGACACCGAGACAGGTCGTGGCTATCGTTGCTGGACGAGGGCGAGGAATATTGTTTGGCAAGAGCCTTTCCTTCTTTGGCTCTGGTGTTGGCTCCTTGTCGAGGGCAACCTCGATTAGCCCCAAGCCCGCGATTGTAGATCGGTGCATGGCAGCTCGTGGATCTCCAGCTGGCGGCTGGTTGTTGAGGAGGTACATGGTGGCCGCCGTTACCGCAGCTTGCGGCGTCTTCGGGAGCACGTTGCCACACGTATCCACCGTCATGGAGCTAAAGCCGAGGAATTTCGCGGCTTCTACACGCTCTTGCTCGGTGAGGTGAGCCAGTCGAGATCTTCTCTTGTTGGCCACGTACTCGTTACCTTTAGAGGAGGATCCTCCATGCGAGGAGCACAGCTCGCCGAAGGCTTGCTTCATCTGCCGCCTTTTTACGCGCTTCGAGTTGCACGATTGCATGTAGCTGGCGTCTGTATTCCTCCTTCAGCAGCCAATGGTAGCCCATCAGCATGCCCTGCGGGGAGTCGAGGGGAAGAGGATTGCCTCGCAGAGCTACTCGACAATGGGCCCACTCGTTATCGTTGAGCCTGATCACTACATGCTCTCCAGTGTTTTCGTTCACAATAGTTGGCGGTTCTCCTCCTGCTCCATTGTTGATGGGCGCGCCATTGCAACTGTTGGTGAGGCCGCCGTTAGGTATGTCGCCGTTGGGTGGACTGCCGTTGGGTATTCCACCGTTGGGTGGCCCGGTGCCAGATCCGGTGCCAGCGTTTTCGCGATTGGCAGTGGTGTCACCCACGTTGATGACGGTGCACATGAAGTGGTTGGGGAAGCTATTGCTCCTGCAACTTTTAGATCTAGAGCCATAAGCTCCATCTTCTATGGCTAGATCACCCCGATCAGATCCACGACTGCTGTCGCTATCCGTGCTCCCAGCTGTTGCCAAGGTGTTGAGCTCGCTGAGGGTGCCGATTGACGGAGGGAACCACGATGCTGGAGCAATCGATGGTGTCGTCGGCTGGTCAGGCATGTGAAGCATGCCTAACTGGCCCACTTGGAAGCGGAAGCTCCCGATGGCCAGGCTGATCCCGTCGCCCATGTACTCGAAATCCGGGCGAGTGGCCGGCGTGTGGACAGTGAAGTCGAAAGTGCCGAAGAGCTGGCAAATCTCCGCTGTTGCGGAGTTGTAGATCGCGGTTGATGGGGCCGAAGAAGCCGCAACATCAGCACTCCCAATTCCCACAGACGGCGCCAATTGACGAGGGTTTAACTCGTCAATGCCCATTGTTATGGGCTTGGGTTTTGGAGAAGGAGGGAGCGCTGGAGGCATCAGTCGGCTAGCAAACAAGCACACAGGGACGCAAGGTTTACCCAGGTTCAGGCCTTGTAGAGGTCCCTACTCCTGCTTGTCTGCTCTTGGAATTAATGAAGGAATTGAAGATTACAGGGGCGCGCAGATGCAATCTGGTGAGAGTTGTGGAAACTAGGGTTGTGATTGTCCTCCTCACCACCCCTCCTAGCCTTTATATAGATAGGCTAGGTCTCGGGTACCAGGTCGAGTCGGTTACAGATTAAGGTTTTCCCTTTGAACTTTCTATCTTAAGCTTCTTCTTGTCTTGCAAGCAATCGAGAGTTCGTGGGCCACTCAAATTCTTTATTGGGCCCTGGCAACACTATGGGCTTCTGCCGTATCTGGACCGTGTATACTAAACTCGAGTACCTATAGGGTATACCCTGTCAATAGTAGTCATGCATCTTTGAAAAGTAGCTGGAGCATTACATAAACCAAAAGGCATACGACAGTAAGCATGTAAACCATAAGGACTAATGAAAGTTGTTTTAAGTTGGTCATTAGGATGAATAGCTATTTGAGAAAAACCTGAGTATCCGTCCAAGTAGCAAAAATGAGTGTGGTTTGCCAACCTCTCTAAAGTTTGATCTATAAACGGTAAATGATAGTGATCTTTCCTAGTTTCTTTATTCAATTTCCTGAAATCTATACACATCCTATGTCCAACAATAGTTCTAGTAGGTATCAATTCATTGTTTTCATTAGGAACAATGGTAAAACCACCCTTCTTAGGGACACAATGAATATGACTTACCCATTCACTTTCTTTTACAGGATAGATTATACCTGCGTCTAGTAGGCGTACCATTTCTTTTCTTACCACTTCCTTCATTTCGGGCTTCGGTCGCCTATTAAATTCTGCAATTGGTTTAGCACCTTCCTCCATGAATATTTGATGGACGGTTATCATGGGACTAATGCCCTTCAAATCATCCATTGAGTACCCAAAGGCCTTGCGATGCTCCTTAATTAATTTCATGAGTCCTTCTTCTTCATCCCCTGAAAGTTTAGCACTAATAATAATAGGAAATTTATTTGTATAATCTAAAAATCTGTATTTAAGATTATCTGGTAGAGTCTTCAACTCTAGGGGTGGTAATTCTTCATCCCCTCTCTTTTCTGGCTCTTTGAAAGCCTCATTAGCTGGAGGCCCTATAATGGGAAGTGAATCGAATTCACCTTCTAGTTCTTCTAGGGACTTATCCTCCATAACTATTTCTTCATAATTTAAGTCTTCATTTATTTCTTCTTCTTGGTTACTAAAGAAGAGAGCTGCCATTTCCTCAATAGTCTTCTCTTTCTCTTCTTCTTGTATTTATGGACGTTTGTCAGTAAATTTGGAAAAGTGAAATTCTTTTTCCGGTCCCAAGCTGAAGAGATACAATCTCCTTTTTGAAATCAACATTGGCACCTACATCACTCAAAAAGTTCCTTCCAAATATAATTGGGAAAAGAGTGTCAGCTGGCATATTATCAACTACAAAACCGATAGGAAATTTTTTATTGCCAATTGTGATAGTTGCATCTTCAATACTCCCATTGGAATTCTAAGAGTTTTATTGGCTAACACGATTGTCATATCAGTATTTTCAATTGTAGCAGGTTCTATTTCTTCTTTTATTTCTAAATAGAAATCATCAGATATAACATTAACTTCGGTGCTAAGATCACATAAACCATAATGCGAGGTTTCCTTAAATATGTAGGGAAGAATAGGCTTACCCACATCTTTTACCTTTGCATTACCTTCAACCAATACGGAAGTCTCTTCATCAACTTCAACTATGTTACAATGTGCATACATAGCCATAATTGCTTCCTTGGTTACCTCTTCATCTTTGGTTTCGTCCAGATGTTCCTCAACTTCTGGCATACTTTCCTCTTCCTTCTTCTCCTGTACTGCTTTTACCTGCTCATATTCAAAAATATGCTTCTGTGCAGTGTTAGGGAAAGGTATCTCATATGTTTGTTCTAGGGAGGCCAATGTTGGTTTAACTACTCTTTTCTTCTCAGGTTCGGTTGTTAGATCATACTTGACCAAACCCTCTTTTGGAGCTTTGATGTGTTCTGTAAAAGCTTTTACAACTTGCAACATAAGATCTGAGTCCAGATAAAGTTCTTTAGATGATTTTTTAACATGGCCCTTTTTATTATAGTCATGAATACAATCATGATCTATTTCTATGCCTTCGCTTCCTAGACCAAAATTCCATGAAACTCTATGATCGCGAATTCTATTAAGTAAAGCCCAAGCTTTAGTTATAGGAAGATTCATAAAGGCTCCTTGCATGAAAGAGTCTAGTTCAATTTTATTAGGTTCAATTAAACCGCCATAAAAAATATGCAATAAATACCATTCAGGCAAATCATGATGAGGACATAGGCGAAGTAAATCTTTAAATCTGATATAAGCTCTTACTAGTCCTTCATTAGGACGGTTCCTCCAAGTCATTATAAGACGCCTGATTCCAAAAGATTTTGATAATGGATAATATTTTGCTAGAAACTCATAGGCCAAATTATCCCAAGTAGTAGTGGCTTCTGGGGGTAGAGATCTATACCATGAGATAGCTATACTAGTCAAAGTCTGACTAAAAAGTTGAAGAGAAAATTCCTTTTTTGACACTACTTCCTAATATGTTTCCTTATTTGACACTGATTTTTTTTCACTTCCTTATGTGATCACTTGTGAAATTTCTTTGCCTTATACGACACTACCGTCAGTTCTGTTAGTAGGTTCCGTTAGTTTTTTTCTAGTTGGACCCAAATGCCCCTAGTTCAATCGTTCGACTATCCCATCCCTAACATGAGGGGATATCAGACCGAACCATCTCGAGAGCGACCCCATCCCTACTCCCCATCCTTGTCCCACCCACCTGAACCCTAGCAGCGGCGGCCCGACGCTAGTGGCCCGCTTCCTCGCCGTGGCAGCGTTGGTGGCGACGTGAGACGATGCTCCATGGGTGAATGGGACTCTTCTGCGGCTGGCGCACCAAGCTCAGCTGTAGGTGGAGGCTCCGCAGAGGGCGGCCAAGGTGGGGACGCTGAGGACCGGCATGGAGCAACAGCGGACGGGCATGGCGTGACGGCAGCTGGAGGCGCTGCAGAGGATGGCCAACACAGGGATCCCGAGGGCAGCAAAGTCTCGGCAGCAGATGGTCACGGCTCCACGGAGGGCGGGCTTGGCGTGAATGCAGCTCTGTTGGAGGTTCAGCATGGACGGATTGGCAAGAAGGTTTAGTGCTTCGTCTACTTGGCGGGATGGATCAGATGTTTTTGACAAGTACTAGTACAACAACATGCGTTGTTCTTGTCTGGTTTGTTCCCGTGGATATACTTAGACGATTCTGTTCTAGTTATCCAAGCAGCGTGAAAGTCCACTACTGCATGCTGGACTATAAATGGCAATGCTTTTACGTCAATTACTTTTGGTTTTCCATCCTTTAAAACAAGTATCTAGGCGATGATGAAATGCACATATTATGATTCAAGAGTATCCTTGTTGGTTCCATCACCGTAAAATAACATTTCTTGTAATTTTACCATATTATATACTAGGGGCAAAACCGTCTTTGCAAGTCCCTACTTAACCCCGTTAGCTCTCAAAATACGCTGAAGTGCCATATAAGGCAAAGGAATTTCATAAGTGGTCACATAAGAAAGTGAAAAAAATTCAGTGTCGAATAAGGAAACATATTGGGAAGTAGAGTCAAATAAGGAAGTTTCTCAAAGTTTAACCCTTACCTCATTAGCAGTATATCCCGTTAATTAGAAAGTGCCACAAATCTTTGAAGCATGCAATGTGCTCATATGGATCAGGATCTTCTTCATCTCCAGTAAATAGCTTCTTGTGTAGAATACCAAGTAATAGAGGATTTATTTCAAACCCCCTTGTCTTCTCGTTGGAGTTATCTATTTTATTAATATCATAAGGCTTCCCAAAGTGGCTGAGTGGGTTAGCACTAGCCATATGCTCAAACTCCATCATGTTGGTGGAAACCTAAAACTCAAAACAAAACTTAACAAGAAAAAAATAAATAAGCAAAAACTAAAAGACCTACAACGCTTAGTTCCCCGGCAACGGCGCCAGAAAGTAGCTTGATGACTTCAAGTGCACGTATCGTTTGTAGCTAGTTTCGAAATAATGATATCGATCCTATAGGGAGCAGGAGTCTGAAGTCTAATAACTCTTGAATTAAATAATGAAATAGAAATGCTAAATAAAGTTCTAAGTAACAAGATAAAATGCGAGTATTGTGTAAAAAGGTGTTTTTGGGGTTTTGGTATAAGAGAACAATAAGTAATGTAAAATAACTAAACACAGAAAGTTAGTATCGCATTTGTAAAAGGGATTTGGAACTGCAATAGGGAAAAACATTCTCAGGGAGTAGCGGATACACCACTAGCATTATAAAGAGCTAAAATAAAGATTATTATCATGCACATTCTCAACTATGTATGTGTGGGAGGAACTCCGTATTTGGAAAAATTGGCAGCAACCAATGTTCACATCATCCTAATTACCACAACAGTCAGCAATCGATATCAATCGAATTACTACGCTATTAAGGGACTTAATCCTGTAGGACATATCCCATGGCATGGATAGTGTTGTGTGAGTTTCCTCGGTTCCCAAGTTGACACGTAAGGGATGCCAATAGCTTCATAGTCACTATAAGTGCTAACACACCTCCGTCTACCAACAAGTAGTTCCCTCCATCAAGTCCCCATGAGAGGGAAACATTGAGAGGTCGACTTCTCTCAACATCAAGATGAAGACAATCTAACACATGGTCACAACGATGAATATCAAATAAACTTTATCTTATTTCAGTCTCATACTAGGGTTTGTCCCTCTTCCCAAGAACTAATGATCTACTCAGACATGGAGACAATCAACATCATGGAAATAACAATGAAATCTATCATAGATGAATAGTACTTGTATAAATCCACAACGAGTACGAGAATTACAACAAGATCTAGACAAGATGTAGATGGGATGCATGGAGATGGTGGTGATGCAGTGGTTGATGATGAATATCGATGCCTTAGCCTCCCGGATCTGCGCAGGGTGATGATGGAGCCCCGGTGGATGAGTTCCCCCTCCAGATGCCTTCCGGAGGTGAGGTTTCGGCGATTTCTGGTTGTTCTGTATGTCGTCTCCCTGATCTAGTTGCACGGGGTGAAACTATTTGAGGAGGTGGTGGCGACGCCAATTGTACAGTAGGAACTATACGGCCGGGAAATTTATTCCCGCTGTATAGTTGGTCGTTAAACCGTCTGCATACTTTGATTGCTTCGGGTTTTCTTCTGATATTATTGATATTTCCCAAATAAGCGATTTACGTTGTTTTTGACTCCTTTTCTCCCTAATACAACTGCTCCAAGAATTGTGTCCATTGTATCCATCATCTGTCCTAATCCTGGTGAAAATAGACATAAAATGTGCGCACGAACATTGTAACATACCAAGATCCTATATCCACAATGTAAAATAATAATATAAAACATGATGCAAATATGCACTCATCACTCATCAAACTCGGAAGGAGATGGGCTAGACTCACAATACGCCATGTCATCATCTAGTACCTCGGTAGAAACGAAGACGTCCGCCTTAACCATCTTGGCAACGCTGGTGTCGTAGCCAGCGAGGGAGTTCCAAATAGCATCGCTATTGATCTCTTTTCATTCCTCGTCCAGCTTGGGCATGCCGGAGGTCACCAGGTCGATGTCGGCATTGTCATAGTGTTCTTTGACCAAGGACAAGGTCATCCTTGCACCAGCCCAGACGCAAGAGGCTTTCCAGTCCTTGGCATTCTCGGGGGCTCGACGCATGATTTCCGAATACTTGGCCGCTGAGTCTTCCGCCTTGATGTTTATCCCCAAAGGCTGGGCTATATCATTGGCTTGAGCAATGGCGGTGCTGAAGAAGTTGTAACACCACAAAACTTCTAATCAAGATTATCAAGTTTTAATCACCCAAGTTTAGGGTTAACAAAAACTTTCATTACAAATTTGAATATGAATGCATGTGTGTTTTGCATTAGTGTAGAATTGATTGAATTTGCCATGCTTGATTGCTACAAATCATGAGAAATGGTTTAAATATGAATGCTACATCATCTAGGACAATTACAAATAAAATCAAAAGAAATCAAATTTGAATAAATAAAGAAAATGGTCATTTTGGCTAAAGTTAACCACTAGGCCACTTTGAGTGTTCCTAGAAGAGAAATTCTAATAGAAACATTTCTACTTATTTTCACCCCTTGCTAGACCTAGTAAAAGTGTATCCAGACCCACTTTACAAACTTACAAGAACATTTTCCAAATCAATTTATAAGACATTTGAAAATTGAATCAAGTGTATGTGGTAAGATCACACTTTTTCAAAAACCCATCAAACCAATTCCTTTTGACCTCTCCAAGCAAACATAGATACTCAAGCTTAAGATAAAATCACTCACAAAGTTTCATTCAAAAATTCCAAAGTATTTTTCTTGTGGCCATTACAACAAACACCTTGCAGACAAAAAACATCTACTGCCTAACTTCACTGTTCTGAGCAGTATTCTCCACCCCAGTGTCCCCTCTTCACCCCCTTGTCTCCCCTGAGCCTAGCCAAGAACTAGACCAATTCCCCTGAGCCGTTATGCACAGTGGAGCGCCGCCCAGTTTTGGTCGTCGCCGGCTGACAGTGGACAGCACGCCAGGAGCATCGCTACCCTCGCCCACGACGCGCACAAGACACACCGCACTCCACCGCCCCCCTGTCCAAGCCTCGATTGCAGAAGAGCCCTGGACCACCCTAGCACCACCGCGCCCTAAGTCTCTGTGCCATGCCAGAGCGTGCTAGCTCGCCATAGCCGACCGACTCGTACATACTGCGCCTCACCCCCGCCTCACGTGCACTAGCTCGCCATGATCACCCGAACCTCCCAGACACCCCCGTTCACTGCCGCGCGACCGTAGCTCCCTCACGCTGTCGCAAACACCGCTGCATCCGCGCGAAGCACCGCATGCGCCCGACCGTTCCAAGCCGCCCCGTGCCTTGCCTTTAAGCCCACGATGATTGCTAGGGAACCACGCACCGTCCCCTACCCTCAGTCGCGCCGCTAGCCGCCTGTAGCGTCGTCACCGACGAGCCCGAGCCCACGCCGTTCGATCCCCTCGCTGCAGTATAAGTAGAGGCCTCCCCTGCCTCCATTCTCCACACCAAAACCCTCATTGATCCTCCCTCCCTTCCTCGGAGCAAGGAGAGCTCTCCCTCGTTGGAATTTGGCCGGAACCCGCCGCTGCTGGAGGAGAAGGGCGCCGTCGATTGCGACCACCCCAGAACCTACCGCGACGACCGCTAGAACCGCCGTCATGACAATGCCGTTCGCCCCCGTCGCCGACCCTAGCTGGAGCCCAGGTGAGCCTCGCCAGACCCCCACCACCGCGTTAGGTTAGAATCCTTGCCGGAGCAGTTCGTCGTCGATGATGACTCTTGGCCGTTAGATTAGATTTAGATCGCACGGCTCAGATTCATAGATACCACTTCGCGTAGATAGTCTCGCTGACTGGTGGACCCTGTCTGTCAGCAGCCCGCTGGGTTGTGCAGTGCAGTTGGGCCGGCCCGTTTAGTTTCCCGCGCAGCCCAGTAAATTCCAATAATGATTTTCCCATTTAGTTAAAACCTTATTCTGTCCATAGATTCAAAAATCAATTCAGTGAGTCTCACAGAACCAAATTGCATGATTCATATTTTGTTAGAAAGATATTTAAATTATTTATCCAAGCCCGTTGGATTTAAATCAATTGGAGTTATAGATTACCTATACCAAAAATAACAAGACAGAGACTTTTCCAACTTCAAACATTTTTCAAAAATCAACCATAAATGCTTTTAAGTTGATTCCAACTCTCAAAAATCACATTTGACAAGATCTATCTGAATATGTAAAAATATTTAGGTTTACATGCAGTGACTTTGGACTAGTACCAAAATAATGCTATATAGGCATTTCTAGTCAGTTTAAACCTATTAATGATAATCTTAAACTTTATAAAATATGATCAACACTTTAAATCACATTCCCATGTATTAGAATATGTGGTGATGACATGTGTCAACATGATCCCATATTTTAATTGGAGAATATTAAATCTTAATTAATTTCAATGAGTAGAAATTATTTTTCTGAAATAAGATTAATAAGATTAAGTCTATAATCCATGTGATGATTGTGATGATGCTAAATCATCAAGTGTGAGCCTTAGTGTGCGAAATAGACTTAGTTAAGTATTCTTTGGTGATTGTGTACCTCGTATTCATTTATAGATGCTAGTACCTACCCGGAATACAAGGAGGAGGAGTACTACGAAGAAGAAGAAAACTTCAACCACTCACTACTCAAGGCAAGCTAACACTTGCAAGTTTCATAACTATGCAAGCCTAGTACTACAATTTAACTATGCAAGTTAACACTTGCCAAATTTATAACCTATGCAAGATGCATTAGGCATGCTTTGGTTATGGAACCTTGATTATACCAATCCAAAGTTTTTCTTGCAAGCTTTATTCTTTTACTTTACCAAGGTTCTTTACCTTTGATTAGTAAATTGCGAGTATTGGAAAAATAGGATAGATACCATAAAGCGTATAAAACTAGGCCTAAGTAGTTATACTTAGATGTCATCAAAAGGCATAAAACTAGATGTCGATAATTACACTTGATTAGCACCCCTCATTAGTCAATACCCTCCACTTTAGTGGCTAGTGCTAAGCATAAAAGTTGATCAATTTAGATGGGAATACTTGGTGAAAATGATCATGAAAACCTTCGAATGATGCTTCATTCTATTGAAATGTTTTGACATGTGTTGAGAAACACCAAAGGATTTGATGATGAAAATGTTGAGGCATGAGCCTTAGCCCTTTATAAAAAAAACTGATGGTTGGGTTCAGATGCGATACCATTCCAATTTTACCATACAACCAGAATACCTGAATTGGGTAGGGCTTAGCCGGAAGTTTATATGCATTAGTATGGGTTCCCTCGTGGAGGAGGTTTGAGATGAGGCTACCTCTTGATGATGTCCACCTACGAAGTGCCCAGGATGGCAGATGGCCATGGCTGGGAGGCCAAGCTCATAGGGGAGGTGCCTATACTAGGGTGTGTAATTGAAAGGATATGATTGATTATCCGCATACTAAGTATGCTTGATTCAGGGTTATCCCTGACATATGTATTGAATTTTGTGGTGAAAGTGTACCACCTCTATAGAGTGTCAAACTATTCGAATAGCCGCGTCCACGGTCATAGACAGTTGGAGTGGCCATACTGTTCCGTCATCAGATGTTTTCAAAATGACTTGTGAAGTGAACTATGACTTGACCACAACAGGGTTGTGAATATAAAAACTAGTTTCCCCACTTAAGTGATTTAGAACATTAACTTAGTTTTCTTTACTTCTAAACTTAGTTTAGATAAACCCGGCTTTATGCAAATAAACCTAGAGCTTAAGATTCCTACTAGAACTACCTTACTTGTTAGTGATAGTTTGCAAGTACTTAAAGAGTACTCATGGCTTTGTCCCTGGCTATTCCCGTGGCCAGACTATGAGGAGGACTATCAGGATGATGGACAGCAGGAGGTCTACGACAACTAGGATCATCTCCCATCGTCAGCATTGCCTGTGACCCTGAAGATGGAGCCCACTACTACGCTTATTATTCCGCTGCTTGTTTTGAATTAAGACTAGATCATGAGATCCTTTATTTGTGTAAGACCTTATAATGGTTTGTAATGGATGATGTACTGTGATATCCAGTCTGTTATGTCTTGCAAAAATGGTAATCCTGCGATTGCGAGGTATGGCATAACAAGCATCTAGGATTAAAAATTCGGGTGTTGACAAGTTGGTATCAGAGCCATCCTGACGATAGGAGACCCTAGTTAGAATGGACATCCGAACAAAAACTTAGTTTCAAAACAAAAGAAGTGAGTATTTATGAAAACCTATTCCCACTCTTACCCTTGATTCTTTCAAAAAAATTAATGTTCCTAAAAAATTCTTACATTCCTACATAAAAATTTGACACACTTGATCACCTCACTAACTTACTCACCCTAAATTCTTATAGATGGAAGTTCAGTATTGCAAGTTCTACCAGCTGGGCAACGGAGGCCACCTGATTTTTGAGAGGGATCTAGATGCACTGTCAGAGTATCTGGAGCGCCCACACCCGGAATTCTTCGGGGCTCAACTCAATGATCGCGTAGGAGGAGATCTACAATGGCTGATAGTTGCAGATCTCAGAGGCAAGATGGAAGCACCAACTTCGGACAAGATCCAATTAACCTTGAGGGAGAACAACTGGCTAGATGGATTAGCCAGGGCAATGCATGAAGTTCTCGCCCGTCTGTGCGGGCAAAACATCAACTTGATCCAGGGAACTCGCTTCTCACTATGCAAGGCGTGATTCTATGGGAATGCCCTTGGAGATGCCAGGGCATCCGGAGCTGAAGCACCAGGTGGACAATCTTGACTTCATGTTGTATGATAGGCAGAAGGAGTTGGACAACGCTCGCAACTACGCCAACCACAACCTTGCCATTTCCGCCAAGAAGGACCAGACTATCGCCATGCTAGTCAAGGATCGCCAATCACTTCGTCGTCAACGTGAGAAGAAAGAATGCACCATTGATCGCAAGAAGGTGGTCGCTCTCGAGAAGACCATCCATGAACAGGAAGTCTAGCTTGAAGCAATGCAAGAGGAGGAAGGTGAAGATATCTAGGGAGATCTTTACTCCTACCTCAGTGATGACAACGACTCCCTGGAGGAGGATCCCATGGAGTTGCACACTGATGATGATGATTCCGACTTCATTTATGATGATTAGATGCACTTTATCACTACCATAGGAATGAGTTGTACTGGTCCCACTGTATCGTAATTTCACAGAATGGTTCTTAAAACCATCTGTTTTCTATTTGTGTGTGGTGTGTGTTTGTATTGTGTGCTTGAATGGATGAATGAATGAGAGGAAGTTGTTAGTTTGCAAAATCTGAGTCAAACTCAAAGTTTAAAGGTTTTGAAACAAAACCATGAACCTTAGAAATTTCCCTCTTATCTCATTATCTATCTCAATCTTTAGATGACTCGTGGAAACCCCGGAGGAAGCAGCTCATCTCAGGACCCGAGGCTGTAGATTCTGCAAATGCTAGTTTCTGACCGTGAAGCTTGTAGAGCTGAACGCCAAGCCTACCTAGCCACACTCCAACAGATAGCTCAGATGGCCCACAATAATCAAGGTCATGGAAACCAGGATAACCATGGATCCAAACTCAAGAACTTTCAAAATACCAACCCACCTATATTTAGTAAGTCTGAGGACCCCTTAGATGCTGATGACTGGCTGCAAACCATGGAGAACAACTTGGAGATTACAGGAGTTGAAGCCAATGAGAAAGTACTGTTTGCCACCCATTATCTGGTAGGAGATGCAAGAGCCTGGTGGAATAGCACCCGTACCATGACTGATGGTCAGATAATGACTTAGGAAGCATTCAAGATCAAGTTTAGCCGCTCCCATGTGCCCCAAGGTTTGGTCACCAGGATGAGAGATGATTTCAGGGAACTGAAGCAAGCCAGGATGACGGTAGTGGAGTACCGTGAAAAATTTATGTCCCTAGCTAGATATGCCCCGGATGAGATCAACACTGAAGCAAAGAAGAAGGCGAGGTTCCTAAATGGATTACATGATGAGATGTAGAATGTGTTAGTCAACATCCATTTTGCAGATCTAGAAGAACTAGTGGACTCTGCTATCTAGATGGAAGGGAAGATAAACCAAGCCAATGACAATCGCAAGCGTCGCATGATGTACCAGCCTGGATCCCACCAAACATAGAAGTATCGCCCCAACCCGTCTGCAGGATATGCCCCAAGAAACAATAGACCCCCTATGTCCCGTCCAAACTACCCCAATCGTAGTGAAGGAAACTTGAAGTCTGGAGGAAACCACAACAATAACCCCAACAACTCCAATAATTTCAACCATGCAACACCCAAGTCCAACAACAACAACAACAATAACAACAACAATACTGCCCCACGGACTGGAAGCAATGTTGTGTCTATCGCAGGAAAAAACAAGTCCCATATTACTTGCTTTGAATGTGGGAGTCAAGGACACTACTCCAATGAGTGCCCCAAGAAGCTTGCAACAGCCACCAATGCGAATGCACCCGCTCAGCAGGAACGCCGTGTTCAGCCTAGAAGGAGGTTTGCGCTAGGGAATTCGCTCAACCGCAACGGCCGTCTGTTCCACATGAATGCTGAAGAAGCCTAGGAAGCGCCAGATGTCGTGCTGGGTATGTTTTCTATTAACTCAGTACTTGCCAGAGTGTTGTTTGATTTTGGAGCATCACACTCCTTTGTTACCGAAGAATTTGCATGCACTAGTAAGATTCAACCAACCAAATTGAAGCATGTTATGATAGTTCAAATACCTGGTTCAACCACCAAAGCTAGAAAATTTTGCAAGGCTGTACCTATCAGAATCCATGGGATAGATTTTTATGCCAATCTAATAGTACTTGGAACCAAAGGTTGGAAGTAGTACTAGGAATGGATTGGATGTCGAAACATAAAGGCTTGATCGACTATGCCAAGAAAGCCATAACCATGACCAGTAGCTCTGGAGTATCAGTAGAGCATGTATATGAAACCTTGCCCCGTCAATTCAAATGCAACAAGAGTCTAGCCCAACCAACCCTAGACCAAGTCAGAGTAGTCTGTGAATACCCCGACGTGTTCCCAGATGAATTGCCCAGTATGCCAGCAGATCGGGATATCGAGTTCATCATTGAACTAATCCCTGGAACCGGACCCATAGCTCAGAGACCTTATAGTATGAACCCATCCGAACTAGTGGAGTTGAAGAAGCAACTTGATGCTATGTTGGCGAATTTATTTGTGGATTACCGGAAGCTGAATGATGTCACCATCAAGAACAAGTACCCACTGCCCAAGATAGAGGATATGTTTGATCAGTTGGCTGGTGCCAGAGTGTTTTCTAAGATTGATCTTAGGACTGGTTATCGTCAACTCAATATTCGTGCAACGGATATTCCAAAGACCGCCTTTACCACCAGATATGGATTGTATGAGTATACGGTCATGTCTTTTGGATTAACCAATGCCCCCGCTTATTTCATGAATCTCATGAATAAGATTTTTATGAACTTCCTAGATTAGTTTGTCGTTGTTTTTATCGACGACATTCTAATCTATTACAAGTCAGAAGAAGACCATGAGCTACACTTGAGAACCATCCTTGAAACCCTTAGAGAGCATCAGTTGTATGCTAAGTTTAGCAAATGTGAATTCTGGTTGAAGGAAGTAGGATTCCTAGGACATATTGTGTCGGCAGGAGGAGTCACTGTCAATCCCGCCAAGATCAAAGATGTTGAAGAATGGAAAGCCCCAACCACTCAAACTCAAGTTCGTGCATTTCTCGGATTAGCAGGATATTACCACAAGTTCGTTGAAGGATTTTTGAGCATCGCAAGAACGATGACCCAACTGCTGAAGAAAGATAAGAAGTTCAAATGGACTGACAAATGTGAAGCAAGTTTTCAAGAGCTCAAGAAGAGATTGAGTTCAGCCCCTATTCTGATTATGTCAAATATCAAGAAGCCTTTTGATGTGTATTGTGATGCATCCAAGATTGTTCCCGGATGTGTGTTGATGCAAGAAGGAAAAGTCATAGCATATATGTCACGACAACTGAAGCAACATGAGCGAAACTACCCTACACATGATCTTGAACTAGCAGCCGTAGTTTTAGCCTTGAAGACATGGCGTCATTACCTTATGGGTAACCGCTATGAGATTTATTCGGATCATAAGAGTTTGAAGTATATTTTCACCCAGAAGGAGATGAATATGAGGCAAAGGAGATGGATAGAGTTAATTCAAGGGTTATGACCTTGACATTCACTATCACCCTAACAAAGCCAATGTGGTAGCGGATGCTCTTAGCAGATTGCCGTGTAGATTAAACACCATGATTAAGGAAGCCTAGCCAAGTTTGCATGAAGAGTTGGAGCAGTTTGGAATGGAGCTAGTTACCAAAGGATTTTTAGCCAGTATTGAACTTCAACCCACTTTGATCAGTCAGATCAAGGAAGCGCATAAAGGAAATGCAAGTATCGATGGAATCAAGCATCCTATTGGTACAAGGAATTACCCGGATTCAGCGAAGATGAAGGAGTTTTGTGGTACGAAGGACGTATCTGTGTGCCGGTAGATTCCGAGCTGAAGCAAGTTATCATGCAGGAAGCTCATGATACTCTTTATTCTATCCACCCCGGAGGAACAAAGATGTATCAGGATTTGAAGGAGCAATTTTAGTGGCACAAGATGAAGAGACAAATCGGAAGCTACATAGCCAAGTGTGATATCTGCCAGAGAGTCAAAGCAGAACATCAGAGACCCGCAGGACTTTTCCAACCATTGAAGATTCCGGAATGGAAATGGGATTCTGTTGGAATGGACTTTATCACTAGTTTGCCTACATCTAGTAGGCGAAATGACTCATTTGGGTCATAGTTGATAGACTATCCAAGGTAGCCCATTTTATACCTATCAAGACCACTTACCAGAGTTCGAAGCTAGCAGAGTTGTACATTGCTAGAATCGTTAGTTTGCATGGAACCCCTAAGACCATAGTGTCGGATCGAGGAACCCAGTTTACCTCAAGATTTTCGCAGAAGGTCCAAGAAGGATTAGGAACCAAGTTGAATTTCAGCACAGCTTATCACCCGCAAACAGATGGACAAACTGAAAGAGTCAACCAAATCTTAGAAGATATGTTGAGAGCTTATGTTCTAGAATATGGATCGAAATGGGAAGATTGTCTGCCTTTCGTAGAATTCTCATACAACAACAGTTATCAAACCAGTTTGCAAATGGCCCCATTTGAGTTCTTATATGGAAGGAAGTGTCGTACCCCCTTGAATTGGTCGCAAGTAGGAGATAGTCAGATTTTCGGACCCGACATCCTACGAGTAGCCAAAGAGAAAGTTCACAAAGTCCGTGAGCACCTCAAGACCGCCCAATCCAGATAGAAGAGTTATGCTGAAAAAAGACGTCGAGACCTAACTTTCAATGTCTGAGATTTTGTGTATCTCAAAGTGTCACCCTTGAAGGGAATGGAACATTTTCAACTAAAAGGAAAGTTAGTCCCCGGATATATTGGACCCTTCAAGATTCTGAATCACTGAGGAGAAGTATCTTATCAACTAGAACTACCGGAGGAGATGTCAGCCATCCATAATGTGTTCCATATCTTGTTACTTGGCAAATGCCTAGAAGTTCTGGAGAAGACCGAAGTGTTCAAGAATATCGATCACCGAGCCCTAGATATCAACAAGGATCTCACTTATCATGAGTGCCCATTCGTATTTTGGAAGAAGCTTTTAGAACCACCAGGACCCGGAGTATCAAGTTTCTGAAGATCCAATGGAGCAACCATACCAAAGAAGAAGCTACTTGGGAGTGAGAAGATTACATTAGGACTGAGTTCCCAAATCTCTTTAGTTCCTATTTTTCTTAAATCTTGGGACGAGATTTTGTTTAAGGAGGGAAGGTTTGTAACACCCCAAAACTTCTAATCAAGATTATCAAGTTTTAATCACCCAAGTTTAGGGTTAATAAAAACTTTCATTACAAATTTGAATATGAATGCATGTGTGTTTTGCATTAGTGTAGAATTGATTGAATTTTCCATGCTTGATTGCTACAAATGATGAGAAATGGTTTAAAGGTGAATGCTACATCATCTAGGACAATTAGAAAAACAAATCAAATTTGAATAAATAAAGCAAATGGTCATTTTCGCCAAAGTTAACCACTAGGCCACTTTGAGTGTTCCTATAAGAGAAATTCTAACAGAAACATTTCTACTTCTTTTCACCCCTTGCTAGACCAAGTAAAAGTGTATCTAGGCCCACTTTACAAACTTACAAAAACATTTTCCAAATCAATTTAAAGGACATTTGAAAATTGAATCAAGTGTATGTGGTAAGATCACACTTTTTCAAAAACCCATCAAACCAATTCCCCTTGACCTCTCCAAGCAAACATAGATACTCAATCTTAAGATAAAATCACTCACAAAGTTTCATTCAAAAATTCCAAAGTATTTTTCTTGCGGCCATTACAACAAATACCTTGCAGATAGAAAACATCTACTGCCTAACTTCATTGTTCTGAGCAGTAATTCTCTACCCCAGTGTCCCCTCTTCACTCCCTTGTCTGCCCTGAGCCTAGCCAAGCACCAGACCAATCCCCCTTGAGCCGTTATGCACAGTGGAGCGGCGCCTAGTTTTGGTCGTCGCCAGCCGTCAGTGGACAGCGCGCCAGGAGCATCGCCGCCCTTGCCCACGACGCGCACTAGACACGCCGCACTCCACCGCCACCCCTGTCCAAGCCTCGACCGCAGAAGAGCACTAGACCACCCTAGCACCGCCGCGTCGTGAGCCTCTGCACCATGCCTAGAGTGCGCCAGCTTGCCGTAGCCGACCGCCTTGCACAGACCGCGCCTCACCCCCACCTGGCGTGCACTAGCTCGCCATGATCACCCCAACCTCCCAGACACCCCCGTTCGCCGCCGCGTGACCCGTAGCCCCCGCATGCTGTCGCAAACACCGCCGCGTTCGCGTGGAGCACCGCACTCTCCCGACCGTTCCAAGCCCCCTGTGTCTTGCCTTTAAGCCCACGATGATCACCAGGGAACCATGCACCGTCCCCTACCCTCATTCATGCTGCTAGCTGCCCGTAGTATCGTCACTGATGAGCCCGAGCCCACGCCGTTCGGTCTCCTCGCCGTAGTATAAGTAGAGGCCTCCCCCGCCTCCATTATCCACACCAACACCCTCACCACTCCTCACTGATCCTCCCTCACCCTTCCCCGGAGCAAGGCGAGCTCTCCCTCGCTGGAATTTGGCCGGAGCCCGTCGCTGCTGGAGGAGAAGGGCGTCGTCGATTGCGACCACCCCAGGACCTGCCGCGACCACCGCTGGAACCGCTGTCGTTGACAACGATGTTCATCCATGTCGCCGACCCTAGATGGAGCCCAGGTGAGCCCCGCCTGACCCCCACCGCCGCGTTAGGTTAGAATCCTCGCCGGAGCAGTTCGTCGTTGACGATGACTCTCGGCTGTTCGATTGGATTTAGATCGCACGGCTCAGATTCGTAGATACCGCTTCACATAGATAGTCTCGTTGACTAGTGGACCCCATCTGTCAGTAGCCCACTGTGCTATGCAGTGCAGTTGGGCCAGCCCGTTTAGTTTCCTGTGCAGCCCAGGAAATTCAAATAATGATATTCCCGTCTAGTTAAAACCTTATTCTATCCATAGATTCAAAAATCAATTCAGAGAGTTTCACTGAACCAAATTGCATGATTCAAATTTTGCTAGAAAGATATTTAAATTATCTGTCCAAGCCTGTTGGATTTAAATCAATTGGAGTTATAGATTACCTACACCAAAAATAAAAAGACAGAGACTTTTCCAACTTCAAACATTTTTCAAAAATCAACCATAAATGCTTTTAAGTTGATTCCAACTCTCAAAAATCGCATTTGACAAGATATATCTGAATATGTAAAAATATTTAGGTTTGCATGCAGTGACTTTGGACTAGTACCAAAATAATGCTATATAGGCATTTCTAGGCACTTTAAACCTATTAATGATAATCTTAAACTTTATAAAATATGATTAACACTTTAAATCACATTCCCATGTATTAGAATATGTGGTGATGACATGTATCAACATGATCCCATATTTTAATTGGAGAATATTAAATCTTAATTAATTTCAATGAGTAGAAATTAGTTTTCTAAAATAAGATAAATAAGATTAAGTCTTTAATCCATGTGATGATTGTGATGATGCTAAATCATCAAGTGTGAGCCTTAGTGTGCGAAATAGACTTAGTTAAGTATTGTTTGGTGATTGTGTACCCCGTATTCATTTATAGACGCTAGTACCGACCAAGGATACGAGGAGGAGGAGTACTATGAAGAAGAAGAAAACTTCAACCACTACACTACTCAAGGCAAGCTAACACTTGCAAGTTTCATAACTATGCAAGCCTAGTACTACAAGTTAACTATGCAAGTTAACACTTGCCAAATTTATAACCTATGCAAGATGCATTAGGCATGCTTTGGTTATGCAACCTTCATTTTACCAACCCTAAGTTTTTCTTGCAAGCTTTATTCTTTTACTTTATCAAGGTTCTTTACCTTTATTTAGTGACTTGTGAGTATTGGAAAAATAGGATAGATACCATAGAGAGTATAAAACTAGGCCTAAGTAGTTATACTTAGATGTCATCAAAAGGCATAAAACTAGATGTGGATAGTTACACTTGATTAGCACCCCTCATTAGTTAATACCCTCAACTTTAGGGGCTAGTGATAAGCATAAAAGTTGATCAATTTATATGGCAATACTTGGTGAAAATGATTATGAAAACCTTGGAATGATGCTTCATTCTATGGAAATGTTTTGACATGTGTTGAGAAACACCAAAGGATTTGATGATGAAAATGTTGAGGCATGAGCCTTAGCCCTTTATGAAAAAACTGATGGTTGGGTTAGGATGCGATACCATTCCAATTTTATCGTACAACCACAATACCTGAATTGGGTAGGGCTTAGCCGGAAGTTTATATGCATTAGTATGGGTTCCCTCACGGAGGAGGTTTGAGCTAAGGCTACCTCTTGATGATGTCCACCTACGAAGTGCCTAGGATGGCAGATGGCCATGGCTGGGAGGCCAAGCTCATAGGGGAGGTGCCTATACTAGGGTGTGTAATTGAAAGGTTATGATTGATTATCCACATACTAAGTATGATTGATTCAGAGTTATCCCTAACGGATGTATAGAATTTTGTGGTGAAAGTGTACCACCTCTGTAGAGTTTCAAACTATTCGAATAGCCGCGTCCGCAGTCATGGACCGTTGGAGTGACCATACTGTTCCGTCGTCAGATGTTTCCAAAATGACTTGTGAAGTGAACTATGACTTTGACTTGACCACAACAGGGTTGTGAATATGAAAACTAGTTTTCCCACTTAAGTGATTTAGAACATTAACTTAGTTATCTTTACTTCTAAACTTAGTTTAGATAAACCTGCCTTTTTGCAAATAAACCTAGAGCTTAAGATTCCTACTAGAACTACCTTACTTGTTAGTGATAGTTTGCAAGTACTTAAAGAGTAATCATGGCTTTGTCCCTGGCTATTCCCGTGGCCAGACTATGAGGAGGACTATCAGGATGATGGACAACAGGAGGTCTATGACAACTAGGATCATCTCCCATTGTCAGCATTGCTTGTGACCCTGAAGATGGAGCCCACTACTATGCTTATTATTCCGCTGCTTGTTTTGTATTAAGACTGGATCATGACATCGTTTATTTGTGTAAGACCTTATAATGGTTTGTAATAGATGATGTATTGTGATATCCAATCTGTTATATCTCGCAAAAATGGTAATCCTAGGATTGCGAGGTATGGCATAACAAGCATCTAGGATTAAAAATCTGGGTGTTGACAGAAGATGCCAGCAAGAATCATGCATTTTTTGGGATCCGGAGAACCTTCACCCAAGTTGGTTAAGGCAATGGGAGCTGTGGTTTGCATAAGATACATGGATCATGATTATAAGTACATCAAACATTTGTCCAAGGTATAAAATTGATCAAGATGGAGGAAATATACCAAAGATGCTGATTTCGGCTTGCTTGCATGTCTTCTCCAAGATGCCATGCTTGTCCTGAAGTTTCTTGTACGCCTCCAAGCTCTGGGAGTTTTGCTCTGTGGCAGCTTGGTTTTGCTCCTTGAGGCGTTCAATTTCTTCCTTTATACGCTACATCTCGGCATCCGTAGACTCTTGCAGGACCTTCATCGCCTCCTCGTGTCCCTTAACTGCCTAAGCCAGGTCTTTCTTCAAGATCTTGTTTTCACTGTCAAGCTCTTGAATATGCTTCGATTTCTCGACAATACCATTGGCCTTGGCAATAAGTTCTATAAGACGACAAAACAAGAACAGTATGAGAACATGAAAGAAATTGACTATGAGTAATAGCCAGGAAAAAGTCAGAAAGAAACAGACTCTTTCTATTCGTGATATGTTCCTTCAGGAAAGCTGTTTTACCCTTTTCAGCATCCAGGTCCACCTGCAACTTGTCATATTTCGCATTGGCCTTCTTCCTCCGGGCATTCTCATTCTGTGTAATGAAAAGTGTTTAGTCTCTCTTAGAAGCTTCTATCTGGAACTATTTTAGTTTCATCTAGAAGCTCGGGGGCTACAAGATTAAAATTCAAAGATAAGTATGTTACTCTTAGAGCATCTAGCCGAAACTTTTTTTAGTTTCACCTAGACGCTCGGGGGCTACACTATCAAGTTCCACTCTTAGTTCTTTGGAGCACTCAGGCCAATAACTATTGTTTATCCGCCTAAGAGCTCGGGGGCTACAGAGGGTATGTTATACGATAAAAGGTAAAGTTTAAAGACTTACAATGGCAATAACTTTGAGATTGTTGGCCAGATTGGCATATGCAGTGTGGAAGATGCTGACATTGTTATACATGACATCTTCCTGCGGGATAAGATCGTCCAGGTTCAAAATCGGAGGCACCAGAGGAAGTGGCGTAGTAGAAGCCGGAGGTGTGGATGAAGCTCAAGTCGACTATCGTGTTTCTATGGTAGTTGAAGGAGCATAAGCTCCCGCCTTGTTAGTTACCGCTGCTGCTGCTGTCTCTAACCCCCCTCGTCAGCTCTTTCCCTTTCTCAGTGGCATCCTTAGCTAGAGCTTCAGCCACTTTAGAGGAAGTACCCTCCTGTGTCGCCTGTTCACTAGGAGCGATGTCCGTGCCGGTAGAATCTGAGACATCGAAGATTGGATTGATGTCTGTCTCCATGGCAGAGGTCTCAGGAATGACGTGGGATGAAGGCCTAGTGGGGCTAGTAGGAGGCTCGGCCGCGGGAGTTGGAGGAGTAGTGGAGGGAGAGGGCTTGGCGGCCACATCCTTGGTCAACATATCACAAATGTTTTTCCACCCTCCAGAATCTTTGGAGGATCACTTTAGGCTAACACTAGCTTTCCTCCTGAAACATACGAAGTATAAGTGCAGGAGTTGAATTAAGTGCGAGCTACTATAAAAGCCGGAGAATGAATGCATTTACTCCATGGCAGGAGCCTTAGTCAAGGGGATGCCGGTGGATCTCTTCTTCTCCACCTCTAAGGTGGTGGTGGATCATCTGGAGACTCCACTCTCCGAATTCTTCTTCTTGGCCTCGGCAGCAGCGTCAGAGGTGGAGCTCTTCTGCTTTCGTGCTGCTGGAGCTGGATAGTCCTTGGGGGTGTCATCGTCGAACACCACCTAGATATCCTTCAGCTTGGGATCATAGACCTAGGAGGCCATCTGATCCTCTGCCAAGGTCGCCAGCTAGGAGACAAAGGTGTGTTAGACTAATAACTTCAAGACAGAAAAGCCTTAGAATATACACGTAATGAACAACAAAGGAAACAAAAGCTACCTATGGGCACTTGCCGCATTCAAACATGTCATAGGTGATCTTGAAGCCACGCTTCCTATCCTTCACCTTGACCATGTCCTTAAGCCAGAGCTTGATGGTGTCGTTGGAGAAGTTATCCCACAAAATTTGCATGGGATCCTTTCTATCCTTCGAGTACATGCACATCAGCTCGGCATGGTGTTGCAGAGGCTGGATCTGCCTAGTGAACTAGCACATGGCCAGGTCCAAGCCTGTCAGACCTCCGTCTACAAGCCATTCGATCCACCTTACAGCGCGATTGGCTTCCTCGTCGGATGAAAGGGAGGCTAGGGTCCTCCAGGTAGGTGCTTCGACGACAACTCCATCGACGAAGTCTGGATACGTCTCAAGACGGTCGGGCATAGGAATGTCTGGGCCATAGAAATATGTGCGCTGGTAGTTCTTACAGGATTCATGACCCACAATGCCGGGGAAGCGCCGGCTAAGCCGGATCTTAAAGCTAATTTTTCCGCATATCCGGAGCTCATCCTTGGATTCTACGGACTCTCTCTTGATGGTGAAAAAGTAAACAAACAGATCTAACCTAGGTTTGATTCCTAGGTACCCTTCACACAAAGCTATGAAATTGCTAAGTACGAGGATGATGTTGGGAGAGAGGTTGTGGGGAAGTACCCGGAAGTAGCGAAGGACATCCAAAAATAAGTTGGAGACTGACAGGCTTATGCCACGTACTAGCTGAGCTTTGAGATACACCTTCTCTCCGGCTTGGGGATAAGGGGTCACCTTGTTGGAGATATGCCCAAGAGGCAATAATAAAATTGGTTATTATTATATCTTTGTGTTTATGATGAATGTTTACATCCCATGCTATAATTGTATTATTAGGAAACACTAATACTTGTGTGTTTTGTAAACATATAAGAGTCCCTAGTAAGCCTCTTGTTGAACTAGCTTGTTGATTAATTGATGATCATGGTTTCCTGGTCATGGACATTGGATGTCATTAATAACAAGGTTATATCATTAGGAGAATGATGTGATGGACACACACCCATAGTAAGCATAGCATAAGATCAAGTCATTAAGTTCTTTTGCTATAAGCTTTAAAAAACATAGTAACCTAATCCTTTGACCATGAGGTTATGTTAATCACCATCACCGGATGGGTACTTTGATGGCATCAAACACCGCTTTGTAACTGGGTGGTCATAAAGGTGTCATTGGGTATTCTGAAAGTATGTGTTGAAGCGCATGGACCAAGATTGGGATTTGTCCATCCATATGACGGATATATATGCTCTGGGCCCTCTCGGTGGAATGTCATCTGATTAGCTTGCAAGCATGTGACTGCGTCACAAGGGATGACATATCACGGAACGAGTAAAGAGTACTTGTTAATAACTAGGTAGAACTAGGTATGGAGATACCGAGGATCAAACCTCGGATAAGTAGAGTATCGCGTGACAAAGGGAATTGGTCTCGTATGTAAATGGTTCTATCGATCACGAAGTCATCGTTGAGTATGTGGGAGCCATTATGGATCTCCAGGTCCCGCTGATGGTTATTGATAGGAGATGTGTCTCTATCATGTCTACATATTCACGAACCGTAGGGTGACACACTTAAGGTTCAAAGTTGTTTTAGGTAGATATGGAATATGCGTTGGAGACCGAATGTTGTTCGGAGTCCCGGATTGGATCTGAGACATCACGAGGAGATCCGGAATTGTCCGGAGAATAAGATTCATATAATGGAGATCATTTTCTAAGGTAGGAAATGTTCCGGAGTATTTATATGGGGATTCTAGAAGGTTTCGGAATGTTTCGGAAGGTTCTAGAATATTTTTTGGAGTTTAGTTGAAAACCAAGAAAGGATAAAAGGTTCTAGATATGAGCTTGATGCTCACCAAAACTGGCCAATTCTCTTCTTGTAGAAACCCTTCGTCGAAGATCACCAACAACCTTGTCGAGAGTGTGACCCCTCAACTCAAGGTTACGATCAGCCCGAGCCTTGCAACGAAGTTCAATAAGTTTGTTGTCTCTTGGAGGAGGAGATTCATCACTTGAGTCTTCATTGGAAGCATTTTCTCCGCCTTGATCAGTAACTGGAACATCAGTAGCAGGTGGTGGAGATGCATGCCCTTGAGGTGAATCCGCAGCCGTAACAGGAGGCTGCAGAACAGGAGAGTCAGGGCCGGATAATCCGACCGATGGAGAGGCCGGATAATCCGGCCTGGGAGTACTTGCCGCATCTTCTTTAGGAGGCCTAGGACTTGATTGAACTGGCGAGGGGCCGGATAATCCGGGGCTAGCCGGAAAATCTGGCCTGGAGCTTGCGTTGAAATCTTCTCCAGCAGGAGCAACTTGGTCAGCTGAAACGGGGTGGCCGGATAATCCGGTGTCAACCGGAAAATCCGGCCTGGAGCTTTCTGGAACATCTTGACCTTCAGCATTTGATGGAGATGGTGTAGAAGTTGCCCCGTGGTTGGACCATGTTGAGTATGTGTAGATGAGGGCTCTATATGAGTAGAGCATTGTCCTTCCCGGTCCGCCACAAGGGATTCCTCAATGGGGCGGAAGAATCCCACGCCAATTCTTCTTATGGCATCTTGGGGTATTTCAACATCTGCATCACAAACACCAACTTGCTCCACATGGGAACCGTCATTTTCCTCGAACACCACACTACAAGATTCTACAACAGTTCCAGAGAGCTTGTTGTAGACTCTATAAGTGTGGGATTCGGCACCATAACCAACAAAAATACCTTCTAAAGCCTTAGATTCAAACTTAGATAAACGAACTCCTTTAATTAGAAAGAAACATTTACACCCGAATACCCGAAAGTATGAGATGTTTGGCTTGTTACCGGTAAGTATTTCATACGGAGTCTTGTCCAAGATCTTGCGGAGGTACAAGCGGTTCGATGAATGACAAGCAGTAGAAATTGCTTCAGCCTAGAAGTTATATGGAGTTTTAAATTCGGCTAGCATTGATCTTGCCATGTCCATTAGAGTTCGATTCTTCCTCTCGGCTACACCATTTTGTTGAGGGGTGTACGTAGCGGAATATTGATGTCTTATCCCCTCTTCACTTAGGAACTCATTTAAGGTGTAGTTCTTGAACTCCGAGCCGTTATCACTCCTTATAGCCAGAATGGGGACGTTGTGTTGACGTTGAACCTCGTTGGCGAAGTCGATGACAGTTTGTTGAGTTTCACTCTTCAACTTGAAGAAATAAACCCAAGTGTATCTTGAGTAATCATCAACAATCACAATACAATACTTCTTCCCACTGAGGCTTGCATGTGATGGAGGTCCGAAGAGGTCCACATGAAGGAGCTCCAAAATCCTTTTTGAAGAGATAATGGTTTTCCTTCGATGAGGTGAATCATGCATTTTCCCTTCAACACACGCCCTGCAAACACGATCTTTGGCAAAAGAGACATTTTATTTTAGTCCAAGAATGTGGCCACCCTTGTGGAGACTTTGCAAAGTTCTCATATGGACGTGGGCTAGTCAGCGATGCCATAGCCAACCCGCGTCAGCCTTTCCGAAAAGACACATCGGGCCTGTAGTGGTTTTCCCCGAAAAGTCCACCACGTATAGGTCGTTTTTGACATATCCCACGAAAGCGACTTTTAGAGACTTGCTCCACAAGAGTACCACCAAATCAGCATCAATGTAAACTGCAAAGCCCATCTTACTAAGGGCACGAACTGAAAGTAAGTTATACCCGAGGGTCTCAACAAGCATGACGTCCACGAGAGAGATATCGTGAGCCACCACAACTATGCCGAGACCCAATACCTCAGATTTTGACTTGTCACCATAGGAGACGGTAATGTGATCAAGGTTTGGCCGCATCTCCATGATGATCTCCTTGCTTCCGGTCATATGACTCATACAACCGCTATCGAGTACCCATTTAGAACCACCGGAAGCATAGCCCTGCAAGAAAATTACTTCTTGGTTTTAGGTACCCATTTTTCAATGGGTCCTCTCATGTTAGTAACAAGGGTCTTGGGAACCCAAATAGACCAAGGAATGTAACAATCATAAGGCCCTACATAACTAGCATAAACATCACCATAACAATCACAATATAGTTCAAAGTTAGGATTGTTGATCCCTGCAAAACCATCATGATTAGTCTTGTTATTGGTAATGTTGCTAGTCTTTGATTTAGCAGTCTTGTTCTTCTTCTTCTTCTTCTTCTTCTTCTTCTTCTTTTTCTTGCTCTTTGTCTTGGGTATGTAACCAAGACCTTCTTTACTATTGTTTGTCCTTTTCCTGCTCAGTATCTCATCAATAACCCCTTTACCTTTGTGTTGAGAACTTCTTGCAAGGTCTTTTCCAAAGGATGAAGAGGAGGTACTTGGCACATCATACCGTTTCAATTGAGTTTGGAGGTGGTCATGAGACTCATTTAGAGTAGAATGATCACTCTTCAATGCCTTGTGAGCACTTTCAAGATCATCAAACTTCTCCAAAAGTCTAGCATGAACAGCCCCAAAATCAATCTTTTCTTTCTTTAGTTTCTTTACCTTGGCAAGAGCATGATCACGTTCTTTAATGAGCTGAGCTACAACTTCTTCTTATGACTCCTCAAGGGATTCGAGTCTTTCTTCCAAAGAAACTCGAGCCTCCACTTCCTCTTCCAAGGAATTCTTCAAAGAAGCTATCTCCAAGGCATCTTCTCTTTCAATTCTGCCCTTTTCTTCAAGGAGATCTTCGGCTTGAGCAAGTTGACTCATAAGAGCATCAAAATGGAGTTTGTGCTCACCTTGTAGGTTAGTGAAAAAAGTATCCAAGGCAATAACTTCTTCTTTCATTACAAGACTGTCATGATCATCCATATCCAAAATTATGTTAGTCTTAGGAAATGAAGAGCTAGAAGTTGATACCTTAGATCCTCTTGCCATTAGGCAAGTGGCGTTGTTGTTGATGGCATTCTCATTCGGCGAGTCGAAGAGAGAGGAGGGAGTTGATGTGGTGGCTATAGCAGCCACTTCGCGGGAACTATCATCATCCTCTTCATCTTCACTTGCGGAGGAGTATTCCTCTTGAGCTACAAGGACAATCTTGGGTTGCTTCTTGAAGGGGCCATTCTTCTTAACAAACGGCTTCTTCTTAGGAGCTTTAGATTTCTCTTTAAGAATGAGCCTGCCACCAATGTCTTCTCTATTTTGATAAGGACACTCGGCAACAAAGTGCATTCTATGTCCACAGTTGAAGCAAGTTCTCAATCTTGGGCCACTTTCTCTTCTTCCATTTGACCTGTTCTTGCGCTCAAGATCATACTTGGCTTTGGCAGGGTCCTTCAAAAAGTTCCTTGCATAGAATGTCATGTACTCACCATGAGCATGTTTGACCTCATCGGGGCAGTCCATGGATACCCCCTCAAAAACTCCTTCATCTTCCTCTTATTCAACAACATTGGCTTTGAGAGCCACATTGACACCCTTTTGCATCCCAATGGCCCGAGCACGGGCATCTTCAGCATTCTTTGCCGCCACTTTGAATGACGCCATTTCTTGCATGACTTTGTTGGATGTCATTTGATGATAGTTGTGTCTACCTTGCAGGCTCTTCAAATCCGTTGGCTCGAAAGGCATTAAGGCACTCACATATTTTCTTTTTATCCATGCATCATCAATGTGAGTGGCCCCATGCTTCCGAAATGTTGTTGCGATGCCCTTGAGTCTTCTATACATGTCCTCATGGTTTTCACCATCCAACATGTAGAATCCCTCAGCTTCATTACTAAGGGCATCATACCTGTTTCTTCTCATGCTTTCATTTCCAACGAAAAGGTCTGTAAGAGCATCCCATGCCTCTTTAGCTGTGTTGAGATGTTCAATGTGTGGCATGTCCTTGGGACCCACACCCAGCTGTATCATGTGGAGAGCGGTGGCATTCAACTGGCTATCCACAACTTCCCTTCTCGTTAGATTGGTTTGATCTCCAATATGAAGACCTTCTTCAATAATCCTCCACAATTCAATAGAGGAGCTGCAAACATGAGATTTCATTAGGAATTGCCATTGGTTAAAAGAAGATGCAGTGAGCTTGGGTGGATCACCCCTATTTTTTATATGAGGATGAGGGATAGGTGGGTCGGGGGAATATACGTGGCGAACCTCACTATATTCCTCCTTACCATTTCCCTTTTTGGAGGTGGAGCCATTTAGTTTTTCACCTTCCACATCATCATCCTTGGATCCGGTGTTACCCTTTTCCTTAGATGATGGTGTGGGAGCCTCAGAGGAGGATGGAGATGGGGCTATGGATGATGTAAGGCGAGCAATCATTTGATTCATCTCCTCCATCTTGGACTCAAAGGATTTCAACATGGTTGTTTCCAACGACTTGAGATCATCCATTGTGACCTTATCCACAGCCTCATTTCCATCATCCTTGGTACCCATACTACTCTTAGGTGGTTAAGCCTGAATTAAGAGCTGGGGCTCTGATACCAATTGAAATGGATCGTATGGGCACCTAGAGGGGGGGGGGGGTGAATAGGTGCTACACCAATTTTTAATTCTTTTTCAATTTTAGGCTTAACACAAAGGGTAAATTCTCTAGATAGACTATTGGGTGGAATTTCCCTATATGCAAACCTATCTACTAGCGAGTAAAGAGAGAGTGGAAGAGGAACAAGTAAACCGAAGTGAAGCACGCGGAGACACAAGATTTGTTTGACCGCAGTTCCTTCCTTGTTAAGGGAAGTACGTCTGCGTTGGAGGGGTGGCCGGTGCTAAGACCACCACGCCACAACAGACCTCACCCTGTTCTCCGATGGATCTCGCCACAACAGGCCTGATCCACCTTCCACTATAGGTACCCTTCGAGGCGGGCACCGGCGCCTTTACACAACTAGCGGGGCAACAACTCCACAACAACTTGGAGGCTCCCGAAGTGACAACAAGCTGCCACAAAAACAAACTTATCAAATACAATAAACAAGATCTAGGTATTGACAAGAATACTAGATCAATGATTTCTCCAAGTGAATGGAGAGGAGTTGAAGCGCTTGATTCTTGATGATGATGATGAACTTATCCTCCTTCAATTCCACCAAAGATCAAGACCTTCGGGTGGTTGAAGTGGGAGATCGAGATTTAGAGCTCTTGCACAAGGTCTGGTCAAATTCGAATGAATCAAGCAGTCTGAACGTTGGGGAAGAAGGGGTACTTATACCCCCTTCAAAAACCAGCCGTTGCACACTTTTGGGGCCGGACTATCCGGCCCAAGTGAGGGCCGAATTATCCGGTCTGGCGAAACTCTGCCCCAGACTCGGAATATCTGGCAGATAATCCGCCCCCTCACAGAGCGTCGCGCCGAGCTTGCCCTTGATCAACTTCTAGGGGCCGGATTATCCGGCCCTATGCGAAGGCCGGATTATCCGGCCTGGGGAAGAAAACCGCCCCCGTTCGGATTTTCCGAGAGAAAATCCGACCGTATACCGAGCGACGCGCCTTGGCTCCTTTTGCTCGAAAACTGGGGGCCAGATTATCCGGCCCGGGGAGGAAAAACCGCCCCAGTTCGGATTTTCTGGGAGAAAATCCGACTGGACACAGAGAGACGCGCCTTGGCTTCCTTGAGAGATGAGGTAGGCCGGATTATCCGGCCCTTGGAGGGGCGGATTATCCACCCCCCTCAAAACTTCCTACACACTTAGCACACATGAAAAGTCTCCATAGTATTGTTATCTATCACGCAAAACATAGGAAAACATGAAATGTTCTTTCAGCTAGTGGCCATTGTGTAGATGGGAGAGGATGGAGAAAGGGCGAAGCTCTAGCTAGGCTTTTCTGTTGAGGAGCTCGAACGGCTGTTCAACTGGAGGAAGACGAATACACAAGGGAGAATGTGGGTAAATGAAAATAATCTGGCCGTAGTTAAAATATATAGACCTGGTGTCAAGATTCGTGCAGAAGGATCCAACGGGCGAAGTGTTGCTCACGTGGAGATGAGTGTGCGCGGGAATTTCGCCACATCCTCCGTCTTTGTCGGTTTACCGTTTCAGATTTTGCGTGCGTAAAAGCAGCTAATGATTAATTCCATGCCTTTTGTCAGTTTCGAGATAGCGTAGGCTGTACCCTACGTCATCCTCCTGACAGTTGCAGTGGAGAGGTCACGTCTGAAGATTCCATCAAAGATGGACGGTGTTCGGCTCTAGAAATCAAGACTCAAGGAATCTCTAGCTACATTGCGAAGCCTGAGAGGATTGTAGGGTTCTTTTGGAGACCTTCGAGATATTGCTTGACTGATTGCCAGCATCACATAGACGGAGCATTCAAGACTACAAGGCAAGATGGCGCAAGATCTCAAAGTCCTCCAGAGGCTATTGTTGGGGATATGCTAAATGGGTATCCTCATAGCATGTCTCTAATCCGGCTAACTCGGGTTGCCCACAGTTGGTAGCAAGGCATATGGACTGCTGGGCGGCCCAATTAGACGAATCCAGAAGGGAGGCCCATGCTGGATAAAGGAAGGCTACGCAGGAGTCACCAACATAGTCGGAGCCTTGGAGTCCAAGACACGAAGACTAGTTTGTATTAGTGTAGTACTTTTTACCTTGTTCGGCAAGGTCCTTTCCCTGTAACCCTAGGTTATGGTGCCTTTATAAATCAGACATGTGGGATCCTTTAGGGCACGATTCATAACGTACAACGTACAACACCTCGCACAGCGAACTGATACGTTGCTAACGTATCCATAATTTTTGATGTTCCACGCTTGGTTTTTATCTACTTTCTCATGTTTTGTTCCAACTTTGGAGGAATTTTATACACTTTCTCGGACTAACCTATTAACAAGATGCCACAGTGCCAGTTGCCTGTTTTCTACTGTTCTTCGTTCTAGGAAAGTCAGAAAATTAATATTCTCGTAATTAGACCTGACAAAAGCCAAAGTCGTTATTTTCCCGGAAGACTCATGGAGCCAGAAGGAGAGACGAAGGGGGGCCATAGGGTGGCCACACCACCCCTTGGTGCGGGTCCCCCTGGCCACGCCAGGGCATGGTGTGGGCCCCCTGGCCGGCCATCGACCTTGCCCCTTCACCTATAAAATCCTCCTGATGCAAAAACCCTAAGTGGTCAATCAGAAATCCACGAAAAGTTCCGCTGCACCGCCGCCACCGAAGGGGAGATTTGGGGGACATAAAGTCTCTTTTCCGGCACCCTACTAGGATGGGTAAGTGCTCCTGGAGCCATCTCCATCGATCTGCACGACCATCTCCATCATCGTTGCTGATTCCCATGATGATGAGGGAGTAGTTCTTCCTCGAGGCTAAGGGTTCTACCGGTAGCTATGTGTTCATCTCTCTCTCTATGCGTGATCATAATGTGATCATGATCTTTGTAATCAAGTAGATCTACCTTGCTACTCAAGTGCTTTAATAGATCTATGCTCTCCCCATGAGTGTGAAAGTGACAGCGTGCACACCACGGTGGCACATAGGATAGAGATTGCAAATACTTGTTATGAGTTATATTTGGAGTTGGATGTCTCTATGAAATTGTGGTGTTTGTTGGAACCATCTAGTGCTCAAGGTGACAGTGTGGGGTTATCTAGATGCGGAAAGCAAACTTTGAGGAGTGCTGTTATAGCCCTACCATGGATTAGAGTGTCCAACCAGAGAGTAGTTCAGAGTAGTATCATAAAGATAAGATATTTATATGAGAGTGTTCACTAGTGAAAGTATGATCCCTAGGCCTTGTTTCTAAGCATTGAAACACCGTTTGCAACTAGATTTGTTACATGTTTGCTTCCTTCCATCTTTATTTCAGATTTCCTTTAGTCTCTTCCTACCCGTCAAGCTCTTTTCTAGCACCGTTACCACTTATAATTATCCATACCACTTGTATTTTACTATCTCTTCACCGAACTAGTGCACCTATACACCTGACAAGTGTATTGGGTGTGTTGGGGACACAAGAGACTTCTTGTATCTTGATTGCAGGATTGCTTTAGAGGGAATACCTTTGACCACTTCCTCCCTGAGTTCAATAAACCTTGGGTAATCCACTTAAGGGAAACTTGCTGCTGTTCTACAAACCTCTGCACTTGGAGGCCCAACAACTGTCTACAAGAACAAAAGTGCGTAGACATCAAGCTATTTTCTTGCGCCATTGCCGGGGAGGTAAGGTAAAAGGTACTAACATCCTCCGGTGTGAGTGCTCGAACTTATTTCCTTTAGATTCTGCAATTTTGTCTTTTTGTTTCTTGTTTTTACTAGTTAGGCTGAATGGAATACAACAACAAAATTAGAGAGCTTTTTAGTATTTTTCCTAATGTAGAACATGAATTGTCTGAAAAGAAAATTAAAAAACTCATGGAACTTTCTTTGCATGCTAATAGCAATGTTATTAGTATGAATCTGTTGAACACCTTTGTTACTAATGCTATGGAAACATCTAAGCTTGGGGAAGTTAGTTTTTATGAAAATGATCTTTCTAGTTCCCTAGCTTTAAAGAAGAAAATTTGCTCTGATGATACATTATCTCCCATATGTGGTAATTCTAATGATACTTGTAATATTTTAAATCCACATACTGAAAGCATCCCTTTTAAAATACCTATAAAGATTGTTGAACGTGTTATGAATAACTGTTATTTTGGAGATGGAACTGTCCATCCTGGTGATCATTTACTCTTTATACACGAATTATGCGAGTTGTTCAAGTGTGCATGTATTTCAATGAACCAAGTTAAGAGGAAGCCATTCCCCTTTTCACTTAAGGGCAAAGCAAGGGAGTGGTATGAGCTACTAGATGATCCTCATAATTTGGAGTGGAAGGAACTTGAATCTCTCTTTTACTCTAAATTTTATCCTCCTCATGAAATTCATAAAGATAGGAATTACATTTATAATTTTCATCCTCATGATGGAGAAAGTATTGCCCAACCATGGGGGAGATTGAAGTCACTAATGCTCAAATGTCCCATTCATGAGATCCTCAGTAATATTGTTATTAATAATTTTTATGCAAGGCTTTCAGGACATTACAAGGACTATCTAGACACTTTTTATAGGGACCCTTCACAAGTAAGGATGTCAAAGCTAAGTGGGATCTTCTTGAAACAATTCAAAGCAATACCGAAGATTGGGATAACAACAAAGGTAAAGAACCACGTATAAACTATGAGTATGATTGCATTAAGTCTTTTACTGAAACTGCTAATTTTCAAGAGCTTAGTGCTAAATATGGTCTTGATCCTCAAATTCTTGTTGATTGGTTGAGAGCCTTTTCTTCTCATATTAATGCTCCTAAATAAAAATGGGACATGTATCATGATCCTTTTAAAGACACTTGCATGGAAAATGAAATTGTAATTAATGATAGCAATAAACATGCTCAAACCTCTGAAAGTACTATTTCTTATAAGCATGTTAATTTTTGTGGAATACATAGACCTTGTGAGAATAATCAAATTGAAGAAGAATATTGTATCAACCACGGGAATGAAAAAACTAGAATGTGGTATAAGGCTCTAAATGATCTTGGTAAAAAAATGTGTGCCCTCTATCCTTTTATTTGTGAACTTTGCTTTGAAGTGGGTCATTTCAATTTTCAATGCTCAGGCCATAATACTAGCCCTTCTAATCCAATGAGTATTACAAGTTTGTATTGTGATGACATGATCACTCCTAATCAGCATGATGAACTTACATTATTTTTAGGGTGTGAAGAATTATCAAGAAAATCTTCTTTGGTAGATATGAGTGCTTTTGATATGAATAGTGTACCAATGGTTGTCATCTTTATTGTGTTGATAATTTTCACACAAATACTTACATACAAAATATTCTAGAAGATGAGATTTTACTAAAATATGACAGGACTAATACGTGTTTTGATCTTATTAATGAAAAGAAGGAATCCTCCAAAGTTTCTTCTATTGTCTCTAATAATAAACCAGGGTATATGGAGAAGCTTTCTCCCAAGCCTCTCCCTCCTAAAGAGAAGAAGAAAAAGAAGAAAAGGAGGAGTAAAAGGAGAGAGGAAACAGTATTTTCCCCTAAGGATGTTGCTCCTATTTTAGTTTTTGATGAGTCTAAACTCGATGATATTCCTATGCCTGTTACCTATAGTAGTGATCATGATTGGGAAAAGCACACTACTTTTGATATTGAAAATCTCTTCGGTACCAATTCTAAAAATGATGATATTAATAATTGCTATACTATTAGTGTTATCCATGATCCTTCCAATGATGATATGTTTACAAATGAACACACTTGGGAAGATAATTATTATATTGCTTATGATTATACTACACCTCCAATATATGATGATTACAATAATGAATATGATATTTTCAGTCCACCTACTATTGAGGAGGAAATTAATTATGATTACAATATGCCTCCTATATTTGCTGATTATGGTGATGAGAATAATAATGATAGCTATTTTGTTGAATTTGCTCCCACTATAATTAATAAGAATGACTATGTTTATGTGGGGGAGTATCAATCCTTTTATGCACGTGGCTCATGATAAGAATGTTTTATGTGATAGTTATATTTTTAATTTTATTCATGATGCTACTGAAAGTTATTATGAGAGAGCGAAACATGGTTTTATGTGTCTCAACAATATTAAGTTTCCCCTCTTTATGTTGAAAGTCTTGAAGTTGCACTTGTTTTGCTTTACTTTGCTTTGTGCTTTGTGCTTTCATGACTTGTTTCTTTACAAGATTCCTATGCATATAAAGTGTGTTAGACTTAAATGTGCTTTGAATTTGCTTCTTGATGCTCTCTTTTACTTCAATTCATATTTCTTATGTGAGCATCTTCTCAAACATCATGCCTAACTTAAAAGCGTTAAAGAAAAGTACTTATTGGGAGATAACCCAAAAGTTTTAGATGAGTCTTGGAAGTTATTACCTCTGTAATAACCGCTCCTTATCCTTTTTATTTGATTTTTGTGCCAAGAATAACCTCTAATGAGAGAGAAGTAAGACTTCCAAAAGTTGCTGTCCCGAAACAGATTTTTGTTCTTCGCTGTAAAAATTCTTCTAAAATCGTTGTATGTCGGTTTGAGCTGTGATTTTTTGTGCTTCTGCCCCAGGTTGTTATCTAACTTTCATTAGTTCAACACTTTTCGATTTGAGCAACAGAAGGTCTTCGAAAAAATTTGTTTTTATCTGCTGGTCTGTTTTGATAGATTTGTGCCATTATTTGCATTTGCTTCTTGTTGATTCCTTTTTGAGTTCTTTTTGGGGAATTGAGATTTTTGAGAGAAGTGCTACAGTATCTTGTGTTTTAATAGAAGTTTTATTGGTATTGAAACTGAAGCCAAAGACTTATTATCTTGAGTGCACTAATGTTGCTAATAAAGATTGTATGAAGTTTTGTATGAAGGAAGAATTTTAGGTGTATGAAAAGAATGACGTAATGAGATGAAGAATGGCCTAAATCTCTAGATTCGGGATGCCACCCTGTGTCACCCCAAGAAATATTCAAGAGGTACAAGAGTCAAATCTTGGGGATGCCCAAGGCATCCCCTTCTTCATCAATAAAAATCCCAAGTTTCTTTCGAACACTTCATTTTTATTGTTTCATGCATATTTGTGTTGTTCTTGGAGCGTCTTATTTTTTGTTTTATTTTTGGTTTTTATTTGCTTGGTTTACTTAGTTTTCTTGAATAAATTGGTTGGACCCCCTCTTTCATACATTAGTTTTCAAATAGTTTGGTTTGGATTGGAAAAGAGTAGGAAAAGTTCATGCTTAAGTGGTAAAAGGAGCTTGTTTTTGACTGTGGCCTATGCTTTGTCATGTCATGCTTGGTATTGTTTTGGATTTATTCTTAGTGATTATTTCTGTAGCATGAATTGTTATAAACAATTGAGATTGCTTAATGTGCCTTGGAAGAATCATGTGTTGTTTTAGCATATTAAAGCATAGTATTGTGGTATTCTCCTTTGATGCTTTATTTGGGTTGACTTGGCGCATGCTCACACCATGTTATGACTATCCAAAGTCACCATAGCCTTGATGATCCTTTAGTTTTTGACTTGTAATAACACTTTATGCTTTAATTAATGATTTTTTGTCTCTTTGCATGATTATGGCCATTATTGCTCTCTTAGTTGGTCGCTCCCAATCTTTTGCTAGCCACCATAACCAAGTATGAGTTCCACTTATGCATCCAACTCCTAAAACCAAGTTATTCCAAAGAGTCCACCATACCTACCTATTAGCATTTGCTATTCCAAGTATATTCATGTTTTTATCTACCTTTCGAATTAAACTTGTTATGAGAAAACTAGTGATTAAAGCTCTCACGAACTTGATGGCACACTTTACTTTTCTTGCCCTTAATAAACTTGAACCATTGTGTCATCTATGTTGTATATGCTTGCACTTATATGTTGGGGATTAGAAGAACCATGATGTCATGGGGAACGCTTTCAACATTGCACTTGTACTTTGTACCTAGTTGATATCTTGCTCTTTTGTCTATGGATGTCGTTGGTGTGAAATGAAAGGGGAGCTTGTAAGCCCATGGAGTTATGTATGTGTGTTAGAGAAACACCTGGGCCGCTAGTCTAATCCATACTGTCATGGTGGAAACCTGCAACGTAACCATAATGAGCTGGCTATGAAGCATTCTTCTTATAAAAAAAAGGGTCAGAAAAAAGAGAGAAAAAGAAAAAAAAGATATGAGAAAAGAGGAAAGAGAGAAAAAAGCACCATTTTCCCATGGTAAATAAGAAGATTGCTGAGATGCTCATTGTCTGCTTGCCTTGTCATTTTGATATGGGGATTCTTTTGTATCATCGGGCAAGGGGTACCCCGTTGGCGGTTCTCTATGATACACATGTACTTACGATGACAAGAACTTATCGGTGACTAAACTTGAGTAGCATGAGGAGCGGCCCTCGTATTCAAGGGACATGAGATTTCCAACTTATACTTTGTCAAGCATATACTCCATAGTTTGTTCACTTTAACCTTAATCACTTCAAGATGCTTATGGTAGGGGCAATGAGAGCTGAAAGCTAATAAGTACCATAATTTTTGGAAGCTCTTTATGAAACTTGAATCTATACTTCCTTCTATGAAGGCCTTTATTTTACTTTTATGTTGAGTCTCCACCTTCTATATTTATGCACCTACTTTGAGAGCATAGTGGCCATTCTTAGTTCTATGTGCATTGTCCCAAGACTTGTTGATTGATGCATAACTTGATATTGCTTGTTCTTAAACTACTTGTATCTAGTCACTCTTATGAACTTTGAAGGTGTCCTATGCATTTATGTTGCTACTCTATGAGGGACAAGCTGAATACCACAATGCTATGTTTTCTTTATGTGAAACAATCAAACGTCTTGCAAAGAATTGTTATTCATGAATCTTTTGTTTATGCCTTTTCTTGTTGCAACATAGTTGCTATGTCTTATTGTTAGAACTTTATATTTCATGCTATGTTGAAGTACTTTGATCCCCTATCCATGTTTTACAAATACTTTGATCAAGTTTATGATGGTGCATGTCACCTCAAAAATTATTCTTTCTTTTTATCACTTACCTACTCGAGGACGAGCAGGAGTTAAGCTTGGGGATGTTGATACGTTGCTAACGTATCCATAATTTTTGATGTTCCATGCTTGGTTTTTATCTACTTTCTCATGTTTTGTTCCAACTTTGGAGTATTTTTATACACTTTCTTGGACTAACCTATTAACAAGATGCCACAGTGCTAGTTGCATGTTTTCTGTTGTTTTTGGTTCCAGGAAAGTCAGAAAATGAATATTCTCGGAATTGGACCGGACAAAAGCCAAAGTCGTTATTTCCCAGAAGACTCACAGAGTCAGAAGGAGAGACGAAGGGGGTCCACAGGGTGTCCACACCACCCCTTGGCGCGGGTCCCCCTGGCCGCGCCAGGGCATGGTGTGGCCCCCCTGGCTGGCCACCGACCTTGCCCCTTCGCCTATAAAATCCTCCTAATGGAAAAACCCTAAGTGGTCAATCAGAAATCCACAAAAAGTTCCGCTGCGCCACCGCCACCGAAGGGGAGATTCGAGGGACAGAAAGTCTCTGTTCCGGCACCCTGCCGGGACGGGGAAGTGCCCTTGGAAACATCTCCATCGATCTCCACCATAATCCCCATCGCCATTCCTGATTCCCATGATGATGAGTGACTAGTTCTTCCTCGAGGCTAAGGATTCTACCGGTAGTTGTGTGTTCATCTCTCTCTCTCTCTATGTGTGATCATAATGTGATCATGAGCTTTGTACTCAACTAGATCTACCTTGCTACTCAAGTGCTTTAATAGATCCCTGCTCTCCCCATGAGTGTGAAAGTGACAGCGTGCACACCATGGTGGCACTTAGGCTAGAGATTGCAAATACTTGTTATGAGTTATATTTGGAGTTGGATGTCTCTATGAAATTGTGGTGTTTGTTGGAACCATCTAGTGCTCACGGTGATAGTGTGGAGTTATCTAGACGCGGAAAGCGAACTTTGAGGAGTGTTGTTATAGCCCTACCATGGATTAGAGTGTCCAACCGGAGAGTAGTTCAGAGTAGTATCATAAAGAGAAGATATTTATATGAGAGTGTCCACTAGTGAAAGTATGATCCTAGGCCTTGTTTCTAAGCATTGAAACACCGTTTGCAACTAGATTTGTTACATGTTTTCTTGCTTCCATCTTTATTTCAGATTGCCTTTAGTCTCTTCCTACCCGTCAAGCTCTTTTCTGGCACCGCTACCACTTATAATTATCCATACCACTTGTATTTTACTATATCTTCACCGAACTAGTGCACCTATACACCTGACAAGTGTATTGGGTGTGTTGGGGACACAAGAGACTTCTTGTATCTTGATTGCAGGATTGCTTCAGAGGGAATACCTTTGACCACTTCCTCCCTGAGTTCGATAAACCTTGGGTAATCCACTTAAGGGAAACTTGCTGATGTTCTACAAACCTCTGCACTTGGAGGCCCAACAACTGTCTACAAGAACAGAAGTGCGTAGACATCATGAACCGATCTCTGTAACTCTGCGTATTGCCATTATAGTGATTTATAGCAGGAGTAGAGTTACGCCACCGTTGTGGGACTTGAACCTAGGTAAGCTGACTCTCTGCCTTCCCCACATCTCTAAATACGCATTGTGAGGACCCCTCCATGGTGTACCCATCGGCAATACCACGACAGATATCACCTGTCGGAACGAGTTAAGTAGCATTTGTCAGTAATGATATTGAACACGACATGATGATGTCATTGATCAGATCTTGGACAATGCAAGTATCACATAGACAAAAGGAATATGAGATGATGTCCATGGTTCTACGAAACAAATTCGTGGAATGCATAGGGGTCTCGACCATGTCTCGAGTGCTCCCGAACCATGGGGTGTCACGCTTAAGGGCTTGATGATGCTCAAAGATTGTTTTGGTATTGCCGGAATCACCAAAGAATAGAAAGAGAGAGAAAAACCGAAAGGGTTTCGGAAAGTGCGAAGGATGTCCGGAGTAGGGTGGAAGGAGTTCCATAGCCACGAGGATTGAATAATATGCAAGTAAATGTTAAATATTGATTTAACCATTTATTTATATTTATTTAATAAAAAAGGAATTAAAATGGTCAAATTCACAATTGGGCCAAAATCCCTTAGGAAAAAGGCCCATGAGGGAAAAGACCAAAAGGGAGAAAGGGAGGAGGGGCCACATGGGCCCCATGCACCTGTCGGATGGGCCCATGGGGGGCCTTGGTCGGCTGGCCACCCCTCCCCCTCTCCTCTCCTTTGTTTAGTCCCATATGGCTAAGCTAATTAGCTACGGGGTGCCTTTTCCCCTATATATTGAGAGGTATCTTCAAAAAATAAATACACCAATAATCAATAAAGGTTCCCTCTCATTTGGGGAGACCTCCAGTTGATCCTCTCTCTCTCTCTCCCATGACTGTGGTCCCAAGTGTGGACTGCATGAACAGAAGACTTCTTCACTGCGGAGCACTATCGCGCTGCGGGGTTCAGATCCAGAAGGTCTACTTCCACAACTGCTGGTGGATCGGAGGAGCGGGATTCATCGCCAGGCACCAGGCGTGTGTAACTCCCTCAGAGGTGCAACACTTGGGGCACTAGAAGTCTTTGGAGCCACAGGAGCCGCATGACTTCAACACGACCCCGAGGTCGGCTTCGGTACGATTACATCGACAACACTTCTCGGTCTTCAAGGGTAAGTTGCAAAAATCTCCTCCCATTACTACATTATTAATAGATAGATCCTGGCATTAGGGTTCTTGGTGTAGAAAATTTTATTGTTTTCAGGCCCATACTCCTACAGCGGTATCAAAGCTAGATTTATGCATAGTATTGCTAGTACGGGTAGAACACACGAGTTGTAGCGTGTGGGCATTGATATTTTAGTTATTACTCGCCCACATGTACTTGTGCATACCGCAATAATGCTTGATGAAGCGCCCCCAACCGACTTTACGCATTCATTCGCGAGACTGGTCCACGCTTGATATACGGCTTGTACCATATAAAGTGGCTCTAGGGGTGTCTTTCTCTCTCTCGCATTAGTTGATACACCATTTGCAATGGAGGGCCCCGAAAGGGGTATACCATAGACAACTATTTGATCAACGTTGTGGTTGCAGTTTGTAGGTAAGAAATGGTTCTTGCACGAAAGCCCTAACAACCACGTAAAACATGCAAAGATAAAGTAGAAGCGTCTAACTTTGTTTGTAGGGGCGTTGTGATGTGACATGGTAGTAGTCAAGGTAAAGTAGTTCATTTTATGTTGCTAGGTAGTAGTAACGGTCATCATAATGGTGGACCCACAACACCGGAGACGCTGGTACCCATGTGCCCATGACACGGGAACCCTGGCGCCAGATCCGGAGACGTAGGATGGAGATCACAACGTGAAGGACCATATCGCATCACACTTACATACAATGTTTATTGTTTGTACATCTTGTTGTGTGCTAGTATTATATACTTGACAATAGCCTAATAAGATGATCCCTAAACAAAATACCAATGAAAGTGTTCTCCCTTAGTGTGCACCGCCAAGAAAGTTCTCCGTTATGGGGCAGGCCATGATGATCGGGTGTCAGACATATCTGCGTTCACATACGGTGGGTGTAAGCCATGTTGCACTGGAAATACACGTAAGGCTGAGTTATTGCATTGTGATATTGTGTATGTGACGAGGTCGTCAAGGAGGCACAACCCCCAAGTGCAGAATAGTAATGAAAGTAAATGTAACGAGACACATAGTTTGAGGCACTTAGATTTATTTATTTGGAGAATATCAAGAGGTACAATGTTTGGCTAGTAGCCTGGCTGAGTAGCCTTATTGTAAAGTAAAAATATCTAGGGTAGAAACATCACAGCCGCACGACGTTCCATGGGTTGGAGTATTCGACTCCACTCTCTACGTCCTTTAGGCGAAAGGCGCCACCTAGGATTACTTCAGTAATCACATAGGGTCCCTCCCAGGGGGACTCGAACTTGAGGTGCCCTTTCTGCTTCAGACGTAGGACGAGGTCTCCTTCGACGAAGGACCTTGGGCGCAGCCACCAACTATGGTAGTTGTGGAGGCTCTGCTGGTAGATCGTTGATCATTCTGCCGCGATCTCACGTGCTTCATCGAGTAGGTCGATGGATTCTTGTAGTGCGGCCATAGATTTAGCCTCGCTATACGCGACAACCCTTGGGACCTTGTAGCGCACTTCTGCAGCTAACACCGCCTCGACACCATGCACCATGAAGAATGGGGTGTAGCCTATGGTGCTGTTTGGAGTCGTGCACATGCTCCATAGTACGGAGGGAAGCTCGTCAACCCAACACCCAGTTGCTCGCTCGAGTGGTTGATGGAGTCTCTTCTTGATGTCATTGCAGAAAAGGCTGTTGGCCGTCTCGACTTGACCGTTGGTCTGGGGATGTGCCACGAAGGCATAGCTGATGTTGATTCTCAGGTTTTCGTAGAAATTGTAGAACTCATTCGTCCTGTTGTTGGTTATGATGTTGTGTGGCACCCCAAACCTGAAGACAATGGACTCGAAGAACTTGACGGCGGTGGCACCTGTCTGGTTAGTCACCGGCATGGCCTCGATCTACTTGGTGAACTTGTCGACTGTGACGAGGAGGTAGACATATCTTCCAGGTGATGACTTTTGCAGCTTGCCGACCATGTAAAGTCCCCATTGCGAAAAGGGCCAAGCCATAGGTATTGGCCCGAGTTCTACGCCTGGTGCATGCGACTTATGAAGGGAATAAGCCCTGAGAGGCAATAATAAAGTTGTTATTATGTATATTCCAAGTATATGATAGATTTTATTTTGCATGCTATAATTGTATTAATATGGAAACATTAATACATGTGTGTTTAATAAACAAATGGAAAGTTCCTAGTTATGCCTCTCTTTAAACTAGCTCGTTGATTAACAAGATGATCAAAGTGTTAGAGATATGCCCAAGAGGCAATAATAAAATGGTTATTATTATATCTTTATGTTTATGATAAATGTTTACATCCCATGCTATAATTGTATTATTAGGAAACACTAATACATGTGTGTTTTGTAAACATAAAAGAGTCCCTAGTAAGCCTCTTGTTAAACTAGCTTGTTGATTAATGGATGATCATGGTTTCCTGATCATGGACATTGGATGTCGTTACTAACAAGATCATATCATTAGGAAAATGATGTGATGGACAAACACCCGTAGTAAGCATAGCATAAGATCAAGTCATTAAGTTCATTTGCTATAAGCTTTAAAATACATAGTAACCTAATCCTTCGACCATGAGGTTATGTTAATCACCATCACCGGATGGATACTTTGATGACATCAAACACCGCTTCGTAACTGGGTGGTCATAAAGGTGTCATTGGGTATTCTGAAAGTATGTGTTGAAGCGCATGAACCAAGATTGGGATTTGTCCATCCATATGACGGATAGACATGCTCTGGGCCCTCTCGGTGGAATGTCATCTAGTTAGCTTGCAAGCATGTGACTAGGTCACAAGGGATGACATATCACAGAACGAGTAAAGAGTACTTATCAGTGACGAGGTAGAACTAGGTATAGAGATATCGACGATCAAACCTCGGATAAGTAAAGTATCGCGTGACAAAGGGAATTGGTTTCGTATGTTAATGGTTCTGTCGATCACGAAGTCATCATTGAGTATGTGGGAGCCATTATGGATCTCCAGGTCCCGCTGATGGTTATTAATAGGAGATGTGTCTCTGTCATGTCTACATATTCACGAACCGTAGGGTGACACACTTAAGGTTCGAAGTTGTTTTAAGTAGATATGGAATGTGCGTTGGAGACCGAATGTTGTTCGGAGTCTCGGAATGGATCCGAGACATCACGAGGAGATCCGGAATGGTCCGGAGAATAAGATTCATATATTGGGGATCATTTTCTAAGTTAGGAAATGTTTCGGAGTGTTTGTATGGAGATTCTAGAAGGTTTCGGAATGTTCTAGAAGGTTCTAGAGGATTTCTTGGAGTTTGCTTGAAAACCAAGAAAGGATCAAAGGAGTCCTGGTGAGGCAAGACATGGATTCGTGGGGGAGGAGGACTCCTCCCCCCTTCCCACCGCCGGCCATAGGAGGGGAGTCCTACAAGGACTCCCCCTCCCCAGGCGCGCCCTCCCCCCTTAAATAGAAGGGCAGGGGCGCCCCCTCCTAGCCCGCTCCCATAACTCCAATCTCTGCCGCCTCTCTCCTCCACCTTTCTTCTGCACAGGCATAGGCGAAGCCCTGCAGAATTCTCTACTCCACCACCACCACCACGCCGTCATGGTGCTGGGATTCCGTCGAGAAGATCTACTACCTCCGCTGCTCACTGGAACGGGGAGAGGAAGGTCTGCTTCGACTCCGCACGTGTGACCGACTGCGGAAGCGCTGCCGAAACGCGGCGCCGGAAGGATCGTCAACTTGACCGACTGCGGGAGCGCTGCCGGAACGCGACGCCGGAAGGATCATCCACACGATCTTGAGATCGGCAAGTGATCGACTACATCAACCACAAGATCTAATCTCGTTAACGCTTTCGGATCTTCGAGGGTTAGTTCCTATCTATCTCGTTGCTCATGTCTAATAGATTAGATTTTGGCTTTTATCTATATTAGATCTGGGTTTTGTTCGTTCTTGCGGTAGAAATTTTTTGTTTTCCATGCTACGAACCCATCAGTGGTATCAGAGCCATATCTATGCATAGATCTGTTGCACGAGTAGAACACAATGTTTTTGTGGGCGTTGATGCTTTTTTTGTCGGTGTCTTAGCGTGTACTTTGCATCTTGCGGCATGGTGGGATGAAGCGGCTCGGGCTAACATTACATGTCATCGCACATGAGACTTGCTCCACGCTTGACGTGTAACTTGCTTTGCACAAGTGGCTTTGCGGGTGTCTGTCTCTCCCACCATAGTTAAGATTCAATTTACAATGAGCATCTGACAACACTTGTATCAACGTCGTGGTTCTTGTTCGTAGGTAAGATCGATCTTATGTGAAAGCCCCAAACCACGTAAAAATTGCAAAGAAAATTAGAGGCGTCTAACTTGTTTTTGCAGGGGTTTTGTGATGTGATATGGCCATCATGTGATTGTGATTGTATTTGATGTATGCAATGATCCTTGTTGTAATATGGCAACCGGCAGGAGCCTAATGGTTGTCTTTAATTCTGTTAAGACCTGCGTGTCTATTCATCTTGTAATAGCTTTATTCCAAGTAGTTGTAATAGTTGCTGGTGATGATGGACAACCATGAAGCGGCGCCACTGACCTTGACGCAATGCTGGTGATGATGGAGATCATGTTCGTGCTTTGGAGATGGAGATCAAAGGCGCAAGAAGAAAAGGCCATATCGTATCACACTAATTATGAATTGCCTGTGATGTTAATCCTTTATGCATCTTGTATTGCTTAGATCGTGACGGTAGCATTATAAGATGATACCTCTCACTAAATATCAAGTAATAAAGTGTTCGTCCTTAGTTGGCACCATTGCTAAGACTCGTCGTTTCGAAGCATCTCGTGATGATCGGGTGTGATAGACTCTACGTGTGCATACAACGGGTGCAAGCCAGATTTGCACATGCGGAAACTAAGGTTAACCTTGACGAGCCTAGCATGTACAGATATGGTCTTGGAACACGGAATACCGAAAGGTAAAGCATGAGTCATATGGATGATATGATGAACATGTTGATTGTTCGCCTTTAACGCTACATCATCTCACGTGATGATCGGACTTGGTGTAGTGGATTTGGTTCGTGTAATCACTAAAACAACTCGAGGGATGTTGTTTTGAGTGGGAGTTCATTTGTAATTTGGATTAGTCGAACTCAATTTATCATAAACACAATCAAAATGAATTTGCATAGTTTGTTGTAGTCATTGGCATCCGTTCACCACCTTACGCTTAGTTATAGTTGAGATAGTGGAACTATAGAAATTCTGGATATTTACTTTACGAAATGGTATCGTATTGTTTTGAATGTCAATTTAAAGTTTATAAGTCCTATTGCAAACTTTCAGCAAACTCTATTTGCTCCATGAAGTTTAATATGTAGTATTAAATCAAGAGTAACAATTCCAGTGTTAGTATCTAATGTATCATGTTTGCCTCCATGATTCTTGATACTCAAAAGATTGTTTTTAATATCAAGTTTATCTAAGAGCTAAAAGAAATTATTCAGAAACCATCATATGTGAAAGGTATTGCGATATCTAAAACAATGTGTTGGTTACAACATGATAGAGTATACGTCCTCATATTTGATGAGAATTTGTGAAGGTTGGAGACGCTAGTCGTCCTAATCCTCCAAAAGGTTTTGAAAAAGAAACATTATACTCGCAATTCACCTTATTAAGCTATAGCAGCTTGATCATGAAAGTTGTCATGATAAGGATGAATAGAAGATGTAAGTAAAATGTTTACTACACTTAAAGATTACTAAAGAATGGAATATTGAAAGAATTCCAAACATTTGATGATGGTGATCCACCTCAAAGTGCAAGTCCAAAGGTATTAGTAGTTGACTGTATACGCTTTGTACCATGTGTCATGTTGATGACACCACTATTGATGTTGATAGATTCTTTTAAAAGAAAAGGAATTGCTGAAAGAGAATCTATAAAATATTTGGCAGAAAATAAAAGGTTGGAGATGTCCAACTTAGGCATATAGAAGATATACATGTTATGGTTGTATTCCTTGCTTGTTAAACAATGTGGTTCTCCGTTATTGGATACCGAATTGGTTGGTATGAAGTGTCATACAGGACAACACAATTCATGAACTACAATGGCCTAAGTAACTAGCAAGAGAATGAGTGATGATGTTCATCGAAAACAAATAAAATATTATTGCGTTTTTCGTTGACATCAAACCTAGCCTTCAAGATTTGTTTTAATAATTGTTATTTTGTTCCGGTATTACGAGAACAATGGTTGTTCAAATAATTACCGTATTCCATAATAGATGGATGATATACAAGTCTGGTTGGAGAAATAACAACCATAAAACTAATGCTAAAATGTCGCAAGACAGATGATTGAAAGATCACTTGCGAAGTGACATCGCTGTTTAAATTATATTTGAAAGAAAACATGAAGAAACTCCATGGTGATGGAATTTTGGAGTCTTTTAATTTTGATCAATTGACGCATGTGAGACTTTCCTCCAGATAATTGAAACTCCGTCCATGGGCCAGAGAGGAACGGATGACTAGCTTATTGGAAATTGAGCATGCTCATGTGCATAGTCCATTATGTGTAGCCATATGCGATGGATCTTTTTGCTTCATATGCTGTCTCCGAAAATTTGAGTGAATATATCTGTATATTTACTTAATAAGGAGGAAGTATGAAACATTTGAAAGTTGTTCAAAGACTTTTAAGATGAAGTTGAAAATCATTGTAACAAGAAAATAAAGAGTTTATGATTCGATCATAAAGGAAGATATTTGAGTTACATGTTTAGCAAAAACACCTAAGACTTGAGGAATTGTTCCATGATTTGTATTTCCCGATAAACCATAGGAGTATGGCATATTCGAGAGATGAAATCAAACCATGTTTGAGATGGTAAGATCAAGGGTGTCATTTATAAAACTTCCATTATATATTAAAGATTAAAGCTTTAGTGACTACCGCTTTTACACTTAAAAGAGCTCCATCGTGATCCGTTGAAATGACACCATATAAGTCATGGTTTGGGATAAAACCCGAATTGTCTTTTCTTAAAATTTGGTATGCTGTGCATAAGTAAAATGTTTACAACCAAAGTCGGATAAGCATGTCTTTGTAGGTTATTCCAAAGAATTTGTTGGGAATTTCTCCATAACGCCGAGGACAAAAGAGCTTGTCGCTTGGAACGTCAAGTTTCTTGAGAAGGAATTTTTCGTGAAAAGTTAAGTGGGAGGACAATAGAACTTTGATAAGGTTGTTGAACCTTAGCTATATGTGCTAAGTAGCGCAGCACCGGAAAGTGTCCCGGTGACGGCCACAATGCTCATGGCTCTCGTGATTACAAAAGGTGTGATCTCGGAGATTAGAGTTCCTATAGAACCGTGTGGGTCGGTAAGAATCAAATAGTAAGATTTGATAAAGCAAGTCGTTATTGTTTTGACAATGATGAACCGAATACATGCAAAGAAGCGATGATGGGCCCTGACTCCATAAAATGACTAGAAGTCATGGAATCCGTGATAGCATCCATATACGAGAAATCAAGTTTCTGAACTTTTAAGACCCTCCAGAAAGGCGTGAAGCCTATCGGTCGTGTTTGGATCTATAAAGAAATAGACATGGATGTTTAACATCTATGAAATAGTCGACATGTCGGAAAGAGTTTACGACAATGTTCAAGGAATTGAGTATGATAAGATTTGATCTTTCATAGCGATATTTAGTCTGGACGGATTAATGTAGCAACCACTACATATATTTTGGTATATGGTAGTTGAACAAACAAAACAAGTTCTTCTAATAGAATGGTTACCTAGGACGTGTACATGACACGATCCAAAGGGTTTTGTTAATTCAAAGGATGCTAAAAGAGTATGCAAAACTTCAATGGTTGAAGTAAGCATAGCGGAGTTGGAATCTTCACCATGATGAAACTGTTAAAAGAGTTTAAATTCATCGGAGATGATGAAGATGCTTGCATTTGCAAGAAATTAAGTGGGAGCGCTGAGACATATTTCTAATACATTATGTAGAGGACATATTGTTGATTGGAAATGATGTATCTTGTATTGACACAGGTTAAAAATTTCATTTTGATGAAAGACTTAGGCATAACCCAAGAATTAGGCATCAATGTCTATATGGATAGATTGAGGCGCTAATATGGTTTTGCCAAATGTACATAGATAAGATGTTGAATGAGTTAAATATGGAAACAACAAGAAAGGTTGTTGATGCACGGAAAGGACTGAATCAAGATTCGAGTGTGTTGACACGAGATTCAAGTGTTTTGACACTTGGTGAAATCACAAGAATATTTTGATCAATCATTCTTCGAGATGTACACATCCAGATATGTCCTATGCTCCAAATGTTATGAGCATATACCAGAATGATTCATAAGATGATTATTGGACAATAGTAAAGATATTCTTATGAGCTTTGGAAGAACTAAGAATATATCATGTATAAGTGACAAAAAGTTAAAGGTAGTTCATTGTAAATTGTTACATTGATACTAGTTTTGTCACAGGATACAAATTAAGTTTATCTCAATTTAAACTATGGGTGGCACAATGTAATGAAAGGAAGTTCCATAACGGATTTGGTTGAGTACCAAAGTTAAAACATTGTGACAGATACTACAACAAAAGGCTAAGTATATAAACTGCTATAGTAGCAGCAAAGGAGAGCATTTGTGTTAAGTAGTTTGTTATCAAACTAGGTGTGGTTCATAGCAGGATAATACTATGAAGATACATTGTATGACAATTGTATCAACATGATTTAATCCCAAGGAACTAAAGGTGTCATCAAAGGACCAAATTTGTACAATGCCATCTCATTGGAGAATGAATAATGCGTAGAGATGCAAGGACATGCAAATACACACGGACCTGGAAGTGTCAGATCCGAAGATTATGTTTACCACTAGCAATAGTGTCTATACAACACCAGAAAGCCATAGGTGTTGAATGCACAAGTTTTTAACTAGATTATTGACTCTAGTGCAAGTAGGAGACTGTTGGAGATATGCCCAATAGGCAATAATAAAATGGTTATTATTATATCTTTATGTTTATGATAAATGTTTACATCCCATGCTATAATTGTATTATTAGGAAACACTAATACATGTGTGTTTTGTAAACATAAAAGAGTCCCTAGTAAGCCTCTTGTTAAACTAGCTTGTTGATTAATGGATGATCATGGTTTCCTGATCATGGACATTGGATGTCGTTAATAACAAGATCATATCATTAGGAGAATGATGTGATGGACAAACACCCATAGTAAGCATAGCATAAGATCAAGTCATTAAGTTCATTTTCTATAAGCTTTAAAATACATAGTAACCTAATCCTTCGACCATGAGGTTATGTTAATCACCATCACCGGATGGATACTTTGATGACACCAAACACCGCTTCATAACTGGGTGGTCATAAAGGTGTCATTGGGTATTCTGAAAGTATGTGTTGAAGTGCATGAACCAAGATTGGGATTTGTCCATCCATATGACGGATAGATATGCTCTGGGCCCTCTCGGTGGAATGTCATCTAGTTAGCTTGCAAGCATGTGACTAGGTCACAAGGGATGACATATCACGGAACAAGTAAAGAGTACTTATCAGTGACGAGGTAGAACTAGGTATAGAGATACCGACGATCAAACCTTGGATAAGTAAAGTATCGCGTGACAAAGGGAATTGGTTTCGTATGTTAATGGTTCTGTCGATCACGAAGTCATCATTGAGTATGTGGGAGCCATTATGGATCTCCAGGTCCCGCTGATGGTTATTGATAGGAGATGTGTCTCTTTCATGTCTACATATTCGTAGGGTGACACACTTAAGGTTCGAACTTGTTTTAAGTAGATATGGAATGTGCGTTGGAGACCGAATGTTGTTCGGAGTCTCGGAATGGATCCAGGACATCACGAGGAGATCCGGAATGGTCCGGAGAATAAGATTCATATATGGGGGATCATTTTCTAAGTTAGGAAATGTTTCGGAGTGTTTGTATGGAGATTCTAGAAGGTTTCGGAATGTTCTGGAAGGTTCTAGAGGATTTCTTGGAGTTTGCTTGAAAACCAAGAAAGGATCAAAGGAGTCCTGGTGGGGCAAGACACGGATTTGTGGGGGAGGAGGACTCCTCCCCCTTCCCACCGCCGGCCATAGGAGGGGAGTCCTACAAGGACTCCCCCTCCCCAGGCGCGCCCTCCCCCCCTTAAATAGAAGGGCAGGGGCACCCCCTCCTAGCCCGCTCCCATAACTCCAATCTCTGCCGCCTCTCTCCTCCACCTTTCTTCTGCACAGGCATATGCGAAGCCCTGCAGAATTCTCTACTCCACCACCACCACCACGCCGTCGTGCTGCTGGGATTCCGTGGAGAAGATCTACTACCTCCGCTGCTCGCTGGAACAGGGAGAGGAAGGTCTGCTTCGACTCCGCACGTGTGACCGACTGCGGAAGCGCTGCCAAAACGCGGCGCCGGAAGGATTGTCAACTTGACCGACTGCGGGAGCGCTGCCGGAACGCGACGCCGGAAGGATCATCCACACGATCTTGAGATCGGCAAGTGATCGACTACATCAACCACAAGATCTAATCTCGTTAACGCTTTCGGATCTACGAGGGTTAGTTCCTATCTATCTCATTGCTCATGTCTAATAGATTAGATCTTGGCTTTTATCTAGATTAGATCTGGGTTTTGTTCGTTCTTGCGGTAGAATTTTTTGTTTTCCATGCTACGAACCCATCACAAAGTTTCCTGATCATGGACATTCGATGTTGTTAATAACAAGGTGACCAAATTTGTGAAATGATGTGATGAACATTCATCCAAAGTATTACATTATGATCAAAGTCATTATGTTTATATTGCTATAACATCATATGAAGTAATCTTAGTCCTTAGACCATGAGATCATGTTAATTGCTAACATCGAAAGAGTGACTTGATAACATCAAACGTCACACCATAAAAGGGTGACTATAAAGGTGGGTTCAGATACTCCGAAGGTGTTATGTTGAGGCTCATGGATCAAGAGTGGAATTTGTCAATCCCGATGACAGATAGATATACTCTAGGCCCTCTCGGTGATATCACATTAAGATAGCTTGCAAGCAAGTGATGTGATCACTAGAATGTTATATCACGGGAACAAGAAAAGAGTGCATGTCAGTAACGAGATCAAACTAGGTATTGAGATATTGATGATCGAATCTCGGACATGTAATATATCGCGAGACAAAGGGATTTAGTTGCTATCGTTAAAGGTTCTCACGATCACAGAAGTCATCGTTGAATATGTGGGAGTTAGTATGGATCTCCTGGTCCTGCTTCTGATTATTGATCTAAGAGGGGTCTCGATCATGTCTGCATTATTCACGAACCGTAGGGTGACAGACTTAAGGGTTGCCAACACCATTTGGAGCAAGTATGTTCTAGACGAAAGAATTACAAAGCGCTGGAATTATTTCAATCACTGAAATTGTTTGGGGTGAAATTGCTGAAATTGGTTCTGCATGTGATATTGAAATATTGCAGGGGGTTTTATGTGAATGTTTGTTAATTAAAGTAATTAACAAAATTCTGAATAAAATAAATAAAGGAGTTTTATTAAATGAGAGTTGTATTAAATTTGGTGGAAATTTAATAAATATGAGTGGGATTTTTGAGTGGAGAAAATGGAGGGGCAATTTATGTGAGTGGAGCTCCCTCCACATGAATGAGGAAGAGATGGGGGAACCCTCCATGGTGCGCCAACCATGGGGAGGGGCTGCCCCACTCTCCTATATTAATCCCCCCTCTCACTCCTTCTCACTCACACCTCCTCGTGAAGGATCTCTTCCCTTCTCTACAATTATTCCCCATGGTCTCGGATTAGCGAGATACATGTTCCCGGTGGCATTTCGTCTAGAAGGAGTTGTTGCTTCTGCTGATTCGCTGGAGCGAGAAGGTGGAGGTTGTTCGGTGGCTTGAACATGTGTGCGAGGACAGATGCGCTGCTGATTTGCGGCGCTAGGACTTCCAGAGATCTTGAGATCGGCAAGCGTTCGACTTCATCATCCACGAGTTCCAACTTGTTAACAAAGCTTTGTTGTCTTTGAGGGTAAGTTCTCCATGGATTTATATCCACTCGTTGGTTGTATCTAGTAGATAGATCTTGGCGTATAGTTTCCATCATAGGAATTTTTTGTTTTCTATGCTGCGAACCCAACAGTGGTATCAAAGCCTAATCTATGCGTAGATGGTTTGCACGGGTAGTACACATATGAGTATATGGGCGATGATGATCATGTTATTACATCTTATATGTATTTTGGATATTGGTGGCATAGTGGGATGAAGCGACCCGGACTAACTTTACATGTCCTTGCACATGAGACCTGTTCCACGCTTGACATGCAACTAGTTTTGCATAAGTGGCTAGCGGGTGTCTGTCTCTCCTACTATAGTCAATATCTGATTTACAACGAGTTGCTAATAATTTGGTTATCATCGTTGTGGTTCCATGTTCGTACATAAGACCGGTTCTATCTTCGAAAGCCCTAAGCCACGTAAAACTTGCAATTGATAAATTAGAAGCGTCTAGTTTAGATCGTTGCTGGGCTAGTGTCATGATATGGTAATGTTGTAAGTTGATGTATAGTTGATACTGTTACAACACACCTAACGTGTAAGTTCCGTAGATGTTGGCCTTACACACAAAGGAATGATAAAGATCATACCATGATGCACATGATAGTGATCAAGTACAAAAACCATGTCATTTCACTCTACACATATGATGTTTGCATCTTATATTGCTTGTTTGGCGTTTTTTAGTAGCAGTATAAGATGATCCCTCATTTAAATATCAAGATAAAAATGTGTTCTTCCTTAAGTATGCACCGTTCTATGGATCGTGTTTCGAGACATCACGTGATGATCGGGTGTACTCGACTCTACGCTTTCATACAACGGGTGTAAGACAGTTTTACACACGTGAGTACTAAGGTTCTTACTTGGAGAGCCAAGCATGTACAGACATGGCCTTGGAACACGGACCAAAAGGTTAAGCATGAGTCATATAGTTGGTATGATGCCCATATAGATGCTCGCCTTTGAAGCTACACCGACTCACGTGATGATCGGACTTGGTGTAGTGGATTTGGTTCATGTAATCACAAAAAAGACACGAGGGATGTCGTTTTTGAGTGGGAGTTCATTCATAATTTGGTTTAGTTGAACTCAATCTATCGTAAACTTAGTCTAAATAAACTTTACAAATTCTATTGTAGATGGCACCACCTGCTTTTAATTTCAATGTGTTCATGGAGAAAGAGAAACTTGTGCCAAATGGTAGCAACTTTACCAACTGGGCCATGAATTTGAGGATTCTCCTCTCTGCTGAACAAAATCAATATGTGCTAGAAGCGCCACTAGGCCCCCCACCAGCTCCTGATGCCCCTGAAGAGGAAAATAATGTCTATTTGACTCGTCAGGAGGACCACAACTTAGTTCATTGCGGCATACTGTATGGGCTAGAGCCAGAACTTCGAAAGCGTTTCGAAAATGGCAATTCCTTTGATACCATGGGAGAACTGAAAATAATTTTTGATACCCATACTACCGTAGAGAGTTATAATGCTTCTAAAAAGTTCTTTAGTTTCATGATGGAAGAGGACAGCTCCGTTAGTGAGCATGTACTCAAAATGTCTGGGTACGCCGATAAGCTTGTGTCCTTGGGAATAACGATTCCCATTGACTTAGGAATACATCGTGTTCTCCAATCTCTGCCACCTAGCTACAAGAGCTTTGTGATGAACTATAATAGGTAGGGCATGAAGAAGTCTCTTCTCGAGCTTTTGTCAATGCTTAAAATAGCAGAAGTGGAGATCAGGAAAGAACATCAAGTGTTGATGATCAATAAGACCACCGGTTTCAAGAAAGACAAGAAGGACAAACAGAAGGGAAAGAAGGGCAGAAAATCTGTTGCCGCACCTGAAAAGAAATCCCGAGCTGGCCCTAAGTCTGATATCGAGTGCTACTATTGCAAGGGGACTGGCCATTAGAAGCGCAACTGCCCCAAGTATTCAACAGACAAGAAGGACGGCAAGGAAAACAAAGGTATATGTGATATACATGTTATTTATGCGTACTTGACTAGTACTCGCAGTAGCACCTGGGTATTTGATACGGGATCGGTTGCTAATATATGTAACTCAATTCAGGGGCCGCGGAACAAGCGACAACTAGCAAGAGATGAGGTCACAATGCGTGTCAGCAATGGATCAAGAGTTGATGTGATCGCCGTTGGAACTCTGCCTCTCCATATGCCGTCAGGATTAGTGATAAATCTAAATAATTGTTATTTGGTGTCTGCACTGAGCATGAACATTGTATCTGGATCGTGTTTGATGCGAAGTGGTTATTCCTTTAAATCAGAAAACAATGGTTGTTTGATTTATATGAATGATATCTTTTATGGTCATGCACCTATGATGAATGGATTATTTCTGTTGGATCTCGATAGTAGTATTACGCATATTCATAATGTTGAGGCTAAAAGGATTAAACTTGATAATGATATATCTGCATATATGTGGCACTGTTGTCTAGGTCATGTTGGCGTTAAATGCATGAAGAAATTCCATTCTAATGGACTTTTGGAATCACTTGATTTTGAATCATTTGATACATGTGAGCCATGCCTTATAGGCAAGATGACTAGAACACTGTTTTTCGGTTCAATGGAACGGGCGACAGATTTATTGGAAATCATACATACTGATGTATGTGGACCAATGAGTGTGTCGGCACGAGGTGTATATCGTTATTTTGTTACTTTCACGAATGATTTGAGTACATACGGGTATATCTATTTGATGAAACATAAGTCTGAAACCTTTGAAAAGTTCAAAGAATTTTAGAATGACGTGGAAAATCATCGTAACAAAAAGATCAAATTTCTGCAGTCCGACCATGGAGGAGAGTATCTTAGTTACGAGTTTAGCACACATATGAAAGACTGTGGAATAGTTTTACAACTCACGCCTGCCGGAACACCACAACGTAATGGTGTGTCGGAACATCGTAATCATACTTTATTGGATATGGTTCGATCTATGATGTCTCTGACTGACTTGCCACTATCATTTTGGGGTTATGCACTGGAAACCGCTGCATTCACTTTAAATCGGGCACCATCTAAATCCGTTGAAATGACACTGTTTGAATTATGGTTTGGAAACAAACCTAAGTTGTCATTTCTTAATGTTTGGGGATGCGATGTTTATGTGAAGAAACTTCAGCCGGATAAACTCGAACCCAAAGCGGAAAAATGCATCTTTATAGGATACCCTAAAGAAACGATTGGGTATACCTTCTATCACAGATCCGAGGGCAAGGTTATCAAAATTCTGAATAAAATAAGTATGTTCTAGACGAAAGAATTACAAAGCGCTGGAATTATTTCAATCACCGAAATTGTTTGGGGTGAAATTGCTGAAATTGGTTCTGCATGTGATATTGAAATATTGTAGGGAGTTTTATGTGAATGTTTGTTAATTAAAGTAATTAACAAAATTCTGAATAAAATAAATAAAAGAGTTTTATTAAATGAGAGTTGTATTAAATTTTGTGGAAATTTAATACATATGAGTGGGATATTTGAGTGGAGAAAATGGAGGGGCAATTTATGTGAGTGGAGCTCCCTCCACATGAATGAGGAATAGGTGGGGGCAGCCCCCATGGTGCGCCAACCATGGGGAGGGGCTGCCCCCTCTCCTATATAAAGCCCCCCTCTCACTCCTTCTCACTCAAACCTCCTTGTGAAGGATCTCTTCCCCCCTTTACAATTATTCCCCATGGTCTCGGATTAGCGAGATACATGTTCCCAGTGGCATTTCATCTGGAAGGAGTTGCTGCTTCCACTGATTCGCTGGAGCAAGGAGGTGGAGGTTGTTCGGTGGCCTGAACGTGTGCGCGAGGACGGATGCGCTGCTGATTTGCGGCGCTAAGACTTCCAGACGATCTTGAGATCGGCAAGCATTCAACTACATCATCCACGAGTTCCAACTCGTTAATAAAGCTTTGTTGTCTTCGTGGGTAAGTTCTCCATGGATGTATATCCACCTGTTGCTTGTATCTAATAGATAGATCTTGGCGTATAATTCCCATCGTAGGAATTTTTTTGTTTTCTCTGCTGCGAACCCAACAACTTATCCGTGAATCTTTGGCAAGCATTGCACTTCTGGAAGATGTCCTTGGTGTTACACATCACGGTTAGCCAGTAGAAGCCAGCTCGTAGAGCTTTAGTGACAAGGGCGTGACTGCTAGCGTGGTGCCCGTAGGTGACCTCGTGTATCTCGAGGAGGATTCCCCTTCCATCTCCGTTGGTGACGCATCGCTGGAGGACGCCCGTGATGCTGCGCTTGTACAGTTCACCGTTGATGATGGTGAAAGCCCAAGAGCGCCGCACTATGTGTCGCGCATCGGTTGGGTCATTTGGCAGCCTTTTTGTGAGCAACTATGTGATGTATGGTTGTGTCCAGGATGGCTCGATGAGCATGACCTCCATGGGACCGTCGGGTGCGGATCCCTATTCTGTATTGCTAGGACCTTCGACTTCTTCGGGTGGCGCAACCCCCGAGTCCATTGATGTGATGGATGGTCCTGCAGGAGTCTTCTGCGTGATGGAGCACTCGCAGATCTGCTCGAGGAATACGCCTGGTGGCACCAGGGCGCAGGTGGAGCCTATGTTGGCGAGCGTGTCAGCCTCCTCGTTGCTTTCGTGACCTACATGTCTGATACCTTCAATCCGGATTACGATGTAGTATAGCGCATTTTCCCTAGTAGACCTAGGCTATCGAATCCTCAGGAAGTAGAAAGTGTAGTGAAGTTACTTTAACGGATATTCAAGAGTTTTAGAATTCTTTTTGTGTTTTACCGGACCAAGAGTTTGTTGTTTTTTGTTGTTGTCTATGATGGAGAGAAAGGGCCTAGGGCTTTCGGTTTCACCCGTAGCTGTGCAAAACATGTGATGGGAATAAAAGAAAATAATAAAGTATGCATGTAATTGTTAGATCAAGATAATTATATGTGGGAAGTGCATCCATAATTGCTATTGCCTCCGCAATCGCTTATAGCAATAGCCTACTAGTCTCATCCATAGAAGAAAGAGAACTAATGATATGCACAGTGATGTCACTGTTAATCCCAAGTAAATCCCTCACATACAGCCGTACTACCCCTTCTGTCACTGGGGTTCCCAACCTACAGATTAGTCATTACTCATACTCCCTATACCTATCTTAATCCTCGCGGTCTTGGGTACCTGACAATTCCTTGGATTGAGGCAAGAGAGGATACAATAATCATCATGTCATACAAACTAATACATGATCCCATCTATGATAAATAACATGCACAAAAGCTACATGGCTAGGCCGAAGCCCTTAGCCCAAAGAGAATGACTCATGCATAGAGATGAAATCAACAATCATAAACATTGCAATGGAAATCATGAGATTGATAGCAAATAGGCTTACAATGTCACCAATCGAAGATGATATCTACTATTACAAGTGGTGGAATATGGTTGTGGTGGTGGAGAAGAGTTTGGAGATTAGATCTAATTCTATTCCTCTGACGGCTCTTCGGTGTTGTGGATGCAGGTTTCTGGGGTTCTGCCGGGGGTCTCCGGGGGCTGTTTCTTCTCACCTGAAGCCTCTTTATATAGGCCCCCCTTCACGAAAGTTGTTCTGTTTGACCTAGCGGTGTTGATGGCAACTATACAGCCAGAATTTTATTCCCTTTGTATAGTTGGTCCTTAAAGCTTCTATCTCCACTTCACGACCCCTGGTTTCTTTGGGTTGTTGGAAATCCCGTATCTTTGACTTTAATGTTGTGATTCCCATCATTAAACGACATTATCTGCGCAGGTAAAAATAGAAAGAAAGGATTGCATACCCCTTTGATCATTAGGAATTAGTGGCAGGGTTTTGAGAGATATTTAATCAAAAATATGAATAATATCCAGTTTAAATGTGCACGTATATGGCTATATTTCACAGCCATCAACCTCCCCAAGCTTAAACTTGATCGTCCTCGAGCAAGAAAACCAAAATCAAAAAGGAACTCAGCATTTAAACTGAAATAACGAGATGATGATATTACTCATGATTGGTATTCTCATGTTTCCTCCACTTTATTAATCTGAAAAACTTCAGCATAGATAGAGTAATGGCAAGCATATCATACAGGTTTTTATGCATCCTTATAGCATAGCAAAATTATTGTTAACATGGATGATTGAAATGAGTAAACCTTATTCCATGTCATGTAATCAACTCATAGGCTTGCCTTTGAACAATAAAGTATAATCATGTAAAATTGAGAGTGTGAGAGTTTGTCATAAAAAACATATACACTAGAGTATCTCAATTCTCCCACATCAATAAGTCAAGACTTTTCAAGCACTACTTTTCTGTTCATTGTCCTTGAAGAATTTTAGTTCTTAAGTAATTGAGAGCATGCCAATTTTTTAATTAGTTTATCAGGCTGTGATGGACACTCGTGGCATCACTAAGGTTTTTGTTCCTTTTGCACAATGATTACTCATATCAGCCAGAGGAGTGATTCCATCATGAACACAGCTACCCGAGAATGCCAAGAATCTTACCCATTATAGCTTTGCCGCTACATTAGTTTAATCAACTCATAGCCGAAATCTAGGAGTTTCCTCCATGAAGATTATTTGTAGGCTAGCGGAGTTGTTGGTATCCCATGAAGTTTGACACGCATAAAGCTATATCATTCTTATGATTCACAAGTCAAACTTTGGCATGCTCACAAAAACCGCTAAACATTAATTCAATCGAACAAATCCTTTTAAAGAGAGCTATCAAGTCAATCATTATTTTTTGTGGTATTGAGTGTCTCTATAAATAAGCCTTCAAGACTAAACACTACAACACCCAAGCCTTCAATTGTGAGACTTTTTCTTATTACAATTGTTTAGAAAAATTTTAGGCAAGACTTGGTTAACTACAAGAGCTAGAACAAAACGTACCCAACTAAATACCCATGCAAACAAAATTTTACTACAATATAAAGACTCACTCCACCAATATAATATCTTAACATTTACTACTAACTAGCATGGGTTTCTCAAACTTCATAAGTGGGAGTCTTAAGGCATACCTCTCATGATTGGTTCCACTTCTCTCTTTTGTTTTGATTTTCTTCTTGGAAACTCGAAGTCGATCACTCTCCTGCAAATATGTGAAAGCCACAAGGAGAATAGAAAGGAAGGAAGAGGGAAAATAAAGATAAATGGAAAATTCTTTTTGTAATTTTTAAGAGAGGGAATTAGAGAATAGAAAATTGGCGGCAAAGCTCGGCTAGAAAGTCTCGAAAACAAATAGAAATAACTAAAGATAAAGTGTTGGGGAAACCGACACGAGTGCTTATAAACTCGAATTAAAAACATAACATCGAAATAAATAAAAACAAATGAACGCCAAATAATGATAATGAGGAAACTTCCCCAAGCTTAGGCTTTTGCAATCCCTTCAAATCATTGTGGTGGCGGGAATATTCGTAACTCCAGTTTGCAAATTGAGTCGATAAATTACTAGTTGTTTCTCAGAGGTTCAAGGAGAGGTTATGCATCCTCTCCACGGTTCCTCCAAGTTCTTGGATGTCTTGGTATGTAGCAAACCGGGTTGGTGGCTTCTCCTCTTGATAAGGAACTTCTTGCTCCTCTTCTTGGTCCTCATCCTCATCTGGAATCTCCTCCTTGGGTTGGTGTTGCTCAACCTGCAAGTCATATAGCAAACGTTCTTCCTCGATAGAGAAAAGACCATTAGGAAAAGGAGCAGGGTAGAGACGCCCAACTCCAGCAATATGTAAGTAATAAGCACCACCTCTCCTAGTGAGCATTCCACAAGATTTTAAAATAGAGAAACCAACACGTCGCCCACCTAGCACTGGTTGCAACTCACCTTGGTCGATGCCTAGGGTAATGGCAAGCATGGTGATGACGCCTCCACCTGTGATTGGTCCTTGGCTTTGGGAGGAATGGTACTCCAGGTAGCTGATACATTGCAAATGTATCTATAATTTTTGATGTTCCATGCTTGGTTTTTATCTACTTTCTTATGTTTTCCCCACAGTTTGGAGTATTTCTATACAGTTTCATGGACTAACCTATTAACAAGATGCCACAGTGCCAGTTGCCTGTTTTCTGCTGTTTTTGGTTCCAGGAAAGTCAGAAAAACAATATTCTCGGAATTGGATGGGACAAAAGCCGAAGTTGATATTTTACCAGAAGACTCACAAAGCCAGAAGACGAGACGGAGAGGGGCCATAAGGCGGCCACACCATGTGGTGGTGCGGGATAGCCCTGGTCGCGCCACCAGGTGGTTTGGGCCCCTGGCCGCCCACCAACCTTGCCACTTCGCCTATAAGATGCCTCCTGATGCAAAAACCCTAAATCCTCAATCACAAATCCACGAAAAGTTCCGCAGCACCGCCGCCACCAAAGGGGACATTCAGGGGATAGAAAGTCTCTGTTCCGGCACCCTGCCGGGACGGGGAAGTGCCCCTAGAGCCATCTCCATCGATTTCCACCACCATCTCCATCGCCGTTGCTGATTCCCATGATGATGAGGGAGTAGTTCTTTCTCGAGGCTAAGGTTCTATCGGTAGCTATGTGTTCATCTCTCTCTATGCATGATCATATTGTGATCATGAGCTTGTAATCTATAGATCTACCTTGCTACTCAAGTGCTTTAATAGATCTCTGCTCTCCCCATGTGTGTGAAGTTGACAGTGTGCACACCATGGTGGAACTTAGGCTAGAGATTACAAATACTTGTTATGAGTTATATTTGGAGTTAGATGTCTTTATGAAATTGTGGTGTTTGTTGGAACCATCTAGTGCTCAAGGTGACAGTGTGGGGTTATCTAGATGCGGAAAGCGAACTTTAAGGTGTGCTGTTATAGCCCTACCAATGATTAGAGTGTTCAACCGGAGAGTAGTTAAGAGTAGTATCATAAAGAGAATACATTTATATGAGAGTGTTCACTAGTGAAAGTATGATCCCTAGGCCTTGTTTCTAAGCATTGAAACACCGTTTGCAACTAGATTTCTTACATGTTTCTTTGCTTCCATCTTTATTTCAGTTTGCCTTTAGTATCTTCCACGCCATCAAAGTATTTTCTGGCACTGTTGTCTTATATCCATACCACTTGTATTTTACTATCTCTTTGCCGAACTAGTGCACCTATACACCTGACAAGTGTATTGGGTGTGTTGGGGGCACAAGAGACTTCTTGTATCTTAATTGCAGGGTTGCTTGAGAGGGGATACCTTTGACCACTTCCTCCCTGAGTTTGATAAACCTTGGGTAATCCACTTAAGGTAAAAATTGCTGCTATTCTACAAACCTCTGCACTTGGAGGCCCAACAACTGTCTACAAGAATAGAAGTGCGTAGACATCAAGCTATTTTCTGGTGCTGTTACCGAGGAGGTAAGGTAAAAGGTACTCACATCCTCTGGTGTGAGTTCTCGAAGTTATTTCCTTTAGATTCTGCAATTTTGTCTTTTTGTTTCTTTTTTTCACTAGTTAGGCTTAATGGAAAACAACAACAAAATTAGAGAGCTTTTTAGTATTTTCCCTACGGTAGAACTTGAATTCTTTTAAAAGAAAATTAAAAAACCCTTGGAACCTTGTTTGCATGCTAATAACAATGTTATTAGTATGAATCTTTTGAACACCTTTGTTACTAATGCTATGGAAACATCTAAGCTTGGGGAAGCTAGTTTTTATGAGAATCTTTTTAGTTCCCCAGTTTTAAAGAAGAAAATTTGCTCTGATGATACTTTATCTCCCATATGTGGTAATTTTAATGATACTTGTGATATTTTAAATCCACATTCTGAAAGCATCCCTTTTAAAATACCTATAAAAATTGTTGAGCGTGTTATGAATAACTCTTATTTTGGAGATGGAACTGCCCATCCTGGTGATCATTTACTCTTTATACATGAATTATGTGGGTTGTTCAAGTGTGCAGGTATTTCAATGAACCAAGTTAAGACAAAGTTATTCTCTTTATCACTTAAGGGCAAAGCAAGGGAGTGGTATGAGCTACTAGATGATCCTCATCATTTGGAGTGGAAGGAACTTGAATCTCTCTTTTACTCTAAATTTTATCCTCCTCATGAAATTCATAAAGATAGGAATTATATTTATAATTTTCATCCTCATGATGGATAAATATTTCCCAAGCATGGGGTGATTGAAGTTACTAATGCTCTAATGTCCCATTCATGAGCTCCCCCGGAATATTGTTATTAATAATTTCTATATAAGGCTTTCAGGACATTACAAGGACTATCTAGATACTTGTTTAGAGGGATCCTTCACGAGTAAGAAGGTCAAAGCTGAGTGGGATCTTCTTGAAACAATTCAAAGCAATACCTAAGATTGGGATAACAACAAAGGTAAAGAACCAGGTATAAACTATGAGTATGATTGCATTAAGTCTTTCGCTGAAACTACTGATTTTCAAGAGCTTAGTGCTAAATATGGTCTTGATCCTCAAATTCTTATTGATTGTTTTAAAACCTTTGCTGGGACTAATATGATAGAAGATGAGATTTTACCAAAATATGATAGGACTAATATATGTTTTGTTCTTATTAATGAAAAGAAGGAATCCTCCAAAGTTTCTTCTATTGCCTCTAACAATAAACCAGGGTATATGGAGAACCTTCCTTTCAAGCCTATCCCCCCTAAAGAGAAGAAGAAAAAGAAGAAAAGGAGGAGTAAAAGGAGAGAGGAAATGGTATTTGCCCCTAAGCATGTTGCTCCTATTATAGTTTTTGATGAGTCCGAACTCGATGATGTTCCTATGCGTATTACCTATAGTAGTGATCATGATTGGGAAAAGCACACTACTTTTGATATCAAAAATCTCTTTGGTGCCAATTCTGAAAATGATGATATTAATAATTGTTGTACTATTAGTGTTATCCATGATCCTTCCAATGATGATATGGTTACAAATGAACACACTTTGGAAGATAATTATTCTATTGCTTATGATGATACTATGCATCCAATATATGATGATTACAATGATGAATATGATATTTTCAGTCCACCTACTATTGAGGAGAAAATTAATTATGATTACAATATGCCTCCTATATTTGATGATTATGGTGATGAGAATAATAATGATAGCTATTTTGTTAAATTTGCTGCCACTATAATTAATAGGAATGACTATGTTTATGTGGGGAGTATTAATTCTCTTATGCATGTGGATCATGATAAAAATGTTTTTTGTGATAGTTATATTGTTAATTTTATTCATGATGCTACTGAAAGTTATTATGAGAGAGGGAAACATGGTTTTATGCATGTCAATAATATTAAGTTTCCCCTCTTTATGTTGAAAGTCTTGAAGTTGCACTTGTTTTGCTTTCCTATGCTTGCTGATTTGTGCTTTCATGACTTGTTTCTTTACAAGATTCCTATGCATAGGAAGTGGGTTAGACTTAAATGTGTTTTAAATTTACTTCTTGATGCTCTCTTTTACTTCAATTCATATTTTCTATGTGAGCATCTTCTCAAACTATCATGCCTAACTTAAAGGCGTTAAAGAAAAGTACTTATTGGGAGATAACCCAAAAGTTTTAGATGAGTCTTGGAATTTATTACCTCTGAAATAACCGCTCTTTATCCTTTTTATTTGCTTTTTATGCCAAGAGTAACCTCTAATGAGAGAGAAGTAATGATTGGGAAAGTTGCTGTCCCGAAACAGATTTCTGTGCTTGACCGTAAAAATTCATGTAAAATCTCTGTACGTCCTTTTAAGGCGTGAATTTTTGTGCTTCTGCCCCAGGTTCTTATCTAACATTCATTAGTTAAACACTTTTTGATTTGATCAACAGAAGGTCTTCGAAAAAATTCGTCTTTACCTGCTAGTCTGTCTTGACTCATTTCTGCCATTATATGCATTTGCTTCTTGTTGGTTCCTTTTTGAGTTATTTTGGGGAATTGAGATTTTTGAGGAAAGTGCTATAGTAGCTAGTTTTTTAATAGAAGTTTTATTGGTGTTAGAACTTAACCTAAAGACTTATTATCTTGAGTGCACTAATGTTGCTAATAAAGATTGTGTGAAGTTTTGTATCAAGGAAAAATTTTAGGTGTATGGAAGGAATGAGTAATGGGATGAAGAATGGACTAAAGCTCAAGCTAGGGGATGCCACGCGTGCCACCCCAAGAAATATCCAAGAAGTACAAGCGTCAAAGCTTGGGGATGCCCAAGGCATCCCCATCTTCATCAATAAAAATCCCAGGTTTCTTCCAAACGCTTCATTTCTATTGTTTCATGCACAGTTGTGTTGTTCTTGGAGCGTCTTCTTTTTCGTTTTCATTTTGGTTTTCGTTTGCTTGGTTTGCTTAGTTTGCTGAATAAGTTGGTTGGACCCCCTCTTGCATGCATTGGTTTTCAAATAGTTTGGTTTGGATTGGAAAAGAGTAGGAAAAGTTTATGCTTAAGTGGTAAAGGAGCTTGTTTTTAACTGTGGCCTATGCTTTGTCATGCTATGCTTGATATTGTTTTGGCTTTATGCTTAGTATTCTTTGTTGTAGCATGACTTGTTACAAACAATTGAGATTACTTAATGTGCCTTGGAAGGATCATGTGTTGTTTTAGCATATTAAAGCATAGTATTGTGGTATTCTGCTTTGATGCTTTATTTGGGTTGACTCGGCGCATGCTCACACCATGTTATGACTATCCCAAGTCACCATAGCCTTTATGATCCTTTAGTTTTCAACTTGTAGTATCACTTTATGCTTCGATCAATGATGTTTTGTCGATCTGCATGATTATGGCCATTATTGCTCTCTTAGTTTGTCGCTCCCAGTCTTTTGCTAGCCTCCACAACCAAGTATGAGTTCCACTCATGCATCCAACTCCTAAAACCAAGTTATTCCAAAGATTCCACCATACCTACCTACTAGCTTATTCTATTACAAGTATATTCATGCTTCTATCTACCTTCCGAATTAAACTTGTTATGAGAAAATTAGTGATTAAAGCTCTCACGAACTTGATGGCACACTTTACTTTTCTTGCCCTTAATAAACTTGAACCATTGTGTCGTCTATGTTGTATATGCTTGCACTTATATGTTGGGGATTAGCAGAACCATGCTGTCATGGGGAACACTTTCAACATTGCACTTGTACTTTGTACCTAGTTGATATCATGCTCTTTTGTCTATGGATGTCGTCGGTGTGAAATGAAAGGGGAGCTTGTAAGTCCATGGAGTTATGTATATGTGTTAGAGAAACGCCTGCACCGCTGGTCTAATCCATGCCGTCATGGTGGAAACCTGCAACGTAACCATAATGAGCTGTCTATGAAGCATTCTTCTTATAAAAAAAGAGAGTCAGATATTGAGAAAAAAGATAAAAAGAAAAGAAAAAAAGAGATATGAGAAAAGAGGAAAGAGAGAAAAAAAGCACCATTTTCCCATGGTAAATAAGAAGATTGCTGAGATGCTCGTTGTCTACTTGCCTTATCATTTTGATATGGGGATTCTTCCGTATCATCGGGCAAGGGGTACCCGTTGGCGGTTCTCTATGATACACATGTACTTACGATGACAAGAACTTACCGGTGACTAAACTTGAGTAGCATGAGGAGCAACCCTCGTATTCAAGGGACATGAGATTTCCAACTTATACTTCGTCAAGCATATACTCCATAGTTTGTTCACTTTAACCTTAATCACTTCAAGATGCTTATGATAGGGGAAATGAGATCTGAAAGCTAATAAGTACCATAATTTTTGGAAGCTCTTTATGAAACTTGAATCTCTGCTTCGTTCTATGAAGGCCTTTCTTCTACTTTTATGTTGAGTCTCCACCTTCTACCTTTATGCACCTACTTTGAGAGCATAGTGGCCATTCTTAGTTCTATGTGCATTGTCCCAAGACTTGTTGATTGATACATAACTTTGATATTGCTTGTTCTTAAACTATTTGTATCTAGTCACTCTTATGAACTTTGAAGGTGTCCTATGCATTTATGTTTGCTACTCAATGAGGGACAAGCTGAATGCCACTATGCTATGTTTTATTTATGTGAAACAAAGAAACGTCTTGCAAAGCATTGTTATTCATGAATCTTTTGTGTGTGCCTTTTCATGTTGCAACATAGTTTCTATGAATTATTGTTAGAACTTTAATTTTCATGTTATGATTGAAGTACTATGATCCCAGTTATCAATGTTTTACAAATACTTTGATCAAGTTTATGATGGTGCATGTCACCTCAAAAATTATTCTTTCTTTTTTATCACTTACCTACTCAAGGACGAGCAGGAGTTAAGCTTGGGGATGTTGATACGTTGCAACATATCTATAATTTTTGATGTTCCATGCTTGGTTTTTATCTACTTTCTTATGTTTTGCCCACACTTTGGAGTATTTCTATACACTTTCTTGGACTAACCTATTAACAAGATGCCACAGTGCCAGTTGCCTGTTTTCTGCTGTTTTTGGTTCTAGGAAAGTCAGAAAATCAATATTCTCGGAATTGGACGGGACAAAATCCGAAGTTGATATTTTACAGGAAGACTCGCGGAGCCAGAAGACGAGACGGAGAGGGCCACAGGGCGGCCACACCATGTGGTGGTGCGGGATAGCTCTGGTCACGCCACCAGGTGGTGTGGGCCCCTGGCCGCCCACCGACCTTGCCTCTTCGCCTATAAGATGCCTCCCGATGCAAAAACCCTAAATCGTCAATCAGAAATCCACGAAAAGTTCTGCAGCGCCGCCGCCACCAAAGGGGAGATTCGGGGGACAGAAAGTCTCTGTTCTGGCACCCTGCCGGGAAGGGGAAGTGCCCCCGGAGTGATCTCCATCGATCTCCACCACCATCTCCATCGCTGTTGCTGATTCCCATGATGATGAGGGAGTAGTTCTTTCTCGAGGCTAAGGGTTCTACCGGTAGCTATGTGTTCATCTCTCTCTATGCATGATCATATTGTGATCTTGAGCTTGTAATCTATAGATCTACCTTGCTACTCAAGTGCTTTAATAGATCTCTGCTCTCCCCATGTGTGTGAAGTTGACAGTGTGCACATCATGGTGGCACTTAGGCTAGAGATTACAAATACTTGTTATGAGTTAAATTTGGAGTTGGATGTCTTTATGAAATTGTGGTGTTTGGTGGAACCATCTAGTGCTCAAGGTGACAGTGTGTGGTTATCTAGATGCGGAAAGCGAACTTTGAGGTGTGTTGTTATAGCCCTACCAATGATTAGAGTGTTCAACCGGAGAGTAGTTAAGAGTAGTATCATAAAGAGAATATATTTATATGAGAGTGTTCACTAGTGAAAGTATGATCCCTAGGCCTTGTTTCTAAGCATTGAAACACCGTTTGCAACTAGATCTGTTACATGTTTGCTTGCTTCCATCTTTATTTCAGTTTTCCTTTAGTCTCTTCCATGCGATCAAGCTATTTTCTGGCACTGTTGTCTTATATCCATACCACTTGTATTTTACTATCTCTTCGCCGAACTAGTGCACCTATACACCTGACAAGTGTATTGGGTGTGTTGGGAACACAAGAGACTTCTTGTATCTTGATTGCAAGGTTGCTTGAGAGGGGATACCTTTGACCACTTCCTCCCTGAGTTCGATAAACCTTGGGTAATCCACTTAAGTGAAAACTTGCTATTGTTCTACAAACCTCTGCACTTGGAGGCCCAACAACTGTCTACAAGAATAGAAGTGCGTAGACATCAGTAGCGCACAAGAATTGCGCCCAAGTTGAGTGACAAGTCGTTGTTGTTGAAAGAATCTTTTGCGAGGACTAAGATGTCCTCCTCATTGAGTCTCGTGAACTCATTTCGTGCCTACAAGGTGTTAGAAATGACATAGAACAAATAGTGAATTGCAGGATGTTGAATATTCTTCCCCTTGCTTACTCTAGAAGTGAAACTCATTCCATTATAATAAAGTTCCGAGGAAGGGTATATGCCAGTAAAGGATGTGCGTAAGGAATTAGCATTATTGTTTGGAAAATTAAAACATGCGCACCATTCATCTAGTGATAAAGCATAATTGTTGTTCATAAGTCGCAAAGAAATCATGTCCTCTCCATGCCATGCTTTAATGGTGCTTTGCAAAGAGCTTAAAAATTCAAGAGTTAATAGCGATAAGTAGGCACATCATTGAATACAAAGTTTTGCAGGCGAACTCTATTGAAAAGTAAATTGAAGTCATTAGAAATACCGAGTTGATTCAATATAATGGGGCAAGCCCACTTGGTTGTCTTCACTTCTCGGTTCTTAATCTTGTTGAAGCGATCATGTTTGAGCTCATCCCTGAACCGTATCCCCATGCGTTCTTGAGTGGCAGCCCGAGAAGAACTAGCGGCGGCACGAGCACGAGTTTGGCTCCTTGTGGTCATCATCTAAAATAATAAGGAAAGACAAAAAATAATACTTTTTGATCCAACAATAATAAGCATAACATATTCCTCATCTTAGCACACTAAAGAATCCCCTCAAAATAATAATCTAGGCAAGAGAATCATGGCAATTAGTTCATATAGGTCTTACCCTGGATTGATAATGATAATAGATTGAGAGTGAATTTGCAAAAATTAATTGGAGGATCGGAGAAGAAACATATCGTAGAGCACTTGTGTGCGAGGAAATCGAACGAAATTAAGTAGAGATGAAGATCTCTTGAGGTTTTGAGAGAGTTTGGAGGTAGAAGAGAGAGAAAAGATTGAAGTTTTGGTGTTGGGGGTACATTCCCGTGGTGATTTTATAGTCAGACGCATCTATACGGCTGAACTATACGGCAGAACAATTTGTTCCCGCCGTATAGTTGGTCTGATGTAAAAAAATTAGGGTTTTCACCTAGCGGCGTAACTATACGGCCATAACTATACGGTCAGGATTTTTATCCCCGCCGTATAGTTGATCGTTAAACCTTCTGTAACTTGGAAAAGAAATTTTAGAAAGGCAACAATAATTATACGGCCAGAACTATACGGCTAGAATTTTTATTTCCACTGTATAGTTGGTCGTTAAACCTTCAGTACCTACGGAAGAAAATTTGTCGATGGCAAAGATATCTATACGGCTGGAATTTTTATTTCCGCCGTATAGTTGGTCATTAAACCTTCTGTAGTCATAATTTTTTTCTATTTCTTCGAGAATTCTTTCTTATCCTGAAACTTAGCGAAACACCCTGTTTTTGACAGAAAAATAACAGTAAAGATTGTCGACTAACATCAGTATGTATAAAGCAGGATTTTTAGTACTACCAAACTTTTTCTCCTCAACTGGATCTTTCTAGCACTCTTTATTAAACATAAAACTTAACCTAAAAATTTAAAACTTTACTCAAACCTTTATTTCACATGGGTTGCCTCCTATGAAGCACTCTTTTATGGTCAATAGCTTGACCTCGATGTTGCTCAATTAGGCCAGATGAGTGGAACACCCACTCCAAAATAGTTGGCCTTCAAAGTGATGGCCTCCTTTTCATCATGCTTGGTTTCTTCTTCCTAGGAAAATGAATAACGAAAGGATCCCGCGAAGGCAATTGAAGCTTAACGTTCCCTTCATGTAGATTAATCAAAGCCTTAATAGTTCTTAAGAATGGATGGCCTAATATAATAGGAGCAGTAACATCTTCAGGCATGTCAACAATAACAAAATCAATAAGAGCAGGACATCCTTTAATGTATACTAAAGTATTTTATTTAATCCCTACAGCTTGTTTGTAGGTAGAATCTGCTAGATGTAGTTTTAACTTATTAAAAAGACTTTTTGGAATTGTTGAAACGCTTGCACCTAGCTCACAAAGTGCAGCTATCTCATTGGTCCCAATTTTAATCTTAATAGTAGGCTCAAAAATATCATCAAGCTTCATAGACAATTTTCAGCAATTTTGTTATATTCTTCCTCAAGATCACGTACCTTTATTGCTACCTAAAAAATGAAGTGTTGATACATAGATTCCTCATTTCCTTCACGTACCGGAATCTTGATATTGATCCATTTTACAAGACCTTCAATGGTGTAATTTGGTGAAGGAGCATTACTATAGTCAAGTTCTTCAGGCTCCTCCCTTTGGATTATCACCATCTTGAGGTCTTCAACAGGATTGGGCTCAGCTTCACCTACAAATTTAGCTAGAATGAGAGTTTGACTCTCGGTTATCTTACCTAGTTGTGCCTCAACAATCCTTGTTCTTTCTTAGAGGGCTACAAATCATTCCTCAAACTTATAGCTTGGTTAGATAATTTACCAAGCATAGCATCATGGTTCTCCGTTATTTTAACAAGGATATTTTTTTTCTCATTTTTTGAATCTATAAAGGACTTAAGTGTTTCTTGGAGACTACCATTACTTGTTCCCATATTATTATTAGAGTTACCTGCATGACTAGAATAATGTTTCTGAAAATTAGGATTATAATTCTTCTTCCAAGCAGGGTTATAATCATTACGAGCTATGAAGTCTATTTCTTCAATATTTGATTCTGGGATAGCTCTTACCTGGTTTTCCTTACCTTTTACGGAAAATACGAGCTCATCTATCTTAGCATTGATTTCTTCATTTTCTTGTGGTGCGATGGAGTTCACCTTCTTCGTGTTTGATCTATCCACATGCCACTAGGCATGGTTGTCTTGCATATTGTCTAGCAGTTGCTTTGCTTCGGTAATATGTTTGCACATAAATGTTCCTCTAGTTGCAGTATCAAGCATAGACTTAGACACATGGTTAAGAGCATTATAAAATAAATGGAGAATTAACCAATCTTCCATCCCATGACTGGGACAGTTTCTCATGCATTCTTTCATCCTCTCCCATGCAAGCGTTTGTGGCTCATGCTCTTCCTATCTAAAACCAGTAATATTAGATCTTAGTTGCATAGTCTTTGCAGGTGGGAAAAATTTAGTCATAAATAAAGAAGTACACTCCACCCATGATGCAATAGTATTTCTAGGAAAAGATAACAACCATTCTTTTGCTCTTCCTCTAAGAGAGAAAGGGAATAAGCGCAATTTGACCACATCGGGGTCAACATCTTTTATGCGCATCATATCACATATTTAAGTGAAAGTATTCAAGTGCATACCTGCATCCTCAATAGTAGAGCCTCCAAATTGATTCTGTTGAACCAAACTTAAATAGTGGGGCTTAATTTCATAATCATCAGCAATAATTGCTGGCTGGGTAATAGGAGTATGCAAATAATCATTGTTGGGAGTTTCAAACTCCCCAAGCTTCTTTTCAGCCATATTTCCTATGTTTTTGGGTTTTCTTAAACAAAGACTTATGATAGTAAAAACAAGAATTTGAAGACTAACTATTTTTTTTCAAATAAAGACTGAAAGCAAACTGACAAAATTAAAAACAAGAATTAAAACTAGCAAGCTTCCTACTAACTTCACCATGGTAAGTATTGCTTCCCCGGCAACAACACCAGAAAAACGGTCGATACCTTCGATCCGGATTACGGATTTAGTACAACTCGTTTTCCCTAGTAGACCTAGGTTATCGAATCCTCGGGAAGAACAAAGCATAGTGAAGTTACTTTAACGGACCTTCGGGAGTTTTAGAATTCTTTTTATGTTTTAGCGGACCAAGAGTTTGCTGTCTTTTGTTGTTGTCGGTGATGGAGAGAGGGCCTAGGGCTTTCAGTTTCACCTGTATCTGTGCAAGACATCTGATGGGAATAAAAGATATTAATAAAGTATGCATGTAATTGTTAGAGCAAGATAATCATATGTGGGCAGTGCATCCATCATTTCTATTGCCTCCACAACCGCTTATAGCAATAGCCTAAGTATCATCCATAGAAGAATGAGAACTAATGATATGCATAGTGATGTCACCGTTAATCCCAAGTAAATCTCTCACATACAACCGTACTACCCCTTCTGTCACTGGGGTTCCCAACCTACAGATTAGTCATTACTCATACTCCCTATACCTGGATCAATCCTCGGGGTCTTGGGTACCTGACAAGTCCTTGGATTGAGGAAAGAGAGGATACAATAATCATCATGTCATACAAACTAATACATGATCCCATCTATGATAAATAACATGCACAAAAGCTACATGGATAGGCCGAAGCCCTTAGCCCAAAGAGAATTACTCATGCATAGAGCTGAAATCAACAATCATAAACATTGCAATGGAAATCATGAGATTGATACCAAATAGTCTTACAATATCGCCAATCGAAGATGAGATCTACTATTACAAGTGGTGGAATATGGCTATGGTGATGGAGAAGGGTTTGGAGATTAGATCTAAGTCGATTCCTTCGGCGGCTCTTCAGTGTTGTGGATGCAGGTTTCTAGGGTTCTGTCGGGGTCTCCGGGGGCTGTTTCTCGTTGCTGGAAGCCTCTTTATATAGGGGTCCCTTCATGAAAGTTGTTATGTTTGAACTAGCAGTGTCGATGAAAAGTATACAGCCGGAATTTTATTCTGGCCATATAGTTGGTCGTTAAAGCTTCTGTCTGCACTTCACGACCCCTAGTTTCTTTGGGTTGTTGGAATTCTTGCATCTTTGACTTTAATGTTGTGATTCCCATCATCAAACGTCATTATCTGCACAGGGAAAAATAGAAAGAAAGGATTGCATACCCCTTTGATCATTAGGCATTAGTGGCAGGGTTTAGAGAGATATTTCATCAAAAATATGAATAATATCTAGTTTAAATGTGGATGTAGATGGCTATATTTCACAACCATCAGTGTCGCAGCTCGTAGCCATTGAACTCTCCTTCCAGTGCGTCGTATATATTGCGGTATGCGATCATGTTGTCACTCAAAGCATCACAGTGGTTCATGGTTTGATTCACCACGAGCTTGGAGTCACCGTAGATGACGAGTCATGTTGCACCATAGGTTTTGGCCATCCGCATCCCGTGGAGCAGGGCCTCATACTCTGCCTCGTTGTTGGAGGCACGGAATTTCATCCATAGAACATCTTGTCACCCTGTGTGACGTCAGGATGACGCCGACGCCAGCTCCCTCCTGACGTTTGGATCTGTTAAAATGCATTGTCCATAGGCTGGACATGTCCGGTGTATTTAGGAGTTGATTGTCCATCCAGTGGACAAGGAAGTCCGGAAGAACTTGCGACTTGATTGCCACTCGCCGCTCGTATGTGAAGTCCCTCGGAGATAGCTCGATTCCCCAAAGGGCGACTCGCCCGTGGCATCAGGGTTGTTGAGAACGTATCCCAACGAGGCGTTGTTCACCACAATTATGGGGTGCTCTTGAAATTAGTGGCACAGTCGTCACGTTGTCATGAAGACACCATTGGCCAGCTTCTGGTAGTGCGGGTACCTCTACTTTGTTGGCGTCGGTACCTCACTAAGGTAGTAGACTGGGTGTTGTACTCCATGGACCTTGTTATCTTCGGCTATTTCTACCACTAGCATGTTACTGACCACCTGGTTGGTGGCAAAGATGTATAGCAACATTGGCTCCTTTTCCCTAGGGATCACTAGCACGGTTGAGGTGGAGAGTAGGCGCTTGAGGTCATCGAATGTATCCTGCGCCTCGTCCATCCACTCAAACTTTTCAGTTTTGCAGAGGAGCTAGTAGAACGGTAGCGCTTTCTTAGCCATTCAACTAATGAATCAACTGAGTGCCGTGATTCGCCCAGCTAGCTGTTGGACACCTTTGACGTTCTTCGGCTTCTCCATGTCCAGTATGGCCCTTATCTTCTTCTGGTTAGCCTCGATTCCCTTGACGGATATGAGGTACCCAAGTAATTACCCGGGTGGCACGCCGAAGACCCGGGTGGCATGCCGAAGGTGCACTTCTTTGGATTCAGCTTGATCTGATAGTGGTCGAGGTTGTCGAAGATCTCGCGGAGATTGTAGATGAGTGTTTCATCATCCTTAGTTTTGACAATGATGTCATCGACATAAACTTGGATGTTCAGGCCAAGCTGGTTTTTGAGGCAGGCCTGCATACACCGTTGGTAGGTGGATCCTGCATTCTTCAGCCTGAAGGGCATTGTTGTTTAGCAATAGACTCCAAAGGGCATGATGAAGACTGTCTTCTCCTAGTCCTCCTCCTTTATTTGAATCTGATGGTAGCCTGAGTAGGCGTCGAGGAAGCAGAGGCGTTCACATCTCAGAGTGGAGTCGATTATCTGATCGATCCGTGGTAATGGGAAGTGGTCCTTCGGGTAGTGCTTGTTGAGAGAAGTGAAGTCCACGCACATCCGTAGGATGTCTGTGTCCTTTTTAGGAACAAGCACGGGTTTAGCTACCCAGGTGCTTTCCTTTATTTCACGTATAAAATCGGCGTCACGGAGTCTGTTGACTTCCATGCTGACTGCCTTTGCCCTTCGTTTTGACAGTCGATGCATCAACTGCTTGACTGGTCTTGCATCTGGATTCACGTTGAGTGCATGCTCGGCGAATTTCTTGGGAACTCCTGGCATGTCCGCTGGACACCAGACGAAGATCTCCCAGCGCTCATGGAGGAATTCGACGATCTCGAGTTCCTATGCAGGACTCAAGTTGTTGGCTATGAGGGCCATCTCGGTCGGGTCCGTTGGGTGAACCTGGACCGCCTTGGTGTTCACTAACGAGTCGAAGGACTGGTCGGGTGCGTTCGGCTTGCTCATAGGAGGAAGACTGTTGTCTGTTGACTCCTTTAGTTTGCCCAGTTCTTCCTGCATGCCGAAGGATTGGGAGATTCTATTGAATTCCCTGTCATAGCTATCTGACTTGGTGAAGCCCCCGCTAAATAATGTCATTGGATCCTGTCATCTTCATCTGCAAGTAGGCGTAGTGCGGGACTGCCATGAACCCCGCAAACGCAATGCGTTTGAGGATTGTGTGATATTGTGAGGGCCAGTCGACCACCTCAAATTTGAGGCGCTCTCACCGAAAGTTTCTGGGCGTGCCGAAGATGACATCCATGTTGATTTTTCCCAAGGGGTATACGCCTTTTCCTAGGACAATGTCGTGAAACATTATGCCGGAGGCCTCTAGGCAGGAGAGGGGGATCCACATGGCACATAGGGTGCTGGGGAACATGAGGTTGATGTCACTGCCGTCGTCCATGAAGACGTGACTCATTTTATAGCCACCGATCTGTGCCTCGAGCACCAGGGGAGAGTGGCACGGGAGAGGCACTTGGCGCGGGTTGTCACCCTTGTCGAAGGTGATGCAGGACTCGCACCTGCTGAGGTACTTAGTGGTCGAGGGTGGAGAGTTGATCGCCAAATTGATTTGCCAGTGATCGACTTTTGTGCCCTGTTGGAGGGACGCCCCTTTTGGATCATACCCATGTTTCCTAGTGCTCGTGGGTATTGTTCACCTCCGTTGCTTTGGATCAGCGCAGCCGCAGGCTGCACGGGTCCTTCAGGCGGTGGTGGTGGTTCTCCATGAGCTATGGCGCCTAGGGCAGCTCTGTATCCCTAATTTATCGCATTCCGATTCATCTGGCTGAGGCCTTCATGGAGCTTGAGGAACTCGCGACATTCCTTTAGGAGGTGGCTGGACTTCTTCTTGCCATTGTGCTTGTCGATGTAGAGGTGGATGTTGCAGGGTCTAGATAGCTTATCCTAGATCAATGTTCCAGGTGCTTCATCGCAGGTGCGGTTTAGCCACACCTATGCAGGTTTTCTATTGTCACGGTAGCTGCCGCTACGGTATCCGCTGCTGGGTTGCCTTCATCGTGTTTGTCAGCATAGCCAGCTACAACCATGTCGACTTCCTTGCGATCTTCATAGCCGCGCGATCGTTGTTTCCCTTGACAGTCGCGTCGGAGGCCGAGGTCGTCCTCGTCATCTGAGTGGGCACGGTTCTTGTTCACCGAGTCTTCTCCATCTTCCCACTGATTCGCGATGTCCATCAGGTGGTCGATGGTTTTGGGCCGTGTATGGCCTAGCTCCTCCCTGAGCTCTCTGCTGCGGACACCATTGTTGAACGCGTCAATTGCGCGGTCCTCGGAGATATCTTCTGCCGAGTTTTTGATGATGGACCACCTTTGGATGTATGAGGGAAGGGATTCGCTCGGCTTCTGGTAGCAGGCCCTGAGCACTTCAATTGATGCGGGCCTTTTATAGGTTCCCTTGAAGTTTCTCACGAAACTATAGACCAACTCCTTCCAACTGTGAATCGACCCGCGGGGCAGGTTGTTCAGACATGCGCGGGCAGCACCTTGCAGCTGCAGCTGGAGACACTACATGGCTATGCATTTGTTTCCACTGTGCAACCTGATGGAGGAGATGTGGTCTTCCAACAAGATCCTCGAGTCCTAGAGGGCATTGAACTTCGGCTTCTCCGACGGGAGTTTGAACCCTTTCGACATTAGCGTCTGCAATATGGCTCTCCTGAAGGAGCCAGCATGGCAGAGTTATGTTCCTTCATCCTCCGACACTGTTGAGTAGGCGCGCTTGGCACACATCTTGTCGACTTTGCGCTGCATGATGTCATCACACACGTCGTAATCGCGATCGTGTCGATGTGAGCGATGTCACCGCAACAGGTCATGCTCATCCTCGCTAGAGGAGAGCAAGTAGTACTTGGGTGGAGCCTTGCTTTGCTTTGTCTATGGCATTGGATCTTTGGCGAGCGTAGCTTCAACCAGTCCAAGGCCTGCGATCGTGATCGGTGCTTGGCAGACCGTGGATCCCCAGCTGGTGGTTGGTTGTTGAGCAGGTACATGGTGGTTGATGTCACCACTTCTTGTGGTGTTTTTGGGAGTACGTTGCCCCACGAGTCCCCCATCATGAACGAGAAGTTGAGGGCTTTAGTGGCTTCTTCTCGCTATTTGTTAGTTAGTTGGGCTAGTCGAGAGCGCCTTTTGGCGGCTTCGTGGTCATTGCCCTTGGAGGAGGATCCTCCGATAGAGGAGAGTGTTGCCCGCCAAAGGCTCGACTCGTCCGCAGCTCTCCTGTGCTCGTCAAGTCGAGCGCTCACCGCCTGTTGGCGCTTGAATTCCTGAATGAATAGGTAATGATAACCCATCATGATCTATTGTGACGATTTTGGTGGCAGGGGGTTGCCCTGTAGGGCCTCCCTGCATCGCGCCCACTCAGCGTCGTTGAGGTGGATCTCCTGCTGCCTCGTCTTGCTGTTGACGCATTCCCCCTCAGGGTTGGGCGGGTTGGGTGGTTGATGATCGTTATCAACGGGGCCGATGGTAGGGGTGAATTTGTCGACCTGTTTTTGGTTGGTGCACCGTTGGCATTGTCCCTTTGAGTGCCTCCGTCACCAGTGTTGATGACATTGCACATTTAGTGGTTTGGGGAACCACTGCTCCCACAACTCTTAGATATGGAGCCGTAGGGGCCATCCTCCGATGCTGGATCGCACACATCGGACTTGCAACTGTTGTCGCTTTCTATGTCCTCGACTAATGCCGAGGTGTTGATCTTGCTTAGGGTACTGATCGGTGGTCAAAACAACGATGCAAGGGCAATCGAAGGAGCCAGTGAGCAATCGGGGAGGCGAAGCATGCCGATCTGACCAACCTGAAAGTGCAGGCTTCCGATTGCCAGGCCTATCCCATCGCCCACAGACTCGAAATCCAAGTGAGTCTCCGGTGAGTGGACGGTGAAGTCGAGAGCACCGAAGAGGAGGCGAGTCTCCGCTGCAGCAGAGTTGTTGATCGTAGTTGATGGGGCTGAGGAAGCCGCAACATCAGCACTCCCGTTTCCCACAGACGGCACCAATTAACGAGGGGCTAACTCATAAATTTCCATCATTGATGGACTTAAGTTCGAGGAATCAGGGAGTGCTGGAGGCATCGATCGGCTAGCAAACAAGCACACAGGGGACACGAGGTTTTACCTAGGTTCAGGCCTCGAAGAGGACCCTACTCCTGCTTGTTTGCTCTTGACTATCAGGGAGTCAAAAGTTACAAGGGGTGCGCAGATGCAATCTGGCGAGGTGTGTGCGAGGGTTGTAGATTGTCCTCCTCATCGCCCCCTCCTAATCTTTATATAGGAAGTCTAGGTCTCGGGATAGCAGGCTGAGTTGGTTATAGATTAGGGTTTTCCCTTCAAGTTTCTATCTAATCGTTGATGTGTTCTTCAAGAAGTTGTGCTCATGTGGGCCACCCGAATCCTTATTGGGCTTCGTTTGCACCGTGGACTCCTCTTAGGCTAGACCGTATAGGCTATCCTTGAGTACATGTAAGCTATACCCATGTTAGGTAGGGTCCATGCTAGAGGGGCAATCTGAGAGTCTTGATCGGGTATTCGACCCACAATCCATGCGGGATGAGGGCAGGGTACCTGGATGGTGTGGGTAAAGTGTACAACCTCTGAAGATTGTAAATCTATTCGAATATCCTTGTCCACGGTCATGGACGGTTGGGAATGCTGTCGTAGAGTGCTGCTAGTTCAAAAAGAATTTCAGAAAAGAAAGAGTTTTCGAAAACTGGTGGTCTGAAGGACACCAGGGAAGGTGAGGTGATCTTGAAGGATCAGGGAAGATGGAAGGTCCAGTCTATTGAGGACCGTGAGATGAAATAGGGTGACCCAATCCTAGTGTTTTCCAAAACTTTTCAAAAATACCTTCAAAATGTTTTACAAAAGTTTTCAATAAAAATATGTAGATGCTATATCTACAAGAGAAACTATTTAAGAAAAGAACCTCTCATGGAGCCCTCCTACTACCATAGCCATATTGCATATCCTCTTGTTATTATTATTCTCTTAAGGTGGTTTGCGAGTATATTCAATGTACTCACTGGAGTGTCCCTGGCTATTAACTTGGTCTGATTCGAGAATTGAAGAAGAATGTGATGTTGACGACTATGTGAGCTAGGACATTCTCCTGGTAAGCTGCCTATAGGTTAAGCAATGGCTTGGGCTCGATGCTTGATAAAGTTCCGCTGATGATGTTCTATGAATCCATAATGGCAATTGAGGTATGACTTGTATCCGATTAAGTAATGGATGTTTACTTTGATACTTGTTTGTTATCTGCCACGACAGACTAATCATGGGATCATGGTGATATGCATAATAAGGATTCTTAGAGGATTAATCCGGGGGCCCAAATAAGCCTTTGGGAAAGACACACCCCTCCTATTTTTAATATGGGTGCCCATGGGAGGGATTATGTTGGAAATATGCCCTAATGTCAAATAGTTATAAGGACTATTATCATATTTCGTATAGTCTATGATTAAGTTTTATATCATGCTATAACTTTATTGAGTGGAAACATCAATACACGTGTAATATATAAACAACCAGGGGTTCCTAGTGAAACTCTAGTCACTGGTTCATTGGTCAACAGATGATCATGTTTCCTAATCATGTGGCATTTATGCCAGTTGGAAATGGAGTCAACTCATTCTGTGAATGAGATGATGAACCAATACCCAACCTAAACATCGTGACCCGATCATGTCACGAAGTTCAAGTTACGATGATTGGAAATGGATCCTCGTAGACTATTCCTTAGACCGTGAGGCTATATCAATCACTGTCTCCCGAGAGTGCTTAGATAGCATCAAGCGCCACTTGGTAATACAGTGGTTATAAAGGTGTGTTTAGGTACTCAGAGGAAACCGTAGAGGCAATATATGTCAAGAGCAGGATTTGTCCGTCCATGTGACGGGAAGATACTCAAGGGCCCACTCGAAGAAGTTATATCCAATAGTTGTGCATCATGTGATTTGATCACAGGGATATCACTTGTCAGAACGAGTCAAGTGGCATTGTTCAGTAACGAGATTGAACACGACATGGTGATGTCATTGATTAGATCTCGTGCAATGCAAGTATCGAGAGACAAAGGGAATAAGACACGACTATCCCGGTTCAAACGACGAAAGATCTTCGTGGAACACACAGGGGTCACATGGCCATCCAGGTCCCTCTGTCGATCATTGGTGCGGGATCGTCCCGACCATGTCTGGAGTGTTACCGAACCGTGGGGTATCACACTTAAGGGCTTGATGATGCTTAGTGAGTGTTTATAGGATCGGAAGAATCACCAAAGAATAGAAGAGAGAAAACCGGAAGGGTTTCGGTAAGTCCGGAGGATGTCCGGAGTGGAGGTGGAAGGATTTCCATAGCTATGAAGGTTGAATAATATGTGAATGAATGTTAAATATTTATTTAATCATTTATTCATAATTATTTAATAAAAGAGAAAATCAATTAAAGGTCAAAAAGGCTTAATGGGCCAATTCTCGGAGGGGACAGGGCCCATTAGGGAAAGGAGAGAGGGAGAAGGGGCAAGGGGGTGGCCAGCTGGGCCTAGCCTCCCCCCCCCCGTGCGGGGCCCACTAGGGCCGGCCGGCAGTTGCCCATCCCCCTCCTCTCCTTTAGTGCCACCCCGGGACTTTTAGGGAGGTAGTACCTCCCCTCCCCTATATATAGTGGGGGTATTTGGCCAGATAAATACACACAAATTCAATAAATGTCTTCTCACTTTTGGGAAGACCTCCAATTGATACTCTCTCTCTCTCTCTCTCTCTCTCTCTCTCTCTCTCTCTCTCTCTCTCTCGTGACCGTGGTCCCAAGTTCGGATTGCGCGAAGGAGAGACATCTTCACCGAATAGCGTTGTCGCGCTGCGGGATTTAGATCCAGGAGCTCTACTTCCGCAACTGCTGCTGGATCAAGGAAGCAGGAGTCATCGTCAGGCACCGGACATGTGTAACTCCCCGCGAGGTGTCACACTTGAGGCACTCAAGTCGTTGAGCCACGGGAGCGCAAGGACTTCATCATGACCTTGAGGTCGGCTTCGTCTCATCTACATCAACCATGCTCTCCTGAGCGTTGACAACGCTTTTCGGTCTTCAAGGGTAAGTTCGTGAAAAGCCCCTCCCATTATTGTATTACTAATATATAGGTCCTAGCAAGCATCAGGGGTACAGGGGTGTAGGGTAAAATTTTATTGTTTTCATACGCGGAACCCCTACAGTGGTATCATAGCTAGATCTATGCGTAGTAATGCTAGTACGGGTATAACACACGAGATGTAGCATGTGGGCATTGATCTTTTAGTTGTTACCCTCCCACGTGTACTTGTGTATACCGCAGCAATGCTTGATGAAGCGGCCCCCAACCGACTTTACGCGTTCATTCGCGAGATTGGTCCACGCTTGACATACGGCTTGTACCATATAAAGTGGCTTAGGGGGTGTCTGTCTCTCTCGCATTAGTTGGTATGCCATTTACAACGGAGGGCCCCGAAAGGGGTGTAGTAGAGACAACTACTTGATTAGCGTTGTGCTGAAACTTCACAGGTAAGAACGGTTCTTGTGCGAAAGCCCATTCAACCACGTAAAACATGCAAAGATGAAGTAGAGGCGTCTAACTTTGTTTTGCAGCGGTGCGTTGCTTTGTGATATGGTTGTGGCAAAGGTAAAGTGATTAACTTTGGTTACGTAGTAGTAGATAGTCACAGAGGTGACGGACTACCACGCCAGAAAGACACTGGTACCCTGCTGTCTACGGCGCCGGAACCCTGGCGCCGGAATCAGGAGACGACGGATGGAGATCACGACATGAAGGACCATATCACATCGAATTTACATTCAATGTTATTGTTTGTATATCTTATTGTGTGCTAGTATTAGACACTCGACGGTAGCCTAATAAGATGATCCCTGTTAAAATTACCAATGATTGTGTTCCCCCTTAGTGTGCACCACCAAGAAAGTTCTTCGGTATGAGGCAGGCCGTGATGATCGGGTGTCAGACATATTTACGTTCGCATACAGTGGGTGTAAGCCATGTTGCACAGCGAATACACTAGGGTTGAGTTGGCAAGCCTAGCATGTACAGACATGGCCTCGGAACACGGATGGTCGAAAGATCGACCACGAGTCGCATGAATGATGTGACCGATGTTTAGCATCCACCCTTGAACCCACATTGATGGCCGTGATGATTGACGGAGATGTGGCTGATAGGGGTCGTGTTGTCACTAGGAACCCTTAAGGGGATAGGTGTTTCTGAGTGGAGTTATTATTAACTCATTTAATTATAAACTTAGTCTAAATTCCTTTTGCAATTGTAAATGTAGAAAAGTTCTCCCCGATGCCACCTTTCCTGTTGAAGATTGATTGGTTAGAACGAGAGAAGCTCAGATTAGATGGAACAAACTTCTCTATATGAGTTGCGCGTCTCCACGTTCTCCTTAGCGAGAATGACGTGGTTGAATACATACTCGACGAGATGGATTTGGATCAGCCCATTGACCTAGAGACCCCAGAGCAGCTGGAAGACCGCTATCTCCATCAGGAGATGGCCTCCTTCATTTCAGTTACAATGCGTTTCGGAATGGTGCACAAGCTATGGCCTTTCGTGGGTGATGTCAACCCTCGTACGGTAATGCTACAGCTTAGGACACATTTCGTGGAACAAGCACGCATATGGGAGCATGAGCTGATGGGAGACTTCCTCTCCATTAAGAGGGATGAGAACTCGTCAATTAACGACCACTTGGAGCGCATGCATGATGTGTACATGAGGCGTGCATACTTCCTGGATAGCTGGATGACGAGCTCTTTTGCAAATGGCATTGTGATGTGGTCGCTGCCACCAAGCTCCCAAGCACAAGTCAGGATTTGCATTATGATAGGCGACGCGGAATCAATGGAATTCCACCGGTTCGTAACACATCTCAGGAATGTGTTGGTTGAACCAGATGTCGCTCAGGTCATTAATGACAAAGGTATATATTTGATATACAATTTTATAAATGTTATAATCTTGCAAACACATTTGAAGTGTTAAGTATATTTGATACTTGTTCTGTTTTGCTGAAAACAGGTTCTTCTGCATGAGAGGTGCTTACTAGAGAGGAGGTGATGTTGCATGTTGATGGCGAGCATGATGGCCAACGACACTCTCACTCGACATTTATCATTTAGTTTATATTTTGGATAGTTATTGTAATCAAAAGATTGTGAACTTCTTTAGTGTGTCTCACACTTTGTGAGATGGTTATTCATATCAGTTTGTAACAAACAGTTGTTCTACTTTTATGAATGATTTCTATTTGTGTTCATATCTTGTTTGATTATATGTGAATTATCCTAGTTGTTTGAAACTAATTGATAATACATGAACATTTGTAAAATATTGAAATGCCTTTTGATATGTTCATTGATGAATGAAACCATTGTTTGAATTCAAAAGTTATATCGATAATATGTGAAAGACATTCGATTTCTTATCACATATAAATCATGCCTAAGTTTGGCAAAATAACTTGAACACTGTGTATTACTTGAATACAAAGTGTTTAATGAATTGTTAAAAGTAAATACATATTCGATGTATTATGTTTAACAAAATGGTAATTTTCATTATATGATTGTTTAAATGTGTAAAGAAGTTTACCAAAGGAAACATGTATATGAAACTATTTGATATGATCAAAGTATTTCATCAACAAAGGGTATAAATATAAAAGAGAATCTAATTGCTATGATTTGGTCAATAGTAATGAAATTTTACTCTATAAGAATGGCATGAAAGAAATTGTGGAATGCAAAGCGTTTTGAAACATCAAAAGGCAAAGCATCACAATGTGATATTAGATATCAAAATGGGTGAATAGATGGCGCCAAATAATTCCTTGTAGTGTAGATGTAGAGACCATTAGTTAGAAATAGTTAGCACTCAATTGGAAAATATAGTGAACCATCTGGATTCGTAAAAGTTATGGGGTTATTCGATATAACCAAAACAATAGAGAATAAGTCCTTGTAGGGTATTCATTGTAAACTTTGAATATGAAATCCACAGCTAAAACCAAAAGAAAAGCAAAACTTGTATTGCTTGGATTTTGGTACATTTTTTAGGAAGTTCACATTCAGTGATACTTCTCAATTATGGAGCAATTGGAAGGTAGTGAAAAACACGATGAGGATTCAAATCCCTGCATCAAAGTGTTGAGAAGCATAACAGACAATGTTCCTGAACGATTCTCTTCACAAAGGAAAGAATCATTGATAATGATCATTGTGTTTCCCCACTAGTGTTTTCACTACATGAAGTAGGATTCAAAATGTAACCCATGACTTGTATGGAGACATTTGTGAATCATTTTTCATGATTCTTGAAATATGACATACCTACAAACTACTAAGGAAATAATGGTAAATTAAAATTATGAGAAATCCTAAAAGCAAAATTCCCTTGAGATTAGAAAGCAATTCGTTGCTGAATATCACAAGTAAAAGGGGTTACTTGAATTTTCACAAATGAATGCAAAGCCATAGTGCAAAAGGGGTCAATGAAAAAAGCACAATTTGTCAAGTATTGGACGAATTCAAATGGATTTGATTCATGTGTGCTTTATATCTAGAGGATTTAAAACTAGTAATAGTACAAGTATCTCATAGTAAATCTCCAAGTTTGATATTTGATCAAAGGATTTTGAAGTTGTTCAAAATAGTGAGTGGATATGCAATTTGCATGAAATTGAGTGGGAGCTATGAAAGTCTTCCTAAAACAATATGTGATTGACATGTTTTGAGTGGGAGCAATATAAGTCTCAAATTCAAATATGTAGGAATATAGTTTGAGTAAGAGTAGTGACTCATACCCAAATATATTAGAACATATTTTGAGTAGGAGCTTATAGAAGTGATTCTTAAGTGTGTTAAGAATAAAAGTACAAGTACCAATAAATATGATTTATAAGGTGTAGAAGTTGATAACAAGAGTATTACGATAATATGTAGTATTCCTTAAGGGATTCTGAAAAGGGTTTCAGAATAGAACTTAGTTAAGGAACTGGTCCTTAATAACTCGAGTTAGGAATAGTATTAAGTTTAACATCAATGGTTGAAAGAAAGAAAAGGATGATCATCATCCACTATGTTAATACATAGGTTCTATCTTACAAAACCAAGATGATAACTTAACATAATATATGATCCAATAAGGAACGTTTAAAAATGATTAAGTTTGAATCCCGGAACGTTGAGCTAAGTTTGTCCATAGTGTCTAATAGAGAACTGTAGACATATTTTCCAAATCCATAAAGGATGACATATCTTAAAGCATAAAGGGTTATGTTATAAGGAAATATGTTGGAAACTCCTGTAAATACCGATTAAATTCAAGTAGGAAGCGAGGTGAACAAAAACATCGAAAGTTGCACAGAGTGCACTCGTGTTTCGATGAATACATTTATAATAATAGATAAGGGTACCATCTAAAGAGTTGTATAATGTTATGGCGAGGCTAGTTCACTTTTAACGTAGAATGATGTGTCCCAGGGCACAGTGCCCATGAGAAAGCCCTCGAGGTTGATCTAAAGTCACTGTAGGCTCCTGGAATCCGGCCTCGTTCTGCTGCCATGGGGATGATGCATACACGCAGATGTTATCATGTGATGATAAAGTATTAATGTCAATCAAGGTGACATTAGTAAGTTGCAAAGGATTTGGGACTGTAAAGTACAGGCCCAAGACTCAACCTCTTCCATGAGCAAGCATGTTCAGGGTACCGGTAATATGGTGCCAATGATTAAGAACAAATGCAGCTAGTTTATTTGTACTCTAGTGCAAGTGGGAGACTATTGGAAATATGCCCTAGAGTCAAATAGTTATAAGGACTATTATCATATTTCGTATAGTTTATGATTAAGTTTTATATCATGATATAACTATATTGAGTGGAAACATCAATACACGTGTGATATATAAACAACCAGGGGTTCCCAGTGAAACTCTAGTCACTGGTTCATTGGTCAACAGATGATCATGTTTCTTGATCATGTGGCATTTATGCCAGTTGGAAATGGAGTCAACTCATTCTGAGAATGAGATGATGAACCAATACCCAACCTAAACATCGTGACCCGATCATGTCACGAAGTTCAAGTTACGATGATTAGAAATGGATCCTCGTAGACTATTCCTTAGACCGTGAGGCTATATCAATCACTGTATCCCGAGAGTGCTTAGATAGCATCAAGCGCCACTTGCTAATACAGTGGTTATAAAGGTGTGTTCAGGTACTCGGAGGAAACCTTAGAGGCAATATATTTCAAGAGCGGGATTTGTCCGTCCATGTGACGGGAAGATACTCAAGGGCCCACTCAGAGAAGTTATATCCAATAGCTGCGCAGCGTGTGATTTGATCACAGGGATATCACTTGTTGGAACGAGTCAAGTGGCATTGTTTAGTAACGAGATTGAACACGACATGGTGATGTCATTGATCAGATCTCAGGCAATGCAAGTATCGAGAGACAAAGGGAATAAGACACGATTGTCCTAGTTCAAACGACGAAAGATCTTCGTAGAACGCAGAGGGGTCACATGGCCATCCAGGTCCCTCTATTGATCATTGGTGCGGGAGTGTCCTGACCATGTCTAGAGTGTTCCCAAACCGTGGGTATCACACTTAAGGGCTTGATGATGCATAGAGAGTGTTTATAGGATCGAAAGAATCACCGAAGAATAGAAGAGAGAAAACCGGAAGGGTTTCGGTAAGTCCGGAGGATGTCCGGAGTGGAGGTGGAAGGAGTGCCATAGCCATTAAGGTTGAATAATATGTGAATGAATGTTAAATATTGATTTAATGATTTATTCATAATTATTTAATAAAAGAGAAAATCAATTAAAGGTCAAAAAGGCTTAATGGGCCAATTCCCGGAGGGGAGAGGGCCCATTAGGGATAGGAGAGAGAGGGAGAAGGGGCAAGGGGGTGGACGGCTAGGCCTAGCACCCCCCCCCCCCGCGCGGGGCCCACTAGGGCCGGCCGATGGCTGCCCCTCCCCCTCCTCTCCTTTAGTCCCACCCCGGGACTTTGAGGGAGGTAGTACCTCCCCTCCCCCTATATATAGTGGGGGTATCTGGCCAGATAAATACACACAAATTCAATAAAGGTCTTCTCACTTTTGGGAAGACCTCCAATTGATATTATCTCTCTCACTCTCACTCTCTCTCTCTCGTAACCGTGGTCCCAAGTTCGAACTGCACGAACGAGAGACATCTTCACCGCGGAGCGCTGTCGTGCTGCGGGATTCAGATCCAGGAGCTCTACTTCCGCAACTGTTGCTGGATCGGGGAAGCGGGAGTCATCATCAGGCACTAGACGTGTGTAACTCCCCGCGAGGTGTCACACTTGAGGTACTCAAGTCGTTGAGCCACAGGAGCGCAAGGACTTCATCACGACCTTGAGGTCGGCTTCGGCTCGTCTACATCAATCACGCTCTCCTGAGCGTTGACAACGCTTTTCGGTTTTCAAGGGTAAGTTCGCGAAAAGCCCCTCCCGTTACTGTATTACTAATAGATAGGTCCTCGCAAGCATCAGGGGTTCAGGGGCGTAGGGTAAAATTTTATTGTTTTCATACGCGGAACCCCTACAGATTAAACACACCAATTTAGATATTTCTCCAAGGTAGTTTGCTTTGAGAACTCTCACCTCTCTCTCTCAAGTTGCCTTTGTGGTGGCATGGTCCTGGAGAAGGACTGTACAGACAAAGTCAACACTGTAGGGTAAAGGGTACGCTACACTAGCGTAAATCAAAAAATTCTACCATGTAAACCAAGAATATTGTTGTCATAGATCATGGGCGGAACTCGATGAAGCACGTCGGGCAGTGTAGATGTTCTACGTATGCTCCTTGTCCTCGTCCCACGAGTAGCTCCCCTTTGCGTGGCTCGCCCAAGTGCTACAGCTGTAGCACCTCCGAGGTATCCACACGTCCGGAGTGGACGGTCACATGCCAGACTGCTAGGTCTGCACGTGCAACACAGGCGTGAGAGGAGTGGCGGCTGGGTGGAATTATCAACCCTACTCATCTCGCCTCACTCTCTCTTATATAGGCATCCCTGGTGGGCTTCTACATTAGCAGCCCATTAGTAGACTAAGCCTAGTCTAATTTGGATCCAATCCTCATTTGGCTTCTAGCCCCTAAAGTGTGTGACCCTATAGGTTCATACACGTATAGACATGACACGAGTACACTTACTCCGTAAATAGTTGGTAGTGGCCTCTAGCAAGACGTGCCAACTCCTAAACACATATAAAGATCATTTAGACGAACCATCACAAGGTTGAGTGCATGTCTTTCCCTTTGCCCTACGATATTTGGTCTAGCTCCAAGCCGACCTCACTTTCTCGATACTGTGATTCAGAATCCCTTTACTAGGCTAACTCTTAACCGTATGTAGCACGACCATGCATTTCTGGATCCGATCACTCAAGGGGCCCAGAGATATCTCTCTCAAGTAGAGAGGGGCAAATCCCATCTTGATTGACCAATGCCTTGTAGCATGTATCAGGACAAACCCGAAATCTACCTTTATAACTACCTAGTTACGGAGCAGTGTTTGATAGCCCCAAAGTAGGTCGATCCACATCTGAAGTACATGCGACAATCTTAGGTCTAAGGACAAAACGCACATGATGTGTAGAGAGAGATGCAAGTATTATTGCCAGTCTCAAGTTGGGTCAGTCCAACCCCATGTTCATAACATGTGTCCACATGTTGGGTGGATACCCTCGGGTAGGGTCACGCTGGGTATAAAGGCCGAGTTAGCCAAGGTACGACACGGTCAAAGCGAATGCTAACCGGGTCACCTCAAGGCAGGCTGACTTACAGAGTGACCCGGCCCGGTGGGTGTTCACCTAACGTTAACCCGGTCGGCATAAAACATATGTCGGCTATGTTCGATCTACCTTGTTTGTAGGTACCCTCGTAGCCAAGTTAGCCAAGCATTAGCCGGTTTACCACTTGGCTTCCAAGAGAAGGAAGGAATCTCTCGCTGGTGAAAAGGTGGCCTTTGTCCACTATAGTGTGAGCGAAGCAGGCTGGGGGAAGGACCAGCGAGGCGTGGCCGACAAGGGTAACGCAGCCAGTGTCGGCTGACGCCACCAGTGTCGGGTGATGCAGCACCGCGGAGGGGATCAGGGAGGCTTATGCCCTGAGTCCAGACTAGCCGTTTAAAGTGAGAAAAGAAGCATCTTACTTTATCCAAAGGGCATATTCGGGGAATATGCTTCCACGTGTGCCCTAGATTTATAACCTGGGCTCCCCTATATAAGGAGCACTAGGGCCTCCATAGAGCGGGATCGATCATTCTGTCTAAGGAAGAACCCTAGAGCATAGTAGTGGGCAGTAAGAGAACTAGTCTCCTACTCACGAACAGCTCGAGGAGCCCTTGTAATCCACCATCAACAAGAGAGAAATACAAACATCTGTGTGTGGAATCATCACACTATCCCTCCCTGGATTCCTCTAGTGCACATTGGCCCCATCTTTAGCCTATCCATGGCATCTTCCGTGCCACCACCACGACAGTTGGCGCCCACCGTGGGGCTAGCGGCGCTAGAAGGAGTAAAAATCCGGACCGGAAACATCTTCGGTATCAGCGAGCGCATCGTCTCCGGGCTTGTTCAGCGCTTTGGAGCGCTGGACTACATCAGCGACAATGTTGGGAGCTTTGGCAAGCATCCTCCTCCGCGCAACAGCCTCTTCATCAAGCTTGGCACCCACAAGATCTACGTTGGCATCGATGAGTCCTACATTCATCCGTGGCACGTCGTCGAGGGAGGCGAGCCACCTCTCAGCGCGGCTCGTGGCTCACGTATCACTTGCCCCGCTAGCTGCATCAAGGTCATGATGACGGCACCTGATGTAGGAGCAAGCAAGGACCCGACGCATGATCTAGATGCCACGCCGAAACAAGCAAGGTCTAGAGTCCTCCCACTAGAGGGGCCAGAGAATGTACTACAACAGGCAGTAGATAGCTTAGCAACACCCATAGCGTCAGTGGTAGATCCGGCTCAGGCACAGGTCGAGTTGGAGGAAACTAGGTAGAAATGATAGCTGGTGCGAAAAAGTAGCCGAGTTGCAGCAGTCACTAATCATTACTCTGTGGGAATATGCAAAGGCAACCGTATAGATGGAGTAAAAATCTGAGGTAGAAACCTGATTACTGAGATTGATAGGGAGTATGTGCCTAAGCCGGGTCAGACAACTACGATAGTAACAGCTGGGATGGAGAGGTATGTACCCCGGCAAAGAACCTCACGGCTACCAATGCGGCTGCATCCGAGTTAGAAGGTTCAACTGGAGAAGCCCAAGAGAGGAAGCAGGAGAGAGTTAACCACTTGTTGAGGGTAGCATGTTAGCAGAATGAGGAAATAAACAAGGCAAACCCGGCGCAACCCAGAGCATCACACGTAGTTTATTCGGCAACAAATAACCCGGCGAAATCCGCTGGAGCTGCGTCATCACCTCATGACAAACCTAGGAGAGAGGAAGTGGTAACCTCGGCAAGAAAGGACAAGAAGATGGTCCCATATGACCCGGTAAGGGCAGTAAAAGGAAAGGGAGTGCAGGTTGATGAGGATCATCACAGTGCCAGCCGGGGTGAGGCTGGCCGAGGTAACCGCAACCAAGGCAATGCCGGTCAGAGGAACTCTATGAACAGCAATGCTGGACAACGTAATCCAGCAGGAACAGGGAAAAATGCACCTCGGCAACAATAGCAGCAGTATGCACCTCGGTGGGAGAGAAGTGCTGGCCTGCCAATGCAGTAGCAAAATGCTTGTCCAAGTCAGGATAGATATAATGATGGTTACTCGGCAATGGCTGATGCCGGATTTCCTAGACCGGAGCACCTTGTGATTGGATCGAGATAGGGGAACATGAATTTGCAGCCGGATGACACAATACTGAAGCTGGACCGAATCTATAGGTCGGAGATGATTGAGGTGCAGGGTCCACCAGGTCTGGCATGTTTTGGAGCTCGGATCATGAAAGAACCACCTGTGGCGAACTTTCAGTTAGCCAGAGGGACAAAGACATATGACGGCAACACCAAGCCAGATGACTGGCTCATTGATTATGCAACAATGGTGAATATTGCCACGGGAAACTTGAGATGGGCTGTGAGATATGTGCCCCAGATGTTGGAAGGACCAGCAATGGTCTGGTTGAACAACTTGCCGCCAGGAAGTATCAACTGTTGGTTAGATTTCGAGGAGTTGTTCATCAACAATTTCTCAAGCACATACAAGAGGCCGAATAGGCCACAAACCCTGGAACTGTGCAAACAGAGACAGAATGAGCCAGACCGAGAGTTCTTGACTCGGTGGTGTAATGTATGCAATTCCTGTGAGGGGCTAATCGAATCACAAGCAATTGCGTGGTTTGCCCAAGGCTGTAGGTATGGAAGTATGTTGTGGAAGAGGTTGCAGTGAGATATGCCAACTACCTTGGCTGAGATGATCCAGATCGCTATTCTTATGCTTTGGGAGATCTAACCCAACCTCGACTGATGTCAAGCGAATCAAATGAGGAGTACTATAACAGAGATGGTTCCGGGTCATCCCGGAGGAATGATTTCTGAGGTAAGAGGAGAGATGATCGTCCGGATTACCGGTATAGCTCACAACAAGTGGCTGCTATGGATAAAGATCAGCCCAATGTCGGTGCTAACTAGCATCAAAAAACCAGAGGGCAGCATTGGCAGCAAAGGGGTGAAGGCAAGAAACCTTGGACACCAGAGCAGAATAAACAGTGACAACAAAGAAAGGATCAGCCGAGATACACATTCGAATCTATGTTGGACCAGCCGTGCAAGTTCCATACGCCAAGTCCGAATAATCCGGCGAATCGTACAACCTGGCAATGTGAATGGATAAGGAAGTTAGAGCAGAGTAGCTCGGAGAATGCTCAAGCACCTCGGCACGATGCACCTTGGCGTGATGGACCTCGGCACGAAGCACCTCAGAATGAAGCACCTCAGCAACAATTGCTCACTGAGGGAATGGACAACAGCTGATGTTGCCTCCACCTCCACCGAGGTATGAGAATCAAGAAAGAAGGGATGCAGTGCATCAGATGAATAACCAGCAACAACAAGACCAAGGATATCACAACAATGAAGGAATAAATGAGTACATAGAGCATCATCAAAGTTACTATGTGTTCACCATAGAGGAGACAGATAGAAAGAGCATGCAGCGCCGAGATATGGAGGTAAACGCAGTAATGCCAATTGTGCCAAGGTACATGCCTTGGTCAGATCAGGAAATCACTTGGAGCATCAAGGATCACCCCATGCTCATGCCGAGTCCTAGATCATATGTGTTGGTGTTGGATCCAACATTCATTGGGCCGAATATCAGTATGAGGTTTTCCAAGGTACTAATAGACAATGGCAGTAGCATTAACATCATGTACAAGGATACCATGCATAAGTTGGGAATATCAGAGAACATGCTTAGGAAACAAGGACCACTTTCCATGGCATTGTACTAGGTATCTCATGTGAGCCCATCGGCATAAGGGACAACTGCCGGACTGAAAACTTGGAGTTTAAGGTTGTGAATCTAGAAAGCGCATATCACGTGTTACTCGGCAGGCCTGCTCTGGATAAGTTCATGGCATGCACTCACGTTAGTTACCTGAAAATGAAATTGCCCGGACCAAGGGGGTGATAACCAAAGCTGGGGACTTCAGGCGTTCTATTGAGTGTGCTTCCGCTGGATCTAACCTGGCCGAGTCACTCATGATTTCTCAAGAGAAGAGGAGAATTCAAAAAGTGGTAGCTTTGGCTCAGTCTATGCAGCAACATATGCCGGCTTTGACCAACCCGCATGGGAGTGTGTCGTTTCAAGCGACAAAGGATACAAAGAAGGTGCCCATTGATGATCAGTTCCCAGAATGCACCATGACCATTGGTGCCAGGTTAGGAGACAAATAGGAAAGTGAGCTCGTCAACTTCCTCCATGAGAATCAGGATATCTTTGCTTGGTCCACACAGGATCTGCAAGGTGTGCCGAGGGAGTTGGCCGAGCACTCTCTGAATGTAAGACCTGAGGCTAAGCCGATGAAGCAACCTCTCCGTCGCTTCACTGAAGATAGGAGAAAAGTCATTGGAGATGAAATAGATCGGCTCCTTGCAGCCAAATTTATCATGGAAGTACTTTATCCGGATTGGCTCTCTAATCCGGTGCTCATGGAGAAGAAGAAGGATGATCCGAATGTGGCTGTGGTGTGGCGCATGTGTATCGATTACACGAACCTGAATAAGGCGTGTATGAAAGATCCATTTCCACTTCCAAGGATAGACCAGGTAATACACTCAACTACCGGATGTGAACTGTTATCATTCATAGATGCATATTCTAGTTTCCACCAGATACCTCTGAATCCGGATGATCAAATAAAGACTGCATTTATCACCCCGTATGGGGCTTATTGCTATCGCACTATGCCATTTGGATTACGTAATGCAGGAGCAACGTATCAACGATGCATGCAAAAATGTCTACATGACCAAATTGGTCGAAATGTGCAGGTTTATGTGGATGATGTGGTGATAAAAACTAAGGAAAGCAAAACGCTCCTTGATGATATCCGGCAGACATTCACAAACCTAAGGAGGTTCGAGATGAATCTTAACCCGAAGAAATGTACTTTTGGCATGCCGGCTGGGAAGTTACTCGGTTTTCTCGTATCCAGCCGAGGTATCAAGGCCAACCCCACGAAAATCTGAGCCATAAAAAGAATGGAACTGCCAAAATGTCTTAATGCTGTGTAGAAGTTTACGGGTTGCCTGGCATCATTAAGCCGATTTGTAAGTCGGCTAGGAGAGAAGGCATTGCCCCTCTACCAGTTAATGAAAAACGCAGACAAGTTCACATGGACACCGCAAGCTGATAGCGCATTCCGAGAGTTAAAAAAGATGTTGTCTTCTGCACCCGTGTTAGCCGCGCCACTACCTAAAGAGCCGATGTTGCTCTATATAGTCATGACCAACCGAGTCGTAAGTGCGGTGATAGTGGTGGAGCGTGATGAGGAAGGTAAGTCGGTGCGGTGTTATCGACTTCGAAGCAGAATTACCCTCACTACCAAAAGTTGGCATACGGTGTGTACACGGAAGCCAAGAAACTCAAGCATTACTTTGAGGAACACCTCATCAAGGTGGTATGTGAAGCACCCATATCTGAGATTATGGGCAACAAAGATGCCAGCAGCCGAATTGCAAAATGGGCAATTGAATTAGCCCCATACGCACCATAGTTTGATAGAAGAGACACGATCAAATCGCAAGCTGTGGCGGATTTCTTCGTGGACTGGGCTGAGATGCAATACAAACCACCTTTGCCGCACTCAAACTACTGGCGAATGCACTTTGATGGATCAAAGTTAAAGGAAGGACTGGGGGCCGAGGTAGTGCTTACCTCGCCCAAGAAAGATCAGTTGAAATATGTCCTCCAAATCCATTTCAGCGCATCGAACAATGTTGCCGAGTATGAAGCGCTCGTGCATGGACTCAAGGTAGCAAACGAAGTGGGGATACGTCGGATACAATGTTTTGGAGATTTGGATTTGGTGGTGCAGCAAGTGTCTGACAATTGGGATGCTCTAGATGCAAACATGACCCTTTATAGATCCCATGTTCAAAAGATAAATGGGTTCTTTGAAGGATGTGAATTCCATCACGTACCTCGGATTGAAAATGAGGCAGTCAACATATTATCTAAGTTGGGGTCATCTCGGTAGCCAATCCCGCTAGGTGTTGCATTGGAACATTTGAGAAAACCATCCATCACACCGTCACCAGAATCCGACTCAATCTATGTCCCGGCTCTCTCCGAATAAGAAGCTACCTCTATGGATATAGACTGGGGAAGCACCTCAGCAAACCCGAGGACTACTTCGGCCGACCCAGGGACTATCTCACAGAACCCAGGGACTGTTTAGCTTGATCCAGCAAGAGTTATGTCGGTAGATGCAATGGAAATTTATGAAGAGATTTTCCCTGTTCGAGTTATACCTACATGGGCAAAGCCAATATTTGAATTCCTAAAAGAAGGAACCTTGCTGAGTGATGAGACACAATCGAGGCAGATCCAGAGAAGAGCAAAGGCATAAACTATCATCAACACCGAACTATACAAAAGAAGTGTTACAAGTGTTATGCAGCGATGCGTGGACCCGGAAGAAGGGCTTGACATACTCCAGGATATCCATCAAGGAGAATGTGGTCATCATGCATCCTCCAGAGCATTAGTGGCAAAATCTTTCCGGCAGGATTTTATTAGACAAGTTCCTTGGAGCAAGTAGAGGATCTGGTAAGAAAATGCATTGGCTGTCAGAGGTACGCCACGAAGACGCATATGCCAATGTTGGAGCTGAAAACTATACCCCTCACCTGGCCGTTTGTGGTATGGTGTTTGGATATGGTTGGCCCATTTAAGCTGGCAAAAGGAAACATGGCTCACATCTTGGTTATGGTGGACAAGTTTACCAAATGGATTGAGGTAAAGACAATCAGGAAATATGATGGGGCAACAACTATGACATTCCTCAAAGATATAATCTTGAGATATGGCTATCCCCACAGTATCATAACTGATAATGGCACAAATTTTGCTGAAGGAGCATTTGCGAGGTTCTACCGAGAAAAGAAGATCAGGCTAGATATTGCCTCAGTAGCCCACCCCGCATCGAACGGACAAGTGGAAAGATCCAACAGACTATTTTGTCTGGGATAAAACCCCGACTCACTGAGCCGCTGCAAAGATCAATGGGGTGCTGGATAGAAGAACTACCAGCGATACTATGGAGTTTAAGAACAACTCCGAATCGATCAACAGGATAGCAGCCATTCTTTCTGGTATATGGGGAAGAAGCTGTACTACCAGCAGACATAGAGCATGATTTGCCCAGGGTCACCCAATACACATAAGCCGAAGTGCGAGAAGCCTGGCAAAATGATGTTGATCTGCTGGAAGAATCGAGAGAACTGTCCCTATCCAGATCCGCCATATATCAGCAAAACCTCCGATGCTACCATAGCCGGAAAGTAAACCCCCAAATCTTCCAGGAAGGTGATCTCGTACTTCGGCTGGTGCAACGCACCGCTGGCATGCATAAGTTATCCCCTCCATGGGAAGGACCCTTCATTGTAAGCAAAGCATTGTGATTCCTATTATCTTATCGATGCACAGCCACAGGAGAAGAACAAGGCGGACAGGTCCAGCGAGAAATCTAAGCGTCCATGGAATGTAAATATACTTCATACATTTTACACTTAGCAAGGAAGTGTATGTATCCGGGTCTCTCATATATTGGCAATGAGCATATTAATGAAACCTCGGCACCCCAAGCAGAAACTCGGGGACTACCTTAATAATTGTTTTTCTGTATTTAGTTTCCATATATCGACTGGCTTAAATTACTTACACCTTAGCCGGATTAGTAGTGTGTAAGCACCAAAAACCTAACTCTTCGACTTGCTGCTCTCCAACAAAAATCAGCTTCATGGCAAGCAAGAGAACAAGTTTGGAATTGCAAGAGACACGAAAAACGACTAAGGAAAGGAACATAATTGACCCGACATTTGTTATTTGGACTAACCCTGTATTTGTTTTATTTATGTTCTGCCGAATTATTTTGAGCTAATCCCAAAGTTTCAAGTATTGTTGAGTCAATTTTTTGAACCTCGGACTCGCAAGTCACAAACGAATCAAGGTAGACGCGAGCTGAATCATAAAATTGGAGGAACAAGAAAAGGAAACTTGGGGACTCGGTCCAAGTTATTCCGACATTAAGAACTTAGTAGCAAAACACAAACAATTGTAGAAAAACATAAACCATTGTGCATAATACATTTGCACCCGACATACCGGGGATCTAATGAATATCAAAGTGTTTTTTGGCTCATGGAGCAGCAGCAGGAGCCAGATCATTGGTTAAAGGAGGGGGGTAATTTGGTGTCTATAGGCGGAGAACTGGTCCCTACCTCATCTTCTGGGTTAGCATCCCCATCCTCCGGATCTTTGGTATCATCGCCGAGCTCAGAGGCTTCCTCTTCTTCTTCTTCGCCCTCAGCGCCATCCAAGACATAAGCATCGTCAACGGCATCAAGTAAGCTCCGACCCTTGTTCCAATTGTGGCAAAAGGCGTACTGGATGAGGTCATAGGGGCAAGCGTTGCGTTGAGCGATGCACTCCGGATTAGTGGTCCATTTTGATATGATGCGCATGCGGTCAAGCAACTTCGGATCCAGCGTCTCGTACCATGAGAGGACAAAGGTCAATGCCGTATCAGCCCCTGCGCGTGTAGCAGATTCTTGGCAAAGGTTCAGCTGGGTCTCACACTCCAACAGTTTTGATATGAAAGTTGTACTGCCTTTGGGAGTGGGGTCAGTGGGCCATGAACATACCAACAACTGTTGGCATAATGTCCACGCCGTAATTTTTCATGACTTCAATGCGAGCAGCGAGGCTCACCAGCATGTCCTTTGTGTCATAAGGAATAGACTCGGAGGCATGACCAACTGGGGTACCCCGCTGCAGGCGGAACTTGGCGACAACGGCAGAAGAAGGGGTTTGCTCTCTAGGAACTTACCTATGAACAAAACGGACAATATCAATAAGTAAGGGCACATGACCCAGAGAAACAAGTGTCGGCAGGAGGAAGAGAACTCACGTGCAATGTGGCTGAGGATCCAGGTCAGCTCCTTTTGACCATCAGCTATCCTCGTCTTAAGCTTCTCATATTTTGTGGTCACCGACTCAAGTTTGATGTCAGCGTCCTTCATCAAGTCATTGTTCTTGGCAAGCTGAGTCTTTAGGCGCTCTTTCTCCTTGGAGAACTCCTAGTCGGCCTTGTCCAGCTCTTCCTTGTGGAGATCTTTGAGCCTTTGAATTTCAGCATTCAGCCGAGTTATCTCATCGTCCTTGAGGCGAAGCTTGGCGATCTCATCATCTTTCTTTTTGAGTTCGGCCTGATGCTTTCGTGCTTGTTCGAGAAAGTGAAGCATCATGTCAGGAATAGGCATGCTATCTTGAAGTGTCACTGCAATAGTTGTTTGACCCGGCAGAGCCGAGGTATAAATATATGCCGAGTCAGAGTAAGAGTGAGCAAAAGCTAAGTGACCAAGACGAGTTACCTGTAACCTCGGCCAAGTTCTTTCGCATGATGATGTTCTCAGCCTCCACCTCGGCTGTACAATCCAGATGACAAGTTAATACGGATAGCAAGTAACACAAGAAGCGCGACAGAAAGATCATAAGAGAAATAACTTACACTTATTTTTCAGCTCAACAAGCAGTTTTCTGTGCTTGGTGCGAAGGTCCTTATATGTGTCCAGTAGATGCTGGAACTCAGTAGTTTGGCGGTTGGTGGTGATCTAAAATAAGCAAATGTTAGTTAAGAAAGAAGAAGGAATGTGTAGATATTTGAAGTCCAAAAGATCTAGGCCAAGTGGAACTTAACCCGGCTCTAGGTGTGTGGATATTCCAAGTCTACAAGGAGCCAAGCAGAACTTAACCTAGCTCTAGGTGTGTGTGGATATTTGAAGTCTACAAGATCCGGGCCAAGTGGAACTTAACCCGGCTCTAGGTGTGTGGATATTCGAAGTCTACAAGATCCGGGTCAAGTGGAACTTAACCCGGATCTAGGTGTGTGGATATTTGAAGCCTACAAGATCCGGGCCAAGTGGAACTTAACCCGGCTCTAGGTGTGTGGATATTTGAAGCTATTAAGGACTTGTGCTAGTTTTCTAAGAGCATCCGACTGAGTAATAAATTACTCCCCCGGAGGCTCGAGGACTAGAGGGTATATCACTAAGTATTGGCGCATATTAAAGGCATGATGGAAATAGGGTTTACCTCCATCATCTGGACAGTGAAGGAAATGGCCTTGGTGGTAGTGTTCATCTGGGCGTTGAACTCGGCTGGACCAAATTTCTCTAGGAGATCATCCTAGGGGTTTATAAAATCAGCGTCACTCCAGTTGTTTACATATTCGATGAGCGTCGGGCTATAATTCTCCCCGCTAAGCGCCTGACTCGTCACCAGACCCTTGGCGTGGTCCTCTCGCCTCACGATCTGGGCAGCAGTTGGGCTGGTATGCAAAGTGAGTTGCTTGCTACCCTCAGATCTGGTGGCAGATGACCCAGAGGTGGCGCCATCCTTCTTAGTCATGGATGCGAGCGTGCGCTGTCCAGACTTAATATTGGTGCTTTTGGAGGCTGGGTCCCTGGCAACCTCGGCAACCTTCTTGCTCTTGCTGCTAGACTTGGGCCGCTGTAGAGGAGCCGAAGTTGCTGCTCCGGATTGAGCCTGAGGAGCTGGCTGGAGAATATCCTTGATGGACAGTGTTGATCCGGATGTAGCTGCTTGAGGCTTTTTAGGCACCGACGCTGGTGCTGGTGTTGCTGCTGGCGTTGGTGTTGGTGCTGCTGCTGGTGCTGGTGTTGCTGCTGGTACTAGCGAAGATGCTGGTGGTTGTGCTGTTGCTGGTGCTGGTGCAACTACTGGTGCTGGTGCTGCTGCTGGTACTTGTATTGGCGTTGGTGCTAATGCTGCTGCTGTCATTGGTACTAAAAAATAAGAAGTCTGGGGCGGTGCCGAAGAAGCTAGCACCTCTGTAACGGCGGGTTGCGGCTGAGCTGAAATACTAGGGAGCTCCGGCATGGCCGTATCCTCGGCAGCCCTACTCCCCCCCGCATCGACATTACCCCCTCATGACGAGGTGGGATCAGATCCGGCGCAGCCGCTAAGCTCTCTTGGACAGGGCTTAGCGGGGAACATCGTCGTCACGAGGGGAGATGGAGCACTCCGGATAGGAGAGGCGATGTTGGGACCACTCTAGGGAATCACCCTGGGAGACCTACCGAATCAGACAATGAACAACAAGTTAAAAGGAGAAAGAGAGACAAGAAATATGCGAAGACAATGAAGCATGGCCCAGAAATGAACGAGGAAGGAAAAATACTTACTCGGAAGAGGTTGGATATTCCTTGCGACGAGGCGCTCTCCGGACCGTGGTATTTTCCTTGGGATCGGGCTTGTTGGCGCCCTTGACACCGGACTTCTTTCGCCTCTTCTTGGGCGGAGGCGCCTCTGAAGCTGCGGTCGAGGTTGCCGGACGTTTCTGGGGAGGGGCAGGAACCGGCTCATCTACAGCGAGAGGAGGATCCTCGTGGACCTATCCGGCCGTGTTAGATGAAGCCGTGGTAACCGGAAACACGTAAGAAATAGGCACCAGATCAAGTACCTCCATAATCTCAACATCAGAGTCGTCATCATCCGGCCAATCCCTCAAAAAAGAGGCCTTACTAGAGGTTTGCCTGGAGCCATCCGGAGTCAGTAAGAACATCTCCATGTCAGGCTCAACCGTGTCCGGGTCTGAGCGGTCCTCCGCCCATTTGAGGGATGGCTCCTTGCAATCTTCCATAGTTTACTGAAGAAACAACTGAGAGCAAAAATAATAAAGGATCAAATAAGGATACAGTCTGACATACCACGAGACTCGGAAAAAGGGTCAGGAGAGGAACCTACCGGAAGAGGCAAGTTACCTCGGGTGAAGTGCTCAAGCCCCCACTTCCACACCTCGGTGAACTCCTTTTCTATCTTAAAGATAGCCTTGACTTGGTGAAATATGTCGGTGTTGTCAAGATCGAAGGAGGAGGTACGATTGGGGTCAAGAGGACCACTCAAGTGGCAAAGCTTATTGATACGTTGCTGACATATCCATAATTTTTGATATTCCATGCTTGGTTTTATCTACTTTCTTATGTTTTTTCCACACTTTGGAGTACTTTATACACTTTCTAGGACTAACCTATTAACAAGATGACACAGTGCTAGTTGCCTATTTTCTGCTGTTTTTGGTTCCAGGAAAGTCAGAAAATGAATATTCTCGGAATTGGACGGGACAAAAGCCAAAGTTAATATTTTACCGGAAGACTCACGGAGCCAGAAGACGATACAGAGAGGGGCCACAAGGTGGCACCACCACCCCTAGGCGCGGGTCCCCCTGGCCACGCCAGGGCATGGTGTAGGCCCCCTGGCCGGTCACCGACCTTGCCTCTTTCGCCTATATATCTCCCCCGATGCAAAAACCCTAAATCGTCAATCAGAATTCCACAAAAAGTTCTGCAGCACCGCCGCCACTGAAGGGGAGATTTGGAGGAAAGAAAGTCTATGTTCCGGCACCCTGCCGGGACGGGGAAGTGCCCCCAGAGCCATCTCCATCGATCTCCACCACCATCTCCATCGCCGTTGCTGATTCCCATGATGATGAGGGAGTAGTTCTTCCTCGAGGCTAAGGGTTCTACCGGTAGCTATGTGTTCATCTCTCTCTCTCTATGCATGATCATATTGTGATCATGAGCTTTGTAATCAAGTAGATCTACCTTGCTACTCAAGTTCTTTAATAGATCTCTGCTCTCCCCATGTGTGTGAAAGTGATAGCGTGCACACCATGGTGGCACTTAGGCTAGAGATTACAAATACTTGTTATGAGTTATATTTGGAGTTGGATGTCTCTATGAAATTATGGTGTTTGTTGGAACCATCTAGTGCTCAAGGTGACAGTGTGGGGTTATCTAGATGTGGAAAGCAAACTTTGAGGTGTGTTGTTATAGCCCTACCATGGATTAGAGTGTCCAACCAGAGAGTAGTTTAGAGTAGTATCATGAAGATGATATATTTATATGAGAGTGTTCACTAGTGAAAGTATAATCCCTAGGCCTTGTTTCTAAGCATTGAAACACCGTTTGCAACTAGATCTGTTACATGTTTGCTTATTATATCTTTATTTCAGTTTGCCTTTGGTCTCTTCCACGCCATCAAGCTATTTTCTAGCACCGTTGTCTTATATCCATACCACTTGTATCTTACTATCTCTTCGCCGAACTAGTGCACATATACACCTGACAAGTGTATTGGGTGTGTTGGGGACACAAGAGACTTCTTGTATCTTGATTGTAGGATTGCTTGAGAGGGAATAACTTTGACCACTTCCTCCCTGAGTTCGATAAACCTTCTTAAGGGAAAACTTTCTATTGTTCTACAAACCTCTGCACTTGGAGTCCCAACAACTGTCTACAAGAATAGAAGTGCGTAGACATCAAGCTATTATCTGGCGCCACTGCGGGGGAGGTAAGGTAAAAGGTACTCACATCCTTCGGTGTGAGTTCTCGAAGTTATTTCCTTTAGATTTTGCAATTTTGTATTTTTGTTTGTTGTTTTCACTAGTTAGGCTTAATGGAAAACAACAACAAAATTTAGAGAGCTTTATAGTATTTATCTTGAGTTAGGACATGAAGTGTTTGAAAAGAAAATTAAAAAACCTATGAACTTTATTTGCGTGCTAATAGCAATGTTATTAGTATGAATTCTTTGAACACCATTATTGCTAATGCTATGGAAAAGTCTAAGCTTGGGGAAGCTGGTTTTGATGAGAATGATCTTTTTAGTTCCCCAAGGATGGAGGAGAAAATTTACTTTGATGATACTATGCCTCCAATATATGATGATTACAATGATAAATATGATATTTTCAGTCCACCTACTATTGAGGAGAAAATTAATTATGATTACAATATGCCTCCTATATTTGATGATTATGGTGATGAGAATAATAATATAAGCTATTTTGTTGAATTTTCTCCCACTACAATTAATAAGAATGACTATGTTTATGTGGGGAGTATTAATTCTTTTATGCATGTGGATCATGATAAGAATGTTTCATGTGATTGTTATATTGTTAATTTTATTCATGATGCTACTAAAAGTTATTATGAGAGAAGGAAACATGGTTTTATGCATCTCAATAATATTAAGTTCCCCCTCTTTATGTTGAAAGTCTTGAAGTTGCACTTGTTTTGCTTTACTATGTCTGTTGCTTTGTGATTTCATGACTTGTTTCTTTACAATTTCCCTATGCATAGGAAGTGGGTTAGACTTAAATGTGCTTTGAATTTGCTTCTTGATTCTCTCTTTTACTTCAATTCATATTTCTTATGTGAGCATCTCTCAAACTATCATGCCTAACTTAAAGGCGTTAAAGAAAAGTACCTATTGGGAGATAACCCAAAAGTTTTAGATGAGTCCTAGAAGTTATTACCTCTATAATAACCGCTCTTTATCCTTTTTATTTGCGTTTTGTGCCAAGAGTAACCTCTAATGAGAGACAAGTAATGATTGACAAAGTTGCTGTCCAAACAGATTTCTATGCTTCACCGTAAACATTCGTGTAAAATCCCTGTACGTCCTTTTGAGGCGTGAATTTTTGTGCTTCTGCCCCAGGTTGTTATCTAACTTTCGTTAGTTCAACACTTTTCGATTTGAGCAACAGAAGGTGTTCGACAAAATTGGTTTTTACCTGCTGGTCTGTTTTGACAGATTTCTGCCATTATTTGCATTTGCTTCTTGTTGATTCCTTTTTGAGTTCTCTTTGGGGAATTGAGATTTTTAGGGAAGTGATACAGTAGCTTGTGTTTTAATGGAAGTTTTATTGATGTTGGAACTGAACCAAAAGACTTATTATCTTGAGTGCACTAATGTTGCTAATGAAGATTGTGTGAAGTTTTGTATGAAGGAAATTTCTAGGTGTATGGAAGGAACGAGTAATGAGATGAAGAATGGACTAAAGCTCAAGCTTGGAGATTTCACGTGTGTCACCCCAAGGAACATCCAAGAAGTACAAGCATCAAAGCTTGGGATGCCCAAGGCATCCCCTTCTTCATCAATAAAAATCTCAGGTCTTTCTAGACACTTTGTTTTTACTGTTTCATGCACAATTGTGTTATTCTTGGAGCGTATTTTTTTCGTTTTTGGTTTTTGTTTGCTTAGTTTGCTTGAATAAGTTGGTTGGATCCCAACACACTTCTTTTGGAGAGAGACACACCCTGTTATTCATTGTTTTGAACACTCTAGTTTTCATTCTTATAGTTTTGTGAGTGTTCTCTTTTGCTAGCACTGGCTTTAGCCTTAGTTTTCTTGTGCTTTCAGCTTAGAACCTTTTAGTTCTCCCTTTTGGATTTGTGAGACAAGCTCACTGATCTTTATTTATTATTATCTCTGTGAGTTCTTTCAATTAAGTTGGTTTGGATTGGAAAAGAGTAGGAAAGTCATGCTTAAGTGGTAAAAATTGAGACAAGACGGAGAGGGGCCATAGGGTGGCCACACCACCCCTAGGCGCGGGCCCCCTGGCCGCGCCAGGGCATGGTGTGGGCCCCCTGGCTGGCCACCGACCTTGCCTCTTTCGCCTATATATCTCCCCCGATGCAAAAACCCTAAATCGTCAATCAGAAATCCACGAAAAGTTCCACAGCATCACCGCCACCGAAGGGGATCGGGGGACAGAAAGTCTCTGTTCCGGCACCCTGCCGGGACGGGGAAGTGCCCCTGGAGCCATCTCCATCGATCTCCACCACCATCTCCATCGTTGTTGCTGATTCCCATGATGATGAAGGAGTAGTTCTTCCTCGAGGCTAAGGGTTCTACCGGTAGCTATGTGTTTATCTCTCTCTATGCATGATCATATTGTCATCATGAGCTTTGTAATCAAGTAGATATACCTTGCTACTCAAGTGCTTTAATAGATCTCTGTTCTTCCCATGTGTGTGAAAGTGACAGCATGCACACCATGGTGGCACTTAGGCTAGAGATTAGAAATACTTGTTATGACTTCTATTTGGAGTTGGATGTCTCTATGAAATTATGGTGTCTGTTGGAACCATCTAGTTCTCAAGGTGACAGTGTGGGGTTATCTAGATGTGGAAAGCAAACTTTGAGGTGTGCTGTTATAGCCCTACCATGGATTAGAGTGTCCAACCGGAGAGTAGTTCAGCGTAGTATCATGAAGATGATATATTTATATGCGAGTGTTCACTAGTGAAAGTATGATCCCTAGGCCTTGTTTCTAAGCATTGAAACATCGTTTTCAACTAGATATGTTACATGTTTACTTGTTTCTATCTTTATTTCAGTTTGCCTTTAGTCTCTTCCACGCCATCAAGCTATTTTCTAGCACCGTTGTCTTATATCCATACCACTTGTATTTTACTATCTCTTCGCCGAACTAGTGCACCTATACACCTGACAAGTGTATTGGGTGTGCTGGGGACACAAGAGACTTCTTGTATCTTGATTGCAGGATTGCTTGAGAGGGAATACCTTTGACCACTTCCTCCCTGAGTTCGATAAACCTTGGGTAATCTACTTAAGGGAAAACTTGCTGCTGTTCTGCAAACCTCTGCACTTGGAGGCCCAACAACAGTTTACAAGAATAGAAGTGCGTAGACATCACTTATGCAAGCGTTTCTCGAGACATCAGTTATGTGTAAGAAAAAATCATAGGGTGCGCGACCAGCGCTCCCTATAGGAGTAGCCCCTGAGTGCCTATTCGAGTCGTAGACTCGAGTGGGGACTATAAGTACTTTGCGGCGTCTTTTGCTTGTTTCAGTTGAAAGTGCTTTCAGCGCTCCCTATGGGAGTAACCCGAAGTCCACACTTGAATCGTTGATTCGAGTGAAGGGTTCTTGAATGTCTTAGAAAAATTTCCTCGAGTGCGCGGCCAGAGCTCCTGTTAGGAGTAGCCCCCGAGTGCTTGGTCGAATCGAAGACTCGAGTAAGGACTAAAGCAGTCAAAAAGGTGCCCCTGCTGGAGTTAATGATGTTAGTGTTGATGATCAGATGACCTCAGTTGCCCGCGTGAGCAGCTTTGACGGGATGTGACGAGTAGTGGGTCCCACTTTCTAACTTGGATTTGACCAACCGTGCATAATCTTCTGGTTTAACTATGTCTCCTCGATTCTCCCGCAGAATGGGTGGAGTGGGGCGACGGTTTGTGGTTTACCCTTGCCACGCGTTGACGTTGATGTGTGCCACACGTCAGATTGGTTTTCTCCTAGACGTTGGATGGCATCTGCTTTGATGTTAAGTAGAGGCTCACCGTGCGGTAATTTCCCCACATATTGTTCTCGCTCACACACCTCCACCATTGCTGCTCTTGCTGTTCCATTGTTCGCATCTCCTTTGTGGCACTAGACCAACTCTGTACCTCCCCCAGCTACTTCCTGCGCTTGCACCGCCAGCGCAAGATGGGAAAGAAGAAAGGAGCCTCCGCGGGTGGATCTCTGGCTGCCATTTTGGCGGCCAAGAAGAAGGGCGCCGCCACCACGGGCACCAGTGTTGCTGCTGCGGCGGGGAAGAAGAAGGGTGCGGGTACTCGCGTCACCAATGGGTCATGGTGCCCATCCATCATCAAGCCATCAGAGTTGTTCACCTAGCGCCAATATGGAGCGCTTCCTGCCGCGGAGGATGACTCTCGCGTTCCCGGTGCCCAGTCCTTCTGTGGGTTTTCGAGTGATGTTCCTTGCGTTCGTCATTCGTGGGATTTCTCTTCCCCTTCATCCGTTTGTTAGGGGTCTTCTTTGCTTCTACAGGCTCTAGCTACACCAGCTGTCCCCAAACTCTATCCTCCACATCGCCTGCTTCATCACTCTTTGCGAGTGATTGTTTGGAATCGAGCCACACTTCGGCCTCTTCAAAAAACTCTTTAAGCTCAAACATCAGTCGGGGTCGAGTTTAGTAGTCTATGATGTAGGAGGCTGCGGGATACACGTCGAATCCAATGTCACCTATTTCGCCATCAAGCTCACCGCATATGTCCAAGGGTGGAGGGATACGTGGTTCTACATTCGCGACCAGAAGGCCAATGGAGAGCACTACGGACTTGCTGTCATGACCCGAACCCGTTAAGGTACAGATCCCTGTGTTTATAGTGCTAGTCCTTGGATCGAATAGCTAGCACCCACAGTTTAAGATGTAATATCAAGAAACAAAGGTCATATTACATCGCATAACCAGGAATAAAATAGTTCATTACAACTTACATAGCTCATATGGCTATCTCATTACAAAGCAGCAGAAATAACTGTAAAGCATTGAGTCCTTCATCTTCATGTGCCACAGGCAAACATGTTGGGTGCAGACTCGTAATCCCTACTCATCAAACTTCACTATCATCAAGTAATCCTGCAACATGATAAGTTACAGCCACAAGGGTCAATACATTTTGAATTGTATTGGCAAGTGTCACTAGTATGTGGATGTAAAGTGGAACCTATTACTACATGCATATTTGGCTAGGTAGAGCTTTGGCTAGTTTGCAACGAGAAAGTTTTTTCCCTAACTTTTTATAAATAGTTTGCAACACTTATTCTCAACTAAGTTACACTGGATACCCTCCAGGTAATATGTCCAATCACAACATAGTGGTACCACTGATAGAAATCAGTGAACCTAGGTTCCATTGATAGAAATCAATGAACCAACAACCCTTGTTCACCCATCAAGTTTTAACTTAGGAAATTAGAATGATAAGATTCTTGATTCTGCTTCATTGTCTTGATGCTCAGAAATTGTCCATAACCGGGGACACGGCTAAGTACTTAGTTTTACCCTCTCGGGAGGTGGTGCACTTTCCCCATAAGACTCGACATGCATCGAGACGAGAGTTTTCAGAAGCAATCCCTTAGACCACCACGGACGCGTTCCATCCTATCATCACTACCACCCTCTGTCCGTCTGGCTGAGTTCTCGCAACTTAGTCGGTCAAGGCAGAGCCCATATGCCATGTGGCTGCACTGGAAGCTTCGCGACAAGAACATCTCCAATCTCTTTGTTCCTGGGTGGCCGTCCACCAGTGCGATACACCAGCTGACCATAGACATGGCCCCTGAGTAACCACTCAACATAATCCAAGCAAGTCCCATTCCACCCAGGTGTTTCATTAAGTACTTGTTTTGTTATAGAAAACATATATTTTCCAATACACCATATAATCATAATATGATATTCCACCCCGAAAACTATAGCAGCGCAAAGCATTTCTAATCTTATGATGTTTCACCTACCAAGTAGAAACTACCATTCCCAATTCTATATAGGAGATATAGCATGGCACAATAATATAGTCTATCATGCATATAGTACAAAAATCCACTAAGTATAATGAAAACAATAGGACTTGATGATAGTGCCACTTGCCTTGGTGGTAGAATATTTAGGTACTCTTCTTGATCTTTCAAAGATTACACTCCTCAAAGTCTACAACAATACAATCAAGCAAAAAGCACATTCTCAAAACTAGCATCACAAAACAACACAAGAATAAAACAAAATACATGCAAGTATACAACAAGATATTTTTTTGAACAAGTTGTTATAGCCAGGTTCTGAACACTACAAACACCTACTGGTCCTTTTATATAATTGAAATTCCAATTGGAACCATTTTAGTGCAATTTGGTTAATTAAAGTATTTTTCTTTTACTAGGATAAGGCTTATTCAATGTGATATTTGTTACTGCCATAAAATTATAAGTTTAAATTTTTTGTGTTTATGTTTATGGTCAGAGGGTTCAATACACAACCATTTGCAAAAGGTTTCACTCAAAAATAAGTTTTAGAACATGTTTTATAGCCAAATTACTCCACAATTGGTTCTGTATAAAACGTGATTTTAACCATCACAAAATTACCTAATTATTTCTCTAATGTGTTCTACTCATTTTTGTGAATCCATAGACATATTATTTGCTAAATTTGGATAAGCAGAACTTAATCTAAGAATTTTTGAAGTTTATAGGTTCATATGTCTAAAAATCCGAAAATACAAGTAGACATGACACTTGGCAGATTTCTATTGGAGGATACCCCTTTGGTAAGTGATCTTTTGATGGCCCTTAGATGAAGATCAAACGGACCAGGTTAGATCACCGGAAAAGCTCGCCGGAAAGATCGCCGGAATAGCGGGCACGAGCTTGGCGTTGCCGTTCTCGTTGCTAGGAAAGTATCCGGAGTTGAAGAAGATGTGGACGGCGTAGAGGACGTCGATGCGGTGCTTGGAGACGTGATGAATAGCTCGTTCCTCTCTAGTGTTAGCGGAAATCCACGGCTGGAGTGACGTACGATGTCGGACGACGCGGTCAACTGCAACAAGAAGGTGAACCATGATGTCCTGGAAGTAGGCAACGATGAGGAGAGTATTCTGCTTCGAGGAATTGATAAGTTTCTCACCGTGGACAACAAGATCTGACGATGAACTAGAATTTGGGGCTGATCTTGGCATCATCGGTATGATTTCTACAGACCTCCTCTCGAGAAATTTTGAGAACCAAAATGATGGAGGAGAACGAGAGGAAGATGGTGCTCTCTTCGGTTCACGTTGTTATGGTAGGAGGAGGGAGGTCGGGAGACGTATGCTACCGATTGGCATTCGGAGCACCGATTTGATATGAGATATTAAGACACTAAAGTGAGAAACTAATGGCCTGAATGGAACCTCCACTTGATTATAAACGTTTTTTGTTTCGAAGTCGAAGAGAAACTGTCACTAGAATTGATAGGGGGAGGAGAGGAAGATCTACAGCCATGAACGCGACTGTCTGTTTCGTGTACGCGAAGAGTAGGGATGTAAACGGATCAGATCGGATCGGATATTGCTATTACCATATCCTTTACCATATTTTTTTGGCGGATTCGGATCGGAGCGGATAATAGCTGGATACGGATTCGAATGCGAATTATATCGGATTACGGATAGGGAGCGGATTCGGAGCAGACTCAGATCGGAAGAGAATAATTGAACAAATACACGTAGAAAAATAAAAATTTATTTAGTTTATGCAAAAGAAATGACAAGAAAGCATGCAACACTAGATAACAGTAGTATAAAAGTGCAAGATTGGTAATAGCATAGTATAATATGCAAATGTAGCATGCATAGCTAGCCGATACACTAACTAGATTGTCTGGATATTGGGGTTATGCTAAATTTATCGGATTATCCTATTTGAGTACCTCGGATAATCCGCATAAAATATTGGATTATCCTTATCCGTCGGATATCATCAATACCATATCCGCTACCATATCCGTCGGATATCCGTTCGACAAATATCCGCCGGATATCTAAAAATGCATAACATATCATCAAAAACGGACGCGGATGTGGATTCGGAGCGGAAATTATCCGTACCATTTACATCCCTAGTGAAGAGGAAGAAGAGGAACGAGCTGGCTCGCTCGATCGGCCTAAATGGGGCAGAAATATTTGGCCCAAAGAGAAAAATGAAAGGAAGAGAGAAAAAAGAACGAGCCGGCTCGCTCGATCGGCCTAAATGGGCCAGAAATATTTGGCCCAAAGAGAAAAATGAAAGGATCGGCCTAAATGGGCAAGAAATATTTTGCCCAAAGAGAAAAATGGCCCATTTAGGCCGAGCGAGCAAGCCGGCTCGTTCCTCTTCTTCCTCTTCACGTACACGAAACAGACAGTCGCGTTCATGGCTGTAGATCTTCCTCTCCTCCCCCTATCAATTCTAGTGACAGTTTCTCTTCGACTTCAAAACGAAAAACGTTTATAATCAAGTGGAGGTTCCATTCAGGCCATTAGTTTCTCACTTTAGGTTCCATGTCGAGTCTTGTGGGGAAAGTGCACCACCTCCCGAGAGGGTAAAACTAAGTACTTAGCCGTGTCCCCCGTTATGGACAATTTCTGAGCATCAGGACAATGAAGCAGAATCAAGAATCTCATCATTCTAATTTCCTAAGTTAAAACTTGATGGGTGAACAAGGGCTGTTGGTTCATTGATTTCTATCAATGGAACCTAGGTTCACTGATTTCTATCAGTGGTACCACTATGTTGTGATTGGACATATTACCTGGAGGGTATCTAGTGTAACTTAGTTGAGAATAAGTGTTGCAAAATATTTATAAAAAGTTAGGGAAAAAACTTTCTCGCTGCAAACTAGCCAAAGCTCTACCTAGCCAGATATGCATGTAGTAATAGGTTCCACTTTACATCCACATACTAGTGACACTTGCCAATACAATTCAAAATGTATTGACCCTTGTGGCTGTAAGTTATCATGTTGCAGGATTACTTGATGATAGTGAAGTTTGATGAGTAGGGATTACGAGTCTGCACCCAACATGTTTATCTGTGGCACATGAAGATGAAGGACTCAATGCTTTATAGTTATATCTACTGCTTTGTAATGAGATAGCCATATGAGCTATGTAGGTTGTAATGAACTGTTTTATTCCGGGTTATGCGATGTAATATGAACTTTGTTTCTTGATATTACATCTTAAACTATGGGTGCTAGCTATTCGATCCAGGGACTAGCACTATAAAAACAGGGATCTGTACCTTAACGGGTTCGGGTCATGACACTTGCGCCCTTTGATCCGGTGGCGATCTGCAAGAGGAGGCGATCCTGGAAGAACGTTGTGATGCCCGGCAAAGTCAAGGAAACAGAGATGCTGTATCAGCATGTCTGCGACCTTGAACGCCTCATAGGCAAGGAAGAAGGTGGTGCTGAACTCATTCGCACGTGGATGCGCTGCCGCATATAGCCTCTGCATGCCAGGGTGCATCCGATGTACCACTGGATTGGTACTAGTGATGTCACTCACGTCTCTGCAGAGGGCATTTCTTCTGGTGAAGTGGACAGGAGGTTGCGGCTGGTAACCAAGTACACCACCAAGGAGGATCTCCTAGGCGACTCAGTCGTGCCTCCATTCTGCGCCAGCAATCCTCCACCTGAGGTGGATTTCTTTGTGAAGTTTTGTTAATTTTCGATTGCCTGTTAGGTGGCTTGTATACTGATGCTTCTTCTAATTGTAGGACTGGAAAGTGACCGCCAATTTGCCTCCTCAGCCTGAAGGAATAATTCCACGCGAAGCGGAAGAAGAGGACAAGTCGGCCTCCACCATCCCTATTGGAGAGGAGCAGGAAGCCCCCGAGTCCAGTGATCACATGACTCGCAAGCATTCCTGTAGCGAGGGTTCGGATGCTTCCCACCGTCAACGCCGGAGGATCCTTCTACTACTGTGGAGGATCCAATCACCGCCGTGCCCATGCGCGCCATGGCTCCCCCCTCACGGAAGAAGCTGCGGTTGCCGAAGGAGTCGTCTGGTGATTCCTTTGACCTCAAAATTTTTGACGGGTAAGTCTTTATTTTGCGAGTTCGTCTTGCCTTTCTCAACGTTTCGTCCCTTCTGAATTGGTGATTCGTACTTTGTAGTCAAACGGAGTTGTCGTCCTTCGACGACTACCAATTTGTTAAGGAATCCGGAGTCGCAGACTCCAAGAACAAGGAGGTGGCAGTGCGGTCTCCTTCTCCTCCGGTGGTGGCCCACTCCGGCGCGCATTCTTCGAGCTCCCCCCGTGCTGGGGAGCATCAGGTTGTTTCCCAAACGTCGGTTCTGGAAGAATCTTCGGAGTCCCTAGAGGAACACGTGAGTTCTCTTTATGTTGTTGGCACTCGAATTTTGCGTTAATGCTCACACTACTTCTCTTTTCTTGTAGCCAATCATGAAGTATTCCACTCGCCTCACTAAACAGATCCTTTCCTTGGGTCGATAGCATGCCTTGCTAGATAACCTCCATCGCGCCTTCGAAGGTTAGTTTCAAACTTTTCTCTCCGTTCTGTTGTTAGAGATTTGTGAGTGATCTTGCCATGTTTATATCCCTTGTAGGTGAGCATAATGAACTTCTTCGTCGTGTCGCTTCCCTCGAGAAGGGACTTGCCATGGCAGAGAAAAAACGCGACTAGGCAGTGGATGCTCTGAAGGAGTCGCAGAAGCGCGAGGAAGATTTGTGTTCCTCCACTATTGAGAGGGAAAAGTTGTTCGTAGAACATCTCTTCTCAGTCGCGAAAGCGCTCTCAGGTATGGCACTATCGTGCTTGTATTTGTCATGTACTTTGCCTTCATATTATTGTGCTCCTAGGTGTATTCTTGCAGATGCCTCCATCGTAGACTTTGACGCCCAGGCGTTGACTCGTGAGGACGCCTTGGCCGGCATTGTGATTGCAGTCAAAGACCGCAACATCTCTGTGAAGGATACACTGGAGAAGGCCAAGGCCTTCTGGGTCATCTTCGAGAGGAGATGGCTCCCAAGGCCCCGATGATCGAGAATTTTGATGGCTTCGTGGAGTCCTTCGCAGAGGGCATCCCGATGGACTTCAAGAATTCGCAGAGGTCAGTTGGCTCGACCATGGCACTCGCAATGGCGCAAGCCCATGGCGTGGAGCTGGACCCCAGCGAGATTTCGCGATGCCAGTCTCTGCGGATGGCCAGTAGGTAGTCTTCCAGCCTTTCGCCACTAGGTGCAGTAAGTATTGGCCCCGGCTCATTGATACAATTACTGCTTATTCGGCTGAGCTGCGGCGATTGAAGAGTGCGAAGGTTGCGGCATCTAGGGCTACAAATGGGAAGTCTGTGGCATCGGAGACTGCCACAGATTCGAGGAAGCCCCCGAAGTCAAAGTCAAAAAAGCAGAGCATGCCTTAGCTACCTTCTGTAATAGTTTAGCTTTCCTTCTGATGAACCTTATTTTGTGGGGTACCCCTTTTGATACTTTCTTGAACTTGAATGCACTCCTTGTTAATGTACAGTTAGTCTTATTCGCCTCTTGTTTGGCTATAATAGGGTCCTTCGAGTGGTCCTCCTAACTCTCCTCCCACTAATGAAACTGTGGTGCAACCATGTTCAAGAGTGGAGGAGTTGTCGCTGCTTGCGCGACTGTGCGATCGCGTGAATCAGTTGGAGCGAGAATTGCCTATGATCTACGGTAATGCGGATGTATGGAAGTTGATGGTTGAGAAGGCCAGCACGCTTGAGAAGTATCTCTTGGACGAAGTTGCGCAACCGAACGAGCAATTTAAGTGTTAGCTTTCTATCTTCTTATCCTTTCCTTTGGCCATTCGCGGCGATGCTCCATCTTATGCTTTGTTCTTGCTTCTTGTAGTTGTTAGCGCTCGTCATCTGCAGGATGAGAGGGATCGGGTTGCCATTCGCCTGCATAATCTGACCTAGGAGCAGCTGCAAGCTAGCGGTTACTTCTGGGTGGACCATGACCGCGCAGTCGCATTGGCGACGCTATAGGATCGTGCCTCACGGGTGCTTCAGTGTTTTAAGAAGGCGTAGTCATGCCTTAGGCATATCTTCCAAGCAATGTTTCCCCTGGACGTGGTGCCATCAAGCTTGCTAGCTTTGTTGGCGAAGTTTCAAGATATCAGCGTAGTCCACGAGTGCGTGCGCCAACAATTGGTCGCGGGTGCCAAGGCTGTCTTGGCGCTTGTTTGATTGCATCGGCCAAATGTGGATGTTGTGGCTGTTGGTGCTGGGCCGCCGCCACCGCTAGAAGGGATGACCTGGAACATGGTGCCACACTACCTGGAGGTTGATCGGCCAGCCGAAGATATCGTCGATTTCTTTGAAGATCAAGCAAATGTTCTCCTTTTGCAGGAGTAGTGTAGTTTGTACCATGCACATAGATGTATAAGTGTTGTAAAATTCATACAATTGTGTTGGCTGTGTTTGATACCCGTTAATGTGTAAAGAGCTTGCTAGCTTGTATATTTTTCAAGTATATCGTGATATGCAGCTCCTTTTCGTTAGCCTGACGTATATTCATCTCAGCACCTTGCCAACTTCTCAGGTGTGTTACAGTTGGGTTAGTGTTATCAAGGGTTCGATTGGCAGTGCGTGAGCTCCTCAGGATACTGTGTTCTTCGTGGAACCATGTGTAAAGGGTGGCGCATCCCCTGAGTAAAATAATTGCAACAAAAACAGAAAAACACAAGGTTTGGGGCACTTGGCTTTATTTATTCGTAGAATATCACGAGGTACAATGTGTGGCTAAGTAGCCTGACTGTATAGCCTTATTTGTAAAGTAAAAAGCATCTAAGGGTAGAAACGACGCAACTGCGAGATGTTCCAGGGATTAGAGTATGCGACTCCGCTCTTGAAGTCTTTAAGGCGATACGCGCCACCGGAGATTACTTCGGTAATCACATAAGGTCCTTCCCACGGGGACTCGAACTTGAGGTGCCCTTGCTACTTCAGTCGCGGGACTAGGTCTCCGTCGACGAAGGATCTAGGGTGTAGCCTTCTGTTGTGGTAGTTGCGGAGGTTCTGCTGGTAGATTGTGGATCTCTCCGCTACAATCTCGTGTGCCTCATCGAGGAGGTCGATGGAGTCTTCGAGTGCGAGGGTTGATTCTGCCTCGCTGTATGCTACTACTCGTGGGGCTTTGTAGCACACCTCTGCGGGTAGTACCGCCTCAACGCCGTGTACCATGAATAACGGAGTGTAGCCTGTAGCATTGTTTGGAGTTGCGTGCATGCTCCATAGTACTGATTGCAGCTCATCTGGCTAGCATCCAGTAGCTTTTTCGAGTGGCCGGAGGAGCCTTTTCTTGATCCCACCGCAGAAGAGACCATTGGCCTTTTCGACTTGTCCATTGGTCTAAGTATGCGCCACGGAAGTGTAGCTAATGTTGATTCATAGGTTTTCGCAGAAATCCTAGAACTCCTTAGAGGTGAAGTTAGTCCCATTGTCCTAGATGATGCTATGTGGCACCCCGAAATGGAAGACGATGGACTCGAAGAACTTGATGGTGCTGGCTCCTAATTGGTTTGTTACTAGCATGGCCTCAATCCACTTGGTGAATTTGTCAACCGCGACTAGGAGGTAGACATATCCTCCTCGTGAGGATCTCTGGAGCTTGCCGACCATGTCGAGTCCCCATTGTGCAAAGGGCCAAGCCACGGGTATTGGCCTGAGTTTTGTGCCAGGTGCATGCGGTTTGCCCGTGAATCGCTGGCAGGCGTTGCAATGCTAGACGATATCCTTGGCGTCGCGCATGGCCATTGGCCAGTAGAATCCCGCTCGTAGAGCTTTGGCGATGAGGCCACGACTGCCAGCATGGTGGCCTGATAGCTGTGAGATTCGACACATTTTTGATGGCTTTTATTGATGGTTTTCTCCCGGATTTGATTGTTTTCTGGCTTTACCTAACGCTAATACTTTGATAGCAAAGAAAACTTGAATTTTAATGTGTGTTTCAGGTTCTGGACGTCAATAGAAGGATTTAACTAGAGAAATATGATATTCTGGAGAAAACAAGCAAGTCCCAATTTGGAAGCACGCGAGGGGAGCTTACAGAAGGTTTAACGACCAACTATATGACGGGACAACTTGGAAGCCGCCACCTCTGTCTTGTCAAAAGGGACAACTTCCATGATGGGACGAGGGACAAAAACATAACGCAGCAGCCACCACACCATCCAGAAGGGATAAAGAAGGGATCCGGAGAAGAAGGAGAAGACGTTCTTCATCTCGCTCCATGATCTTCCATCTCCTAGCCAATACACCTCCATAGCCACTACTTGTACTTGAGAGAGAGGGATCTCCACCTTGCAAGACTAGGGTTTGAGATTGTTTCTTCCCATCTTGAATTGTGTTGGATATTTCTCTATTCTTATTGTGGATCTCCGTGGTAATACAAGATGAATTCCCTTTATTTGATTATATTGATGATCCGTTCTTCTCTCATGTGTGAGTAATTCCCTTGGGCGTGGGAGATGTAGGGGATTGGTGAGATGTGATGTGCCTTCATATATTTTTCATTAGTATTGTGATTGATTCTAATTACTATATTATGTGTGCTTGACTATCTGTGGGATGCTTAATGCTTGTTGTTCAATTAAGGGCACAAACAACATGATACCTTGTTCTACATAGATAAGATCTTGCTCGCTAGTGGACCGACGACCCCTAGGTGACACAGGGATATCAATGGAAAGCTAGTTGACCAAAGGATAACGAGTAACCACTATGCTTATTGCATTAGTCCGATCCAAGGAGCTTAATCGCTAAGCGACCTAAAGGGTCTTAATCCTCTAGTGTCTGACCATGGTTTTGGTAGCAGGCTAGTAGGATTATTGAATTTGGGATGAAATCTACCAAGAGGAGTTCCGGCTAATTATGGGTTGCTTGCCTACACATATATCTATAAGATTATAATTGTTACATTCATAATCGTCCACCTGGCACATTCACTATCACCATGAACTGAACCTCCCCGTGCCTTCTTTCACCATCTGCAGAAACCAACCAACAAACAAACAAAGTCATTCTTTACTTTTATGCATTTTATTTCTGAAGTTCGCATTTTAGTTCTATATAAATTTATCACATTTAATCAAAACCCCATTCTTATTCAATGCTTGCAGTTAATTCACTCGAAGATTCATTCTTATTGACAACTTCGGGTGTGACAGAGACTTCACCAATAAACACTTACCTTTGGGCTCCCTGTGGGATCGATATCTGAACTTCGAAACTAGCTACAAACGATCTGTGCACTTGCAGACATCAAGCTATTTTCTGGTGTCGTTGTCAAGGAGCTAAGCTCTAAGTGTTTGTCTTTAGACATTTCAAGTGTTGCTACTACAAAATGTTCTCCTTATGAGACAAAGGGTCTACACGTTCTGGTAAGACCTGCTCAGGGGCGCGAAGAAATTATTGAAAAACTTTTAAGATCAAATAAAGTTGAGGTTGAAAACCTGAGTGATATTATGGAAATCATGTCTATTTACAGGACAATTCCTCTGAAACCTGAGAAAACTCTCAGGGAATACAGTGCTCCAAGTTCTGAATTTCTTAAACAACCGATAGAGTTCCCTAATCCTAGAGTTAGAGAATATCGATTTGATGGTGGAATTATTAAAAATTTGCAGGAAAAAGCTTTCAGTGGAAGGGAAGATGGAGATCCAGGAAGGCATATAAGAGAGTTTGACAATGTGATAACATCACTTGGACCAAAAGGTTTACCAAGAGACTTCTCTCGTCTTAAATTATTTCGATGGTCTCCTAAAGGTAAAGCTCTAGACTGGTTATATTGTCTCCCTCGCCATTACATTAAATGTTGGGGAAACTGCATTACTAAATTCATAAACAGGTTTCTTCCTTTTAAAAAGGTAACTGAACTAAGAAAGAACATAAGCAACTTTAGTCAGAAAGTGGGAGAAAACTACCCACAAGCCTAGGAAAGATTCTTTGGGATGATCAATAGTATTCTAATCATGGCTATTCTGAACTAACAATTTGCCATTTATTTTACCATGGTCTCAATACTCAATGTAGAGAATTTCTTAACTTCTCAGCAGGAGGATCAATAAATACCTTGACTATTAAAGAAAGTTTAGAATTAATGTCTACTAGGGCTAAGAATGATTCTTTATATAATCCTGATTTTGGCATTAAGCCGAAAAAAGGGATGCTTCGAATAACACCTGATCTTATGCATGAGGTACGTAAAACTATAAAAGAAAAAGGTATACCTTCCGAACTTGCTAAAGAAAACAAATAGGACTTGCTACAAGTTTTAACTAAAGAAGATGAAACTATGAAAGTTTTTCAAGAATTGAAACATCGACAAGCAAAATCTCATAATAACTTGCATAAGCATTTCCAAAAACACAAAAATATTTTGGCAGAACTCACTAAAAATTATGATGAGATTGGCCAAGAAATAAAACTATTTCATAAATATCTTAGTAGGATTGAAACCCAGTGTGAACAAATAGCATCTCGGTATCAAATTTTTCTTCGTGATGATAAAGATATTTCTGTTTCTACTAATGTTGTCACAAGAAGGGGTGAAGTTGTCACAGGACCTTTAGGACCACCGGAATACGAAGCTGAAAAGGAGCGTAAGGAAAAAGCCTTGCTTGAAGCAAGCCAAGAAAATGATACGTTGGTGGATCCTCAAGATGAAACTGGGACTCAAGAGCAAACCCAGGAGGATCACAAAGATGCACAGGAACATCATTATGACTCTGATGCAGAAACAGTTGATCCAAGAGAAGATAAAGAAACAAGTAAGGAAGATGAAGTTGTTGTAGTAGAGAAGAAGAAAAGCAATAAGCAACAACAAAAGAAAGCAACAGAAGAGCCTGACCCCTGAAAGAGGTAAAAGACAAGAGTAAGTCAGGTGAGAAAAAGCTTCCTTATCCAGATCGAAAAAAGAAAGCACCGGATGAGGTAATTTATAATTCTTTTACAAAGGCACTTAGTGACCTTCATCTGGAAATTCCATTTGCGGATGCAATCAAAGTCCTACTTATTGTAAATTCATTCGCGATATTCTTAGTAGAAAGAAAGAAATAACTGAAACTATTTCTATGGTAACTAGCTATCCTACTAAAGGGAAGCTATTATCTAAGTTCGAAGATCCTAGAATACCAACTATTTCATGCTCAATAGGTAAAACAGATATTCATAATGCCTTATGTGATCTAGGAGCAGGGGTTAGTGTGATGCCATACTCCCTCTATAAAAGATTGGGATTAGGGGAGTATTCTCCTACTACTATAACTTTACAGATGGCTGACAAGTGCACTAAAAAACCCATTGGTATGATTGAGGATGTCTTACTTAGGATAGACGAGCATGTTATTCCCACTGATTTTATCATTCTTGAAATGGCAGAAGATGAAAGATTATCTATAATACTTGGAAGACCCTTCCTCGGTACTGCAGGAGCGTCAATAGATTATGCAGAAAGGAAGATAATCTTCAATGTTTATGATGCTGAAATCATCCGGTATTTCCAAAGAAGCTAGAAGCAGGGGAAAGATATGTTCCGCCGGCAAAAGGAGTTCATGTGGTAAGTGCCATTGATAAGGGGCGACCAAAGGTGTTGGGGGGATACCCCCGGGTAGGGTCACACCGGGGTATAAAGGCCGAGTTAGCCGAGGTTCGGCAAAGCCAAAGCGGATGCTGCCCGGGTCACCTCAAGGCAGGCCGAATCATGGCGTAACCCGGACCAGGGGGCGTTCGCCTAACTAAGTCTCAACCGACTTAAGTAGTAAGTCGGAAGTGCATGTTTAATTTGTATGCAGAAACGGGTGTGGCCGGATCAACTATGATCCGGGTCACATCTAGCTTCTAGGAGAAGGAAGGAATCTCGCTGGTCAAAGAAGCCCCGGTACGCACTGCCTGAGCAAAGCATACAAGGGCAAGACCACTGAGGCATGGCCGACAAGGGTGACGACGCCCATGTCGGCTGACGCGGGCGCCGCAGAGGCTCACGTAGCCCCTGCATGTGTGACGCGGGGGAAAAGCACCCCGGTCGGCTTGCTACTTTGGGAGGAGGCATATTCCTAGGAATATGCCTCCACGCTTGCCCTAAGCAGAGACCCAACTCCTTCTATATAAGGAGGGCTAGGGCCTCTGTAGAAAGGGTTCCGCTATTCTGATTTGGCTAGGGTTTTAAGGGTGATCTGTGTGTGAGAGTAAGAGAGCTCCTTCTTCCTCCTCTCGCCAATACAGCTCTAGGAGCACTTGTAATCTTGGAACCAAATCGAATACAAACTTCTGTGTGAGTAATCACCTCACTATCCCTCCCTGGATTCCCCTAGCGTGTATTAGTCCCCACCTTTAGCCTATCCATGGCATCTGCCGTGACACGACCACGACAAAAGGTAAGAATTCGAGAAGACAGAAAAGGTTGAGTTATTCAACCCCTCTTAATAAAAGCTTAATGGGAGTCAACCCATTTTTCGTCAATTTAGTAGATTAGAGAATAAAAAATTCATCATATTCCCACCACTTTTTCACAGACATTCTTGCGGAAGCGGTCCCGTGAAGATGCACCTGTCAAAAAGTAGTAGAAATATGAATTGAATGAGTAGATAATAATAAGTAGAATAAAAGTTTGAGTTTTCTATTTACAAAAGCTAAAATTTTGCTTTTAATATGCTAATGTTTGTCGATAGTTTTTACTATCAATTTTCTATTAAAAACTTGGTATTTCGCTAAGTTATGGAATAAGAAGGTATCCTCGAAGAAACTGAAATTTTTTGATGCACACAGATGGTTTAACGACCAACTATACGGCGGGAATAAAAATTATGGCCCTATAGTTCCAGTCGTATAGTTATCTTTCCCATCAGCGAATTTTCTTCGGAGACACACACAGTTTAACGACCAACTATACGGCGGGAATAAAAATTCCGGCCGTATAGTTCCAGCCGTATAGATATTGATGCCTTCGTACAATTTTATTCCAAAAGTACTAGATATCGATGCAAGTTTTAGAAATTTATATCGATGCAACTATATGGTGGGAATAAAAATTCTGGCCGTATAGATATCGATGCAAGTTTTAGAAATTTATCTCGAGAGACAGACAGTTTAACGAGCAACTGTACGACGGGATCAATTTGATCGGGCCATATAGTTGTGCCCGTATAGTTGTTTCCCTGTATAAAGAAACCCTAGTTGGCGGCACCGCCACAACTATACGGGCCAAGCAACATCACCCACCCGTATAGCTCCGGCCGTATAGTCCGGTGCAACCACAAAATCGCACCGGGACGGCTAGGTCTTCCTCCTCTCCTCATTATTTCTCTCATATTCTCTCTCCAAACCTCTCAAAATCCACCTACAACTCTTGATTCTTCGCAGATTTCGTTCGTTTGAGTGGGGCAATCAACAGATCGGTATGTTTCTCTCCCTATCCATGCTTTATTTTCAGATTTTCATGGTTGAAACTCTCACATTGATCTAGTGGATGAACTCAAGCTTATTTACTTTTCCCTATTAATTTCTCATGTTAGGATTGAATTTTTCCACGTAGAATCGTCTACATATTATATAGAAACTATATGCCTAAGGTTTTATGGTGAATTTTTTTAGTGCATCACGATGAACAAAATCGGTAGCCTTTTCCGTTCGAGCAAGTGCTAACGGGGAGAGGGCTCAAGTTCGGGAGCCCTAGCCCCGCGTAACTCCAAGATGGACATTGTCGCATCAAGGAGGGTGCTGCCCACACGATGGGCCGACTACAACTTTCTCACCACAACAGAGTTGAAGACGGACTTTGACCTCATGTGCAGCAGGTCGGGGTTGGTGGTGATCAGCTTCGCAGGCCACGACACCTACGCCAAGATCACCCATGAGTTCCTTGCTTCCTTCTACAATGACCACATGGAGAAAGGTAACATGTGCACTATTAGTTTCAACATGAACCGACAACACTATGATCTAAGATTTGAACAATTATGCGATGCTTTTAGCCTCCCTCGTACTAGGGAGCCCAATATTACTAACCTCTACAACATCACGAGTGGAGAGACATGGGAGGTTGTTTCTGTTAATGGTGGCAGTAACTTCTATGAAAAGAAGATGTCCACCATTCAGAATCCAACCATTCACTACTTTGCTTTGGTCCTCGCCAACACAATGTTGGGAAGGGGTGATACTGGTTCCATTGTCAATGCGGACATGGAAATGATCACCAAGGCTCTCTTCCCCATTGCCACGCAAAGCCCCTATCCTGCCGCTCTACTCATCTATCACTTCCGCCACCAGAGCAACAAGACAGAAGGTGATATTCCCATTGGTGGATTGGTAACCCACCTTGCCTACGCATTGAACATTGTACTACCTGTTATGGAACATGTTGATGGCTCCAAACTTATGGATGTCAAATATTTTTGACTGCTTGTGGCTTCCTTGGTGTTTACCATGCTAACCGGAGGTTTCGAGCATATCAATTTAGTTATCTTGATGATACACAGATTGAGCAGGTTCAGTTGCCATGCCCTGAGGCCTTTTCGATTGTGGAGAAGGACACTTGGATCCTCACTAAGGACCAAGTGACAGAGATCTTGGCTACGCATGAGGACGAGGAGGAGGAAGATGAAGGGCAGCAGGATGAGCAAGAGCAGGAGCAGGAGCAGGAGGGAGAGCAGGGGCACAACCCTGCTTGGGAAGGACAGCAGCAGCAACAGCCAGGAGGAGCCCAGGAACCATGGCCTAACCAGCCACAGTAGGGGTACGACTACGTCCCCTATCAGGAGTTCCAGCAGCTCAAACATCATGTTGGGGAGATCGACCATACTCTTCAGGATGTGAATGAAGATGTGAACACTTTGACTCACAACTTCCGTCACTTTATGACTCACTTCCCGCATTTCTACTAGCAGTACCCGCACCAGCCGCCAAATGATGGCAACAACAGAGAATGTCAACTGCCTAAGCTTGGGGGAGGTTTGAAAACCTACAAAACTTTCATGTTTTTATTTCTTATTTTGATTTATTTTCTTCAAAAATAGCATGTTTATTTTCAGCTTTGCATTCCTAAACCAAAAATACAAAAACATTAGTTGTAATCTTATTTGCAAGTTTGTTTCTTTGTTTCTCTCGAAGATTGCTTGATTTCAGGTGATTTGGCAATATGGAAATATAGGAGAGGTTCGACTCGAATACAAGAACGAAGCAAGAAAGAGAAGGTATCACATTCCTTTCATCACACTCCTTGCAACCTTAAATTGTTCCTACACATATTTACTTGCTTGCACTGGAGTCACTCCCCACTTAGCTTGCTATCCTATAAATTATATTCCTTTGCTAGTGTCTCCTTTTTAGCATTGAAACAATGAGCAATGAACTTGGTTAAAATACTTCCTACATTTTTACAACAAGAAAAAGCATCTGAAAGGTGACTTGGGTCCATGTTTAGGTCAAAGAATTTGATTTTAGAACTACTCCATCCCAATTGTGCTTAATATAAATAGACTCGATAGTACCCTTAATTGAAATTGTCTAATTAAATGGATGCTTCGAAGTAGTAGAAATTATGCCACTACTTTTTCTAATAATTACCGTAAGATATTGCTCTACGCATGTCATTACAACTCTATCGTGCTCCATGGGGAACTATTAACTCCGCTGGCCAACGAATGATCTAAATGTGGGAAACCACTTGATTTCGGTTATTGAGTTATGTAAACATTTGTAGCAGCAATGTTATGACGTGTAAAAAATTTAGTCTCCTCATGGTTTCACGTTCCAAGTGAAGTTGTAGTACTCCTCTAACACATTATTGCTAAACATTATTTATTGGCATGGTCACGAGTGCATAGCATAGCCCCAATTAACATGTTAAAAATAGTGGCATGATTTCTCTATGAAAGAGCTGAAGTTTTTGAAAGACAAGTGAAAGAAAAAGGTGCATTGAGAAGTCTTGAAATTATGACATGGGAGTAGATGAGTTTTTCTTAAATTAAATATTTTGATGCCAACTTGAGTACTCTTAATTGGTTAAGTGAGCAAGAACAAAAAGTGTCGAGGTGTGGAACACGGCAGTGCCATCGGGGATGGCATGAAAGGGGACAATCAGGATGCTATCGGTGGCTACCCGCAATGGGTTGGGCACAGATACTGCAAACATAGCGGTGTACCCAGGTTTGGAGCACTCTTGGTGAGGTAACACTCCTACTCCTGCAAGGATCTACTATCAAGGGGTGAACGCCCAGTACAGATGCTCCTTGAGCTGTTTTCCTGGCTACTCCTTGCTAGAAGAAGAAGAGGAACTACTCAACTTGTCCAATGCAGAGAACTTTTAACTTGTAATTGTCTACATAGAACCCTAGCACTACCCCTCCTTATATACTGGTTGGGGAGGTAGCTTACATAGTGGGTTCTAGGGTTTACTGTTTGGATTTGGGATTTACAAAGTGGGCTGGCTGGACGGGCCCAAACGGTAGGCCCAGGTCTAGTCAAGCCTCCAGTACAGGGGAGGACAGGTCTACAGTGTCCAGCGCCCTTGCTTTCCTTGTCAACCAGCTCTTTATCCATCAGCCGGCTCTTTATCTGTCAGCCGGCTCTTTACTCGTCAGCTGTGGCTTTACTCGTCAGCCGGAGCTTTACTTGTCAGCCTCCAACTTTGGCGTAGTTGTCTGGTAGCGCTGACCGGGCGAGCCTGCTTGTCCGGTCAGAGGTGCGCTCAACAAGGAACATCACCCCTACCGTACCATGGCCAGCAGATCCGAGGTGGCCGGCTAGGAGCAGCCTCTCAACCGGTTCTTCTAGCTACCCGGCTAGACGGGCCAGCCGGGGAAACTTGGATGCGGACCGGGTGGAGAGTTCCACCCGGCTATGGTTCCTTGTCCTGGGCCCAGACGGCAAGAGCTCTTTGGAGCTGGCCAGCCGAGGAAACTTGGATGCGGACCGGGTGGAGAGTTCCACCCGGCTATGGTTCCTTGTCCTGGGCCTAGACGGCAAGAGCTCTTTGGAGCCGGCCAGCTGAGCCTGTCTTGGCCTACCCGGGGGTCATCCCACTGACACTAGTCCCCGAGCGTGTTAGGACTTCACCTTGTAGGGAAGTTGTTGGGTGCTCATTGGTCGAGTTTGAAATGATTGGTGACACAGAGACTTGTTGTTTGCTTTTGTCTTGTAGCTATTGTCTTCTACCGGCTTGAGATTCTTCGTTGTTTCTCGGCTGGGGTATACCGGCTATGGAGCCGATGGCCCCACCCACAGGGTGTGAGCGGTGATCTCATGGACCTGCTGCCGTATCCGACCGGGAGAGGGATCGCCAGTTTGCTGTCATCATTGCTTGCGTCAGCCACACCTACCACTTCTGGTGTGCGTCGCATCAGTTTGACCTCTTGGTCTATCGTGACAGTTTTTGGTAACCGCGCGCACGTCTTCATCATTGCGGTTTCTTGGCGATGTGGGCACGTTTTTCCTCCCGCATAACTCCTGTGGAATCATCTGTGTAGGTTGCATTGGCGCATGATACGTTGCAAACGTATCTACAATTTTTTAACGTTCCATGCTTGTTTTATATCTACTTTCTTATGTTTTGTCCTCACTTTGGAGTATTTCTACACATTTTCTGGAACTAACCTATTAACAAGATGCCACAGTGCCAGTTGCCGGTTTTCTACTGTTTTTGGCTTCAGAAAAGCTGTAAAAGAAATATTCTCGAAATTGGACCAGACAAAAGCCAAAGTCGATATTTTACCGGAAGACTCGCGGAGCCAGAAGACGAGACGGAGAGGGGCCAGGGGCTGGCCACACCATAGGGTGGCGCGGGTCCCCCTGGCCACGCCACCAAGTGGTGTGGGCCCCTCAGGCCTCCACCGACCATGCCCCTTCGCCTATATATTCCTCCCGAGACGAAAACCCTAAGTACCATATCAGAATTCCACGAAAAGTTCGGCAGCACCGCCACCATCGAAGAGGAGATCTGGGGGACAGAAGTCTTTGTTCTGGCACCCTGCCGGGACAGGGAAGTGCCCCCAGAGCCATCTCCATCGATCTACACCACCATCTCCATCGTCGTTGCTGATATCCATGATGATGAGGGAGTAGTTCTTCTTTGAGGCTAAGGGTTCTACCGGTAGCTATGTGTTCATCTCTCTCTCTCTATGCATGATCATATTGTGATCATGAGCTTTGTAATCAAGTAGATCTACCTTGCTACTCAAGTGCTTTAATAGATCTCTGGCTCTCCCCATGTGCGTGAAAGTGATAGTGTGCACACCATGGTGGCACTTAGGCTAGAGATTACAAATATTTGTTATGAGTTATATTTGGAGTTGGATGTCTCTATGAAATTGTGGTGTTTGTTGGAACCATCTAACGCTCAAGGTGATAGTGAGGGGTTATCTAGATGGGGAAAGTGAACTTTGAGGAGTGCTGTTATAGCCCTACCATGGATTAGAGTGTCCAACCGAAGAGTAGTTCAGAGTAGTATCATGAAGAGAAGATATTTATATGAGAGGGTTCACTAGCGAAATTATGATCCCTAGGCCTTGTTTCTAAGCATTGAAACACCATTTGCAACTAGATCTGTTACATGTTTGCTTGCTTCCATCTTTATTTCAGATTGCCTTTAGTCTCTTCCTATCCGTCAAGCTCTTTTCTGGCACCGTTACCACTTATACTTATCATACCACTTGTATTTCACTATCTCTTTGCCGAACTACTGCACCTATAGACCTGACAAGTGTGCTGGGTGTGTTGGGGACACAAGAGACTTCTTGTATCTTGATTGCAGGGTTGCTTGAGAGGGATACCTTTGACCACTTCCTCCCTGAGTTCGATAAACCTTGGGTAATCCACTTAAGGGAAACTTGCTGTTGTTCTAAAAACCTCTGCACTTGGAGGCCCAACAACTGTCTACAACAATAGAAGTGCATAGAGATCAAGCTATTTTATTGCGCCATTGCCGGGAAGGTAAGGTAAAAGGTACTCACATCCTCTGGCTACTAAGCTATCTTCTAGCATGTTTGCTGGTGTGTGAGTGCTCGAAGTTATTTCCTTTAGATTCCGCAATCATATCTTTTTGTTTCTTGTTTTTATTTTCACTAGTTAGGCTTAATGGAAAACAACAAAAATATTAGAGAGCTTTATAATATTTATCTTGAGTTAGGACATGAAGTGTTTGAAGAGAAAATTAAAAAAACCTATAGAACTTTATTTGCATGCTAATAGCAATGTTATTAGTATGAATTCTTTGAACACCATTATTGCTAATGCTATGGAAAAGTCTAAGCTTGGGGAAGCTAGTTTTGATGAGCATGATATTTTTAGTCCCCCAAGCACGGAGGAGAAAATTTACTTTGATGATAGTATACCTCTAATATATGATGATTACAATGATGAATATGATATTTTCAGTCCACCTACTATTGAAGAGAAAATTAATTATGATTACAATATGCCTCCTATATTTGATGATCATGGTGATGAGAATAATAATGATAGCTATTTTGTTGAATTTGCTCTCACTACAATTAATAAGAATGACTATGTTTATGTGGGAGTATTAATTCTTTTATGCATATGGATCATGATAAGAATGTTTTATGTGATATTTATATTTTTAATTTTATTCATGATGCTGCTGAAAGTTATTATGAGAGAGGGAAACATGGTTTTATGTATCTCAACAATATTAAGTTTCCCCTCTTTATGTTGAAAGTCTTGAAGTTGCACTTGTTCTGCTTTCCTATGCTTGTTGCTTTGTTCTTTCATGACTTGTTTCTTTACAAGATTCCTATGCATAGGAAGTGGGTTAGACTTAAATGTGCTTTGAATTCGCTTCTTGATGCTCTCTTTTACTTCAATTCATATTTCTTATGTGAGCATCTTCTCAAACTATTATGCCTAACTCAAAGGCGTTAAAGAAAAGCACTTATTGGGAGATAACCCAAATTTCTTTAGGAATCTTTTGTTCAGTCTTGGAAGTTATTACTTCTGTAATAACCGCTCCTTATCATTTTTGTGTGGTTTTTGTGCCAAGAATATCCTCTAATGAGAGAGAAGTAATACTTGGGAAAGTTGCTGTCTCGAAACAGATTTTTGTGCTTTGCTGTAAAAATTCGTGAACAATCTTTGTACGTTGGTTTGAGCTGTAATTTTTTGTTATTCTGACCTAGATTGTTATCTAACTTTCGTTAGTTCAAAACTTTTCGACTTGAGCAACAGAAGGTCTTCAAAAAAATTGGTTTTTACCAGCTGGTCTGTTTTGACAGATTTCTGCCATTATTTGCATTTGCCTCTTAATATCTTTCTCTTTGTGTTCTCTTTGATCATTTGAACTTTTTAAAGGAAGTGCTACAGTAGCTTGTGTATTAATGGATGTTTTACTTCTGTTGAAACTGAACCAAAAGACTTATTATCTTGTGTGCACTAATGTTGCTAATGAAGATTGTGTGAAGTTTTGTATTAAGGAATTTTTTGAGTGTAGGGAAGAGTAATGTGATGAGATGAAGTATGGACAAAATCTCAAGCTTGGGGATGCCACCCGTGTCACCCCAAGAAATATTCAAGACGTACAAGCTTCAAAGCTTGGGGATGCCCAAGGCATCCTCTTCTTCATCAATAAAAAATTTAGGTTTCTTCCAAACACTTCATTTTAATTGTTTCATGCACAATTGTGTTGTTCTTGGAGCGTCTTAGTTTTCGTTCTTAGTTTTCGTTTGCTTAGTTTGTTTAGTTTGCTTGAATAAATTGGTTGGACCCCCTCATTCATATATGATGGTTTTCAAATAAGGTTGTTTGGATTGAAAAAGAGTAGGAAAAGTTCATGCTTAAGTGGTAAAAAGGAGTTTGTTTTTGACTGTGGCGTAGACTTTGTCATATCATGCTTGATATTGTTTTGGCTTTATGCTTAGTTATTTTTGCTGTAGCATGACATGTTATAAACAATTGATATTGCTTAATGTGCCTTGAAAGAATCATGCGTTGTTTTAGCATATTAAAGCATAGTATTGTGGTATTCTCCTTTGATGCTTTATTTGGGGTGACTTGGTGCATGCTCACCCCATGTTATGACTATCCCAAGTCACCATAGCCTCTATGATCATTTAGTTTTCGACTTGTAATATCACTTTATGCTTTAGTTAATGATGTTTTGTCGCTTTGCATGATTATGGCCATTATTGCTCTCTTAGTTGGTCGCTCCCAGCCTTTTGCTAGCCTCCATAACCAAGTATGAGTCCCACTCATGCATCTAACTCTAAATAAAACCAAGTTATTCCAAAGATTCCACCATACCTGCCTATTAGCATTTTCTACTACAAGTATATTCATGTTTTTATCTACCTTCCAAATTAAACTTGTTATGTGAAAATTAGTGATTAAAGCTCTCACAAATTTGATGGGACACTTTACTTTCTTGCACTTAATAAACTTGAACCATTGTGTCCATCTTTTTGCGTATATGCTTGTGCTTTATAAGTTGAAGTTAGCAGAACCATGTATCATGGGGAACGCTTTCAACATTGCACTTATATTCTATTGATATCATGCTTCTTTTGCTTATGGATCCCGACGGTGTGAAATAAAAGGGAAACTTGTAAGATTATGGAGTTTATATGTGTGTTAGAGAAACACCTGGGTCGCTAGCCTAAGCCATGCCTAATCATGGTGGAAACTTGTAGCATAACCATAATGAGCATTCTATGAAGCATCCTCAATAAAAACCTATGCAAATAGCAAATAAAAAGATCGATGAGATGCTCATTGTCCGTTGCCTTGTCATTTTGATATGGGATAGCTCCTATCTCATGGGGCAAGGGGTACCCTGTTAGCGGTTCCCTATGATACATATGTACTTACAATGACAAGAGCTTACTTGTGACTGAAGTTGAGTAGCATGAGGTTTGGTACTCGTAAGCAAGGGGCATGAGATTTCAACTTATAACTTGTCAAGAATATCCTCTTAGTTGTGTCACTTTAACCTTAATCACTTCAAGATGCTTATGATAGGGGCAATGAGAGCTGAAATCTAATAAGTACCATAATTTTTGGAAGATCTTTATGAGACTTGAATCCTCGCTTCCTTCTATGAAGGCCTCTCTTTTACTTTTATGTTGAGTCTCCATCTTCTATCTTTATGCACCTATTGAGAGAGCATAGTGGTCATTCTTAGTTTAATGTGTGTTGTCCCGAAACTTGTTGATTGATTCATAACTTTGATATTGCTTGTTCTTAAACTATTTGTATCTAGTCACCCTTATGAACTTTCAAGGTGTCCTATGCATTTATGTTTTGCTACACTATGATGGACAAGCTGAATACCATTCTCATTATCTTTTCTGTATGTGAAACAAACAAATGTCTTTCAAAGGATTGTTATTCATGAATCTTTTGATTCTACCTTTTCATGTTACAACATAGTTGCTATGTCTTATTCTTAGAACTATATCTTTCATGCTATGTTAAAGTACTATGATCCCAGCTATCAATGTTTTACAAATGGCTTGATCAAGATTGTGATGGTGCATGTCACCTCAAAAATTATTCTTCTTTTTATCACTTACCTACTCGAGGACGAGCAGGAGTTAAGCTTGGGGATGTTGATACGTTGCAAACCTATCTATAATTTTTTATGTTCCATGCTTGTTTAGTATCTACTTTCTTATGTTTTGTCTACATTAGGAGATACTTTTATGGATTTTCTGGAACTAACCTATTAACAAGATGTCATAGTGCTAGTTGCCTGTTTTTTGCTGTTTTTGGCTTCAGAAAAGCTAGAAAAGAAATATTCTCAGAATTGGACGGGACAAAAGCCAAAGTCGATATTTTACCGGAAGACTCACGGAGCCAGAAGACGAGGCAGAGAGGGGCCAGGGGCTAGCCACACCATAGGGTGGTGCGGGTCCCCCTGGCCGTGCCACCAGGTGGTGTGGGCCCCTCAGGCCTCCACCGACCTTGCCCCTTCGCCTATATATTCCTCCCGAGATGAAAACCCTATGTACCAGATCAGAATTCCACGAAAAGTTTCGCAGCGCCGCCGCCACCGAAGAGGAGATTCAGGGGACAGAAGTCTCTGTTCCGGCACCCTGCCGGGATGGGGAAGTGCCCCCGGAGCCATCTCCATCGATCTCCACCACCATCTCCATCACCGTTGCTTATTCCCATGATGATGAGGGAGTAGTTCTTCCTTGAGGCTAAGGGTTCTACCGGTAGCTATGTGTTCATCTCTCTCTCTCTATGCATGATCATATTGTGATCATGAGCTTTGTAATCAAGTAGATCTACCTTGCTACTCAAGTTCTTTAATAGATCTCTGGCTCTCCCCATGTGTGTGAAAGTGATAGCGTGCACACCGTTGTGGCACTTAGGCTAGAGATTACAAATACTTGTTATGAGTTATATTTGGAGTTGGATGTCTCTATGAAATTGTGGTGTTTGTTGGAACCATCTAGCGCTCAAGGTGATAGTGAGGGGTTATCTTGATGGGGAAAGCGAACTTTGAGGAGTGCAGTTATAGACCTACCATGGATTAGAGTGTCCAACCGGAGTGTAGTTCAGAGTAGTATCATGAAGAGAAGATATTTATATGAGAGTGTTCACTAGAAAAAGTATGATCCCTAGGCCTTGTTTCTAAGCATTGAAACACCGTTTGCAACTAGATCTATTACATGTTTGTTTGCTTCCATCTTTATTTCAGATTGCCTTTAGTCTCTTCCTATCTGTCAAGCTCTTTTCTAGCACCGTTACCACTTATACTTATCCATACCACTTGTATTTCACTATCTCTTCGTCGAACTAGTGCACATATACACCTGACAAGTGTATTGGGTGTGTTGGGGACACAAGAGACTTCTTGTATCTTGATTGCAGGATTGCTTCAAAGGGAATACCTTTGACCACTTCCTCCCTGAGTTCGATAAACCTTGGGTAATCCACTTAAGGGAAACTTGTTGCTGTTCTACAAACCACTGCACTTGGAGGCCCAACAACTGTCTACAAGAATAGAAGTGTGTAGACATCAGTGCACGCGATCCGCCCTGAACCATCATGTGGAAGTGGGGCGGTTTCTTGCCACGTGGTGGGGAGGGATGGCGGCTGACGCCTTTCTTCTGCCTCAATAAATAGGGATGCTAGGGAGCAGCCTTCCTCACTTCATCTTCCTGCACCCGCTTCCTCTGCTCTCCTTCGCATTCTATGCTTGCAGCATCCCAATTGTCTAACAATTGCAATGCTACTTGCATAGTCTATATATTGCTACTTCCTACTTGGTATTTATTGCATCATCATTATATCATGCTCATGTCACCATGCCACATTGCATTTGAGCATCATATAAAACCCCTTTCATTTGGTTCTTCTCTCATATACATTTGTAGCACTTGTATTTGCATGTTGATATATTGTATTTGCTTCTTGATAAATTGTTTGATGCCCAAGTTGAGTTGGGGGGCATATCTTTTACAATTCCACCACCTTATAATTCTACCATCCCATCTAAGGTGAGCATTTGCATCTTCTTTTGGTATTCAACTCAAGCTCATTACTAGTGGGTATGGATCCTTGTCTTTGAACTACATGCCTCCATATATGGTCTCATATTATTTTCATAATAGGTAGTATGGGAGCCTACATGACCATCCTTGCATGGCTAAGTGGAGTAGTGTCCTTTTGTTTTCCTTTATATGGTTCTATTGAATTATGGGCTTATTTGAATACAAGGTGGCCATATGAAATAAATGGGGAATACACGCCCATTTTAATTGCTTGCTTTATTCAAACATGCCCATTATTCCAAATGTGCCATGGACAAGGGGAATAATCCCTTCCTTTGTTTGCCCATCATTCTCCATGTGTGTGGTACTAAACAATCTATCCTTTGCAAGTTGGTTTGTTTTCACAAACTAACAGAAGCAACACACCTACATGCATGGCCCATGCATTAGGGGACCTCTTCTTCTTATCCATCTCTAATCTTTTGTCTCTCGATTTCTTGTCTAAACCATCTGCTTAAATCCTAATCTTAACTTAGTTGAATATACCTAGCTAGCTAGTTATTCTTGCACCAAACCTAGAACCACTCGCGCATGACTAGCTACCTAATATGATCGATCAACCCATCTGGTGCACTCCACCCGGCCACCTAGCTAGCTATAGGCAGAAGCAAAACCACCAGCGTTCCAGAAAACGCTACCACGAGCAAGCCCCGGTCGCACCCCCACTTCCTGAACCAGGGTAACACCCCACTGCCCCTCCTTCCTGGTCCGACTCCACCAAGCATCGAGGCTGTCCAACGCCCCTGTTTTTCTTCCTCCCTCCTATCTGCACGTGATCGACAGCTAGCCCACGCTGTGCTCATGACCCAGCCTTCCCCTTGCCTCCTTCCTGTCCACCAAAAACATCGAGCAGGGCATTTGGAGCCTCACCCTCCTCCCCATCGAGATCTGAAGCCACTTCTTCCTCTTTATTCCCAAGTAAACCCACCGTAGCCATGTCCTAGTTGCTCCCTCTTGCCACCTAGGCTCCTGATCCGCGTCACCACCGAAGGCATCGGCTTGCGGAGCTGATGGGCATCCTCTCCCCTTCTTCACGGAGTAACCAACACAGAGGAGAAGGCCTCAGAGCACCGCCCTGCCGTGGCCGCGCACGCGATGCCGCCATGAACCCTGCCGAGACAGCGCCGCCTAGCCTCCTTCCTCTCATCGCCGTCCTCTTCCACCTCCGGCCAAGTCGGTCGCCTCCATCCCTCTCCCGGTGATCTCACCTTCCTCCCTCATTGCTCTGTGCCATGTCGTATCCGCCCCACCATAGCAGCCGAGCCGCGCCGCACACGCGCGCCCCGCCACGCTGCCAGGATGCGCGCCAGGTTTCTGCTCGTGATGTCCTGTTCCTATCATGCCTGTCTCCGACACAGACTGCCTTCCACGCTGTTGAGCCCGTGGAACTCTAGCCGGATGTACTAGCTTCTAGCAGAGCCAAACCTCTCGCAAAACGGAGACCCATAGCTCCTAGAATCATGATCGAAAACTTCGGTCGATCTCACAGTTTTAGCTGACGAATTTCAGAGTTTCCCACATCGACACTTGGCAAATTCAGAAAAACAGTTTTAACACTTTTATGCTCACAAAACCCCTCTATATCAGTGTTTTCAGTCTGAATCAGGGAAGGTCTCCTTGACGTAAGTTGGAGATCTAGTTATCCTCTACAAACAACTACACTACAGCGAAGTCCAATTCTTCCTTGTTCTGACTCCATTCGTTTGAAAACTGCAGATAATAACCAGTTTTGTGTCCAGTTTTTGGCTATCGCTTAATCCACAAAACTTCTCTGTAGCTGCACTGTAACGTGTTCTATTCGAAACACTTAAAACATAAAACTTGTATCCCTCACATCCCTCCACAACTTTATTCTTTATCGATCCTCCTAATTCTTGTTGGATAGCTCGCAATCTTCTGGGGAGAATCGTGTCAGCTAGTAGGTTATGCACGCGCACCATTTTCAGTCTTCCCGTCAGTTCAAGAAGCTTTTCTAAAAACACCCTGCCCTTTTTGTTTTTTCTCAACCAAGGTCCCTCTAGTCTCACCTGTCACACCTCATAACTTCCAGTCCAGTCAGCGTGCTTGCCCCACTAACCAGCGTCTCTGGCTAGAACCAGTTGAGTAACCAAAACATCGTGTCCTTTTCTTTTTTCCAGAAAATCAATAAAATGAAAAATAAATGCATATACCTTATCTTTTAACTGCCAAACCCAAATACAACAAATGATATATGTTTTTGAATCAAAAAAATATGAGGATTATGAATATGCTATTCAAAATATCATTTGAGCAACTTAAAATTTCGAAATAATTTAAATACGGATAAATACCTATTTTCTTAATAAATTCATAACTTTAACTCCGTAATTCCAATTTCAGCAAATAATATGTCTAAAACAATTAGCTCGACGAGGCTGTTCTAACTATGCATTCCATGATATGAATTGAAGCATGCATCATCTAAATATTAAGTATACAACAATGTTTATGGGAGCAAAACATGACTAAAAACTTAATAAAATGCTTTGTTCTTGTACCCCACACCTCACCCATGCCATGCTATGCTATGCCATGTAAATTGTGCATCATTCCATCATAGCATGCTTGTTTGCTTGTTGCATATTATTTATATGATTGTGTAATGTATTTATTTCGGCCCCTTGTGTGTTTGGTTTTTATCCGGATAGACACTGAGCAAGGAGAATACTAGGAGCCTCAGGAGTATTACCCAGATCCTTTCTATTCCGCGACTGAACTGCCAGGCAAGATATTCCCCATGCTTGCATACATATAGTACTTATGATTCTATCTTACTCTTGCATCATTGAGTCGCGATTGCATTAAATTGAATCCCAAGTATTGCATAGCCTTTACTTTTCAACCCCACCGAAGCTTGTACCTCAATCCCATGAGCCATTACTGCAGGAGTTGTTTGAGCCATGCGAGTTGTAGAATTGCATGTGTAGGTTTTGTGCAAGGCTTTGGATAATGAGGTACCTAAACAACTTAATCTGAGTAGTAATGGGATAACTAATGAAAGAGGCATCAGTGAGCATTATCTGGTATCTGGTTCTTTAAGCTCACTTGTGTTCTGTAGGACCCCGAGTACTTGATTCCTGTTCCTTGATTATTCGCACTACCCACATACAGGAGACTCTATGAATCCCCTTTGCCTGAGCTTGATTCACACTTTATTCTTGGGGCCACAAAGTAGTTTGGGGCTTTATTATTATCATGTACTTATGCCATGCTTTACTGCTTTATTTACGACTGTGCGTGGAGCACCTGTACTGTTTTGGGACGTGGAATATTTTCACGGTATCGATAAGCCCAGTCACACTTTCAGGTTCCTAGTTGTTTACAACCATTGACACAAACCCTGGGTCTGTCTCGGAGCCAACCAACTTCGTTGCGGGTAGCTTAGTGGGGTGGCCCCCTGAAATGATTTATGAATCCTGTGAATGCTTTGTCGAGAGGCCTCGTTGCGTTTTCTTTGGTTCTTCCCGAGGTTGATCGTATGTGTGTTGCTATTTGTGCACCCCTGCAGGGTAAATCTTTCTAAAAGCCGTGTCCGCGGTTATGGACGACTTGGAGCACAGTTTCTTGATCATAGACAAGCATAACTAAAGTACCACCTTTAATTTGACTAAGACATGACTAGTAATTAGTACAACACTCATGGAATGGTTAATAAAATTGCCAACGAATGGGTTGTTCTTCTGCCTTCTCGTCGGTAAGAGAGAAGGAGGACGAGCGAGGTTACATTATGTTTCTTATATAACTGTTGTTTTTAATTAACAAGCTACCGTCCATCTTTGGTTGGGCGGATGTGTAGCGTGTCTCTATAGAAATTTGTAGCTATTATCTTTCGCTACAATTGCGTCACCGCCAGGTTGTTCCCTTTAGATGCATTAAGACTTTTTGAGTACCCTAGGGTCTCACATGATAAATATTTGGTTTAGGTGGAAAGGTATACTCTCAGGAAGGCTACTGGCTTGAGGAGACGGATGATGGTGGCAACGACCGTCAGGTGTAGAGATTCCGGGGATGGAGATCCTTGAGATCTGTGGGCGGGATGTGCTTATTTTTAAGGCATCTTATGCCGATTTGCTTCTTATCCGTAGTCAGATCATGTTTCCCGCTTCCGCTTGATACTCTGTTGCGTGATGTTTGAGGATGTATCCTAAAATATTATATCTATCTAGGATATTTGGATCTTGCCGTATGGCGTTGAATATTCCTATTTCTTTTTCTTTTAGATGGTGTGACTCTGATGTTTATTGTAAGTCGCAGGCATACATACTCATTTGTGTATGTCGTGGTCGCGTTACCTATCGCTTATGCCGCTCGCTCTTGTCCCAATTTTCTTGAAAGTGGATAAGGTGGTAGGCCGGCACCGTGCCCTACTCCGTTTCGACGGGCCTACACCTAGGTGGCCTTGGGCCTCCGCGGTAGAGTCACTTATCCACTTTTGGTTCGTCTAGGCTTGAACTTAGAGCATAATGTCCGAGATATTACAATCCTCCTCTACTTGCTTGCGCCACCACCTCTTGGTCACCGACATCACTCTTGTTCCACCGCGATGATGGGCCTGTGCTTCCAACACGGCCGCCTTCACCGATGACATGTTGCCGGAAAGCGTCGGCGGGTGGTGCGGCTCCTATGTCACCGAGGAGCTGATACAGAAGTACCGGCAGGGGAAGTTCCTGCTGCCGGAATGCTTGGTGAAGCACCACCTCGCACCGGAGGACGAGCGGGTGCCCCACTCTTGGCCTGGCGAGGCCGTCGTCTTCCTCGCCCACTTCGCCCGTGGCCTCGGGTTGCCGCTGAGCAGATTCGTCCTGGAGCTGCTCGTCTCCTTTGACCTCCAGCTAACCATCTTGGGGCCAACGCCATGGTGATGCTGGCGCATCACGCGGCCTGCTGCGAGGCCTACCTCGGCGTTCGCCCTGATACGGCAAATTTCTTGAAGTTCTTCTACTTCAAGGTTCAAGTGGTAGGGAAGGGCGGGCCGCTGACGGAGACGGGCTACTGTGCCATGTACCCGCGGCCATCGATGGTAATGCCACGGCTGGAGCACCCGGACACCGTCAAGTTGTGCCTGCTCTCGTACTTCTACGTGCGCAACTCCATCGAGGTAGATAGGATCAAAATTCCGATCTTCTCGAACATCCCCTCCACCCGGAAGGCTTGGAGCGTCCATAACATGGGCGCCTAGGCGGACATCTACCGGATGGCCGCCCGGCTGTCGGTGCTGGTGGAGAAGGAGCGGCTCTTCCTATAGCAGCGGTCGCACAAGATGTGCCACCTCTCCGGCCATCTAGATCCCACCCAGGTCTCCTGGCTGGACATGTCGTACGCGGCCCTCCGTGAGTGGCTTGCCGCCATCTTGAAGGAGGCGCTGGCAGAGGACTGGGAATTCTCCTGCCGGCCGTACCACCGCTGCCGGCTTCCGCCGAAGGTAGGTGAAGGAAATATGCCCTGAGAGGCAATAATAAAGTTGTTATTATGTATTCCTTGTATATGATAGATGTTTATTTTGCATGCTATAATTGTATTGATAGGAAACATCAATACTTGTGTGTTTAATAAACAAAAAGGGTTCCTAGTTATGCCTCTCTTATAGACTAGCTTGTTGATTAATAAGATGATCAAAGTTCCCTGATCATGGACTATGGATGTTGTTAATAACAAGGTCACAACATTTGTGAAATGATGTGATGAACATTCATCCGAAGTATAGCATTACGATCAAGTCATTATGTTTATATTGCTATAACATCATACAAAGTAGTCTTAGTCCTTAGACCATGAGATCATGTTAATTGCTAACACCGGAAGAGTATCTTGATAACATCAAACGTCACACCGTAACAGGGTGACCATAAAGGTGGGTTCAGTGCTATGAAGGTGTTATGTTGAGGCTCATGGATCAAGAGTGGAATTTGTCAATCCAGATGACGGATAGATATACTCTAGGCCCTCTCGGTGATATCACATTAAGATAGTTTGCAAGCAAGTGATGTGATCACTAGAATGTTGTATCACGGGAACGAGAAAAGAGTGCATGTCGGTAACGAGATCAAACCAGGTATTTGGATACCGATGATCGAATCTCGGACATGTATTATATCATGAGACAAAGGGATTAAATTGCTGACGTTAAAGGTTCTCACGATCACAGAAGTCATCGTTGAATATGCAGGAGTCAGTATAGATCTCTAGGTCCCGCTTCTGATTATTGATCTGAGAGGAGTCTCAATCATGTCTGCATTATTCGCGAACCGTAGGGTGACACACTTAAGGGTTGCCGGACACCATTTAGGAGCACATATGTTCTAGACAAAAGGTTTGCAAAGCGCAGGAAATGTTTCGATAGAAACAGGAATTGTTTCGATAGAAACCGGAATTGTTTTGGGTGAAATTGCAGAAAGTGGTTCTGCATGTGATATTGAAATGTTGCAAGGGGTTTTATGTGAATGTTTGTTAATTAAAGTAATTAAAAAAATTCTGAATAAAATAAATAAAAGAGTTTTATTAATTGAGAGTTGCATTTAATTTGGTGGAAATTAAATACATGTGAGTGGGATTTTGGGTGGAGGCCATGTTTATGTGAGTGGAGGTTCACCACATGAATGAAGGAGGGGAGGAGTCCCCCCCTCATGCGCCGGCTATGGGAGGGGAGGGGTCTCCCTCCCTCCTATATAAAGCCCCCATCTCCCCTCTCACAAACCACAACTCCTCGTGAAGGATCTCTCCTCCCTCTAGATATTCCCCCATGGTCTCGGATTAGCGAGATACATGTTCCCGGTGGCCTTGCGTCTGGAAGGAGTTTCTGGTTCCGCTGATTCGCTGGAGCGAGGAGGTGGAGGTTGTCCGGTGGCTTGAACGTGTGTGCGAGGACGGATGCGCTGCTGATTTGCGGCGCTCGGACTTCCACACGATCTTGAGATCGGCAAGCATACGACTACATCAACCACGAGTTCCTACTTGTTAACAAAACTCGTTGTCTTCGAGGGTAAGTTCTCCATGGATGTATGTCCACCCGTTGCTCTGTATCTAGTAGATAGATCTTGGCATATAGTTCTCATCGTAGGAAAATTTTTGTTTTCTATGCTGCGGAACCAACAGTGGTATCAGAGCCTAATCTATGCGTAGGTGCTTTGCACGGGTAGTACACATATGTTTATATGTGGGTGATGATGATCATGTTATTGCATCTTCTATGTACTTTGGATATTGGTGGCATAGTGGGATGAAGCGGCCCGAACCAACCTTACATGTCATCGTACATGAGACCAGTTCCACGACTGACATGCAACTAGTTTTGCATAAGTGGCTAGCAGGTGTCTGTCTCTCCTACTATAGTCAATATCTGATTTACAACGAGTTGCTAATAACTTGGTTATCCTCGTTGTGGTTCATGTTCGTAGGTAAGACCAGTTCTATCTCCGAAAGCCCTAAGCCACGTAAAACTTGCAATTGATAAATTAGAGGCGTCTAGTTTAGATCGTTGTTGGGCTAGTGTCTTGATATGGTATTATTGTAAGTAGATGTATGATACATACTCTTACAACTCACTTAACGTGTAAGTTCCATAGACCTTGGCCTTACACACAAAGGAATGATAGAGATCATACCACGATGCAAATGATAGAGATCAAATGCATGGACCATATCACCTCACTTCACACATTAGATGTTAGCATCTTATATTGCTAGTTTGGCGCTTTTGGTAGCATTATAAGATGATCCCTCATTTAGATATCAAGATAAAATGTGTTCTTCCTTAAGTATGCACCGTTTTGTGGATCGTGTTTTGAGGCATCACGTGATGATCGAGTGTTCTCGACTCTACGCTTTCATACAACGGGTGTAAGACAGTCTTACACACGCGAATACTAAGGTTCTTACTTGACGAGCCTAGCATGTACAGACATGGCCTCGGAACACGGACCGAAAGGTTAAGCATGAGTCATATAGTTGATATGATGCCCATATAGATGCTCGCCTTTGAAGCTACACCGACTCACGTGATGATCGAACTTGGTGTAGTGGATTTGGTTCATGTAATCACCAAAAGGACACGAGGGATGTCGTTTTTGAGTGGGAGTTCATTAGTAATTTGGATTAGTTGAACTCAATCTATCATAAACTTAGTCTAAAATTATTTTACAAATTCTGTTGTAGATGACACCACCTGCTTTTAATTTCAATGTGTTCATGGAGAAAGAGAAGCTTGCTGCAAATGGTAGCAACTTCACCAAGTGGGCTATGAATTTGAGGATTCTCCTCACTGCTGCACAAAAGCAATATGTGCTAGAGGCGCTGCTAGGCCCCCCATCAGCTCCTGATGCCCCTGACGAGGAAAAGAACATCTATATAACTCGTCAGGAGGACCACAACTTAGTTCATTGCGGCATACTGTATGGGCTAGAGCCAGAACTTCGAAAACGTTTCGAAAATGGTAATGCTTTTGATACCATGGGAGAATTGAAAATGATTTTCGATACCCATGCTGCCGTAGAGAGTTATAATGCTTCTAAAAAGTTCTTTAGCTGCATGATGGAAGAGAACAGCGCCGTTAGTGAGCACGTACTCAAAATGTCTGGGTACGCCGATAAGCTCGTGTCCTTGGGAATAACAATTCCCATTGACTTAGGCATACATCGTGTTCTCCAATCTCTGCCACCTAGCTACAAGAGCTTCATGATGAACTATAATATGCAGGGCATGAAGAAGTCTCTTCCCGAGCTTCTGTCAATGCTTAAGACTGCAGAAGTTGAAATTAGGAAAGAACATCAAGGGTTGATGATCAATAAGACCACCGGTTTCAAGAAGGACAAGAAAGGCAAGAAGAAGGGAAAGAAGGGCGGCAAATCTGTTGCCGGGCCTGAAAAGAAACCCCGAGCTGGCCCTAAGGCTAACACCGAGTGCTACTATTGCAAGGGGACTGGCCATTGGAAGCGCAACTGCCCCAAGTATTTGGCGGACAAGAAGGCCGGCAAGGCAAACAAAGGTATATGTGATATACATCTTATTGATGTGTACTTGACTAGTACTCGCAGTAGCACCTGGGTATTTGATATGGGATCGGTTGCTAATATATGTAACTCGGTTCAGGGGCTGCGGAACAAGCGACAACTAGCAAGGGATGAGGTCACGATGCGGGTCGGCAATGGATCAAGAGTTGATGTGATCGCCGTCGGAACGCTGCCTCTCCGTATGCCGTCGGGATTAGTTATAAACCTGAATAATTGTTATTTGGTGCCTGCACTAAGCATGAACATTGTATCCGGATCGTGTTTGATGCAAAGTGGTTATTCGTTTAAGTCTGAAAACAATGGTTGTTTGATTTATATGAATAATATCTTTTATGGTCATGCACCTGTGTTGAATGGTTTATTTCTGTTGGATCTCGATAGTAGTATTACGCATATTCATAATGTTGATGCTAAAAGGATTAAACTTGATAATGATATATCTGCATATATGTGGCACTGTCGTCTAGGTCATATTGGCGTTAAACGCATGAAGAAACTCCATTCTGATGGACTTTTAGAATCACTTGATTTTGAATCATTTGATACATGTGAGCCATGCCTTATGGGCAAGATGACTAGAACGCCGTTTTCCGGTTCAATGGAACGGGCGACAGATTTATTGGAAATCATACATACTGATGTGTGTGGACCAATGAGTGTGTCGGTGCGAGGTGGATATCATTATTTTGTTACTTTCACGGATGATTTGAGTAGATACGGGTATATCTATTTGATGAAACATAAGTCTGATACCTTTGAAAAGTTCGAAGAATTTCAGAATGAAGTGGAAAATCATCGTAACAGAAAGATCAAATTTTTGCGGTCCGACCGTGGAGGAGAGTATCTTAGTTACGAGTTTAGCACACGTATGAAAGACTGTGGAATAGTTTCACAACTCACGCCTGCCGGAACACCACAACGTAATGGTGTGTCAGAACGTCGTAATCGTACTTTATTGGATATGGTTCGATCTATGATGTCTCTGACTGACTTGCCACTGTCTTTTTGGGGTTATGCACTGCAAACAGCTGCATTCACTTTAAATAGGGCACCATGTAAATCCGTTGAAAAGACACCGTATGAATTATGGTTTGGAAACAAACCTAAGCTGTCATTTCTTAAAGTTTGGGGATGCGATGTTTATGTGAAGAAACTTCAACCGGATAAACTTGAACCCAAAGCTGAAAAATGCGTCTTCATAGGATACCCTAAGGAAACGATTGGGTATACCTTCTATCATAGATCCGAGGGCAAAGTCTTTGTTGCCAAGAATGGATCCTTTCTTGAGAAGGAGTTTCTCGCGAAAGGTGTGAGTAGTCGGAAGGTAGAACTCGAAGAGGTTATTGAACCGTCTCTTCATGAAATGGCGAGAAGTGCAGCACCGGAAGTTGTTTCGGAGTTGACTTCACCTAATGAAGAGAGACCTAATGATATTGATCATGAAACTCTGAAAGAGGACACTACCGAACCTCGCAGGTAAAGCAGGACACGTGCAGCTCCTGAACTGTACGACAATCATGTTATGAATTTCATGATTGATGAAATAGATGACCCTACGACGTATGAAGAAGCGATGATGAGCCCTGATTCCAACAAATGGCTAGAAGCCATGAAATCCGAGATGGAATCCATGTACGAAAACCAGGTTTGGATGTTGGTGGACTTACCTCACGATCGAAAGGCCGTTGAGAATAAATGGATTTTCAAAAGAAAAACTGATGCTGATGGTAATGTAACCATCTATAAGGCTCGACTTTTCGCAAAGGGGTTTCGACAAATTCAAGGAGTTGACTACAATGAGACATTCTCTCCCGTAGCGATGCTTAAGTCAGTTAGGATTATGTTAGCAATTGCTGCATATTTCGATTATGAAATATGGCAGATGGATGTCAAAACTGCGTTCCTCAATGGTAATATTGAAGAAGAGTTGTATATGATACAACCTAAGGGTTTTGTCGATCCTAAGGATGCTGATAAGGTGTGCAAACTTCAGCGATCCATCTATGGACTGAAGCAAGCATCCCAGAGTTGGAATCTCCGCTTTGATGAGGTGATCAAAGAGTTTGGATTTGTCCAAACTTATGGAGAGGCTTATATTTACAAGAAAGTGAGTGGGAGCAATGTGGCATTTGTGATATTATATGTGGATGACATATTATTGATTGGAAATGATATAGATCTTTTAAACAGTGTTAAAAGTTGTCTAAACAGCAAATTTTCGATGAAGGACCTTGGTGAAGCTTCATATATATTAGGCATTAAAATCTATAGAGATAGATCAAGATGCCTAATTGGGCTATCGCAGAGTACATACCTTGATAAGATATTAAAGAAGTTTAATATGGACGGAAGTAAGAAGGGGTACTTACCTATGTTGCAAGGCAAGACATTGAGTAAGACTCAAAGTCCGGCTACGGTGGAAGAAAGAGAGATAATGGATAAGATCCCCTATGCCTCAGCCATAGGCTCTATAATGTATGCCATGCTATGTAGAAGACCGGATGTGGAACATGCTATTAGTTTGACTAGTAGGTACCAATCTGATCCAGGTTCGGAACACTGGATAGCGGTCAAGAATATCCTTAAGTACTTGAGAAGAACTAAGGATATGTTTCTTGTATACGGAGGTGAAGAAGAGCTAGTCGCTAAGTGTTATGTCGATGCTAGCTTTGACACTGATCCGGATGACTCTAAGTCTCAATCCGGATACGTATTTATCTTGAACGGAGCAGCAGTTAGTTGTAGGAGCTCCAAACAACCTGTGGTGGCTGGATCAACGACGGAGGCGGAATATGTTGCTGCTTTAGAAGCAGCGCTGGAAGCGGTTTGGATGAAGGAGTTCATAACGGAAGTGGGTGTGGTTCCTAGTGCGTTGGACCCAATGGTGATCTATTGTGACAACAATGGAGCCATAGCCAACGCCAAAGAACCAAGGTCTCACAAGAATTCCAAGCATATTAAGCGTCGGTTTCACTCCATCCGCGAGCATGTCAAGGATGGAGATATAAAGATTTGTAAAGTGCACACGGACTTGAATGTAGCAGATCCGTTGACTAAAGTACTCCCTAGGGCAAAACATGATCAACACCAGAACTCCATGGGTGTTAGATTTATCACTATGTAAACTAGATTATTGTCTCTAGTGCAAGTGGGAGACTGAAGGAAATATGCCCTGAGAGGCAAAATAATAAAGTTGTTATTATGTATTCCTTGTATATGATAGATGTTTATTTTGCATGCTATAATTGTATTGATAGGAAACATCAATACATGTGTGTTTAATAAACAAAAAGGGTTCCTAGTTATGCCTCTCTTATAGACTAGCTTGTTGATTAACAAGATGATAAAAGTTTCCTGATCATGGACATTGGATGTTGTTAATAACAAGGTCACAACATTTGTGAAATGATGTGATGAACATTCATCCGAAGTATAGCATTACGATCAAGTCATTATGTTTATATTGCTATAACATCATACAAAGTAGTCTTAGTCCTTAGACCATGAGATCATGTTAATTGCTAACACCGGAAGAGTATCTTGATAACATCAAACGTCACAACGTAACAGGGTGACCATAAAGGTGGGTTCAGTGCTATGAAGGTGTTATGTTGAGGCTCATGGATCAAGAGTGGAATTTGTCAATCCCGATGACAGATAGATATAATCTGGGCCCTCTCGGTGATATCACATTAAGATAGCTTGCAAGCAAGTGATGTGATCACTAGAATGTTGTATCACGGGAACGAGAAAAGAGTGCATGTCGGTAACGAGATCAAACTAGGTATTTGGATACCGATGATCGAATCTCGGACATGTATTATATCATGAGACAAAGGGATTAAACTGCTGACGTTAAAGGTTCTCACGATCATAGAAGTCATCGTTGAATATGCAGGAGTCAGTATGGATCTCCAGGTCCCGCTTCTTATTATTGATCTGAGAGGAGTCTCAATCATGTCTGCATTATTCGTGAACTGTAGGGTGACACACTTAAGGGTTGCCGGACACCATTTAGGAGCACATATGTTCCAGACAAAAGGTTTGCAAAGCGTAGGAAATGTTTCGATAGAAACAGGAATTGTTTCGATAGAAACCGGAATTGTTTCGGGTGAAATTGCAGAAAGTGGTTCTACATGTGATATTGAAATGTTGCAAGGGGTTTTATGTGAATGTTTGTTAATTAAAGTAATTAACAAAATTCTGAATAAAATAAATAAAAGAGTTTTATTAATTGAGAGTTGCATTTAATTTGGTGGAAATTAAATACATGTGAGTGGGATTTTGGGTGGAGGCCATGTTTATGTGAGTGGAGGTTCACCACATGAATGAAGGAGGGGAGGAGTCCCCCCCCCCCCCTCATGCGCCGGCTATGGGAGGGGAGGGGTCTCCCTCCCTCCTATATAAAGCCCCCCTCTCCCCTCTCACAAACCACACCTCCTTGTGAAGGATTTCTCTCCCCCTCTAGGTATTCCCCCATGGTCTCGGATTACCGAGATACATGTTCCCGGTGGCCTTGCGTCTGGAAGGAGTTGCTGGTTCCGCTGATTCGCTGGAGCGAGGAGGTGGAGGTTGTCCGGTGGCTTGAACGTGTGTGCGAGGACGGATGCGCTGCTGATTTGCGGCGCTCGGACTTCCACACGATCTTGAGATCGGCAAGCGTACGACTACATCAACCACGAGTTCCTACTTGTTAACAAAACTCGTTGTCTTCGAGGGTAAGTTCTCCATGGATGTATGTCCACCCGTTGCTCTGTATCTAGTAGATAGATCTTGGCGTATAGTTCTCATCGTAGGAAAATTTTTGTTTTCTATACTGCGGAACCTACAGTAGGCCTTTCCTCCCCTTCTCCGGGTGAATATTTCTCGAAGGATTTTTGTTCCGTGCCTCTTATCTTCCACTGTTGAGTAGCTTTTTATGGTGCAGCTAGCGGAGGACGGCATGGGGGACAGTGAGCTCCCCCTCTTCTCTGCAGACTACAAGCCCACGAAGTACCCGCAGACAGAGCCAGAGTGGTTCCCCACCTGGGCTGATGAGGGTTGCGAGTTCCCAAACGGTGAGAAACTTTTCCCTGTCCTTGTCTGCCTTGGTTCCACTGCGTTTAGCCGTAAACTTGATATTCCGCTTATGTGTTGGAGTAGTCGCACATGGCGAGGACGTGGATCCGGCCGAAGCCGCCATGCCCAGGGCCAAGGGAAGTGGGTCGCCTCATCTAGAGCCACACCGGCTGGAGGTGTCGCCAAGAAAAGCTGCCGCCCCAGAGCCGTGGCCATCACGCCGAACGTCGCCAGGTACGTGCTCATGTACCCCTTGTTTGTAGTGGTGGGCTTGCATTTGCTTATTGCGCCCTTGTCTTTCCTGTAGTGAGGTGATGGCCTTGCCCAGCTCCATGACCATCGCCACCGCGTCCGCCCCTCCGCCTGCCGGGGCTGGGGACTCCGGTACGCCGGCTGTGACCCCCGAGGCTGCTCCTATAGGGGCCGACGCGGACGCGGCGGAGGTGGTGCCGCCGGCTGTGCCCATGACGCTGCACTGGGCTAGCGATGTCTCCCGACTCGCCGAAGCGCTCCTGCCTGGGCGTAGTGGTGTGACCGCGCCTCCCTTAGCCTAACGGCGGGGGCTAGCTCCGACGCCTACCGGGTGGAGGAGCCGGTGGAGGTGCCACCGCCAGAGGTCTCCACGCAGCCGACGGGTGCGCCCTCCGTGGGTGTGGGCAGTGACAATGACCTCTAGGTCACCGGCTAGACGCTAGCCTGGGCCGCACCGCCATTGGACCCCTCCTTGCCGCAGCTTTCGGAGGCGACGCCCCTAGCTATCGGCCAGGCCCACCATCTGGTTGAGGTGCTAGAGCAGGGGCTTGGCTAGGCCAAGGCATTCAGGGCCCCGTTCGAGTTATGTATCCCTTTGCCACTTTCGCCATCTTTCACTGCCTTTCTCTTCAGCTGGTTCCTTTGGTTCTCACTTCCTTCTCTTATACAGAGGGCTCTTGCCGACGCTACCAAGGCTTCACAAGATCTGGGCCATAAGATTGCTTGCTCTGCCGTGTCCTCCCGATTGCATGAATTCACGTGCTTCTTGTTGACCATTGGGTACCCTCCTGCAGCTCTGTTGGCGGACCGGGACCCAGAGGTGTCCAGGATGAAGGAGGAGGTTGCCCGGCTAGAGGAGTCCAACAAAGCTCGCCAGGACCAGATCGCCCAGCTGGCTGCGCATCAGCAACAGATGGAGATCAAGGCTGGCCAAGCCAAGAAGGTGGCGGACACCCGAACCGAGGCACTGAAGAACCTAGAGAAGCTCTACGCCACTCATGCGGATGCTCTCAAGACTTCCTAGGCCAAGGAGAGGGCGGTGTTGGGTAGCTTTGCCAGATCGCTGAGATGGTCGTCAATAAGTATCTTCAAACCAAACCAGCATTGCCATTTGTCTTCCGTAGCCATCGTTGATCATTATCTATTTTCCTGGGTGCAGCTCATTATCCTGAGGCGGCTGACAAGGCTCTAGCACGCATCCCCGAGGCGGACACCAGGCACGACCCCCACCTGGAGGAACTGGTGTCGGTTGTCAGTGAGGAGGCGAAACGGCTATGCACCGCTGCCCTCGAGGTCTACGACTATGTCTGGCTTGACACCGACTAGCCAGCCACCATGGACGCTTTGGCCAAGAAGCTCTTGGGTGCCCCTGACCTCATGGACGTGGCTCGGGAGTGGGCGGCACGCGGCGGCACGGAGATGGTGCTGGCCCTGCTGAAGTCCTGGTACCCGGACGTGGATCTGTCGAGCCTCTCTCGCGGATTTCACCAAGGGACCAGCTATGAGTAGCTCCGTGCCGAGGTTCCTGATATCCGCTCTTGTGGCATGAAGGTTGGGAGCTTTGTCCAGCTGGACCGGGATTTCAGCGACCTGGCTGGCACAGAGCCGTATCACTTTAGCCTGGATGCGACACACACTGAAGCCCCGGCTGCGCCAGAGACCGCCTTGGCCGACGTCGCCTCCAACAGCCAAGCCCCAGTCGATGCCTCCGGCCCCTCTGCTAGTCCGCAAGCCTATTCCCCGGTATGCTGGGAGTATTTGTTGGTGAAAAACTTTTTATTTTGCGTTGGCAAACAACTGCCTTTTCCTGTACTGAATTCTGGTGGGAGCATCGCCTCCCTTTGGATATTTTCTCATGCTTTGTATCTGCACTTTCTGTTTTGCACTTGTTGCATGCTTGTTTCTGTGTGGGGGGCGCGTTAGCGCACCCACAGGGTGTAGTCCCCGAGGTTCGGGCCAGCTGGAGGATACAGCCGGGTCGAAGCTCCTTTATGTTGTTGTCTGTTGCAGGTTTCTATGTGGGGGCACGAGAGTGCACCCACAGGGTGTAGTCCCCGAGGTTCGAGTCGGCTGTAGGATACAACCGGTTCGAAGCTCCTTAACCCGCTCTTCTGCCGCCTGGGAAGCGACCAGCCTCCGGCTCGGGTGTTCATCATGGAACTTTGGCTCATGCAAAGAAGAAAAACCAAACAAGTTGTTTGCCTGGTTAAACAGACGCAAATGGAATTGTAATCTGAAGTTCACTAGTCTTGAAATCGTGCTGTTTCACGCGAAGCCGATGACTTTGCCATTTTCTCAGTGAGCATTGGCCAATTTGATGCTGTGCCCTTGCCGGCCGCGAGCCGGAGTAAAAGGGGTAGCTAGTAGGCGTACTGCACGATACTTCAGGTTTTGATTATTAGCCTTGGGCGAGCGAGCGAACCGGAACGTCCAGACGTTTTTGTTTGCCTTGAGGCTTTTTCGTGTAAGGGTCTTCGAGCGTTCTGCTCTTGCTGGATCTGTCAGCCGGCTTGCTGTCTACAGCCGTAACCAAAGAGGAATCTCTTGGATCCACATACAGTACTTTGCCACGTGGATTGCACGGCCGTCTGGGCCAAACGGCGAGTCCCCGATGGAGGTCACCGGCTCCGGAGTTAGAATAATGCAGCCGGAAAAGCCAAATTGTGTAGCATGACTTGCTAATTTATTGCGGAGCCCCCGAGACTGTGTCGAGGCTCCCATGCTTGTTCATTACATAAAGGTAAGATACATACACTTGTTGTTCAAGTGTAAAAGGGGCGAAGTAGGTTCATGTTCCATGGGTGCTCGGTTTCTTCGCCTGAACGGTCCATCTTGTTCTTTTTTGGCTGGCTGGCGTTGATGAGGTAGTATGAGTTGTTATGCAGCACCCGACTGATGATGAATGGGCCCTCCCAAGGTGGAGATAGCTTGTGCATCCCCTTGGTGTCCTGTACCAGCCTTAGCACCAGTTTGCCTTCGCGGAACGAGACGCCGCGGATCCGGCTGGAGTGGTAGCGGTGCAAGTTTTGCGGGTAGATGGCGGATTTGGACAAGGCCAGCTCGCGTGCTTCTTAGAGGAGGTCGACCCTGTCCTCACGTGTTTCCTTGGCTTGCTGCTCTGAGTATAACAGCTTGCGAGGTGCATCAAACTCGATGTCTGTTGGCATGACCGCCTCCGCCCCGTAGACGAGGAAGAATGGGGTGTAGCCGATGGACCGGTCATGACCCCGATGCTGCCACTGGCGACGCGCAAAGCGGAGAAGCCAGGTGGTGTGCCGGACACAGTGACGACCTCCCGAGGGAAGGTCTCGGCGACGGTGGCGACGTAGACGTGGTGCTCGCCGAAGTACATGATGGAGCCGCCGCTTGGGAAGGTTCCGCCAGTGAAACATGATGCGTTGTCGAGGATGTAGCCGAAGGTGAGGACGAGGCCGGATGTGACTCGCTCACCGTTGACGAGCGGAAGTCCCGCGCGAAAGATGATCCCAGCTGAAGCGCTGTGACCCACTATAGGCACCAACTGTCGTGTGTCGAACACGACAGTGCCATCGGGGATGGCATGAGAGGGGACAATCAGGATGCTATCGCTGGCTACACGCAACGAGTTGGGCACAGATACTGCAAAACAACGATGTACCTAGGTTCGGAGCCCTCTTGGCGAGGTAACACTCCTACTCCTGCAAGGATCTACTATCAAGGGGCGAATGCCCAGTACAGATGCTCCTTGAGCTGTTTTCCTGGCTACTCCTTGCTAGAAGAAGAAGAGGAACTACTCAACTTGTCCAATCTAGAGAACTTCTAACTTTTAATTGTCTACCTAGAACCCAAACACTACCCCTCCTTATATACTGGTTGGGGAGGTATCTTATAGAGTGGGTTCTAGGGTTTACTGTTTGGATTTCGGCTTTACAAAGTGGGCCGGTTGGACGGGCCCGAACGGTAGGCCCGGGTCCAGTCAAGCCTCCAGTACAGGGGAGGACAGCGCTATAGTGTCCAGCCCCCTTGCTTTACTCGTCAGCCGGCTCTTTATCCGTAAGTCGGCTCTTTATCCATCAGCCGGCTCTTTACTCGTCAGTTGGGGCTTTAGTAATCAGCCAGAGCTTTACTTGTCAGCCTCCAGCTTTGGTGTAGTTGTCTGGTAGCGCCGACGGGGCGAGCCTGCCTATCCGGTCAGAGGTGCGCTCAGCAAGGAACGTCACCCCTACCGTACCATGGCCAGTGGATCCGAGGCGGCCGGCTAGGAGTGGCCTCTGAGCCGGTTCTTCTGGCTACCCGGCTAGACGGGCCAGCCGAGGAAACTTGGATGCGGACCGGGTGGAGAGTTCCACCCGGTTGTGGTTTCTTGTCATGGGCCCAGACGGCCAGAGCTCTTTGGAGCCGTCTAGCTGAGCCTGTCTTGGCCTACCCGGGGGTCATCCCCCCGACAAAAAGTTTCCATCTCTCAACAAAGAGAGGCACCAAAAGAATTTGTCTCACCTTCCTAGCTAAACTTTCGACACTTGCTTGGGCATATGATTTATTTGCTAGCAAGATATACATGGTTAGTAAGTGGACTCAGTGCGATCCTGTGAATACTTGTATGATCATATTTAAGATTGCAGGAATTGTGAAGAAAAGAATTTGACACCAATTCAAACTTGTGAGTTCCTTTACTCTCGGTCTCGAATCTCTGCTATTCTTCCTTATTTCCTTGTCACTCGAGGGCGCGCAACATTTAAGCTTGGGGGAGTTGATAGCTATGAGATTCGACACATTTTTGATGGCTTTTATTGATGGTTTTCTCCTAGATATGATTGTTTTCTAGCTTTACCTAACGCTAATACTTCGGTAGCAAAGAAAACTTGGGTTTTAATGTGTGTTTCAGGTTCTGGACATCAACAGAAGGATTTAACTAGAGAAATACGATATTCTAGAGAAAACAAGCAAGTCCCAACTAGGAAGCACGCGAGGGGAGCTTACAGACGGTTTAACGACCAACTATACGACAGGACAACTTGGAAGCTAGCACCTCTATCTTGTCAAAAGGGACAACTTCTGTGAAGGGATGGGGGACAAAAACACAACATAGCAGCCGCCACACCAGCCAGAAGGGAGAAAGAAGGGATCCAGAGAGGAAGGAGAAGACGTTCTTCATCTCTCTCCATGATCTTCAACCTCCTAGCCAATACACATCCATAGCCACTACTTGTACTTGAGAGAGAGAGGGATCTCCACCTTGCAAGACTAGGGTTTGAGATTGTTTCTTCCCATCTTGAATTGTGTTGGATATTTCTCTATTCTTATTGTGGATCTCCACGGTAATACCAAGACGAATTCCCTTTATTATATTATATTGATGATCCGTTCTTCTCTCATGTGTGAGTAATTCCCTTGGGCATGGGAGATGTAGGGGATTGGTGAGATGTGATGTGCCTTCATATATTTTCCATTAGTATTGTGATTGATTCTAATTACTATATTATGTGTGCTTGAGTATCTGTGGGATGCTTAATGCTTGTTGTACAATTAAGAGCCCAGACAACATGATACCTTGTTCTGCACAGATAAGATCTTGCTCGCTAGTGGACCGACGACCCCTGGGTGACACAGGGATATCAATGGAAAGCTAGTTGACTCGAGGATAACGAGTAACCACTGTGCTTATTGCATTAGTCTGATCCAAGGAGCTTAATCGCTAAGAGACCTGAAGGGTCTTAATCATCTAGTGTCTTACCATGGTTTTGGTAGCAAGCTAGTAGGATTATTGAAGTTGGGATGAAATCTACCAAGAGGAGTTCCGGCTAATTATGGGTTGCTCGCCTACACATATATCTATAAGATTATAATTGTTACATTCATACTCGTCCACTTAGAACATTCACTATCACCATGAACTGAACCTCCCCGCGCCTTCTTTCACCATCTGCAGAAACAAACAAACAAACAAACAAAGTCATTCTATACTTTTATGCATTTTATTTCTGAAGTTTACATTTTAGTTCTATTTAAATTTATCGCATTTAGTCAAAACCCCATTCTTATTTCAACGCTTGCAGTCAATTCACTCGAAGACCGGTGACAACTTCGGGTGTGACAAAGACTTCACCAATAAACACTTACCTTTGGGCTCCCCGTGGGATCGATATCTGAACTTCGAAACTAGCTACAAACAATCTGTGCACTTGCAGACATCATGGCCGCAAGTGCCTTCATGTATGTCAAGGAGGATTGCTCTTCTATCCCCGTTGGAGACTCACCGCTGAAGGACTCATGTGATGTTGCGCTTGTATAGTTCGCCATTGATGCGGGTGAATGCCTTGGATCGCCGCGCTATATGACGCGCATTAGTTAGGTCATCTGACAACCTTTTGATGAGAAAGTACGTGACATATGGTTGCCTCTAGGATGGGTCGATCATCATGACCTCCATGGGGCCTTCGAGTCCTGTTTCTTGGTCCGTGTCGTCAAGTGCCATTGGCTCGTTGGGTGGTGTAGCCCCCGAGTCCTCTGATGTGCTTGTTTTGTGCTCCTCAGCTTTTGGCTTGATGGAGCGCTCGCCGATGCGCTCTAGGAATACTCTAGGTGGCACTGGGGCACAGGTGGAGCCGATGTTGGTGAGTGTGTCCGCCTCCTCATTGCTTTCTCGGCCAACGTGCCGCAACTCGTAGCCGTCGAAGTCTCCCTCGAGTGTGTCGTAGAGGTCGCGATAGGCGATCATGTTGTCACTCAAAGCATCACACTCATTCATTGTTTGGTTGACCACAAGTTTGGAGTCACTCTAGATGACGAGTAGTTTGGCGCCACAGGCTTTTGCCATCCGCATCCCATGGAGCAAGGCTTCGTATTCCGATTAGTTGTTGGAGGTGGTTAACTGCATTCGCAAAACATACCTCATCTTGTCACCTTGCGGTGACGTCAAGATGACGCCCGCACCAGCTCCCTCCTTGCGCTTGGACCCATCGAAGTGCATTGTCCATAGATAGGACATATCTGGCTTGTCGGGGAGCTGGTCTTCCATCCAGTGCACGAGGAAGTTTGGGAGAACTTACGACTTGATCGCATCGCGCTTTTCATATGTGATGTCTCATGGAGATAACTCTATACCCTAGAGCATGAATCGTCCAGTGGCATCGGGATTATTGAGGATGTTCCCGAGTGGGGCGTTGTTAACCACTATGATTGGGTGCTCCTAGAAATAGTGGCACAGTTGCCTGGTTGTCATGAAGATGCCGTATGCCAGCTTCTGATAATGTGGGTACCGCTATTTTGTTGGCGTGAGTACCTCGTTGAGGTAGTAGACTAGGCGTTGTACGCCGTGGACTTTGTTTTCTTTGCTTCATTCCACCACGAGCATAGTGCTTACCACCTGGTTGGTGGCGGAGATGTATAGCAGTAGAGGTGCTTTTTCGCGAGGTGTCACCAACACCGACGAGGTGGACAGTAGATGCTTGAGGTCCTCAAATGCTTCTTGTCCTTTGTTTGTCCACTCGATTTTGATGGCCTTGCGAAGAAGTTTGTAGAAAGGCAGTGCCTTTTTGCCCATCCGACTGAATCGACTGAGCGCTGCAGTTCGCCCAGCCAGCTGCTGGATGCCTTTTACATTCTTCGGCTTCTCCATGGCCAGTATGGCCTTTATTTTCTTCGGGTTGGCCTCAATCCCTCTCGCGGAGATGAGATACCCGAGCAGCTGCCCAGATGGTACGTCGAAGGTGCATTTGTCCGAATTTAGTTTGATCCGGTAGCGGTCAAGGTTATCGAACATCTCACGGAGATCGTCGAGTAACGAGGCTTCCTCCTTGGTTTTGATGACGATGTCGTCGACGTATACTTGGATGTTGCGACCAAGTGGGCTCTTGAGGCAGTCCTGCATGCACCGCTAGTAGGTGGCTCCTGCGTTTTTTAGCCCGAAGGGCATTGTTGTGTAGCATATGACACCGAAAGGGGTGACGCACGCTATTTTCTCCTGGTCCTCCTCCTTCATTCAAATTTGATGATAGCCTGAGTAGGCGTCAAGGAAGCAGAGACGCTCGCATCCTGCGGTGGAGTCGATTATTTGAACGATCCGTGGCAACGGGAAGTGGTCCTTCGGGCAATGCTTGTTTAGGGAGGTGAAGTCCACGCACATCCGTAGGATATCCGTGTCTTTTTCAGAATGAGCACAGGGTTTGCGATGCAGGTGCTTTCCTTGATCTCACGTATGAAATTAGCGTCGAGGAGTCTGTTGACTTCCATTCTGACCGCTTCTGCCCTTGGCTCTGATAGTCGCCGGATTGTCTGTTTGACTAGCCTTGCTTCGGGATTCACGGTGAGTGTGTGCTCGATGAATTCCCTGGGAACTCCTGGCATGTCCGCTGGATACTAGGCGAAGATTTCCCAGCGCTCACAAAGGAATTCGGCGAGCGCGAGTTCCGATGCGGGACTTGAGTTGTTGGCGATGAGGGCTGTCTTGGTTGGGTCTGTTGGATGGACCTGGACTCTTTTGGTGTGCACCGACGTGTCGAAGGATTGGCCGGGTGAGCTTGGCTTGCTCAGGGGAGGCGGACTATTGTCTATCGACTCCTTTAACCTCGCTAGTTCCTCTTGCATGCCAAAAGACTGGGAGATTCTATTGAATTCCCTATCGTAGCTATCGGATCTCTCGAAGCTTCAGTTGACTATGATAATGCCGTTTGGGCCCGGCATCTTCATCTGCAGGTAGGTGTAGTATGGCACTGCCATGAACCTTGCGAACGCGACACGTCCAAGGATGCAGTGGTATTGTGAAGGCCAGTCGACAACTTCAAAGTCGATGCGCTCTCGCCGAAAGTTTTGCGACGTGCCAAAGATGATGTCGAGCCTGATCTTGCCCAGGGGGTATACGCCCTTCCCTGGGATGATGCCGTGGAACATTGTGTCTGAAACTTCTAGACATGTTACAGGGATCCTCATTGCGCGCAAGGTACTTGCGAACATGAGGTTGATGCCGCTTCCGTCGTCCATAAAGATGCGACTAATCTCGTAGCCCCCAATCTGTTCCTCGAGTACGAGGGGATAGTGGCCTAGGCGAGGGTACTTGGCGTGGGTGGTCGCGCTTGTCGAAGGTGATGCAGGACTCGCTTCCACTGAGGTACTCAGTGGTGGAGGGCGGAGAGTTCATCACCAAATTTACTTGGCGAATGATTGCTTTTTGTACCCGATTTGAGGGACGTCCCTTTTGGATCATCCCCATGTTTCCTAGCACTCGTGGGTATGGTTCGCCTCCATGGTTCTGGACTAGCGCAACCGTAGGTGGTGGTGGCCCGGGTGGTGGTGGAGGTGCTCCATGAGCCACAGCGCTCGGGGCAGCTCTGTAGCCCTGGTTGATCGTGTCGTGATTCATCCGGGCCAGGCCTTCGTGGAGCTTGAGGAACTCACGACATTCCTTGAGAAGGTGGCTAGACTTTTTCTTGTCATCGTTCTTGTCGATGTAGAAGTGTACGTTGCACGGTCCAGACAGTTTCTCCTAGATGGATGTTCCAGGTGCCTCATCGCGAGTGCGGTGCTGCCACACTTGCGTGGTTTTTCCGCTGTTGCGGTATCCACCGCTTCGGTATCCGCTGTTGCGGTTGTCGTCGCGTTTGTCGGCATAGCCATCTGCAACCATGTTGACCTCTTCGTGGTCCTCGTAGACGCGCATTCGATGTTTCCCTTGGCGATCGCGTCTACGCCCGAGGTCATCGTCATCATCGGAGTAGGCACGGTTTTTCACCGAGTCCTCTCCATCGGCCCACCTATTTGCGATCCCCATCAGGTGGTCGATTGTCTTGGGCTTCGAGTGGCCCAGCTCCTCCCTGAGCTCTCTGCGGCGCACGACGCCGTTAAACGCGTCGATTGCGCGATCCTCGGAGATGTCTTCTGCAGAATTCTTGATGATGGACCATCTCTAGATGTATGAGCGCAGCAACTCGCCAGACCTTTGGTGGCAGCCTCTTAATTCCTCGATTGATGCGGGACTTTTGTAAGTGCTCTTGAAGTTTCGCACGAAGCTATAGACCAGCTCTTCCCAGCTGCGAATTGATCCGCATGGGAGGTTGTTGATCCATGCGCGGGCGGCGCCTTGCATCTGTAGCTGGAGGCATTGCATTGCCATGCTCGAGCTTCTGCCATGCAGCCTGACAGAGGAGATGTGATCTTCCTGTTGGGTTCGCATCATAGAAAACAAAAAATTCCTACGATGAGAACTACCCGCCAAGATCTATCGACTAGGTACAGAGCAACGGGTGGACATACATCCATCGAGAACTTACCCTCGAAGACAGCGAGTTTTGTTAACGAGTAGGAACTCGTGGTTGATGTAGTCGTACACTTGCCGATCTCAAGATCATGAGGAAGTCCGAGCGCCGCAACTTAGCAGCGCATCCGTACTCGCACACACGTTCAAGCCACCGGACAACCTCCACCTCCTCGCTCCAGCGATCCAGCGAAAGCAACAACTCCTTCCAGACGAAATGCCACCGGGAACATGTATCTCGCTAATCCGAGACCATGGGGAACAATTCTAGAGGGGAGAGAGATCCTTCACAAGGAGGTGTGAGGAAGTAGGAGGGAGAGGGTGGACTTTTATAGGAGGAGGGGGTGCCCCTCCGCATGGCCGGCGCCTCAAGGGTGTGCCCCTTCACCTCCTCCATCCATGTGGTGGTAACCCCTCCACATTAAAATGCCTCTTCACATTCCCTTTTAAAGTCCCCACTTTAAATGCATTAAAATTCTCTAAGTTTAATGCTCTTATTCAGAATTTTTTTAATTACTTTAATTAACAAACATTCACATATAACCCCTTGCAATATTTCAATATCACATGCAGAACCACTTTCTGCAATTTCACCCGAAACAATTTCCGGTTTCTATCGAAACAATTCCTACGCTTTGCAATTCTTTCGTCTGAAACATATGTGCTCCAAAATGGTGTCCGGTAACTCTTAAGTGTGTCACCCTACGGTTCGCGAATAATGCAGACATGATTGAGACTCCTCTCAGATCAATAATTAGAAGCGGGACCTGCAGATCCATACTGACTCCTGCATATTCAACGATGACTTCTGTGATCGTGAGAACCTTTAACGCTTGTAATTTAATCCCTTTATCTCATGATATAATACATGTCCGAGATTCGATCATCGGTATCCAAATACAGGTCCGAGATTTGATCTCGTTACCGACATGCACTCTTTTCTCGTTCCCGTGATATAACATTCTAGTGATCACATCACTTGCTTGCAAGCTATCTTAATGTGATTCACCGAGAGGGCCCAGAGTATATCTATCCGTCATCGGGATTGACAAATTCCACTCTTGATCCATGAGCCTCAACATAACACCTTCGTATAACTGAACCCATCTTTATAGTCACCCTGTTACGGTGTGACGTTTGATGTTATCAAGATACTCTTCCGGTGTTAGCAATTAACATGATCTAATGGTCTAAGGATAAAGATTACTTCGTATGGTGTTATAGCAATATAAACATAATGACTTTGATCGTAATGCTATACTTCGGATGAATGTTCATCACATCATTCCACCAATGCTGTGACCTTGTTATTAACAACATCCAATGTCCATGATCACAAAACCTTGATCATCTTGTTAATCAACGAGCTAGTCTATAAGAGAGGCATAACTAGGAACCCTTTTTGTCTATTAAACACACATGTATTGACGTTTCCGATCAATACAATTATAGCATGCAAAATAAACATTTATCATAAACATGGAATAAGATAATAACCACTTTATTATTGCCTCTTGGGCATATTCCCTTCAGTCTCCCACTTGCACTAGAGTCAATAATCTAGTTTGAAAAACTTTGCATATTGAACACTTATGGCTTTCTGGTGTTGCATATACGCGATTTCTAGTGGTTAACATAATCTCCGGATCTGACACTTTCAGGTCCGTGTGTATTTGCATGTGTTTGCGTCTCTATGCATCACTCATTTTGAAATGAGGTGGCATTGTATAAATTTGGTCCTTTGGTGAGACCTATAGTTTGTTCGGGTTAAAATATGTTGATATTATTGTCACACAATATATCTTCATAGTATTAGCCCACTTTGAACCACACCTAGTTTGATAACAAACTACTTAACACAAATGCTCTCCTTTGTTGCTACTATAGCAGTTATATACTTAGCCTTTTGTTGTAGTATCCGTCACAATGTCTCAACTTTGGAACTCATCCAAATCCATCATGGAACATCCTTTCCATTACATTGTGCCACCCATAGTCTAAATTGAGATAAATTTAATTTGTATCTTGTGACAAAAATAGTATCAATGTAACACTTTACAATGAACTACCTTTAACTATTTGTCACTTATACATGATATATTCTTAGTTCTTCCAAAGCTCATAAGAATATCTTTACTATCGTCCAATGATCATCTTATGAATCATTCTGGTATGTGCTCATACCATTTAGAGCATATGACATTTTGGATATATACATATCATGGTATAATCATCAAAATCTTCATGTGATTTTACTCACCAAGTGTTGAAACACTTGAATCTTGATACAATTCTTTACATGCGGCAAGAACCTTTCTTGTTGTTTCCATATTGAACCCTTTCAATATCTCATATATGTATGTCTGGCACAACCATATTAGCGCCTTAATCTATTCATATAGATATTGATGCCAAATATTCCGGGTTTGCCCAAGTCTTTCATCGAAATCTTATTTTAATGAAATTCTTAACTTGTGTCAATACAAGATACATGATTTCCAATCAACAATATGTCCTCTACATAATGTATTATAAATATGTCTCAGCTTTCCCACTTAATTTCTTGCAAATGCAAGCATCTTCATCATCTCCGATGAATTTAAACTCTTTTGACAGTTTCATCATGGTGAAGATTCCAACTCCGCTATGCTTACTTCAACTATTGAAATTTGCATGCCCTTTTAGCACCCTTTGAATTAACAAAACCCTTCGGAACATGTAATGTACACGTCCTAGGTAACCGTTTTATTAAAAAGAACCTTGTTTTGTTTATTCAACTACCATATACCAAATTATATGTAGTGGTTGCTACATTAATCCGTTAAGACTATATATCGCTATGAAAGATCAAATCTTGTCATAGTCAACTCCTTGAACATTGCCGTAAACTTCTTTCCGACATGTCGAATATTTCATAGATGTTAACATCCATGTCTATTTCTTTATAGATCCAAACACGACCGATAGGCTTCACGCCTTTCCGGAGGGTCTTCCAAGTTAAGAAACTTGATTTCTCGTGTATGGATACTATCACGGATTCTATGACTTCTAGTCATTTTATGGAGTCAGGGCCCATCATCGCTTCTTTGCATGTAGTCGGTTCATCATTGTCAAAACAATAACAACTTGCTTATCAAATCACACTATTTGATTCTTACCGACCCACATGGTTCAATAGGAACTCTAATCTCCGAGATCACACCCTTTGTAATCACGGGAGCCATGAGCATTGTGGCTGCCACTGGGACACTTTTCGGCGCTGCGCTACTTAGCACATATAGCTAAGGTTCAACAACCTTATCAAAGTTCTATTGTCCCCCCACTTAACTTTTCGCGAAAAATTCCTTCTCAAGAAACTTGACATTCTAAGTAACAAACTCTTTTGTCCTCGGTGTTATGGAGAAATTCCCAACAAATTCTTTGGGATAACCTACAAAAACGTGCTTATCCGACTTTGGTTGTAAACATTTTACTTATGCATAGCATACCAAAATTAAAGAGAAGACAATTCGGGTTTTATCCCAAACCATAATTTATATGGTGTCATTTCAACGGATCACGATGGTGCTCTTTTCAGTGTAAAAGCGGTAGTCTCTAAAGCTTCAATCCTTAAAACTAATGGCAGTTTTATAAATGACACCTTTGATCTTACCATGTCAAACATGGTTTGATTTCATCTCTCGAATATGATACTCCTATGGTTTACCGGGAAACACAAATCATGGAGCAATTCCTCTAATCTTAAGTGTTTTGCTAAACAATAACTCAAATATCTTCCTTTATGATCAAATCATAAACTTTTTTATTTTCTTGTTACAATGATTTTTCACTTCATCTTAAAAGTCTTTGAACAATTTTCAAATGTTTCATACCTCTTCCTTATTAAGTAAATATATAGATATATTCACTCAAATTTCTGGAGAAAGCATATGAAGCAAAAAGATCCATCGCAGATGGCTACATATAATGGTCTATATACATCAATATGTATAATATCCAATAAGTTAGTCATCTGTTCCTCTTTGGCCTATGAACGGAGTTTCAATTATCTCGAGGAAAGTCTCACAAGCGTCAATAGATCAAAATCAAAGACTCCAAAAATCCATCAACATGGAGTTTCTTCATGTTTTATTTCCAATATAATTTAAACAGTGATGTCACTTCATAAGTGATCTTTCAATCATTTGTCTTGCGACATTTTAGCAATAGTGTTTATGGATGTGATTTCTCCCACTAGACTTGTAAAAGTTCATCCATCCTTTATGGAATACGGTAATTATTTGAACAACCATTGTTCTCGTAATACCGGAACAAAATAACAATTATTAAAACAAATCTTGAAGGCTAGGTTTGACGACAACGAAAAACACAATAACACTTTATTTGTTTTCGATGAATATCATCACTTATTATTTTGCCAGTTACTTAGGCCATTGCAGTTCATGAATTGTGTTGTCCTGTATGACACTTTATACCAACCAATTCGATATCCAATACCAGTATCCAATACCTAAGAACCACATTGTTTAACAAGCAAGGAATACAACCATAACATGTGTATCTTCTATATACCTAAGTTGGACATCTCCAACCTTTTCTTTTCTGCCAAATATTTTATAGATTCTCTTTCAACAATTCCTTTTATTTTAAAATAATCTATCAACATCAATAGTGGTGTCATTCACATGACACATAGTACAAAGCGTATATAGTCAAATACTAATACCTTTGGACTTGCACTTTGAAGTGGATCACCATCATCAAATGTTTGGTGTTCTTTCAAAAATCCATTCTTTAGTAATCTATTAGTGTAGTAAACATTTTACTTACATCTTATATTCATCCTTATCATGACAACTTTCATGATCAAGCTACTATAGCCTGTAAGGAAGAATCTTGAGTATAATGTTAGTTCCCAAAACCTTTTGGGAGATCCAGATGCTTAACATCTCCATCCTTCACAAATTCTCATACAATATGAGAACATGTATTTTGCTAAATTATACTCTATCATAATGCAACCAAAAACATTGTTTCAGATATCACAATATCTTTCACACATGATGGTTTCTGAAACAATTTTCAGCTCCAATATAATCTTGATATTAAAACAACTTTTGAATATCAATAATCATGGAGGCAAACATGATACTTTAGATACTAACATTGGAATTCTTACTCTTGATTTAATACTACTTATTAAACTTCATGGAGTAAATAGAGTTTGTTGAAAGTTTGCAATATGACTTATAAACTTTAAATTGACATTCAAAACAATACAATACCAGTTCGTAAAGTAAATATCCAGAATTATATAGTTCTATTATCTCAATTTAAACTAAGCATAAGGTAGTGAACAGACGCCAATGACTACAAAAAATTATGAAAATTTACTTCGATTTAGTTTATGACAAATTGAGTTCGACTAATCCAAATTAGAAATGAACTCCCACTCAAAAATGACATCCCTCGGGCCTTTTTGGTGATTACATGAACCAAATCCACTACACCAAGTCCGATCATCACGTGAGTTGATGTAGCTTCAAAGGCGAGCATCTATATGGGCATCACATCAAGTATATCACTCATGCTTAACCTTTCGGTCCATGTTCCGAGGCCATGTCTGTACATGCTAGGCTCGCCAAGTAAGAACCTTAGTATTCGCGTGTGTAACACTGTCTTGCACCCGTTCATATGAAAGCATAGATTCAAGTACACCCGATCATCACGTGATGTCTTGAAACACGATCCATAGAACGGTGCATACTCAAGGAAGAACACATTTTTATCTTGATATCTAAATGAGGGATCATCTTACAATGCTACAGAAAGCGCCAAACTAGCAGTATAAGATGCTAACATCTAATGTGTAAAGTGAGATGATATGGTCCATGCATTTGATCTCTATCACTTGCATTGTGGTATGATCTCTATCATTCCTTTGTGTGTAAGGCCAAGGTCTATGGAACTTACACGTTGAGTGTGTTGAGTATCTATCATACATCTACTTACAACAATACCATATCAAGACACTAGCCCAGCAACGATCTAAACTAGACACCTCTAATTTATCAATTGCAAGTTTTACGTGGCTTAGGGCTTTCGGAGATAGAACCGTTCTTACCTACGAACATGAACCACAACGAGGATAACCAATTTATTAGCAACTCATTGTAAATTAGATATTGACTATAGTAGGAGAGACAGACATCGGCCAGCCACTTATGCAAAACAAGTTGCATGTCAGTCGTGGAACCGGTCTCATGTATGATGACATGTAAGGTTGGTCCAGGCCGCTTCATCCCACTATGCCACCAATATCCAAAATACATAGAAGATGCAATAACATGATCATCATCGCCCACATATAAACATATGTGTACTCCCCGTGCAAAGCACCTACGCATAGATTAGGCTCTGATACCACTGTTTGGTTCGCAGCATAGAAAACAAAAAATTTCCTATGATGAGAACTACACGCCAAGATCTATCTACTAGGTACAGAGAAACGGGTGGACATACATCCATCGAGAACTTACCCTCGAAGACAATGAGTTTTGTTAACGAGTAGGAACTCGTGGTCGATGTAGTCGTACACTTGCCGATCTCAAGATCGTGAGGAAGTCCGAGCGCCGCAACTCAGCATCACATCTGTACTCGCACACACGTTCAAGCCACCGGACAACCTCCACCTCCTCGCTCCAGCGATCCTGCGGAAGCAGCAACTCCTTCCAGATGAAATGCCACCAGGAACATGTATCTCGCTAATCCGAGACCATGGGGGAATAATTCTAGAGGGGGAGAGAGATCCTTCACAAGGAGGTGTGAGGAAGTAGGAGGGATAGGGTGGCCTTTTATAGGCGGAGGGGGGTGCCCCTCCCCATGGCCGGCGCCTCAAGAGGGTGCCCCTTCACCCCCTCCATTCATGTGGTGGTAACCCCTCCACATTAAAATGCCTCTTCACATTCCCTTTTAAAGTCCCCACTTTAAATGCATTAAAATTCTCTAAGTTTAATGCTCTCTCATTTAATAAATCTCTTTTATTAAATTTATTCAGAATTTTGTTAATTACTTTAATTAACAAACATTCACATATAACCCCTTGCAATATTTCAATATCACATGCAGAACCACTTTTTGCAATTTCACCCGAAACAATTTCCGGTTTCTATCGAAACAATTCATGCGCTTTGCAATTATTTCGTCTGAAACATATGTGCTCCAAAATGGTGTCCGGTAACTCTTAAGTGTGTCATCCTATGGTTCGCAAATAATGCAGACATGATTGAGACTCCTCTCAGATCAATAATCAGAAGCGGGACCTGGAGATCCATACTGACTCCTGCATATTCAACGATGACTTTTGTGATCGTGAGAACCTTTAACGCTTGTAATTTAATCCCTTTGTCTCATAATATAATACATGTCCGAGATTCGATCATCGGTATCCAAATACCTAGTTTGATCTCGTTATCGACATGCACTCTTTTCTCGTTCCTGTGATATAACATTCTAGTGATCACATCACTTGCTTGCATGCTATCTTAATGTGATATCACCGAGAGGGCCCAGAGTATATCTATCCATCATCAGGATTGACAAATTCCACTCTTGATCCATGAGCCTCCACATACCACCTTCGTAGCACTAAACCCATCTTTATAGTCACCCTGTTACGGTGTGACGTTTGATGTTATCAAGATACTCTTCCGGTGTTAGCAATTAACATGATCTCATGGTCTAAGGATAAAGATAACTTCGTATGGTGTTATATCAATATAAGCATAATGACTTTGATCGTAATGCTATACTTTGGATGAATGTTCATCACATCATTCCACCAATGTTGTGACCTCGTTATTAACAACATCCAATGTCCATGATCAGGAAACCTTGATCATCTTGTTAATCAACGAGCTAGTCTATAAGAGAGGCATAACTAGGAACCCTTTTTGTTTATTAAACACACATGTATTCACGTTTCCGATCAATACAATTATAGCATGCAAAATAAACATTTATCATAAACATGGAATAAGATAATAACCACTTTATTATTGCCTCTCGAGCATATTCCCTTCACTTCCAGCCAGATTTTTGGGTCCTGTAGGCCGTCGAATTTTGGGTTCTCCGATGAGAGTTCGAACCCCTTAGGCATTCATTTCTACCTGATGGCTCTGCTGAAGCATCTAGCGCCGCAGAGCTCTACTTCGTCATCCTCTGAGTCAGTCGAGTGGGCACACCTCGCGCGCATCTTGTCGACCTTGCACTGCGTGATGTCATCACGTGCGTCATAGTCGTGGTCGTGCCGCCGTGAGGGTTTGATTCCCACAGACAGCACCAATTGGCGAGCCAGCGCTGGAGGCATCAATTGGCTAGCAAACAAGCACAAAGGGATTCAAGGTTTACCCAGGTTCAGGCCTCGTTGAGGATCCTACTCCTGCTTGTCTGCTCTTGGAATTATTGAGGGAGTCAAAAGTTACAAGGGGAGCACAGATGCAATCTGGCTATGGTTGTGGAAACTAGGGTTGTGATTGTCCTCCTCGCTGCCCCCTCCTAGCCTTTATATAGATAGGCTAGGTCTCGGGTAGCAGGTCGAATCGGTTACAAGTTAGGGTTTGTCCCTTTAAAATTTCTATCTTAAGCTTTGTCTTGAGCCGCAAGCAATCGGAGTCTCTATGGGTCACCCGAATCCTATATTGGGCCCTGGTAACGTCGTGGGCTTCTGCCAGACCTGGACCGTATATGCCAAGCTCGAGTACCTGTAAGGTATGCCCATGTCACCCGCGGAAAGGCAGAGTTTTTGCTGGGAGAGATGGAAGCTCCACTGCCCTGGGTTAAAAGCTTATCGGCTGGGGCAAGAAGAGGGTCAGGAATGACCTTGCAAAGACCGAAGAACTTGATCCAAAGTTCCTTGGTGGGACGGAGGCCAACATATCCCTCTATGCCGGAAGAAAAGGAAGAAAGGGACGTTATGGCATTTACGGGAAGATGGTGCAACTGAAGCTTGTAGGTGTTGATGAGGTCATGGAACAAATCGCTCACTGGGAGGCCGAAGCCATGCACAAAGTGGGACAAGAAGACCACGAACTCACCCGGATTTGGGGAGGGAGCAATCTCCTCGGCGGCAGGTGACGCCTGCGGGGATGCGGTGGGTCTGGTAAAGCCAGTCAAGATCATCTTGACAGACCCACGAGCCCGCCCAGGCGCCGCGCTCGTGCGCCTCGTTTTCCTCCTCTTCTTCCTCAGAGATGATGATCTCCTCTTTTGTCATCTCCAAATCGCTATCCTCACGGAAGCAATATGCAGTTGGGGGCAAAGACCTGGATTGACGAGGCCTCGTAGCGGTGAACTTGCACAGGAGAGGTGGCATAGATGCAGGGGAATAGCGAAGCACAGCAGTGGAAGCCCTACATGAAGCAGAAGCAACGATGGCGGTGGCGTTGCTGTGGTGAAGAAGGAAGTAGTGGGCAGGGGCACACGCGAAGTGGGGGAAAATACCCAAGGGTCGCCCCTATCCCCTATTTAACCGCACCCATGGGAGACGTAGTGGGAACCAATGCTGCAGTGGTGCCACACGATGTGGCCCTGTATTCGCAGAGCCGACCAATCAGGCACGTGCCACACCAAGGGCCACACGGAGCAGCAAATCCCACTACGCGACGTGATGATACAGTTAACGAGGAGGTTACCATGACATGATGTTTGCAGCAGTTATTCCTAACAATGAATAGAATAACCGGCGCAGTAACTGGCATGAGCCCTTAAAATGAGGAAAAGTGATGATTACCCTCCACGTAGGACGTGGGGAAGCGTATGAAAGAAGGAAAGATGATCCGGATATATAGATGATAACCCGGCCAGCGAGAGGTAACTTAGAATGAGCTAAGGGAATGTCAAGCAAAAGGAGCCGGGTTACAGGATAACTCAGCAAAGAAAGTGCAGATCTTGATAAGTTGAACCTGATGTGGCCTTATCAGCTGAAGTTACTAAGACCGCACCAGCTTCGGGGACTAATATTGGGGGAATACCCTCGGGTAGGGTCACGCCGATGTATAAAGGCCAAGTTAGCCGAGGTACGACACAGTCAAAGCGAATGCTGACCGGGTCACCTCAAGGCAGGCCGACTTACGGAGTGACCCAGCCCGGTGGGTGTTCACCTAATGTTAACCCGGCCGGCATAAAACATACCTCGGCTATGTTCGATCTACCTTGTTTACAGGTACTCTCGTAGCCGGTTTAGCCAAGCATTAGCTGGGTTACCACTTGGCTTCCAAGAGAAGGAAGGAATCTCTCGCTTGTCAAAAGGTGGCCTTTGTCCACTATAGCATGAGCGAAGCAGGCAGAGGAAAGGACCAGCGGGGCATGGCCGACAAGGGTGACATAGCCAGTGTCGGGTGATGCATCGCCGCAGAGGGGCTCGGGGAGGCTTACACCCTGAGTCCGGACTAGCCGTTTAAAGTGCAAAAAGAGGCATCTTACTTTATCCAAAGGGCATATTCAGGGAATATGCTTCCACGTGTGCCCTAGATTTATAACCTGGGCTCCCCTATATAAGGATCACTAGGGCCTCCATAGAGGAGGATCGATCATTCTGTCTAAGGAAGAACCCTAGAGCATAGTTGTGGGCATTAAGAGAACTAGTCTCCTACTCACGAATAGCTCGAGGAGCCCTTGTAATCCAGCATCAACAAGAGAGAAATACAAATATCTGTGTGTGGAATCACCACACTACCCCTCCCTGGATTCCTCTAGTGCACATTGGCCCCATCTTTAGCCTATCCATGGCATCTGCCGTGACACCACCATGACACCACATCATTGGTTTGACATCTCCATGTCTATGACCTGCAAAACATAGTCATCAACCAATTGATGTGCTAGTCTCTTATTCACATGTGTCCTCACATGAACTCTGACTAGGGACAACTAGTAGATAATCATACAAGTAAAGTGTTTCACAAAAAATTCACATAATTGCCAATCAATACAAGTTGCCTGATATATGGATATTCAAGGAACATTATAATAAATCATGGATACATATGAAATATAATCATCTCTATGATTGCCTCTAGGGCATATTTCCATCAGTCTCCCACTTGCACTAGAGTCATTCTAGATAGTATATAATACCTATTGCTCCTTTGTGCGCTTCATGCGCAGGCTGTGGGAGTGGCTTTGTCAAGGGATCTGGAACATTTGAGTCCTTATGTACTTTGCATAACATGACACTACCATCATTAATGAACTCACGAATCTGATGGTAACGCATGCGAATATGTTTGTTCTTCTGGTGTTGTCTAGGTTCCTTGGCTTGTGCAATAGCACCAATGTTGTCACAATAAACATCCAATGCATTGGACGTGCCTTGAACTACACCCAGAGTGATCAGGAAATTCCTAATCCAAATAGCTTCCTTTGCAGCCTCCGAGGTGACAATATATTCAGCTCCTGTGGAAGAGGAGGCCACTGTATCTTGCTTGGAACTTTTCCAGCTCACGGCACCACCATTCATGACAAACACATAACCTGATTGAGATTTGGAGTCATCTGAGTCGTTAAGGTAACTCGAATCTGTGTAACCCTTTACACTAAGTTCATCCTCACCTCCATAAACTAGGAACATATTCTTAGTCCTTCTCAAGTACTTAAGGATATTCTTTACCGATGTCTAGTGGCTTTCACCTGAATCAGCCTGGTATCTGCTCTTCACACTTAGAGCATAGGAAACATATGGGCGAGTACATGTCATTGCATACATGATGGATCCAATAGCCGAAGCATATGGAACACTACTCATGCGCTCTCGCTCATTAGTGGTCGCAGGACACTGAGTCTTGCTTAGTTTAATGCCGTGAGACATGGGCAAGAACCCCTTCTTAGCCTCTTCCATGCTGAACCGTTTCAACACTTTTTCAATGTATGTACTCTGGATTAATCCAATTACCCTCCTTGAGTTATCTCTATAGATCTTGATACCCAGAATATATGCCACTTCTCCTAAGTCCTTCATAGAAAAACTATTTTTCAATGAGGTCTTAATAGACTCGAGCATAGGAATGTCATTTCCAATCAGTAATATGTCATCTACATATAAGATTAGAAATACAAGTAATTTCCCACTTTCTTTCTTATACACACAAGGTTCTTCTTCGTTTTTGATGAAGCCAAACTCCTTTAGAACTTCATCAAATCGAATGTTCCAACTCAGAGATGCTTGCTTTAGCCCATAAATAGACTTTTGAAGTTTGCATACCTTTCCAGCATTGTTTGGATCGACAAAACCTTCGATCTGCATCATATACATGCCCTCGGTAAGGATTCCATTTAAGAAAGCCATCTTGACGTCCATCTGCCATATCTCATAGTCGAAATGTGCAGCAATGGCTAGAATGATCCATATAGATTTAAGCATCGCTACGAGCGAGAAAGTCTCGTCGTAGTCAACTCCTTGAATTTGTCGAAAACCTTTTGCAATAAGTCAAGCTTTATGGATGTGAACATTTCCATCCATATCAATCTTCTTCTTATAGATCCATTTGCACTCGATGGCTTTAAAACCATCAGGCAGGTCAACCAAGTTCCAAACTTGATTGTCTCCCATGGACTCTATCTCGGATCTCATGGCAATCAGCCATTTCTCAGAGTCTGGGTCCACCATCGCTTTTGCATAGGTCACAGGCTCATCATTATTGAACAATAATAATTCCCGTGCTTCACGAAGCCTCGCCGACCTTCGTGGTTGTGGTGCTTCTATTGCCATGGGTTCCTCAAGTTGTTCTGCTACAATAGCATCACTCGCAGAAGCATCCTGACTGGCTCATCTTGAACTTCTTCAAGTCGCATCGACCTTCCACTCGTTCCCTTTGTGAGAAACTCTTTCTCTAGGAAAACTCCGCTGCAAGCGACAAACACTTTTCCCTCTTCTCGGTTGTAGAAGTAATACCCTAAGGTTTCCCCTAGATATCCCATGAAAATGCATTTATCTGATTTGGGTGTTAGCTTGTCCGACTGAAGTCGCTTGACAAATGCATCACACCCCCAAATCTTTAGAGAAGACAAACTAGGATTCTTTCTAGTCCACATCTCATATGGTGTCTTAACTACGGATTTAGATAGAGTCCATGAGAAGACAATCATTCCCTGTTTAGTGTGAAAGCTGTTGTTTCTAGAGTGTAACCCCAAAATGATTATGGTGAATCCGACTAGCTCATCATCGAATGAACCATGTCCAGCAAAGTTTGATTGCATCATTCAGAGACCCCGTTTCTTTGAGGCATTCTGGGCGGCGTGAGCAGTGGAACAATTCTACAACTCTTAAGATGATTGCTAAATTCGTGACTCAAATATTCACCTCCACGATCAAATTGCAAGGCTTTTATTTTATTGCCATGTTGGTTCTCTACCTCACTCTAAAACTCTTTGAACTTTTCAATAGTTTCAGATTTATGCTTCATCAAGTAGACATAGCCATATCTACTGAAATCATCAGTGAAAGTAATCAAGTAGTGATATCCTCCTCTGGTTGTCGTGCTCATTGGTCCACATACATCAGTATGTATGGGTTCCAACAAGTCTATCGCTCTCTCGAGAAAACTTGTAAATGGCGTCTTGGTCATCTTTCCAAGTAAACAAGCTTCACATGTCTCGTATGATTCAAAATCAAACAAAGTTAGAAGACCATCACCATGGAGCTTCTTCATGCACTTTTCACTTATATGCCTCAAACGACAATGCCATAAATAGGTAGGACTCAAATCATTAGGCTGAAGCCTTTTAGCACTAACATTGTAAACAGATGCATCATCAAGATTTAAAATAAATAACCTATTCACAATGGGAGCATCAGCCATAAACATAGCATCCTTAGAGATTACACAACCATTGTTTGTACTCCCGAATGCATAACCATCCCTCATCAAACATGAAGGTGATAAAATGTTTCGACCCATACTAGGAATGTAATAACAATTATTTAACTCCATAATAAATCCTGACGGAAGGTGAAGCTGCATGACACCGACGAATAATGCAGCAACCCTCGCTTTATTTCCGACGTGAAAATCCACTTCGCCTTTCTGCACTTCTCTAATCCTTATTAGCCCGTGCATCGAATTGCAAATATGAGGAACCTATCCGGTATTAAATAACCAAGAGTTAACACAAGAATCTACGAGAAAAATGTCCACAACATTTACAACAAGTATACCTGTGTGGGAAGTACTCTTACTTCCACTCTTCTTCAAAGAAGCCTGGTACTTGCTGCAGTTTCTCTTCCAGTGGCCACGTTCATGACAAAATAAACACTTAGTGTCTTCTGTAGGTCCAACCTTTTGCTTGGGTGTAGGCTTTGGCTTAGGGATCGTATCCTTAGCCTTGCCCTTCTTCTTTTGCCAAGAAGTGCCCTTTTTCTTGAAGCTAGGCTTGTTCTGCATAGCCATCAGATGGCTATGCCCTGCACACTTCTTAATGTCACATTCTGCTATTTTCAGCATCCCACATAACTCATTAAGGCCCTTCTCCACCCCATGCATATGGTAGTTCAAAATGAAATGCCCATAGCTAGATGGAAGAGATTGCAAAATGAAATCAGTAGCCAACTATTGGCCCAATGGAAAACCAAGCTTTTCCAAAGTCTGACTATAACCAACAATTTTGATCACATGGGGGCCTGTAGCTGCTCCCTCTGCCAACTTGCATTCCACAAAGGACTTAGTGACATTGTACCTCTCAGTCCTAGCCTGAGTCTAGAACATGTCTTTAAGAGCGACGATCATATCGTATGCTTCCTGATCCTCAAACTGCTTTTGAAGATCAGGTTCCATGCATGCAAGCATAAGACAACTAACCTCAAGAGATTCACATGCTTTCTTGTATGCATTCTTAAGGGTAGCAGTTGCATTATTAGCAGGTTCATCTAGGATTGGGGTATCCAGAACAGTTTCCTTTTTATCAGCCCCGAGAACAATTCTCAGGTTACGGACCCAGTCCGAATAGTTTGTTCCATTTAGTTTATCCTTTTCAAGAATTGAACGCAAAGCAAAAGGTGATGAAGTGTTCGGTGCCATTGATCTACAACATAAAAACATGCAAAATACTAAGCCATGTAACCATGAAAGAGTAAAACATATTAAACAATTTAATAGCATATACTCCCACTTAAATCAACATCCCTCTATTGATACTAAGTGATTCAAGATCCACCATTAACAAGTCGACTAGTGAGATTTAGCATCACTGCTAGAAGACAAGGTAAATCGGTAAGCAACTTTTGCTAATCGTATCATATATGACTCTTATTGTTGGGTGACATCTCTATGTCAAAACTAGGCACCCAACCTTTATGCCCCAAGGTCCTTAACTGTTAAGATGACCTTGTTCACCAACCCTTATGTGTGTAGGTATCTGATACAAACCCATCCAGCCAAGGAAAACCGCGACACCCTAATTTCATCGACCCACCAACGATTGTACAGGGCATAGGATGGTGCAAGGTTTGATTGGGAGGGGATAGTTTAACTTAAAATCTGTAAGGGATCATTCTACTTCTATCAACTAAGTATGCATAGTAGTAGAACATATAAGAATAGCATTCACATAGATGTGATGCAGTATGGCCCATTTTCTCATGGTGATCTCCACTGCCATAGAACCTATCCACCATGATGATATCCATCTTCATGCTCTATGCAAGCCATCCTCCAAGCGATGAGTTCTCCAAGAACTAATACAAGCTATTAGTCTTGACAGCTAGTAATCAAAATTACATGGTATTGGGATCATCACAAATTGGCACGCAGGCCATTACAATAATTGACAACACATTTGGCTCCAGCCGTGTTGCCCTACTCATGACATGCAGGTCATGAGAAATACATACATGCATCACATACATTTTTGGGCCATACTGATCACCTACATCCTGCAAAAACTAGTTGCGTATAGAATCGCATTCTACCGGATCATGTGAAATTGCAGCACCTAGGAACCTTAACGAGATACAAAAGGGGCTACGACTAAGGGGGGGTCAAGGGGGTCTCCCCCTGCAGGGTTCGAAGGGGCAGCGCCCCTCACCTGAAAAACTATGAAAAATGAGAGATCAAATCTATACAATTTTCTTTAAGGATTTTGATCGGCAAATCAAATTTACCATAAACCTACTATTGTTCCGATTCAACCAATTTCCTTTGATCACGGTACATCGATTCAGATCTAGGCCCTGATTCGATCAATCATATTGATCTTCGTGTGATTCAACTCGATTTATGTGTCACTATCTACCCTGATGGCGGAAACCGACCAGTAGGGGTAAGTCATTCGACGACCTTAGAATCACAATCATGAAAAGTGATACATTGCAATCGTATCTATAATTTTTGATGTTCCATGCTTGTTTAGTATCTACTTTCTTATGTTTTGTCTACATTTGGAGATACTTTTATGCATTTTCTGGAACTAACCTATTAACAAGATGCCACAGTGCCAGCTGCCTGTTTTCTGCTGTTTTGTTTCCAGGAAAGTCTGAAAATGAATATTCTCGGAATTGGACGGGACAAAAGCCAAAGTCAATATTTCACCGAGTGGGGCACGCAGCCAGAATACGAGACAGAGGAGGGCCAGGGCCTGGCCACAACATATAGTGGCGCGAGTGACCCTTGACCGTGCCACCAGGTGGTGTGGGCCCCCTGGCGGCCCATCGACCTTGCCTCTTTTCCTATAAGATGCCTCCCGATGCAAAAACCCTAAATAGTCCAGCCTCCAGCCACGAAAAGTTCCGCAGCGCCGCCGCCACCGAAGGGGAGATTCGGGGGACAGAAAGTCTCTGTTCCGGTACCCTGCCGGATGGGGAATTTCCCCCGGATCCATCTCCATCGATCTCCACCACCATCTCCATCACCATTGCTGATTCCCATGATGCTGAGGGAGTAGTTCTTCCTCGAGGCTAAGGGTTCTACCGGTAGCTATGTGTTCATCTCTCTCTATGCATGATCATGTTGTGATCATGAGCTTTGTAATCAAGTAGATCTACCTTGCTACTCAAGTGCTTTAATAGATCTCTGCTCTCCCCATGTGTGTGCAAGTGATAGCGTGCACACCATGGTGGCACTTAGGCTAGAGATTACAAATACTTGTTATGAGTTATATTTGGAGTTGGATGTGTCTATGAAATTGTGGTGTTTGTTGGAACCATCTAGTGCTCAAGGTGACAGTGTGGGGTTATCTAGATGGGAAAGGCTTACTTTGAGGTGTGCTGTTATAGCCCTACCATGGATTAGAGTGTCCAACCGGAGAGTAGTATCATAAATTGAAGATATTTATATGAGAGTGTTCACTAGTGAAAGTATGATCCCTAGGCCTTGTTCTTAGCATTGAAACACCATTTGCAACTAGATCTGTTACATGTTTGCTTGCTTCCATCTTTATTTAAGTTTGCCTTTAGTCTCTTCCCACGTTAACCACACGCCAGCAAGTATTGTCTGGCACTGTTACCACTTATAATTATCCATACCACTTGTATGTCACTATCTCTTCACCGAACTAGTGCACCTATACACCTGACAAGTGTATTGGGTGTGTTGGGGACACAAGAGACTTCTTGTATCTTGATTGCAGGGTTGCTTGAGAGGGATACCTTTGACCACTTCCTCCCTGAGTTCGATAAACCTTGGGTGATCCACTTAAGGGAAAACTTGCTGCTATTCTACAAACCTCTGCACTTGGAGGCCCAACAACTGTCTACAAGGATAGAAGTGCGTAGAAATCAAGCTATTTTCTGGCGCCATTGCCGGGGAGGTAAGGTAAAAGGTACTCACACAGTGCTCGAAGTTATTTCCTTTAGATTCTGCAATTTTGTCTTTTGTTTCTTGTTTTCACTAATTAGGCTTAATGGAAAACAACAACAAAATTAAAGAGCTTTATAGTATTTATCTTGAGTTAGGACATGAAGTGTTTGAAGAGAAAATTAAAAAACCCATGGAACTTTATTTGCATGCTAATAGCAATGTTATTAGTATGAATACTTTGAACAACATTATTTCTAATGCTATGGAAAAGTCTAAGCTTGGGAAGCTAGTTTTGACGAGTATGATATTTTTAGCCCCCCAAGCACGGAGGAGAAAATTTAATTTGATGATACTATGCCTCCGATATTGATGATTACAATGATGAATATGTTATTTTCAGTCCACCTACTATTGAGGAGAAAATTAATTATGATTACAATATGCCTCCTATATTTGATGATTATGGTGATGAGAATAGTAATGATAGCTATTTTGTTGAATTTGCTCCCACTACGATTAATAAGAATGACTATGCTTATAGGAAGAGTAATAATTATTTTATGCATGTGGCTCATGGTAATAATGTTTTGTGTGATAGTTATATTGTTAATTTTATTCATGATGCTACTGAAAGTTATTATGAGAGAGGGAAATATGGTTTTATGTATCTCAACAATATTAGGTTTCCCCTCTTTATGTTGAAAGTCTTGAAGTTGCACTTGTTTTGCTTTCCTATGCTTATTGCTTTGTGGTTTCATGACTTATTTGTTTACAGGATTCCTATGCATAGGAAGTGGGTTAGACTTAAATGTGTTTTGAATTTGCTTCTTGATGCTCTCTTTTACTTCAATTCATATTTCTTATGTGAGCATCTTCTCAAACTATCATGCCTAACTTAAATGCATTAAAGAAAAGTACTTATTGGGAGATAACCCAAAAGTTTTAGATGAGTCTTGGAAGTTATTACCTCTGTAATAACCGCTCCTTATCCTTTTTATTTGCTTTTTGTTCCAAGAGTAACCTCTAATGAGAGAGAAGTAATGATTGGGAAAGTTGCTGTCCTGAAAAAGATTTATGTGCTCCACCGTAAAAATTCGTGTAAAATCTCTATACGTCCTTTTGAGGCGTCAATTTTTTTGCTTCTGCCCCAAGTTGTTATCTAACTTTCATTATCTCGACAGTTTTTGATTTGAGCAACATAAGGTCATAGAAAAAATTCGTGTTTACCTGCTGGTCTGTTTTGACAGATTTCTGCTATTATTTGCATTTGCTTCTTGTTGGTTCCTTTTTGAGTTCTTTTGGGGAATTAAGCTTTTTGAGGGAAGTGCTACAATAGCTTGTGTTTTATTGGAAGTTTTATTGGTGTTGAAACTGAACCCAAAGACTTATTATCTTGAGTGCACTAATGTTGCTAATAAAGATTGTGTGAAGTTTTGTATGAAGGAAAAAATTTCAGGTGTATGGAAGGAATGAGTAATGAGATGAAGAATGGACTAAAGCTCAAGCTTGGGGATGCCACGCGTGTTACCCCAAGAAATATCCAAGAAGTACAAGCATCAAAGCTTGGGGATGCCCAAGGCATCCCCTTCTTCATCAATAAAAATCCTAGGTTTCTTCCAAACACTTCATTTTTATTGTTTCATGCACAGTTGTGTTGTTCTTGGAGCATCTTCTTTTTTGTTTTTGTTTTGGTTTTTCGTTTGCTTGGTTTGCTTGGTTTTCTTGAACAAACTGGTTGGACCCCCTCTTTCATGCATTGGTTTTCAAATAGTTTGGTTTGGATTGGAAAAGAGTAGGAAAGTTCATGCTTAAGTGGTAAAGAGAGTTTGTTTTTGACTGTGGCCTATGCTTTGTCATGCCATGCTTGATATTGTTTTGGCTTTATGCTTAGTATTCTTTGATGTAGCATGAGTTGTTATAAACAATTGAGATTGCTTAATGTGCCTTTGAAGAATCATGCGTTGTTTTAGCATATTAAAGCATAGTATTGTGGTATTCTCCTTTGATGCTTTATTTGGGTTGACTTGGCACATGCTCACACCAGGTTATGACTATCCCAAGTCACCATAACCTTGATGATCCTTTAGTTTTCAACGTTTAGTATCACTTTATGCTTTGATTAATGATGTTTTGTCGCTCTGCATGATTATGGCCATTATTGCTCTCTTAGTTGGTCGCTCCCAGTCTTTTGCTAGCCCCTGTAACCAAGTATGAGTTCCACTCATGCATCCAACTCCTTAAACCAAGTTATTCCAAAGAGTCCACCATACCTACCTATTAGCATATTCTATTCTAAGTATATTCATGCTTTTATCTACCTTCCGAATTAAACTTGTTATGTGAAAATTAGTGATTAAAGCTCTCGAACTTGATGGCACACTTTACTTTTCTTGCCCTTAATAAACTTGAACCATTATGTCGTCTATGTTGTATATGCTTGCACTTATATGTTGGGGATTAGCAGAACCATGCTGTCATGGGGAACGCTTTCAACATTGCACTTGTACTTTGTACCTAGTTGATATCATGCTCTTTTGTCTATGGATGTCGTCGGTGTGAAATGAAAGGGGAGCTTGTAAGTCCATGGAGTTATGTATATATGTTAGAGAAACGCCTGGGCCGCTGGTCTAATCCATGCCGTCATGGTGGAAACCTGCAGCGTAACTATAATTCGATGTATATGAAGCATTCTTCTTATAAAAAAAGAGTCAGATATTGAGAAAGAAAAGAGAAAAAGAAAAGAAAAAAGAGATATGAGAAAAGAGGAAAGAGAGAAAAAACACCATTTTCCCATGGTAAATAAGAAGATTGCTGAGATGCTTGTTGTCTGCTTGCCTTGTCATTTTGATATGGGGATTCTTCTGTATCATTGGGCAAGGGGTACCCCATTGGCAGTTCTCTATGATACACATATACTTACTATGACAAGAACTTACCGGTGGCTAAACTTTAGTAGCATGAGGAGCGGCCCTCGTATTCAAGGGACATGAGATTTCCAACTTATACTTTGTCAAACATATACTCCATAGTTTGTTCACTTTAACCTTAATCACTTCAAGGTGATTATGATAGGGGCAATGAGAGCTGAAAGCAAATAAGTACCATAATTTTTGGAAGCTCTTTATGAGACTTGAATCCCTGCTTCCTTCCATGAAGGCCTTTCTTTTACTTTTATGTTGAGTCTCCATCTTCTATCTTTATGCACCTACTTTGAGAGCATAGTGGCCATTCTTAGTTCTATGTGCATTGTCCCAAGACTTGTTGATTGATGCATAACTTTGATATTGCTTGTTTTAAACTATTTGTATCTAGTCACTCTTATGAACTTTGAAGGTGTCCTATGCATTTATGTTTGCTACTCTATGAGGGACAAGCTAAATGCCACTATGCTATGTTTTTTGTATGTGAAACAAACAAACGTCTTCCAATGCATTGTTATTCAAGAACCTTTGTTTGTATCCTTTCATGTTGCAACATAGTTGCTATGTCTTATTGTTAGAACTATATCTTTGATTCTATGTTGAAGTACTTTGATCCCAGCTATCAATGTTTTACAAATACTTTGATCAAGTATATGATTGTGCATGTCACCTCAAAAATTATTCTTTCTTTTTATCACTTGCCTACTCGAGGACGAGCAGGAGTTAAGCTTAGGGATGTTGATACGTTGCAAACGTATCTATAATTTTTGATGTTCCATGCTTGTTTAGTATCTACTTTCTTATGTTTTGTCTACATTTGGAGATACTTTTATGCATTTTCTGGAACTAACCTATTAACAAGATGCCACAGTGCAGGCTGCCTGTTTTCTGCTGTTTTTGGTTCAAGGAAAGTCAGAAAATGAATATTCTCAGAATTGGACGGGCCAAAAGCCAAAGTCAATATTTCACCAAGGGGGACACGAAGCTAGAATACAAGACGGAGGAGGGCCAGGGCCTGGCCACACCATATGGTGGCACAGGTGACCCCTGGCCACGCCACCAGGTGGTGTGGGCCCACACTGTCACCTTATGGTGGCACGGGTTTATAGCAGGGCCTGGGTCACCAGGGCCTGGCCACACCATATGGTGGCACGGTTGACCCCTAGCCGCACTTCCTCCCTGAGTTTGATAAACCTTGGGTGATCCACTTAGGGGAAAACTTGTTGCTATTCTACAAACCTCTGCACTTGGAGGCCCAACAACTGTCTACAAGAATAGAAGTGCGTAGACATCAAGCTATTTTCTGGCACCGTTGCTGGGGAGGTAAGGTAAAAGGTACTCACATCGTCTGGTGTGAGTGCTCGAAGTTATTTCCTTTAGATTCTGCAATTTTATCTTATTGTTTCTTGTTTTGACTAGTTAGGCTTAATGGAAAATGTTAGGGCAGTGTAGATGTTCTACGTCTCCTCCTTGTCCTCATCCCACGAGCAACTCCCCTTTGTGTGGCTTGCCCAAGTGCTAGATCTGCAGCTGTCGTGGTGGTGTCACGGCAGATGCCATGGATAGGCTAAAGGTGGGGACAATATGCACTAGAGGAATCCAGGGAGGGATAGTATGGTGATTCCACACACAGATGCTTTGTATTCAATAGGTTTCCAAGGTTTACAAGTGCTCCTTGAGCTGTATTGGGGAGAGGAGGAAGAAGGAACTCTCTTACTCTCATCATTAGCTAGCTCTCAAGAACCAACTAGAGATCAACCAAGTAAAACCCAACCCTCTCTACAGATGCCCTAGCCCTCCTTATATAGGGGTGGCTAGGTCTCCAATTAGAGCATACGTGGAGGCATATTCCAGGGAATATGCCTCTTCCCAAAATAGCAAACCGGCCGGATAAATTTTTGCCATCGTAAGCCATGCAGAGGCTACGTGAGCCTCTGCGGCGCCAGCGTCATCCGACATAGGCAGCGTCACCCTTGTCGGCCACGCCTCGATGGTCCTAGCCTCTGTCCGCTTCACTCACGCTCCAGCGTACAGTGACCTCCTTTTGACCAGCGAGATACCTTCCTTCTCTTGCAAGCCTGATATAACCCGAATCGTGCCTGGTTAATCCGGCCACACTGATACCTGCATACAAGTTACATAAATCCTGCCGGCATATGACATACGTTGGTCGGGACTCAGTTAGGCAACATCCTCTGGTCCGGGTTACTCTGTGATTCAGCCTGCCTTGAGGTGACTCGGCCAGCACTTGCTTTGACCTTGCCGTACCTCGGCTAACTTGGCCTTTATACCCAGGCGTGACCCTACCCGGGGGCATCCCCCCAACATTAGTCCCTGAAGCTGGTGCGGTCTTAGCAGCTCCAGCTGCTAAGGACACGGCAGGTTCAACTTACCGAACCTTTTGCTCCTTTTTCCGAGTTATCTCATAGTCCAGATTCCACGGGCTAACTTTCCCTTGGCACATTCCGAGTTTTCACTTGCTGGCCGGGTCACCCTTTGGTTATCCGGGTTATCCTTCCTTCTCTCGTACGCTTCCCCACGTCCCACGTGGAGGGTAATCATTATTTTGCCTCATTTTAAGGGCTTGCGCCAGTTACTGCTGCAGTTAATGTCAGGTGTTACTATTGCACATGTCACGCCATGTTTGTCTCCTCATTAACTGTATCACCACGTCGTGTCGTGGGATTCCCTGCGCCATGTGGTCCTTCCTATGGCTCGCCTCTGATTGGCTGACCCAGCAAATACACGGCCACACTGTGTGGCCTTGCCGCACCACACGATCCCACTACCCCAGCTGGAGCATGGTTAAATAGGGGAGGGGCGCGCCCCTTCGTCTTTTTCCCCATCTCGCGCCCCTCTGCCTTTTCTTCTTCTTCTTCCCAGCGACAGTGTCGCTACAGCCGCTGCCCCATCGCCGCCGCTCCCGCGCAGCTCCACTGCCACGGGTCCGCGCCAGTCCAAGGCACTGCCCCCACCTCCGATAGGGCCAGTGAGGACAGCGATTTGGATATGACCAAAGAAGAGCTCACCGTCGCGGAGGCGGAGATGGAGGAGGGGGCGGAGAACGCCGAACGAGGCGCCTGGGCTGGCTCATGGGTGTGCCAGGATGACCTAGATTGGTTATACCGCACCTGGCGCATCCCTTAGGGCGTGGTTGCCTGCCTCGCCACCGAGGAGCTCGCTCCCTCACCCAATCCGGGTGAGTTTGTAGTGTTCCTCTCCCATTTCCAGCGCGGGTTCGGCCTCCCCGTCAGTGACTTCTTCCACGATTTACTCAACATTTATGAACATCAACCGCACCACCTTCTGGCAAACTCCATCACATCTCTTTCTTCCTTCGCCTCCACCATAGAGGGGTATGTCGGATTGTGGCCCACTAAAGAACTCTAGATCCGGTTTTTCGGCCTACGCCAGAACATGATTCTGAATAAGGAGCTTGACCTGGAGGACAAACATCTTACACAGTTCGGCGTAGCTTCTATTTCTCCCTGGAAACAATCCATCTTTCCCCGGGTCACAGGGCTTGATTCTTGCAAGGGCTGGGCCCGAACTTTCTTTTATGTCAGAAATGGCATGAATGAAGATCTGATCCGGCTGCGCCCCTATGTTCCGGGTCCTCCTAATCCGGATTTGTGGGACCGGATTTCCAAGAAACCCAATATCTTGGCGAACCAAGTCAACAAACGGTTTCAGGAGCTGAAGGATGCGGGGCTGCACAACGAGGACGCGATGATCACATTCGTCCGCAGCCGGATCTCCCCTCTCCAGAAGCACACACACAAACTGTGCCATATGAGATGTCGACTTGACCCCAACCGGACCTCCTCATTTGAACTAAGCAACACCGAGATATTCCGCCGGGTCAAGGCCCTCTTCACCACCGTCAAAGACTTCTCCGCTGATTGGGAGTGGGGAATAGAGCATTTCTGCCGAGATAGGCTTCCTCCTACGGTAAATCTTGTGACCCAATATTTTTCCGAGTTATATCATATGTCGGAATTTGTTATTTGTTTGATCCCTTCGCATTTTCTTCTTAGCTGTTTCTTCAGCAAACCCTCGAGGATGGCCCCGAGCCCTCTATCAATTGGGCGAAGGATCAAGATGCCCCAGACGAGGAGGAGACGGATCAGGAAATGTTCCGGCCACGTCAAAGAAAAGGGCAGCTTCTTCTGCTTCTTCTTCCAGACCTTCTAAGCCAACCAAGAGGCGAAAGAAGTCCACAGATAAAGCCGCCACCAAGCCTACGACTAAGGCCATAACTCAGAGGGCTCGGAAGCCCAAGGAGCCATTGACCTCTGATGAGTAAGTCACTTTTCTCTTTGTCCAATCCTTTGTTTCATGCTTTTCTTCTGTTGTAACTTATTATTCGTCGTTTGATTCGGCAGGGCTGCGGTGGAGGTTCCTCAGAGCGGATCTAGCATCACTTCGCCCCTCCGACATAGCCCTTCTCCCCTTCATGGAGACGATACACGCCCGTTGAGCCCCATTCAGAAGGGTTCAACGGCTGCTCTAGGTTCTAGCCCATCACGTCCAGAGGAGAGCAACTTCGGAGCAGGGGGAAGTGGCTCTGCCAAGGCAGTAGATGCTCCCAGCTCCACTTCAGCTCAGCCGCAACCAGCCACCACCGAGGTACCAACAGCACCCCCGCCAAGACCAGCACCAGCACCAACATCAGCGCCAGCACCAGCACCAGCACCAACAATAGCAGCACAAGTACCAGCAACAGCACCAACTCCCTCCGCTTCGTCCGAGTCTTCCAAGACTCGGCGAGAAGGCCCAGTTAGCACCAAGGCCGTGCCCAAGACTAAATCCGCAGATCAAACCTCAACTTCTCAGCAGCAGCCCAAGGCCAAGAAAGCTTCTGACGCCGCCAGGGCAGCATCTATCGAGGCTGGACAGTGCACGCTCGCGTCCATGCTTCTGAAGAAGACCCCACCGAAGAAAGATGCCTCCGCCGGGTCAGTTAGCACACAACTTGCATTGCACACTAGCTCTGCTGCTGCCCAAATTGAGAGGAGGGAGGCCCACGCCAAGGGTTTAATTGCGCCCCATATGCTTAGCGGAGAGCGCTATCCTCCAGCCTTGATTGAGTTCGTCAATAACTAGAACAAGGCGGAGTTCGTCCATAACGACGATCTCCCGGAGAAATTTGGGCCTGCCGAGTTTGCCGCACAGATGAACACCGCCGCCAAAGCTATCAACCTTGCTAGCCGGATGATGGAGGTACGCTACCTTGTCTTTTCTTTAACATGTACTAGTGCTTAGTGATATAACCATTAGTCCCCGAGCCTCCGGGGGAGTAACTTGTTACTCGGCCGGATGCTCCTTAGAGAACTAGCATAGCTCCTTAGTAACTTTGGATATGCACACACCTAGAGCCGGGTTAAGTTCCACTTGGCCCGGATCTTATACACTTCGAATATGCACACACTTAGAGCCGGGTTAAGTTCCACTTGGCCCGGATCTTGTATACTTCGAATATGCACACACCTAGAGCCGAGTTAAGTTCCACTTGGCCCGGATCTTCTACACTTCGAATATGCACACACCTAGAGCCGGGTTAAGTTCCACTTGGCCCGGATCTTGTACACTTCAAATATGCACACACCTAGAGCCTGGTTAAGTTCCACTTGGCCCAGATTTTGTACACTTCAAATATGCACACACCTAGAGCCGGGTTAAGTTCCACTTGGCCCGGATTTTGTACACTTCGAATATGCACATGATTAAGTCAACTTTGCTTTTCTCAAGTTACCACCAATCGCCGGAGCACTGAGTTTCAACGCCTCTTGGACACACATAAGGCGCTGCGCTCGAAACATTCTACGCTTCTCGCTGAGTTCGAGAAAAGGGGTAAGTTTTCTTCTTGGCTTTTTTCCCATCTTTCTTTGTCTTTTCCCCGCCGAACTAATCTGTTATTCGGATTGGGCAGCCGAAGTGGAAGCCGAAAACACCATCATGATCAAGAACTTGGACCAAATAAAAGGTAAGTCATTTCGGTTGATCTTCTTCTGCGCTCTCTTTCCTTTCTCCTAAGCTCGGCAAATATTCATACCTCGGCTTTGCCGGGTCAACAAACTGTTTCAACATCTCTTGAAGATAGTGTGCCCGTGCCTGATATGATGCTGCATTTTCTCAAACAAGCAGGGCAGCATCAGGCCGAACTTAAGAAGAAGGATGATGAGCTTGCCCTCCTCTGGCCCAAAGATGATGAAATTGCCAAGCTTAAGGCAGAAATGAAAAAGCTCAAGGCGCTCCAGAAAACCGGGATGGATAAACCTGGCCAAGATTTCACTGAAGAGCGAGAATGTCTCAACCTCCAAATTGCCAAAGATCAAGAATTGCTGAAAGAGGCCGACGTTAAGCTTGACTCGGCAAATGTTGAACTTGTGCAACTTCGGGAGAGACGCCATAACTGCACCAAAGAGCTGGCCCGGATCCATAGCCATATTTCTCGTAAGTTCTTTTCACTTAGCCGACATGAATCTTTCCGGGTTAACTTCCTTTACTTATTTCACTTGTCTTGTTTTTAGAGAAATTTCCGGAGGGTGATGCCATTGCGGCTACTTCCGTTGCCAAGTTTCGCCAGAAGAGGGGTACCCCAACTGGTCCTGGCGCTGAAGATATTCCCTATGACATGGAGGACTTGCTGGTCAGCTTATCTTCTCGTGTCGAGATTGTGAAGAACTACGGTTCGGGTCTCCTAGATGCAGCTGTCTGGATCTTCAATGCCCTTTGGCCTGGTGAAGATACTCTGGAGGGATCCACTGCTCTAATTAACAAGTTGATGGAGTGCGAGACCCAACTTGACCTCTGGAGGGAATCCGCTGGACGCGTCGGAGCTGAAACCGTCCTCCACTACGTTCTCACATGGTATGAGAAAATAAACCTGAATCTTCTCGAGCGCATGCGCACCGGATCAAGGTGGTCCACTCATCCGGATTGGATAGCTCGACGCAAGGCTTGCGCCCATAGCCTCATTCAGTTTACCCCCATCCATCAATGGAACGAGGGACCAAGCTTTCTCGAAGCCGTTGACGACGAATATGTCGAAGATGGTTCGGATGAGGAGGAAGAGGACGAAGCCTCGGACGTCGAAGAAAATGAAGATGATGCGGAAGCTGAGGCCGGAGTTCCACCTGCTGGCCCCGAGTTACCTCCCCCTGCTGCTCCTTGATCACCGACAAACACTTTGAAGTTTATCAGATCCCCGGTATGCCAGGTGCAAATGTATTAAGCACACAAATTATATTTTGCTACTAAGTTGCTCGTGCCGGATTAACTTGGGCGTAGTCCCCGAGTTTCATTTTCTTGTTTCTCCAATTTCCTGGCTCGGCTCGTGTCTACCTTGATTCGGTTTTATGACTTACGAGTCCGAGTTTGAAAATTTGACTTAACAATACTTGGAAACTTTAGGACTAGCTGAAAATAATTCAGCATATTAAAAACAAGGCAAACATAAAGTTAATCCAAATAACAAATGTCGGCTCGATTACGTTCTTTCCCTTAGTCGTTTTTTGTGTGCTACGCAAATTCCAAACTTGTTCTCTTGCTTGCCATGAAGCCAAATCTTGTTGGACAGCAGCAAGTCAAAGAGTGAGTTTTTGGTGCTCACACACTATTAATCCGGCTTAGGCAGAAGCAACTTAAACTAGCCGACATAAAAATAAATAACAAGTACAGAAGAAAACAAATATTATTAAGGCAGTCCCCGAGTTACTGCTCGAGGTGCCACGATTTCATTGATAAACTCACTGCCGGCATACATATCGATATATGAGAGACTCGGATACACACACTTCTTTGCTAAGTGTAGAACGGACGAAGTAGAGCTACATTCCATGGATGCTTAGATTTCTCACTGGACCTGTCCGTCTTGTTCTTCTCCTATGGTTTTGCATCGATGAGATAATAAGAGTCATTGTGCAATGCTTTGCTCACAATGAATGGCCCTTCCCATGGGGGGGATAACTTGTGCATGCCAGCAGTACGTTGTACCAATCGGAGTACTAGATCACCTTCCCGGAAGACTTGGGGGTTTACTTTCCGGCTATGATAGCGTCGGAGATTTTGCTGATATATGGTGGATCTGGACAATGCCAATTCTCTCGCTTCTTCCAGCAGATCAACATCATTTTGCCGGGCTTCTCGCACTTCAGCTTTTGTGTATTGGGTGACCCTAGGTGAATCATGCTCTATATCGACTGGTAATACAGCTTCTACCCCATATACCAGAAAGAATGGCATATAGCCTGTTGATCGATGCAGAGTTGTTCTTAAACTCCACAGTACCACTGGTAGTTCTTCTATCCAACACCCCGTTGATCTTTGCAGCGGCTCAATGAGCCGGGGTTTTATCCCGGATAACACTAATCCGTCGGATCTTTCAACTTGTCTGTTCGACGCGGGGTGGGCTACCGAGGCAACGTCTAGCCGGATCTTCTTATCTCGGCAGAATCGTGCAAATGCTCCTTCAGCAAAATTTGTGCCATTATCTATTATGATACTGTGAGGATAGCCGTATCTCAAGGTGATATCTTTGAGGAATGTCATGGCTGTAGCTCCATCACATTTTCTTATTGGCTTCACTTCAATCCACTTTGTAAACTTGTCAACCATGACTAAGATGTGGGTCATGTTCCCTCTTGCTGGTTTAAACAGGCCAACCATATCCAAACACCATACAGCAAATGGCCAGGTAATTGGTATGGTCTTGAGCTCTGACATTGGAATATGTGTCTTGGTTGCATACCTCTGACAACCGTTGCACTTTCTTACTAGATCTTCTACTTGTTCTAAGGCACTTGGCTAATAGAATCCATGTCGGAAAGCTCTACCAACGCTCTGGATGAGGCGTGATGCCCACATTCCCCTTGATGTATATCCCGGAGGATGTCAAGCCCTTCTTTCGGGTCAACACATCGTTCGAGGACATTTGTTACACTTCTCTTGTACAGTTCGGCATTGATAATCGTGTATGCCTTTGCGCGCCTCTGAATTTGCCTCGAAAGTACGTCTTCACTGGGCAAAGTTCCATCTTTCAGGAATTGAAATATGGGTAGTGCCCAAGCTGGTATAGCTCGCACCGGAAACACATCCTCATCCATTTACATTTGATCCACCGACATAACCTCGGCCAGGTTGCATTGCACAGTCCCTGGATTCTGTGTAGCAGTCCCCGGGTTTCCTGAACCCCTTCCCACATCAATGTCCATGGGTACAGCTATAGGCTCCGGATCTGCCGGGATGAAAATTGAGTCAGATTCCGGGGATGGCCTGATAGATGGTTTTCTGAGGTGCTCTAGTGCTACACCTGGTGGAATTGCTTGTCGGGTTGATCCGAGCTTCGACAATACGTCGGCAGCTTCATTTTCCACCCAAGGTATATGATGAAATTCGCATCCGTCAAAGTATCCCGATATTTTCTACACATGAAACCTGTACGATGCCATGTTTGCATCCAAAGCATCCCATTGCCCTGAGACTTGTTGAACCGCCAGATCCGAGTCACCGAAGCACTAGATCCGATGTATTCCAACTTCTTTTGCCACTTTGAGCCCATGCACAAGTGCTTCATATTCTGCAACATTGTTCGATGCTGCGAAATGGATCTGTAGCACATACTTCAGCTGATATCTCTTGGGAGAAGTAAGCACAACTCTGGCGCTTAACCCAGTTTTTGTTTTTGATCCGTCAAAGTGCATTCTCCAGTAGTTCGGATCTGGCAATGGTGGCTCGTACTGCATCTCGGCCCAATCCACGAAAAAATCAGCTACTGCTTGAGACTTGATCGCATCTCTTCTGTCAAATTGTGGAGCATAAGGGGCTAGTTCAATTGCCCATTTTGCGATCCGGCCGCTTGCATCCTTATTTCCCATTATTTCAGATATGGGGGCTTCACATATCACTTTAATGGGGTGTTCTTCAAAATAGTGCTTCAGCTTCTTTGCTGCCATATATACACCATATGCCATTTTCTGATAGTGAGGATAGTTCTGCTTTGATGCTGATAATACCTCGCTCAGGTAATAAACTGGCCTTTGCACCGACTTACCCTCCGTCGCGCCCTACCACTAACACTGCACTTACAACTCGGTTGGTTGCGGCTACGTAGAGCAACATTGGCTCTTTTGACAGTGGAGAGGCTAATACTGGTGCAGTGGCTAACATTTTCTTCAGCTGGATGAAGGCTTCATTGGCCTGTGGCGTCCATACGAATTTGTCAGATTTTTTCATTAGTTGATAGAGAGGCAATGCCTTTTCTCCCATCCGACATATAAACCGACTTAAGGATGCCAGGCAACCAGTGAACTTCTGGACATTGTTAAGACACTTCGGCAGTTCCATTCGCTCTATGGCTCGGATTTTAGTTGGGTTAACTTTGATACCCCGGCTGGAGACAAGAAATCTGAGTAATTTTCTAGCCGGGACACCAAAGGTACATTTCTCCGGGTTAAGCTTCATCCGGAACCTTCTTAGGTTCGCGAATGTTTGCCTGATATCATCAAGGAGCGTTTTGCTTTCCTTGGTTTTTATAACCACATCCTCCACATATACTTGCACATTTCGGCCGATTTGGTCATGTAAACATTTTTGCATACATCTCTGGTACGTTGCCCCTGCATGGTGCGATAGCAATAAGCCCCATGCGGGCTAATAAACATAGTCTTTATTTCATCATCCGTGTTCAGAGGTATCTGGTGGAAACCAGAATATGCATCTATGAATGACAATAGTTCACACCCAGCAGTAGAATCTATGATCTGATCTATCCTTGGCAGTGGGAATGGATCCTTTGGACACGCCTTATTCAGGTTCGTGTAATCGATGCACATGCGCCAAACCACTGCCACATTCGGATCATCTTTCTTTTTCTCCACCAGCACCGGATTAGATAGCCAATCCGGGTAAAGCACTTCCATGATGAACCCAGCTACTAGGAGCTGAGCTATCTCATCTCTAATGACTTTTCTCCTATCTTCGGCGAAGCGGCGGAGAGGTTGCTTCACCGGCTTTGTTCCGGGTCTCACATTCAAAGAGTGCTCAGCCAACTCCCTCGGAACACCTTGCAAGTCCTGTGTGGACCAAGCAAAGATATCTCGATTCTCATAGAGGAAGTTGACGAGCTCGCTTTCCTATTTGTCATTTAACCCGACACCAATTGTTACGGTGCACTCTGGGAACAGATCATCAACAGGAACTTTCTTTGTATCTTTAGTTGCTTGAAATGAGACACTTCCATGCGGGTTACTCAGCGCCGGCATATACTGCTGTGCGGACTGAGCCAATGCCGCCACTTCTTGGATCTTTGTTTTCTCTTGTGCAATCACGAGTGACTCGGCCAGGTTAGACCCGGCCGACGCACATTCAATTGAACGTCGGAAATCTCCTGCTATGGTAATTACTCCATTTGGTCCGGGCAACTTCATCTTCAGGTAACTGATGTGACAACTTGCCATGAATTTGTTCAGGGCAGGCCTACCGAGTAACGCGTGATATGCGCTTTCTAAGTTCACAACCTGAAACTCCAAGTTCTCAATTCGATGGTTATCTTGTGTGCCGAATAATACGTCAACTCGAACTTTGCCAATGGGCTCGCAGGAAATACCTGACACAATGCCATGGAAAGTTGTCCTTGTAGCTTGGAGCATGTTCTCTGAGATACCTAACTTGTGCATTGTATCCACGTACATAATATTGATGCAGCTGCCATTGTCAATCAGCACCTTAGAAAATCTCACATTGATATTTGGCCCGATGAACGTGGGGTCCAGCACTAACGCATACGAACCAGGGCTTGGCATAAGCTTGGGATGATCCTTGATACTCCATGTAATTTCCTAATCCGACCAAGGCATATACCTTGTCACTGCGGGCATTACCGCATTCACTTCCATATGTCGGTGCTGCAAGCTCCTTCTATCTGTTTCCTCTATGGTAAACACACAATAACTCTGGTGATGCCCTCTATATTCATTTCTCCCCTCATTGCCGAGATATCTTTGATCTGGCTGATGTTGGTTTTACACCTGATGCACTGCATCCATTCTCTCATGGTTTTCATACCTCGGCGGAGGTGGTGGCAACATTAACTGTTGCGTGTTCGCTCCGGAGAGCAATTGCTGCCGGGGTAACTCCTGCCGAGGTTGATCGTTCCAAGGTGCTTGAGCATTCCCCGAACCACTTTGTTCTATTTTCCTCATCCACTCACATTGCCGAGTTGTGTGACCCGCCGGGATACTCGGATTTGGCGTGTGAAATTTGCACGGCTGATCCAGCATTGACTCATATGTATACCTCGGACGGTCCTTCTTTTCTTGCCACTGTTTCTTCTGCTCTAGCGTCCAAGTTTTCTTGCCATCATTTCTTGGAGTCCATTGTTGCCCTCCAGTTTTCTGACGCTGGTTACTCCCTGCTCCGGGTTGATCTTGATTTACAGCTGCAACTTGTTGCGAACTGTACCTGTAATCCGGTCTATCATCTCTTCTCTTACCACGGTACTCATTCCGCCGGGATGACCCGGCTCTGTCTCGCTGGTAATATTCCTCATTTGACTCGTTTGACACAAGCCTAGGTTGAGTCAGATCACCCAAGGCATATGAATCAGCAATCTGGATTGTCTCTGCCAGTGTAGTTGGCATATCTCTTTGTAGCCTTTGCCACAGCATGCTTGCATATCTACATCCTTGTGCAAACCAAGCTATTGCCTGTGACTCAATCATGTCCTCACACGAGTTTCGCACATTGCACCAACGGGTTAAGAACTCTCGGTCTGTTTCATTTGGTCTCTGCTTGCACATCACTAAGGTCTGTGGCCTATTCGGCCTCTGATACATGCTCGAGAAGTTACTGATGAGAATTTTCCTCAATATCGATCCAACAGTTGATACTTCCTGGTGGTAAATTGTTTAGCCATACCCTCGCTGGCCCTTCCAGCATCTGAGGTACATAGCTCACAGCCCATCTCAAGTTGCCTGTAGCAATTTTTACCGCTATCGCGTAATTGATCAACCAATCCTCCGGCTTGGTGCTACCGTCATATGTCTTTGTGCCTCTGGGTAACTGGAAGTTAGGTACCGGAGGTTCCTTCAGGATCCGGGGCCCAAAGCACGCTGGACCTGGAGGACCTTGACACTCAATTTGCTCCGACCTATAAAGTCGATCCAGTTTTAACCTGGCGTCGTCAGGCATCAAGTTCCTGCTTCCCAATCTTGACCCTATCACGTGATAGTCCGGCCTAGGATACCCTGCGTTCACCATCTACGAATCACCATCATTGTATCTATCTTGCTCTTGTGGAGTTGTTCTCTGTTGCATACCTTGGCCGGCACTTCGCTCTTGCCGTGGTATATTCCGCTGTTGCGGTTGCCCTGCACCTGTCGAGTTGCGCTGTCTGGCATTGGCGTTCATAGCGTTTCCCTAACCGGCATTGCCTTGGTCGCCGTTACCTCGGCCAGCTTCACCTCGGCTCACACTTTGTCAATCCTCATTTCCCTGAACTTCTTTTCCTTTGCCTGCCCTTGCCGGGTCATATGGGACTATCTGCTTGTTTCTCCTCGCCGAGGTTACCACTTCCTCTCTTCTTGGGCCACCATGACAGGACGATGCTACTCCAGCAGATTTCTCCGGGTTACCTATTGCTGAATGAACGACTTTGGAGGCCCCAGCCCTTGCTGGATTAGCCCTGAGCAACTCTTCATTTTGTCTGTTTGCGATCCGAACTAACTCATTGACCCTATCCTGCTGTCTTTGCTGGGCTTCACCCGTCAAACCCTTTAACTCGGATGCAGCTGCATCTGCTACTCTGAGGTTCTTTGCCGGTGTACTGTACTTCGGCGGCCCCTCGGACAGAACGTTCTCTGGCTCCTCAACTCTAGTATCATCCTCCTTGTTCATTTCACTAATGAGGTTTCTCCCCTTCACTTTTACAGCATCTAATTTATTTGCCTTTGCGTACTCACGCAGTGTCATGTTCAACGGCTGCTGAGCCGCGGCTATCTTTTTCGCACCCTCTAGTATTTTCTGCCTAGTCTCCTCTAACTCGGCTTGTGCCTGAGCCGGGTCTACCATAGGTGCTATGGGACTTGCCAAGCTATCTATTTGCCTGTTGCAGCACGTTCTGTGGCCTCTCTAGTGGAGGACCTCTACTTTTCCTTGGTGCCTTGGGTGTTACCTCTGGATCTGGTGCCGGATCCTTGCTCACGCCAGCGCCATCATCATCACCTCGGCATGGTCAGGGGAGCGAGTGATACGCGCCCCGTGAGCCGCGCTAAGGGGTGGCTCACCTCCCTCGACGATGTGCCGCGGGTGAATGCATGACACATCGACAGTGACGTAGATCTTGTGCATGCCGAGCTTGACAAAGAGAACGTCGCCCGGAAGGGGTCGCTTGCCGAAGCAGCCAGCATTGTCGCTGACAAAGTCCAGCGCTCCAAAGCACTGAACGAGCCTGGAGATGATGCACTCACCATTGCCGATGAGGTTTCCCGTCCGGATCTTCACTCCTGCTAGCGCTGCTAGCCCCACGGTGGGCGCCAACTGTCGTGGTGGTGTTACGGCAGATGCCATGGATAGGCTAAAGGTGGGGACAATATGCACTAGAGGAATCCAGGGAGGGATAGTGTGGTGATTCCACACATAGATGCTTTGCATTCAATAGGTTTCCAAGGTTTACAAGTGCTCCTTGAACTGTATTGGGGAGAGAAGGAAGAAGGAACTCTCTTACTCTCACCACTAGCTAGCTCTTAGGAACCAACTAGAGATCAACCAAGTAAAACCCAACCCTCTCTACAGATGCCCTAGCCCTCCTTATATAGGGGTAGCTAGGTCTCCAATTAGGGCATACGTGGAGGCATATTCCAGGGAATATGCCTCTTCCCAAAATAGCAAACCGACTGGATCACTTCTTGCCATCGTAAGCCATGCAGAGGCTACGTGAGCCTCTGTGGCACCAGCGTCATCCGACACAGGCAGCGTCACCCTTGTCGGCCACGCCTCGGTGGTCCTAGCCTCTGTCCGCTTCGCTCACGCTCCAGCATACAGTGACCTCCTTTTGACCAGCAAGATACCTTCCTTCTCTTGCAAGCCTGATATAACCTGGATCGTGCCTGGTTAATCCAGCCACACTGGTACCTGCATACAAGTTACATAAATCCTGCCGGCATATGACATACGTCGGCCGGGACTCAGTTAGGCGGACATCCTCCGGTCCGGGTTACTCCGTGATTTGGCCTTCCTTGAGGTGACTCGGCCAGCACTTGCTTTGACCTTGCCATACCTCAGCTAACTCGGCCTTTATACCCCGGCGTGACCCTACCCGGGGGTATCCCCCCAACAGCAGCACCTCCGAGGTATCCACACGTCCGGAGTGGAAGGTCACATGCTAGACTTCTAGGTTTGCACGTGCAACACAGGCGTGAGAGGAGTGGTGGCTGGGTGGAATGCTCAATCCTATTCAGCTCGCCTCACTCTCTCTTATATAGGCATCCCTGGTGGGCTTCTACATTAGGAGCCCATTAGTATCCTAAGCCCGGTCTAATTCGGATCCAATCCTCATTAGGCTTCCAGCCCCTAAAGTGTGTGACCCTATAGACATGACACGAGTACACTTACTCTATCAATAGTTGGTAGCGGCCTCTAGCAAGACGTGCCAACTCCTAAATGCATATAAATATCATTCAGACGAACCATCACAAGGTTGAGTACATGTCTTTCCCTTTGCCCTACGATATTTGTTATAGCTCCAAGCTGACCTCTCTTTCTAGATACTATGATTCGGAATCCCTTTACTAGGTTAACTATTAACCGTATGTAGCATGACCATGCATTTCTAGATCCGATCACTCGAGGGGCCTAGAGATATCTCTCTCAAGTAGAGAGGGGAAAATCCTATCTTGATTGACCAATGCCTTGTAGCATGTATCAGGACAAACCCGAAAGCTACCTTTATAACTACCCAGCTACGGAGCAGTGTTTGATAGCCCCAAAGTAGGTCGATCCACATCTCAAGTACATGCGACAATCTCAGGTCTAAGGACAAAACGTACACGATGTGTAGAGAGAGTTGCAAGTATTATTGCTAGTCTCAAGTCGGGTCAGTCCAACCCCATGTTCATAACATGTGTCCACATCATTGGTTTGACATCTTCATGTATATGACCTGCGAAACATAGTCATCAACCAATCGATGTGCTAGTCTAATATTCACGTGTGTCCTCACATGAACTCTGATCAGGGACAAATATTAGATAATTGTCGTCGGATTGATGACACGTACGCCATGAGGGGGTCCTCGAGGCGTGCGAGAGAGAGGGGTGTGAGGCATAGGGTGTTCCGGGACGGTGAGCACACAAGTTTACCCAGGTTCGAATCCACTTGCTTTGGATGGATCCTACTCCTGCTAGCAATCCAGTAATACGGCAGAGCCGGATATGGGTTACAAGGGTTTCGCCTGTGCGAGTTGAGATTGTAGACTATTAAGGTGTGCCCTAAAGGCTCTCCCTAGTACGGCTTATATAGATATCCGGCCTAGGGTTTATAGGAGAGATCTATCCGGCTACGACTAAGAGTCGGTTATAGAGTACATCTTGAACTACAAGTAACACTATGGGCCCAAGTCGGTAAATCTCCTAGGCCTTCCCGTAGCCGGAATGGACTCCATCTTTTCTCCCTGACTGGGCTGCCCGTGAAGCAAAGCTCTAACCCTAAGTGGGCCACCCTGGTCAGTGAGGAACTGTAAGGATACCCGGAAAGTATATCCCCAACAGCAGCCCCCGGAAGTCTCCAAGATCCAAAGTCGGATTTTATCATCGTCTAGCTTGATCTTCAGCTTGCAGAATCTTGAAGGGTTCATGAAACTTCACAACAAAAAATACCATCCAGGTCTTAAAAATAAGTCGGACCTATCAACAGGTTACTCGGATTCTCTAGCTTGATTTCAAACTAAGCCAGAATTTGGTCTCTAACGCCACCTGACACAAGTCATGGTCAAGTCACGTCATCTGACAGACATCCTGTTAGCACGACCGTTGGTGGGTCCTTGGTTCGCGGAACCGACACGTCGTTTTAATACATGTGCGGAGATCGAGGTGACGTAATCATCGCGTGGGTCCTTCCCAGTTCCTTCCACGACGCGTGGCGGCTGTACTGTAGCATTTGCACGAATCTTGGCGCGGTTAGGTGGATATAAGGGGTGAGGATTCTCCTCCTCCTTTCTTCACCTGTTCCTTTGCCTTTTCCTCTCCTCCAAATCTCCTCCGCCTGCACAGAGCTCCTCTGCTTTCCCCCAAAAACTCCCAGAGGCGCCCATCTTAGGCCATCTGCTCGCCAGAGAAATGGCTTCTTCATCCTCTTCTGGCTTGGCGGCAGCGGCGGCGACGACGGCGACGGAAGCGGCGGGGGAGAAGGAAAGCTTCTGCGGGGTCTAGATCCCCTGCGTGCTAGATGATGAGAAGCTCCGCGGCATGGAGTTAGAAGGGCTCCTCCGCGCCGGCGACTAGCGGAGCGGCTTCGGGGAGACCGTCCCCAGCCCGCGCACCAGCGAGCGGGTCCACTTCGGCACCTACCTCAACAGAGGTTTGTCATTTCCTCCCTCGGAATTCTTTTCCGAGGTGATTGACCATTATATTGTTCAACTCCACCATATTCCTCCCAACTCTCTCCTAGAGATGAGCGCTTATGCTTCTTTGTGTGAGGGATTTCTCGGCATTAGGCCGAGTTTGATCTTATTCCGGTATTACTTTCATGTCCGGAGAAATTCTATCACTGTCGGTGTTCCTTATATCACCGGTACCATTAGTTTTTCGCTTAGATGCGAGCGCGCATATCCCAAGATCTTAGCTAGTGACTTGGTCAAACAATGGCCAGCCACCTTCTTTTATCACAAGGATATTCCGGCTCCCGACAAAGCTACTGCTTTGCCGGCTTTTGTCGACGGAGCTGCCATGGCCCAACCGTCTTGGGACGAGGCCGCTCCGGCTCTCAGTGACGATCTGATCCTCGCTAAGAGGCGGGTCGAATATCTAATCAAACACAAAGGACTGAAGGGATCCAACTTGGTCCAATGCTGGGTGTCACGCCCGATCAAGCCCCTTTAGTACCACGGAGACCGACTGATGCACTCCATCGCGTCGTCCAAGAAAGACTCCCTCCACATCAGCCCCAGAGCCTATACCACACAAGGTTACATAAGCCAGATTAAATGGCTGATAAGGGAGCGGATCGAGAGGAGGATCCCGGAGGTTTCTCGGGATATGCATACGGCGGAAAACCCCGTAGTGCCGATAAGCTTTTAACAATAAACCTTTTTATGTGTTTCAATCTTTAAGTTAAATGGCAATACTGATATGTTTTCTTCTTTTCACCTCCCCGAGTCGGAACTTGCTCCTCTCGAGGGATATCCTCCGAAGTTTTCTCAGGAGGCGGAACTAGTCCCATTGCCGGACATTGCACTTAAGAAACGCAAGGCTCTGACAGTGGCTGTCGGCACAAAGGAGGTGCCTATCATGAAGAGGTAACTTTCAACACAATTTCCGCCTTTGTACCTTACTCGAATTGTCTTCCGAGATGTAATGTTTTCGACTTTATCACATTCTCAGAGCTAAGCAGCTCATCAAGGGCAAGGGGAAGGGAACTTCTTCGAAGCCCATGCGACAGATGAAGCTTTCCATGGCTTCTCCTGCCGTGGCTCCTCTGACTCCTGCCCCCGACCTTCCGCAACACCGATGATCATTCCTTCTCCGGCTGTCGCAGAAGATCCGGCTCCTTCAACGGAGCCTGTGATCCTTGAATCACAAACTGACATCACCATGAGTGAGTCAGGTATAGACAAGGGTGAACCCTCTTCAGGTAATGATCCCTCGGCAGAGATCTTCGCCAAAAACCTTCTCAACAATCCGGGACTTGCCAAGTTTGGCTTGTCCCAGAAATATGTGAAAGAGATCCAGCGGCTGGCCAGGCAATGTTTGGAGAAAAGAAACTTATCTGCCGAAGAAGAAGCACAAGAGGCAGAAGATATCAAGTACTCTGACCTTCTTGCACAAGTGCGTCTTCGTGATGAGAGGATAAGGACCGGTGAGCTTCCAATAGCGCCAGTGGTCCCTCTAACTCTTGCCGAGAAGGTCGCTGTTGAAGTAAATGCGAGTTTGGATAAACTTACTCGCGAGCAATATGTAAGTTGGAATTCTAACTCTTGTTTTTCCCTCATTTCATATCATATCCTTTAGCCCCCAAGCATGAAGTAGGATATATAATCCGGGTTTATGCTCCTTAGGATGCCAAAGAATGAACTAGTGTAGCCCCCAAGGCTTGTGCTGATATTAGTAAAAATATTAGCCCGAGTCTTTAGTAGACTTCTGACTTTGGGTATTCTGACTTACAGAAAGTATGTTCCTATAACCAGGATTTGTTGAAGAATGTTTGTGACAAGCGGAGAGAGATCAAGGCTCTCCGACTTAAAAATGTTGAACTTAAGGTCTCCAAGGATGAGGCCGAAGGTAAACATTCCGAGACTCAAACCTTGTCATTCAATTTTTCGTAGACGAATTTTTTCTGAACTGTTGTTCTTTTTGACTTACAGCGCTGGTAAAACAATCCTGTGCCATGATTGAAGAGGCCGAGAACCTCAAAACTTTAGTGGTGGAGAACAAGGAACTTCGCCAAGAGCTGGATAAGCTCAAAGCGGATCATGAGAAGAGCATAGCTCAAGTTCTCGAGTCCTCCTCCATGGCTACTGACGAGCGTGATCGCAAGATTGCCGCCCAAGATCAGAAAATCTCGGACCTCAATAACAAACTGTGCACAGAGAGGGACCTTTCCGAGGCACTCCGGGCTGAACTCCAGAGTCTTCGGGAAGAGAAGACCAAGATTGACGACGTCATCTTCGGTATGTTCCATCTGTCTGACTTTTCTATTTTCTTCGACTTCTTTCAATGTCGGATTTTCTTAACTTGTTTTGTGGATAGGTCCTCTGAACTTGATAGACTCCAACTCCGCCGAGCCCCGCACCCACCGGCTTACCCAAGTCGGTGACCTGCTTCATGACTTCCGCCAATCCCTTGAGGACATTGGCGAAGCTCTCAAGATTCTGGACATGCATAGCATGTCGGATTTTTAGGTGCGGGACAAGGCGAAGGAAATGTCGCAGCTTCTCCAGGATTGGAATATGTCCTATGCGTGATCCGCAGCGCAGAACGCTCTCACCATGGTCATGAGCCACCATGGAAGCATGGCGATATGGCAAGTGACTAGAGGGTATTCTATAGTGGATGAAGACGGCCAGGAGCACGACATCAAGGCTATTATGGACTCTTGTGCTGGATATGGGTGTCACGTGGCTGACTTGACCAGCTACGACACTCCTTTCTTCGCCCGCGTGGACACTCTGCCTCCGAAAGAAGCAACAGAAGTTTCTGACGATGAACCCACCACCTCGGATGTGGACATCTCGGATATGTATCCAGCGAGCCGGCAGCTCCTTCTTCTCCTCCGGCATCATAGATTGCCAGAAACATTTGTATTATCCTGAAAAAGCATGATGTGTCTGTAAATATGAAGTACTATAATTTTGCTAGTGCTAAGCTTTTGATCTATTCAGCACTTTTGGCTTTAAATTTTCGTGTGCCTGAAATGTTTACATAAGCACTTGAACTTTTTTCACCTATACTTATCGTTTATCTGGCTTTCCGCCTCGTCCCTTTCGTGAGCCGGCTAAACCTTCTGCCCGGAAACTTTGCCGAGCAATAGAGCTCAATTGCTAAACCAGTTTAAACTCGGAAACAAAGCTGTCTTCCAGTACCAACAATTCACTACTCGGAAAATACCCGCATCCGGCAATCAGACAAATAACCAAAGTAAAGACTAGAAACTTTAGAGTTATACCCGAGGGTAGCAATTTTAGAATCGGAAATCTAAACCAGAAAGAACATGAGCATAAAGTACTTTCAAGCATTCTGGGATTTTTGACTATGACATGATCATTCGGAAATAAGATGGTAAGAACTTCTCAGAAAAACTTGAGGCAACCAAAACTTTTATTTCTCACAGAACATGTACATATATATGATTACAAAGAAGGATAAACTAAGAATAAAAGGGACGTAGCTGAGCAATATTCCACGGTCTGTCTAACTCATCTGGATTTGTACTACCTCCAGCTCTCTTTCTCTTCTTAGTAGCAGGTCTTTCTTTGACTGGCCTCGTGTCAGTTAAGTAGTACGAGCGATTGTGCAATACTCGACTAACTAAAAAGGGCCCTTCCCATACTGGGGAAAGTTTGTGCTTTCTTTGTTGCACAAGACGGAGAACCAAATCGCCTTTATTGAAGGATCTGTTTCTGACTCTCTGGCTATGATACTTGCGTAACTTCTGCTGATAGGCTGTTGATCTCATTTCAGCAACGACACGAACTTCTTCGACTAACTCGAGATCATTTTGTCGAGAAATCTCGGCATCCTCTTCAATATACGCGGCCACTCTAGGAGAAGTGTGAATCAAATCACTAGGAAGAACTGCTTCTGCATCATAGACCAAGAAGAAAGGTGTGTATCCGGTTGACCTGTTCGGAGTCGTTCGTAAACTCCATATTACAGAGGGTAATTCCTCTGCCCAAGCCCCCGCAGCACGTCGTAGTGGTGTTTCGAGTCTCGGTTTTAGGCCTTGTAGGATTAAACCATTTGCTCTTTCGACTTGTTCGTTAGCCTGTGGATGTGCGACTGACGCAATGTCAAGCCGGATATTTTGCTCGTTGCAGAATTCAGCCAATTCTCCCATAGAAAAGTTACTCCCGTTGTCCGTGATAATGCTATGCGGATAACCATACCGGATTATAACATCCTCGACAAATCTTTTGGTTGTTGCTCCATCACAACTAGTGACAGGTTTAGCCTCAATACATTTGGTGAATTTATCCACCATCACTAAGAGATGAGTAAATCCACTTGGAGCTCGTTTAAATGGTCCTACCATATCAAGCCCCCAGACCGTAAAAGGCCATGTTATAGGTATTGTTCGCAGCTGATGAGCCCGAACATGAGCTTGTTTGGCATACTTTTGGCAGCCTTTGCACGTCTTGACTAATCGTTCGGCATCTGCCTGAGCTGTAAGCCAGAAAAATACGTGTCTAAAAGCTTTTGCCACTAAAGATTTGGCTGCAGCGTGGTGACCACACTCGCCTTCATGGATTTCTCTTAAGATTTCCACTCCTTCTTCCGGAGATACACAGCGCTGAAAAACCCTAGAAACACTCCGCTTATAGAGCTCACTTTTAACTATAGTATAAGCTTTTGCTCGTCAGATGATCTGCCAGCTCAGAACCTCGTCTTCGGGTAATTTTCCATCTACCAGATAATCAAGGTAGGGTTGGGTCCAACTGGGAATTACAGCTAGGACCGCTATTAGAGGTGATTCGGATTTGGTCGGATATTCCTCATCTACTCCCTTTATTGAGGGAACTTTGAGGTGCTCTAGAAAAGCGCCATCCGGGACCTCTTTCCGCGCAGAGCCTATACGAGATAGTGCATATGCTTCCTCGTTTTCTGCTCGAGGGATGTGTTGAACCTCAAACCCTTCGAACAATTTAGATAGACCATCCACGATAGCTTTATACGCTGCCATGTGTTTATTTGCATTACAAATATCCGATACTTGTTGAGCAATAAGATCCGAATCTCCGTAACACATCAAACGTCGGATGCCAATATCCTTAGCAATCCTGATTCCATGCAGCAGTGCTTCATACTCAGCAATATTATTTGTCACTGTGAAGTGGATCTGCAACACGTATAGAAGTTTATCTCCTTGGGGTGATTTGAGCACCACGCCAGCCCCCGAGCCCCCTCGAGCCTTAGACCCATCAAAGTAGAGGGTCCAATATTCCGACTCAGGGAGGATCATGTTCTCCTTCGTCTCTGTACAATCAGCGACAAAGTCAGCAAGGATTTGGGATTTGATTGCTGTTCGAGGTTTATACTCAATATCAAAAGCTGAAAGCTCTATGCCCCATTTGGCGACGCGTCCTGTGGCGTCACTGTTATTGATTATATCTCTCATGGGAGTTGTGCTCACCACGGTAATTGGATGCTCCTAAAAATAATGTCGTAACTTACGAGATGCTAGAAAAACACCATAAGCCAACTTTTGATAGTGTGGATATCGTTGTTTTGATTCTGTCAGGACCTCGCTGACAAAGTAAGTCGGACGCTACACCAGGTGTTCCTGATTTTCCTCCGGTCTCTCCACCACCATGACGATACTAACAACCTTGTTTGTCGCAGCAAGATAGAGCAACATTGGTTCCTGTGGTTCCGGCGCAACAAGGATAGGAGCAGATGAGAGTACTTTCTTTAGGTCATGTAGTGCAGCTTCAGCTTCGTCTGTCCAAACAAAATCCTTGGTCTTTTTTAGGAGCTTGTATAATGGTGCGGCTCTTTATCCAAGCCGGCTTACAAACCGACTGACTGCAGCAATGCAACCAGTTAGTCTTTGTACATCCTTCAGGCGAGTTGGCCTGGAAATATTGAGTATAGCCTTGATTTTGTCCCGGTTCACCTCTATGCCTCTTTGAGACACGATGAAACCTAACAATTTTCCGGCTAGTATTCCAAAGAAACATTTCTTCGGGTTAAGCATGATGTTGTATTTTCGTAGATTGGCGAATATTTCCTCCAAGTCAGAAATCAGCGTTTCCTTCTTTTTGGACATCACCGCAATATCATCCACGTATGCATGTACATTGCGTCCGAGTTGTTCATGGAGGGAACGCTGCATTGTGCATTGGTACGTAGCTCCTGCGTTCTTCAGCCCAAAGGGCATCGTAACAAAGCAGAAGGTTCCGAAGGGGGTTATGAATGAAGTTTTGACTTTGTCAGATTCCTTCATCCGGATTTGGTGATAACCGGAATATGCGTCGAGAAAACAAAGGAGTTGCGAGCCTGCCGTAGAATCGATAACTTGATCAATTCTAGGTAGAGCGAACAGATCTTTTGGACAAGCCTTGTTCAAGGCAGTATAATCAACACACATCCTTAAATCAGTGGTGTCCTTTTTAGGGACCATTATATGATTGGCTAACTACTCAGTGTGGATGACCTCTTCTATGAATCCGACTAACTCGAGCTGTGCTAGTTCCTTAGCTATTGCCTTACGCTTTTCATCACTGAAACATCGTAAGGACTGTTTGACGGGTTTAGCGTTCGGGTTTACATTTAAAGAGTGCTTGGCAAGTTCCCTAGGTACTCCGGTCATGTCAGATGGCTGCCATGCGAAGATATCTTGATTTGCTTGGAGGAACTTGATGAGTGCACTTTCCTATGCGCTACCTAGGCCTACGCCTATTTGGGTCACCTTGGAGGGGTCATCATCCTTCAATGGCGTCTTCTTCGTCTCTTCTAATGCCTTGAACTCCGGATTTGGCTTTGTCACCTTCTTCTTCGTTGCGGGCATCTCGGACGGATCTATGCTCTTCTTGATCTCCTGGTACTCCTAGGCGTGCAGCACGGCTTCAGCAAAGGCGGCATTCCCATCCTCGCATTCTCTTGCTTTCTTCGGGTCTCCCCTGATAGTGATTACACCGTTGGGACCTGGAATTTTCATCATATTGTAAATGTAACACGGACGAGCCATAAAAGCCCAATAGGACGGACGTCCGAATATAGCATGGTATGCACTCTTGAACGGGACCACTTCAAAGGAAAGTGCCTCCGTCAGATAATTCTTTGGAGTTCCAAAGGTAACATCCAAAGTGATCTCTCCCGGGAAATTGACTTGTCTTCCTGGGACAACTCTGTGAAAGATGACAGAGCTATGGTTCAGCTGGGTCTCCGAGATCTTCATCCGGCGTAGCGTTTCGACATAGAGAATATTGATACTACTGCCACCGTCCATGAGGGTCTTGGAGAAACCATAACCGTCAATAAGTGGATTGACGATTAAGGCGTATTTTCCTCGCCTGTGCAACTTAGGCGGATAATCTGCACGGTCAAATGTGATTGCCACTTCCGACCAGTCCAAGAATTGGGGGACAGCCGGAACTGTTGCGTTGAGCTCATGTAGAACTTCTTTCTTGACCTTTGCTGGTTGAGATCCAAGGAAGGTGACATAAGTGTCTTTCTTGGTCGGAAATTTTTTCTTCCCTTCCGGCTTGGGATTTGAAGCATCAGCTTCCTCCATGTCGGAATCTTCCTTGGTCTCTTTTTCTTTTTCGGGATTCTTCTTTCCCTTCTTCCACTTAGCTTTGTAGCCCACAGTGTCATCTCTTTTGATGTCGTCATTGAAACGACATTCGGCGTTGGTGTGGGACGAGCCCCCATTGGCATCTAGGTGATGCACACATGGGTTATTGGCAATGTTGGCCCAAGAGTAGGTTTTTCCTGGTTCTTGGTCTCCTCTACCTTGGACTCTTGAAGTTCCATGCCCACGCCCGCGGCCTCCGCCGCGTCCTCCTCGTCCTCCAGACCCGAAAGTAGCAGTGACAATTGCCATTTCCATGTTGGGTTTTTCTTCCGAGGTATTTTTGTGTTTCTGAGCTCGTTGCTTTGGTTGTTTTGCCGACTGTGGTACAGCTAGGGCATTGATTAATCCCTCTACATCGTCGTCAGCATCTGCATACTTGCCCGTTATTTCTATCATCTCTCCCAAATCAGTGACCTTGTCACACTTCAAGCGATGGCGCAGTAGACCAATTGGGATACCTGCGATGAAAGCTTCAATCGCAGTTTGATCATTTACTCCTTCACAGGAGTTCTTGGTGTCGATCCATCGTCCGAGGTAATCCCGGCAAGTTTCTCCGGCCTTTGGGGTGCAACGATGTAGGTCTCTAACCGTAAAGGGCCTCTGGTATGTGCCTTCGAAATTCCGAAAGAACGCACTTTGCATGTCATACCAGTTGTGGATGGTGTTCTCCGGAAGTTCATTAAGCCATGATCGTGTCGTCTTCCGCAACATAAGTGGGAGATATCGGGTTGCGACCAGGATGTTTCCACCTTTGGCGTTGTAGCAAGCTTGGAAAAAATCCTGTAGCCAGGTATCTGGCCGAGCAATGCCATCATAGGCTTGGATGTGTCTTGAGATAGCAAATCCTTCCGGGAATCTTGTAGCTTTGATGCATGGTCCAAAGCACTTTGGGCCCACGTAGATATCATCGTTTTCGTAGTGTCGTGCCTCTATGTTTGGAATTGATCCTGTGCCTTGCGTCGTTCGAGGATAGAGATCATCCCGAATGTCGGCTGTGGCTACGGTACCTTGGAGCCGGACTCCGGCTTCTGCCACCACTTCCCCCGCCACGTCGTCCTCCTTGTCCCCCTTGAGAGCCGTTGTGATGACTACTTGGTGGAGAGGCTGGGGCAGCTGGATTATATCTGGCTATTCGCCGGCCTCCTTCTGGAGCGTCATTATTCCGGTTCCGGGGAGGGTCTTCACTACGATGAGCCCCCTGCCGACTTGTCCCGGTATGGTTTCCGTTGTTCCTTCGTCCGTCATTCCCACCACGGTGAGGCTCAGCCGGACGGCTTGCATGTCTAGGAGGTGGCATTTTTTGACGATCCTCCTCCCGATGTTTCTCTTTATCTTCTCCCCTTCGATCGTTCGACTCTCATCGGGAAGGGTTCCTCGGATACAGTGCAGCAACGGCATCTTGCTCGGCCGCTGGAACGACGTTGCTCTAGTCACGTGCGGTTCTGTGATGCTGTCCTGATGATCCGGTTCTGGAGTAGTTATCTTCCCGTTGGTCGGAACGGTTATGCTGTTCCGGAACACGCCGGGGCCTTATATCATTCCAGGCTGAGTCCGTGTGACATTGGTCGGATTTCGAGACCAGTTTTCCACTTCCGGATTTCATAGCCATCTGTTGCTCCAGACCCTTGGTGATTAGCTTGATGCCCAATCGAACTTGTTCTAGGCCTGGGTTATTTTATAGAATATCTCGAGCTACAACAATGTTCTCTATCGGTGTTGGGTACACCAGATCTCCTTTGTTGTTGAGCCGAGGCATCCCTGGATCTCCTTCAAAGAGGACCCTATTCACTTCCGGAAATTTACCGTCACTTGTGTAACGTTTCCGGGTCTTCTGACAACCGAGACATGTAATCCTTAGTTGTCATGCGTTTATTTTCCTCCTCGATGTTTTTGGATTCATCCAGGAGTTGTTGACGACACGCTTCTAGGGTTTGGGCCCTTTCGTCTAGCTCTTCAGCAGTAAGTTCTGCAGCTGTAGGAATAGGTGTGGTTAATGCAGCATCGATGAGTTTACGCGCACCTTCAGTGATCACGTGTTCATCCACTGATTCTTCTTTTTTCGCTCTTCTAGGATAAGTGCTCCATCCGAGTCTTCTTCATATTCCACGGCAATCACCTCCTCTGTCAGAGGGTCTTTTGCCGGGGTCTTGTTCTTCTTGTTCTTCTTCTTTGCCTTCTTGGCAGCACCGTAGCAAAGACGGCTTTGGGTCCGTTTCCCGGAGTCAAGCTCTGATCGGTACTTTCGGATATCTGGACCTCAGGATTATCTTCGATTTCCATATCATCCTGCGCTTTGGGAGAGTGTTCCCCGGATCCTTCATCCATGGCTTCTCCTTCTTCTGCAGCCTTGGAGTTATACTCCTCTTCATATTCCACGGAGAACTTTCGGAAATCCGCTGACGTCATCGATTCATCCGAGGATGCGGGTATGTCGGCGTTTGTTCCAATTGCCTCCAGCATAGAGTTGGTGTTTTCTCCAGCATCGGCAGAGCCGGATCCGGATCCCACATATCCGAAGAAGTGCGACGCGTGCTTCCTGAGGTACCTTAGGAAAGGCATATCTGTCCCGGTGTCATCAGAGCCGGAATTAGTGTCGTTGATGAGCTCCTCCTGGATTTTGACTTCCGCGTGTGGGTCATTCTGGGATCCGGTCTCTCCAAGGAGATCCACTCCAGATTCGACTTGGACCGCTAGGTCTTCCTCAGGCTCGGATTTCTCCACTATCTCCGCAGCTGGTGCAGGCTGGGTGGGATTAGGGTTTTCTGAGATCCGAAACTCTGCCGCCTCCGCGGACAAAGGGGACCCAGAAGATTCTTCTGCCTCTATCATCACCGCTGGGGTGGGTGGGGAAGGTTCAGCAAAACCGATGTAAACATCGATCTCGCCAAAAGATATGATTGTGTAGGCAGTCACGGTCTCCCTACCCGGAATCCAAGTCTCGTCGAGAACGATGAGAGGGACGTCGCTGGCGTAGAGGATGGGAATGACGGCGATAGTCTCGCCGATTCCGATTGTTGCAGATTCTGCTCGGAACGCAGATCCAAAGCTCACTCGCCCCACGGTGGGCGCCAACTATTGTCGGATTGATGACAAGTACGCCATCAGGGGGTCCTCGAGGCGTGCGGAAGAGAGGGGTGTGAGGCGTACGGTGTTCTGGGACGGTGAGCACACAAGTTTACCCAGGTTCGAATCCGCCGGCTTTGGACGGATCCTACTCCTGCTAGCAATCCAGTAATACGGCAGGCCGGATATGGGTTACAAGGGTTTTGCCTGTGCGAGTTGAGATTGTAGACTAAAGGCTCTCCCTAGGACGGCTTATATAGATATCCGTCCTAGGGTTTACATGACAGATCTATCTGGCTATGACTAAGAGTCGGTTACAGAGTACATCTTGAACTACAAGTAACACTATGGGCCCAAGTCGGTAAATCTCCTGGGCCTTCCCGTAGCCGGAATGGACTCCATCTTTTCTCCCTGACTGGGCCGCCCGTGAAGCAAAGCTCTAACCCGAAGTGGGCCACCCTAGTCAGTGAGGAACTGTGAGGATACTCGGAAAGTATATCCCCAACAGCAGCCCCCGGAAGTCTCCAAGATCCAAAGTCGGATTTTATCATCGTCTAGCTTGATCTTCAGCTTGCAGAATCTTGAAGGGTTCATGAAACTTCACAACAAAAAATACCATCCAGGTCTTAAAAATAAGTCGGACCTATCAACAGGTTACTCGGATTCTCTAGCTTGATTTCAAACTAAGCCAGAATTTGGTCTCTAACGCCACCTGACACAAGTCATGGTCAAGTCACGTCATCTGACAGACATCCTGTTAGCACGACCGTTGGTGGGTCCTTGGTTCGCGGAACCGACACGTCGTTTTAATAACTCATGGATACAAGTAAAGAGTTTCATAAACAATTCACATAATTGCTAATCAATACAAGTTGCCTGATATATGGATATTCAAGGAACATTATAATAACTCATGGATACATATGAAATATAATAATCTCTATGATTGCCTCTAGGGTATATTTCCTTCAAACATTGATGTGGCACGTCGTTGTGCTACAGGGATTCCGGCCAAGAGATCTACTTCCGCAACCTCAGAAAGGATCAGAGCCCGGGAGTCATTATCTTGCATCGTATGTGTGCGATAACTCTAGGGTTCTACCATTAGTAGCAACTAGACCGTCGTGCAAGGACCTGGACAAGGGGTGGCGTGCGAGGATCTACGTACCTTGAGGTCGAACGGGTACGACTACATCATCCATGCTCCCGTATGAGCGTAAGATGCTTACGGTCTACAAGGGTATGTTGTCACTGTCTTCCTCTATTACTGCATTACCTCCTAGATAGATCATGGCTAGCAGGGTGTTCCAACATACTAATTTTTTTGTTTTCTGCCATGGAACCACTTCACAATGAAGATAAACTCTCATAGAATAACTTTCTAAAAGAAGAGAGTTATTAAACAACAAGATAGACATGAAGTTTGACTTTATCAAACACTTTCACCACTATTTAAATGGCATCAGTTAATGGTCTTGCCTCTTAGTAACCAGTTTAAACCTTATTCATAGATCTTTCAATCATGTCATATGCTCTACTCAACCTTTGCCTTTCACTTTCCATGGCTAACCGAATCCTTGGGTGCCTGCCTTTCATACACTTTTCCATAGAGCATATGTATTGAAATATCCATGACCCTGAGTTTACTCGTTGATTACTAAATAGAACAAGAGTATCTCATGTCCCCTTTTCATCATCTCTTACTAACTATTTGTTCTCCAAAACCATATCTCTACTCTAAATTCAAGGTATTCCTTTTTTATATGTATTTGTAAACATCACTTTCATGGATCTTTCCTTTGTTGCAGGTTTTTGTTTGTTTAAGAAGTTCTATACTTGTCCAACACACTCAAGTTAATCTAATTCAAGACAAGATGTAATTGAAACTTCTTGATATGATGCGCGCATATGCATGAGTGTTACCCATAAATGTCCAAACATGAGAATCATGGATGGCACCATACTTTATATTTTATTCAAAAACCACTCAACCAAGGATACATGATAATGCTCTAAGAACTTTTCAAGCGCTAGGAAAATCGATACCTAATAGATAAAAGCAAAATTAACCTAAAGATCACGAGTAGAAGCAATATAATAAACTAAAAATCATTAAAGACTTGATAAAACTCTCCCAAGCTTGAGTGTTGATGTAGATCCTTAAGCAATGACTTTCATGAACTCATCATCAGTAGTGTTCCTAATCTTCACCAAGGCTGCATGCAACTTCTTGTTGACTTCAACTTGCTCCTCACACTTGGCCTTGTAACTCTTACGCTCTTCCTCTAGCCTTTCAATAGTCTCAATGCAAACTGCGGAGTTTGTTTGCATGCTCCAAATATACTTTGTGTTCACCGCCTCTTCGTAGTCTTGCAACAATTTAATATGATGGCGAGAGCCAGATGAGTGGTTCTCTTTGTTAGTAATTTGTCAGTGAAGCAGGTCAATCCGTGATTGAAGATCCAGGATCCAAGCCCCTGAATTTAGGTTCTTCAACTTCATTCATCCTCCTTACTCCATCTTCAAGTTGAGTCCTCCGAAGGCCATTGTCCCTCGGGTCTTTTTCTTCCCTTTGCAGTAGACTCCTTGGTGCGGAGCTCCACCACGAGGTCCTGGTGGGAGCCCACGGGAAATTCTCCCATTGGGGTGCTCCACCGCGAAGACATGAATAGTTATAGAGATGAGATCTGGAAAACAGGGACAAAAAATAATGTTTGCTCGAAAAGACTTGATCTGAGATTAGATCGGCAGAGAGGGGTATATATTGACATTTCTTAGGGTAAGACGAAGCGCTAGAGTCAAAACAAAGGCGAAGCAGACTTTAAAGGGGCAAAAGAGTTAGGGTGGCGCACCTAGTAGGGGGCACGTTCCACCTAGACTCTTTCCCCATTCGGGAATCCGTTTTTTCCAATTCTTCCACTGCACTCTTTTATTTTCCAAAAATAATGAATTTCCTAAAAGATGAAGATATTTCGAGATTGTTACGCACCTGAAACTTAACTTTTATTGATTTCTAATATCAGGCAGGGGATATTTCTTTGCGATTATGGCCTCGAGACTCTGGAGATTTAACTCTTCCACTTTTCCATTGAATTTTTGGACTGCAAATAATGTTTAAGACATTGTCCATTAACAACATGAGGTTTACCTTTGTAGTCTTGATCGCTCGGTGTTGATGTAGAGCTCGTTGGGAACCCCAAGAGGAAGGTATGATGAGCACAGCAGCAAGTTTCCCTCAGTTATGAAACAAAGGTTTAATCGAACTAGTAGGAGCAAGGAAACACCCCAAAGGTGTTGCTAGCTGAGCCTTGGCAGGGCGCACTACTGGTGCTACTAGCAACGTGGAGACCTGCACAACACAACCACAGAACTCTGTCCCCAACTTGTGATGAGGTTGTCAATCTCACCGTGTTTTGCTGAAAACAAAGGATTAAACGTATCGAATGGAAGGAAGTAATAGTTTGTAGAAAGTAAACACAAAGCAGTAAATAGTTTATAGATTGTATGTAAAGAAAAGGATCGGGATCCATAGTTCACTAGAGGTGGCTCTCCTTAAGATAAATAACATGCCGGGTGAACAATTACAGTGGGGCAATTGACAAACATCGAGAAATCAATGGATGCATATACTAATCATCTTGACTCCTTTGGAACTTGATTGGACATTACAACATTATACATAGACTGCCATCCAATTGCATCTATGACAAATAATCCACCTTAAGGTAATCATTCGAACCCCCTCCAGTATTAAGTTGCAAGCAACAGATTATTGCTTTACGAATTGCGTGTAATGTAAACAATACGATTGTTCTATGAACAAAGGATTGTTGTTTTCTCCCTAGTAGCAAGAACACATCTAGTACCTTAGATATTTCTGTCACTTCCCCAGATTACCAGAGGCATGAACCCACTATCGAGCATAAATACTAACTCTTGGAGTTGCTAGCATCTACTTGGCCAAGATAGCTACTAACAACGGAAACCATGCAAGATCACAAATAACAAAGACATGATAGAATCAATAATCAATCTGAAATAGCATCTCAATATCCATCAGATCCCCGCAAACACAACATGCAGAATTACAAATAGATGATCTTGATCATGAACGGAGCTCACAAGATCTAGACATGAAAGCACAAAGGAGGAGAACCAGCCATCTAGCTACTACATGGATCTGTAGTCCAAGGATGAACTACTCACGCATCACACCGGAGGCTTGCATGGTGATGAAGAAGGCCTCTAGGATGAAATCCCCTCTCCGGCAGGGTGTCGGGAAGAGCTTCAGATCCCTCTCGATCTAGGGATGGAGATGACGGCGGCTGCAGACTCTTTCGTGGATTTTTGATCAGGTAACTAGGGTTTTCGTCCCGAGGGCATCTTATAGGCGAAAGGAAAGGCCGAGGGGGTGCCGGAGGTGGCCAGACCACCCCCCTGGCGCGGGCCAGGCTGGGCCGCTCGGCAAGGTGGTGTGGTGGCCCCCTGGCCCCTCTCCGTCTCGTACTCTAGCATCTGATGACTTCCGGAAAAATAGGCACTTTGGCTTTTGTCCCGTCCAATTCCGACAATATTCATTTTCTGACTTTCCTGGAACCAAAAACAGTAGAAAACAGGCAACTGGCACTGACGAGAGTTTAACTCATCAATGCCCATTGTTACGGACTTGGGTTTTGGAGAAGGAGGGAGCACTGGAGACATCTATCGGCTAGCAAACAAGCACACAGGGGACAAAGGATTTACCCAGGTTCAGGCCTCGTAGAGGTCCCTACTCCTGCTTGTCTGCTCGTGGAATTATCGAAGGAGTCGAAAGTTACAATGGTGCGCAGATGCAATCTGGCGAGGGTTGTGGAAAACTAGGGTTGCGTGTGTCCTTCTCGCCGCCCCCTCCTAGCCTTTATATAGATAGGCTAGGTCTTGGGTAGCAGGTCGAGTCGGTTACAAGTTAGGGTTTTCCCCTTCAAACTTTCTATCTTTAGCTTCTTCTTGTCCTTCAAGCAATCGAGAGTCTGCAGGTTACTCGAGTCCTTTCATCTGGGCCTTGGCGACACCGTGGGCCTGTATGTATTTAGACCGTATATACCAAGCTCTAGTACCTGTAGGGTATACCCATGTCAGTAGCCACCGAGTATCCCGTGGAATCGCATATTCGACTTGGTACTTTTTGCAGTCTTCGAGTGCCTGAATGAGTACATTTTCGACTGCTTTCATTTATGTCATAGGGATTGTTGATATACGTGCCTGATATAGCCGAAGTATCGGTATCAATTAACCACCTTAGGGTGAAACAACGCAATCTACTCAAACTCGAGTCCCCGGACTCGAATCCGGAAAAGTGCTGGCGTAATTCGACTCAGGCCGTGGAGGTCTTACAGGAGTCGAATTCCAGTTATATGGGTGTGAGCACTTGACGCGTCCGTCAAGGCATGTTCATCGTGTCTGCAGACACGGATATTTTTATGGTAGTGCGCAGTTAAATGCGTTGCCAGACCTTATTCAAGTCTTACCTTCACGCTGTAAGCACGGCATACGAATTGTATCATCGCGGAGACGATTCGGGCGACCCAGGAGACGTAGTCTCTTTGTAGGGAAAATTATGAGGCGGTGTCGCCATGATCTGCGAGTGCGGATGTTATCAACACACAGTTTTTGTGCAAATAATCATAGGGTGCACGGCCAGCGCTCCCTATGGGAGCAGCCCACGAGTGCCTGGTTGAGTTGAAGACTCAGGCAGGGACTAAAACACATTTCCGACTGCTGTCGTCTTCTGCTTACTTGTTTCAGTCGAAATTGTTTCCGGCGCTCCCTATGGGAGTAACCCATGTCCATAGTCGAACCATGTTTCGAGTGGTTGGGTTTGAATTTGATTGCCTATATCCCTGCAATAAGAAAAGGAAAATCGTAGGGTGCACGGCCAGCGCTCCCTATGGGAGTAGCCCCCGAGTGCTTGGTGGAGTCGAAGACTCCAGCAAGGACTAAAGTAGTTGAAGTTTTCCGCTGCGTAGCTGTTGATGACGTCAGTGCTGACGTTTGCATGACCTCAGTTGCCCGCGTGAGCGGTTTTGACGGGACGTGACGAGCGGTGGGTTCCACTTTCTGACTTTGATTTGACTGGGCGTGCGTAATCTAATTATTAACTGTGCCTCCTCGATTTCCGCGCGTAATGGGAGCAGTGGAGGGACGGTTCGTGCTTCCTCTTCTCCACGTGTCGAACGCGATGCGTGCCACGCGCCTAGTAGGGTTTTTGTGAGCCGTTGGATTGCATCTCCTAGGGGTTAAGTAGCGGCGCTACGGCGGTAATTTTCCATCTGCACTCTTTTCTTCCTCGCGGCCATCGCCATTGCTGCTGCTCATCTTCTTTTCCCTGCGCTCATCTCCTCCTCAACTTTGGACCATCTCCGCTCATTTCCAAGTTATTTTTTGCGTTCTCATCACCGCCGTGCAATGGGAAAGAAGAAAGGAGGCGCTGCCGTTGAATCCGCGACCACCGTTGCTGCGACGAAGAAGAAGGGTGGCCCCACTGCTGCAGGCACCAGTGCCCCCGCCGGCGGGAAAAAGAAGGTCGCGGGCACCCGCATGACCAATGGCGCGTGGCGCCCGTCTATCATCAAGGCGTCGGATCTCCGTCTTCTTCGCCAAGATGGAGTTATTTCTGCAGCAGTCGCCGATGCGCGCGTCCCCAGCGGTGAGACCATTCCTGTGCCTCCCGCCGGTTTTCGAGTCATGTTTTTTGCATTCATCCTTCGCGGCCTTTCTTTGCCTCTCCACCCCTTTCTTAGGGGTCTCCTTTGTTTCTACGGGCTCCAGCTCTATCAGTTGTCCCCAAACTCGATTCTTCACATCTCTTGTTTCATCACTCTTTGCGAGTGTTGGCTCGGAATCGAGCCGCACTTTGGCCTTTTCAAACGCTTATTTAAGCTGAAGCGTCAGTCCGCATCTGGCTCTCTAGTTTACGACGTAGGTGGTTGTGGAATCCATGTCGACCCGTCCGCCACCTACTTCGACATCAAGCTCGCCAAGTCTGTCCAGGGATGGAGGGAAAAATGGTTCTATGTTCGCGACCAGAAGACCAAGGACAAGCACTTTGGACTCGCGCCTTTCGATCCCCGGACTCCCTGCAAGAAGATGCATTCTTGGAAGAACGTGATCATGCCTTCCGAACTCGCGGAGACAGACGTGCTATATCAACACGTCTGCGACCTCGAGAGTCGCATAGGCATGGAAGAGGGAGGTTGCGCCCTTTTCAGGACTTGGTTGCGTCATCGCATCCAGCCTCTCCAGGCCAGAGTCCATCCCATGTTTCAATGGGGTGGCGCTGATGATGCCACTCACGTGTCTGCCGATGGCATGTCCGCGAGTGAGGTAGATAAGAGGGTGCGACTGGTCACAAAGTACACCCTCAAGGATGTGCTTCCAAATGAGCCAGTCGTTCCTCCTTTAGATGCTTCGAATCCTCCTCCTGAGGTACAGTTGTGTTACACGGTAGCTTACTTTCGTGATTGCTTTTTCTATTGCTTACCTTTTCTTTTTCCTGGTCTTCACTGTCTATATGCAGGATTGGGCGGTGTCTCCTTGTATGCCTCCTCTCCCTGAGGGTATTATTCCTCGTGAAGCTTTGGAAGAGGACGAATCTGAGCCAACTATCCCTTCTTATGTGGAAGAGGAAGCCCCCGAGTCCGAGAGCCTGGATACTGGCAAGCATTCGCGCAACGAGGACTCCGATGCGTCGACTCCTTCGACTCCAGAAGGCGTAGCTGCTGGCGCGGAGTCACCAATTCCCGCCGTTCCTGTGAGGGCTGTGGCACCATCCTCTCGCAAGAAGATACGATTGCCGAAGGAGTCTTCGTCAGAGTCGGCGGAGGCCACGTTTAATCTTGACAACTTTGACTAGTAAATTTGTGAGTTCACTAGTTCTTTTCTGTTTTCTTCTTGTTGGCTTTGCCCTGGAGTTTTCTTTTCTCAATGTGAATTTGGTCTTATAGCCAAGAGGCGTCGTCATCTTCTGGCGACGTCGAGTTTGTGAAGGAATCTGGAGTCACAACCTCAAGGGCCAAAGTAGAGGTCGAGCGCGCTCCTTCTCCTCTGGCGGCGGCCCACTCCAGGCACAATTCTTCGAGCTCTCCTCACGTAGGGGAGCATCGAATAGTTGCTCGAATGACGGTTCAGCAAACTTCTTCGGAGTCGCTAGAGGACCATGTATGTATATCCTTCCTTCTTTTTTAGTGTGGCAGTCAACGCCTTCTGTTGCCCTCTTCTGACTCCTTGTTTTGTGTGACAGCTCCTTGTAAAGGAAGCTGCGCAAGTGGCGGAGCAGGTGATGGCGATGGGTCGCCAGCATGCAATGCTGGAGACGCGTCACCGCGTGGTCGAAAGTGAGTGCTTCTACACTTAATCTTTTCGTCTTCTCTCTGTTTTGGTGTAATCGACGGATAGCCAATTATTGACTGCCATGTAGCTGAGCATAATGCTTTACTACGCAACATAGCCACCCTGGAGAAGACATTACCGCAGCTGTGAAGGGGCGCGACGAGGCAATCGCGGCTCGTGATGATGCCCAAAAGCGTGAAGAGGATCTACGTGCCTCCTTTGCGGCCAGGGAAAAGTTGTTCGAAGAGCAACTATTCTCAGTCGCCAAGGCCCTCTCAGGCACCTTTACTGGTAGATATTTTATTGATGTTCCTATATGTATCTAGAGTTTTGCCGATGGTACTAGAAGTTTGATCCATGTGTGTATTTTCGGTGTAGATGCTGGCGACTTGAATTTTGACCCGCAGACCCTTCGTCGTGGTGACGCTCTGGCCGGCGCGGTATCTGCGGTCGAGGACCGAAGCACCGCCATCTAGGATACATTGTCCAAGGCCAGGATCGCCCTTAGTCGCCTCCGAGAGGAGTTGATGCCAAAGGCGGAGCTGGTCGATAATATGGACAAGCTAGTGGAGTCACTCGCCAGGGGTGTACCTGCTACCTACAAGAACTCCCTCCGGGCGGCTGGTGCGACAATGTCACTCGCCATGGTGCAAGCCCACGGAGTCGAGATAGATCCCTCTGCGGTGTCGAAGGCGATGCCTGTTGGCGCGGATGGTCAGCAGGTAGTCTTCGCTCCCTTTGCGACTACTTGTGCCAAATATGGCCATTCCTTGATAAATACTGTTGCCAAGTATTCAGAGGAGCTCCAACGTGCGAAGAAGGCGGCGAAAGCTTCGGCCTCAGGGGCCGGCGGAAAGTCAGTGGGATCTGATACTGCCACGGACTTGATGAAGCCCCCAAAGCCAACGAAGTCGAAGAAGCCAGCTGCTCCGTAGTTAGCTTGTTGTAATAATTGATCAGTTGCCTTTTTAGCCTAAGGACGTGCCTGCTGGCGAGTGTGTTTGTAAACACTTATGCTTATCTTGAATGCATCTGTTCCCCTTGCCTTTGTATTAATTTGGTCGCCTTAATTGCCTTTGTCTTGACTTGTGGTAGGGTGCATCGAGTGGTCCTGTGGGGGGAAACCAGGATTCGCAATGTCTTGATGAGACAGTGGCACCGCCGCGCTCCAGGGTAGAGGAGTTGTCCTTGCTGTCACGACTTCGTGATCGCGTGAAGGAACTGGAGCGTGAGGTGCCCCTGATCCGTGGTAACGCAGACGTGTGGAAGTCAAAGGCGGAAAAATCCGCCGCCCGCGAGCAATATCTTCTTGGCGAGGTGACGTAGCTGGGCGACCAGTTTAAGTGTTAGTTTGCTCGTCCTCATCTTTTCCTGTGTAGTTAGTCGCAATGGTACGTTGTACTCATGCTGTTGGTGTTGCTTCGTGTAGTTGTTAGCGCACGCCATCCGCAGGAGGAGAGGGATAGGATTTCCATTCGCCTTCATGATCTCACCCAGGAGCAACTTCAAGAGAGTGGATACGTCTAGGTAGATCATGATCGTGCGACTGCATTGGCGACCCTGCAGGATCGTACTTCACGAGTGCTGCTCTTCCTGAAGAAGTTGCAGTCGTGTTTGAAGAACATCTATCGGGCGATGTTCCCGTTGGATGACACTCCATCAAGCCTGTTGGCTCTTCTGGCCAAATTTCAAGATATGTCCGTTCGAGTGCGTGAAGCAGCAGTTGGTGGCTGGTGCCAAGGCTGCCCTCTCGATGGTGCGATTGCACAGGCCTGACGTGGATGTCGCCGCCATTGCTTCTGGTCCGCCAGCGCCGCCAGCCAGATCTTCTTGGAATATGGTGCCGTACTATCAGGCGGTGGACCGTCCAGCAGAGGAGATTGTCAACTTCTTCGAGGAACAAACCAATGTTCTTTTGTTGCAGCAGTAGCCAGATTTGTATCCTGCACATAAGTGTATTTGTGTTGTAAAGTTCATGTATAGGTTGTAGATATTTTATTGTTGAATGTGTATAAACAACTTTCTTGGCGTGAGGTGCGTTGCACTATGCGAGTCCTTTTCGTTAGCCTGGCCATCCCTTTGTCAACCTGCCAGGTGCGTTGCAGCTGGGTTGAGTTTGCGTTAAGGGGTTTGATTGATGTGCCAGCTACTCGGGATATCGCGTTTATTGGTTCGAAGAACAGATATATGTAGGGTGGCGTAGCCCCCGAGTATAAAATTGACAGAAGTGAAAAGAAAAAACACAGAGTTTTGGGGCACTTAGCTTTTATTTATTTGAAGAACAGTACGAGGTACAATGTGTGGCTAGGTAGCCTTGGCTGATTAGCCTTATTTGCGATGTAAAAGTAAAAAACAGCTAGGGGTAGAAGCGTCGCAGTTGTGCTACGTTCCAAGGGTTGGAGTATGCGACTCCTGTCTCTAAATCTTGAAGGCGATGGGCGCCACCTGGGATTACTTCTGTAATCACGTATGGTCCTTCCCAGGGGGACTCGAGCTTGAGATGCCCCTGCTGCTTCAGTCGCAAGACCAGGTCACCTTCGACGAAGGATCTGGGGCAAAGCCTTCTACTGTGGTAGTTGCGCAGGTTCTGCTGGTAGATCGTGGATCTTTCTGCGGCGATTTCTCTTGCCTCGTTGAGGAGGTCGACGGAGTCTTCGAGTGCAAGAGATGACTCTTGTTCGCTGTAAGCGACTACGTGCGGCGCCTTGTACCGAACTTCGGCGGGTAGTACTGCTTCTGCTCCGTGCACCATAAAGAATGGCGTGTAGCCCGTGGCACTGTTTGGAGTTGTTCGTAGGCTCCAGAGTACGGATTGGAGCTCATCTGGCCAGCAACCCGCGGCCCGCTCGAGTGGTCAAAGGAGTCGCTTCTTGATGCCGCTGCAGACGAGCCCGTTTGCTTTTTCCACCTGACTGTTGGTCTGTGGATGCGCGACTGAGGCGTAACTGATGTTGATCCCCAGGTTTCCGCAGAATTCTTGGAACTCTTTGGATGTGAAGTTCGTCCCGTTGTCAGTGATGATGCTATGCGGCACGCCGAAGCGGTAGACGATGGACTCGAAGAACTTGACCGCGCTGTGACCTGATTGCTTGGTCACTGGCATGGCCTCAATCCACTTGCTGAATTTGTCGACTGCGACCAAGAGGTAGACATAGCCTCCTTGCGAGGACCTTGGGACCTTGCCCACCATGTCGAGCCCCCATTGTGCGAAGGGCCAGGCCAATGGAATAGGCCGTAGTTCTGTGCCTGGTGCGTGTGGTTTGTCCGTGAATCTCTGACAAGCGTTGCAATTTTGGACTATGTCCTTGGCGTCGCGCATGGCCGTGGGCCAGTAAAATCCAGCTCGTAGAGCTTTGGCGACGAGGGCGCGACTACTGGCATGGTGCCCGCAGGTCCCTTCATGGATGTCGAGGAGGACTGCTCTTCCATCGGCCAAGGAGACGCATCGTTGTAACACGCCTGTGATGCTGCGTTTATACAATTCGCCGTTGATAATGGCGAAAGCCTTGGAGCGTCGCGCGATGTGCCATGCGTCTGTCGGGTCGTCCGGTAGGCGCTTACTGAGGAGGTACGTAATGTACGGTTGCGTCCAGGATTGTTCGATCATCATGACGCTCATTTGGCCCTCGAGTCCTGTGTCTAGCTCCAGGCCATCGAGTGCCATTGGCTCATTGGGTGGCGTTGCCCCCGAGTCCGTTGCTGCGCTTGTTTTCTTCTCTGCGGCCTTTGGCTTGATGGAGTGTTCGCAGATGCGCTCGAGAAATACCCCAGGTGGTATGGGGGCGCAGGTAGAGCCTATGTTGGCGAGTGCGTCCGCCTCTTCGTTGCTTTCGCGACCTACATGTCGCAACTCGCATCCATCAAAGTCTCCCTCGAGTGTATCGTAGAGGTCACGGTATGCGATCATGTTGTCATTCAGTGCGTCACACTCGTGCATTGTTTGGTTGACAACCAGCTTGGAGTCGCCATATATGAGCAGCCTCTTTGTGCCGCAGGCTTTTGCCATCCTCATCCCGTGCAACAGGCCCTCGTATGCAGCCTTGTTGTTTGAGGCTGTGAACTGCATTCGCAGGATGTATTTCAACTTGTCCCCTTGAGGTGATGTCAGTATGACACCTGCTCCTGCTCCATCTTTCCGCTTGGATCCATCGAAGTGCATTGTCCAGAGGTAGGACATATCTAGCTTGTCCGGGAGTTGGTTTTCCATCCAATGCACGACGAAGTCAGGGAGAACTTGCGACTTGATTGCGTCGCGCTTTTCGTATGTGATGTCTCGTGGAGACAGTTCGATTCCCCAAAGCACGACTCGTCCCGTGGCGTCGGGGTTATTGAGGATATGTCCCAATGGGGCGTCGCTGACTACCACGATTGGGTGTTCCTGGAAGTAATGGCGCAGTCGCCGGATTGTCATGAAGACGCCGTACGCCAACTTCTGGTAGTGTGGGTACTGCTGTTTTGTTGGCGTGAGGACCTCGCTGAGGTAGTATACCGGGCGTTGTACGCCATGGACCTTGTTTTCCTCTGCCCGCTCGACGACGAGCACTGTACTAACCACTTGGTTGGTAGCGGAGATGTACAGCAGTAGTGGTTCCCTTTCTCATGGAGTCACCAGTACTTTCGAGGTGGATAACAGGCGCTTGAGAACTTCGAATGCTTCTTGCGCTTCATTGGTCCACTCGAATTTGTCAGCTTTGCGGAGGAGCTGATATAAGGGCAGTGCCTTTTCTCCCATTCGACTGATAAATCGACTGAGGGCCGCGATTCGTCCGGCTAGTTGCTGGACGCCTCTTATGTTCTTTGGCTTCTCCATGGCCAGTATGGCCTTTATCTTTTTCGGGTTTCCCTCAATCCCTCTCGCGGAGATGAGATACCCGAGTAGCTGCCCAGATGGTACGCCAAAGGCGCATTTGTCTAGATTGAGCTTAATCCGGTAACGATCGAGATTGGCGAATGTTTCATGCAACTCGTCGATTAGAGAGGCTTCCTCCTTGGTTTTGATTACTATGCCATCGACATAGACTTGGATGTTGCGACCCAATTGCTCCTTGAGGCAAGCCTGCATGCACCGCTGGTAGGTGGATCCCGCGTTTTTTAGCCCGAAGGGCATTGTGTTGTAGCAGAACACACCGAAGGGCATTGTAAACGCGGTCTTCTCCTGGTCTTCCTCCTTCATTCGAATTTGGTTATAGCCTGAGTAGGCATCGAGGAAGCAGAGGCGCTCGCATCCAGCGGTGGAGTCGATGATTTGATCGATCCGTGGTAGCGGGAAGTGATCTTTTGGGCAGTGTTTGTTTAAAGAACTGAAGTCCACGCACATCCGTAGGATATCCGTGCCCTTTTTGGCACCAGCACCGTATTGGCGAGCCAAGTGCTTTCCTTGATCTCGCGTATGAATTTGGCCTCGAGGAGTCTGTTGATCTCCATTCCGACTGCCTGCGCTCGTGGCTCAGACAGTCGCCTGGTTGTTTGCTTGACTGGCCTTGCGTCGGGGTTGACGTTGAGTGCGTGCTCAACGAATTCCCTAGGAACTCCTGGCATGTCCGCAGGACACCAGGCAAAACTTTCCCAGTGCTCACGGAGGAATTCGACGAGCGCGAGTTCCTATGCGGGACTCAAGTTGTTGGTGATGAGGGCCATTTTGGCGGGAACTGACGGATGGACCTGCACCTTCTTTGTGTGCACAGATGAGTCGAAGGAGAGATCAGGTGAGCTTGGCCTACTCAGGGGAGGCAGACTGTTGTCTGTCGTTTCCTTCAATCGCGCGAGTTCTTCCTGCATGCCGAAGGACTGGGAGATTCTGTTGAATTCCCTGTCGCAACTGTCAGATCGCTCAAAGCTCCTGTTGATCGTAATGACGCCATTGGGACCTGGCATTTCCATCTGCATGTAGGCATAGTGGGGTACCGCCATGAACCTAACGAATGCGACGGGTCCGAGGATGCAGTGGTATTGTGACGGCCAGTCGACGACCTCAAAGTCGATGCGCTCGCGCCGGAAGTTCTTTGGCGTGCCGAATATGACGTCGAGGTTGATTTTTCCTAGGGGGTATATGCCTTTGCTTGGGACGATGCCGTGGAACGTTGTGTCCGATGCTTCCAAGCAGGTTAGAGGGATCCTCATTGCTCGCAAGGTACTCGCGAATATGAGGTTGATGCCGCTTCCGCCATCCATGAAGACGCGACTCATGTCGAAGCCTCCAATTTGTGCCTCGAGTACGAGAGGGCAATGACCTGGGCGAGGTACCTGAGGTGGGTGGTCGCGTTTGTCGAAGGTGATGCATGACTCACTGCCACTAAGGTACTCAGTGGTGGATGGTGGCGAGTGCATGGCCAGGTTGACTTGGCGAGTGATGGCCTTCTGCACCCTGTTGGAGGGGCGCCCCTTTTGTATCATCATGGTGCCCATGGCCCATGGGTACGGTTCGCCCCCGTTGTGCTGGTCCGGTGCGGCTCCGTTCGGGGGTGGCCCAGGTGGTGGTGGTGGTGCGCCATGTGCCACGGCGCCTGGAGCGGCTCCGTAGCCTCTTTCGACTGCATTGCGGTTCATCCGAACCAATCCCTCGTGTAGTTTGAGGAACTCGCGGTAGTCCTTGAGGAGGTGGCTGGACTTTCTCTTGCCATCATGCTTGTCGATGTAGAAATGTACCGTGCATGGCCCGGATAATTTGTCCTCGATGGAGGTCGCGGGTGCCTCATCGCGAGCGCGGCGTTGCCACACTTGCGTGGTTTTCCCGGAGTCACGGTATCCGCCACTGCGGTATCCATTATTGCGGTTCTCGTCGCGTCTATCAGCGTAATCGGCTGCGACCATGTTGATGTCGTCGCGATCGTCATAGATGCGCAGGCGACGCTTGCCCCGGCGGTCGCGTCTGCGTTCGAGTTCCACCTCCTCGTGGGAGTGAGCGTGGTTCTTCACCGAATCTTCTCCATCGGCCCACCGATTCACGATCTCCATCAGGTGGTCGATGGTCTGAGGCTTCGGGCGGCCCAGATCCTCCCTGAGCTCTAGGCGGCGGACGCCACCATTGAATGCATCAATCGCGCGGTCCTCCGAGATGTTTTCCCTGGAGTTCTTGATGATGAACCACCTTTGGATGTATGAGCGCAGCGATTCGCCAGATCTTTGCTGGCAGCATCTCAGTTCCTCGATTGATGCGGGTCGTTTGTACATTCCCTTAAAGTTGCGCACGAAGCTGTAAACCAGCTCATCCCAACTGCGAATGGATCCGCGTGGGAGGTTATTGAACCATGCTCGGGCGGCGCCCTACAGCTGTAGCTGCAAACATTGCATGGCAGTACTTCGACTGCCTCCGTGGAGCCTGACGGAGGAGATGTGATCCTCTAGCCAGATTTTAGGGTCTTGTAGACCGTCGAATTTTGGATTCTCCGACGGGAGTTTAAACCCTTTAGGCATTCGCTTCTGCCTAATGGATCTGCTGAAGCATCTGGCGCCGCAGAGCTCCCCATCTTCCTCTTCCGAGTCAGTCGACCGAGCACGTCGTGCCCTTGACTTGTCGATCTTGCGTTGTGTGAGGTTGTTGCGCGCATCGTAGTCGCGATCGTGTCGCCGTGAGCGACGGCGTCGAGACAGGTCCTGACTGTCATCGCTGGATGAGGGCGAGGAGTAGCGCTTTGCCCTTTTTTTGGGTCTGGTACCAGCTCCTTGTCGAGGGCGGCCTCGATTAGCTCCAAACCCGTGATCGTAGATCGGTGCATGGCAGTTCGGGGATCTCCAGCTGGCGGCTGGTTATTGAGGAGGTACATGGTGGCTGCTATCACCGCTGCCTGCGGTGTTCTGGGAACCACGTTGCCTCTCGTGTCGACTGTCATAGAGCCGAAGTCGAGGACTTTCATGGCCTCTATGTGCTCTTGCTCGGTGAGGTGAGCCATCCGTGACTGCCTCTTCTTGGCGAGGTACTCGTTGCCTCTTGAGGAGGATCCTCCGTAGGAGGAGAGCCCAGCGCGACGAAGGCTTGACTCATCCGCTACATTTTTACGCGCCTCAAGTTGCGCGATTACTTGTTTTTGGCGCTTGAATTCTTCTTTTAGGAGCCAGTGGTAGCCCATCAGCAGTTCCTGCGGGGACCCAACGGGTAGAGGTGCACCTCGTAGGGCTTCGCGGCAGCGCTCCCACTCTTGCTCGTTGAGCCTGATTACGACGCGTTCGCCGGTTTGCTCATTGATTATGCTAGGAGGTTCGACTGCTCCCCCGCTGGCGCCGTTACTGCCGTTGCCACCATTGCCACCGTTGGGTGGATCGGTGCCATTGCCGGTGTTACCGCCATTGCCGCGATTGGCGGAGGTGTCGCCTGTGTTAATGACGGCGCACATGAAGTGATTGGGGAAGCTGTTGCTTCCACAACTTTTAGATTTGGAACCGTAGGTTCCATCTTCTGTGGCCAGATCGCTCAGATCGGAGTCGCGACTGCTGTCGCTAATCGTGTTCCCGACTACCACCGGAGCATTGAGCTCGCTGAGGGTGCCGGTCGATGGAGGGAACCATGATGCCAGGGCAATCGCCGGTGCTGTCGGTTGATCAGGCATGCGAAGCGTGCCCATCTGACCAACTTGGAAGCGGAAGCTCCCAATCGCCAGGCTAATTCCGTCGCCCACGGATTCAAAGGCCGGGCGGGTGGCCGGCGTGTGGACGGTGAAGTCGAAGGCGCCAAAGAGCTGGTGAATCTCCGTTGTTGCAGAGTTGTAGATCACAGTTGATGGGGCCAAAGAAGCCGCAACATCAGCACTCCCGCTTCCCACAGACGGCGCCAATTGACGAGGGTTTAACTCATCAATGCCCATTGTTATGGACTTGGGTTTTGGAGAAGGAGGGAGCGCTAGAGACATCTATAGGCTAGCAAACAAGCACATAGGGGACAAAGGATTTACCCAGGTTCAGGCCCCGTAGAGGTCCCTACTCCTGCTTGTCTGCACGTGGAATTATCGAAGGAGTCGAAAGTTACAATGGTGCACAGATGCAATCTGGCGAGGGTTGTGGAAAACTAGGGTTGCGTGTGTCCTTCTCGCCGCCCCCTCCTAGCCTTTATATAGATAGGCTAGGTCTCGGGTAGCAGGTCGAGTCGGTTACAAGTTAGGGTTTTCCCCTTCAAACTTTCTATCTTTAGCTTCTTCTTGTCCTTCAAGCAATCGAGAGTCCGCAGGTTACTCGAGTCCTTTCATCTGGGCCTTGGCGACACCGTGGGCCTGTATGTATTTAGACCGTATATACCAAGCTCGAGTACATGTAGGGTATACCCATGTCAGGCACTGTGGCTCTTGTTAATAGGTTAGTCCAAGAAATCATATGAAAAGTACTCCAAAGTGTGGACAAAACAAAAGAAAGTGGGTAAAACCAAGCACGGAACATCAAAAATTATAGATACATTTGCAATGTATCAACATCCCCAAGCTTAACTCTTGCTCGTCCTCGAGTAAGTAAGTGATAAAAAGAAAGAATAGTTTTTGAGGTGACATGCACCATCAAAGACTTGATCAAAGTATTTGTAAAACATTCAAAGTTGGGATCATGGCACTTCAATCATAACATGAAAGACAAAGTTCTAGCAATAAGACAAAGAAACTATGATGCAACATGAAAAGGCACAAACAAAAGGTTCATGAATAACAATGCTTTGCAAGACGTTTGTTTGTTTCACATAAAGAAAACATAGCATAATAATATTCAGCTTGTCCCTCATAGAGTAGCAAATATAAATGCATAGGACACCTTCAAAATTCATAAGAGTGACTAGATAGAAATAGTTTAAAACAAGCAATATCAAGTTATGCATCAATCAACTAGTCTTGGGACAGTGCACATAGAACTAAGAATGGCCACTATGCTCTCAAAGTAGGTGCATAAAGATAGAAGGTGGAGACTCAATATAATGGTGGAAGAAAGGCCTTTATAAAAGGAAGTAGGGATTCAAGTCTCATAAAGAGCTTTCAAAAATTATGGTACTTGTAGCTTTTAGCTCTCATTGCCCCTATCATAAGCATCTTGAAGGTGATTAAGGTTAAAGTGACACAACTAAGAGGATATGCTTGACAAGTTATAAACCGAAATCTCATGCCCCTTACTTACGAAGACCGATCCTCATTCTACTCAACTTTAGTCACAAGTAAGCTCTTGTCATTGTAAGTACATGTGTATCATAAAGAACCGCCAACGGGGTACCCCTTGCACATGATACAGGAGCTATCCCATAATCAAAATGACAAGGCAAGCAGACAATGAGCATCTCAGCGATCTTTTTATTTGCTATTTGCATAGGTTTTTATTGAGGATTCTTCATAGAGTGCTCATTATGGTGATGCTGCAAGTTTCCACCATGATTAGGCATGGCTTAGGCTAGCGGCCCAGGCGTTTCTCTAACACACATACAAACTCCATGATCTTACAAGTTCCATTTTTATTTCACACCGCCGGGATCCGTAAGCAAAAGAACATGATATCAACGGGGTACAAAGTACAAGTGCAATGTTGAAAGCATTCCCCATGGTACATGGTTCTGCTAATTTCAACTCATAAAGCGCAAGCATATACTCAACAAAGAAGGACCCAATGGTTCAAGTTTATTAGATGCAAAAAAGTAAAGTGTGCCATCAAGTTCGTGAGAGCTTTAATCACTAGTTTTGTCATAACAACTTTAATTTGGAAGGTAAACAAAAGCATGAATATACTTGGAATAGCATAAGCTAGTTGGTAGGTATGGTGGACTCTTTGGAATAACTTGGTTTAGTGAGCTGGATGCATGAGTGGAACTCATACTTGCTTGTGGAGGCTAGCAAAAGACTGGGAGCGACAAACTAAGAGAGCAATAATGGCCATAACCATCCAGAGCGACAAAACATCATTGATCAAAGCATAAAGTGATACTACAAGTTGAAAGCTAAAGGATCATAAAGGCTATGGTGACTTGAGATAGTCATAACATGGTGTGAGCAGGCGCCAAGTCAACCCAAATAAAGATTCAAAGGAGAATACCACTATACTATGCTTTAATATGCTAAAACAACACATGATTCATCCAAAGCACATTAAGCAATCTCAATTGTTTATAACAAGTCATGCTACAGCAAAGGATACTAAGCATAAAGCCAAAACAATATCAAGCATGGCATGACAAAGCATAGCCCACAGTTAAAAACAAGCTCTTTTTATCACATAAGCATGAACTTTCCTACTCTTTTCCAAACCAAACCAAACTATTTGCAAACTAATGTATGAAAGAGGGGGTCCAACCAATTTATTCAGCAAACTAAGCAAACCAAGCAAACAAAAACCAAAACCAAAACAAAAAAGAAGACGCTCCAAGAACAACACAACTGTGCATAAAACAATAAAAATGAAGCGCTTGAAAGAAACTTGGGATTTTTATTGATGAAGAGGGGGATGCCTTGGGCATCCCCAAGATTAGTCTTAAGGTTCACCTGAAATTTTTCCTTCATACAAAACTTCACACAATCTTTATTAGCAACATTAGTGCACTGAAGATAAATAAGTCTTAAGGTTCAGTTCTAACACCAAATAAACTTCCATTAGAACACTAGCTACTGTAGCACTTCCCTCAAAAATCTCAATTCTCCAAAAGAACTCAAAAACAAACCAACAAGAAGCAAATGCAGAAAATGGCAAAAATCTGTCAAAACAGACCAGCAGGTAAAGACGAATTTTTTCGAAGACCTTCTGTTGCTCAAATCAAAAAGTGTTGAACTAACGAAAGTTAGATAACAACCAGGGGCAGAAGCACAAAAATTCACGCCTCAAAAAGACTTACAGAGATTTTACACGAATTGTTACGGTGAAGCATAGAAATCTGTTTCAGGACAGCAACTTTCCCAATCATTACTTCTCTCTCATTAGAGGTTACTCTTGGCACAAAAAGCAAATAAAAATGATAAGGAGTGGTTATTAATGAAGTAATAACTTCCAAGACTCATCTAAAACTTTTGGGTTATCTCCCAATAATTACTTTTCTTTAACACCTTTAAGTTAGGCATCAGAAGCAAGAAAAAGAATCAAGTGTTCTCAAATGAAGAAGCATTAAAACCAAATTTTGTTTTCATAGGAGAGGCAAATGAAATCTTCTCTCTCTTCTTGGGGAAGTGTTCTATACCTTTCTTAAGTGGGAGTTGATATTTAATGGTGCCTTCTTTCATATCAATAATGGCACCAACAGTTCTAAGAAAAGGTCTTCCCAAAGTAATAGGACAAGAAGCATTGTATTCAACATCCAAAACATAGAAATCAACAGGGACATAGGCATTATTAACCATAATAAGAACATCGTTAAGACTCCCCATGAGTTTCTTTTTAGTATTATCATCAAGTGGGACATTCAAATAACAATCTTCAAGTGGAGGCAAATCAAGCATATCATAAATCCTTCTAGGCATAATAGAAACACTACTATCAAGATCACACAAAGCTTTAAAATCAAAGTCATTCACTTTCATATTAATGATGGGTTCCCAACCAACGTCTTGTTTTATAGGAATAGAAGCTTCATGTTTCATCTTTTCTTCTTTAATCTTTATGAGAGCATCAGTAATGTGTTTTGTAAAGGCCATGTTCATAGCACTAGCATTAGGACTTTTAGCAAGCTTTTGTAGGAACTTAATAACTCCAGAGATATTGCAACCATCAAGATCAAAATCAAAATTATCATCTAAAGCAATAGAACTATTACTAGCCTCAACACTAGTGGTGGTGATAGTAGAAACACTAATGTTTCTACCAATTTCATCTTCTCTTTCCCACTTAGCATGTAATTCAGCTAATAGTCTAACATTTTCATCAATTCTTACTTGTATAGCATTAGTAGCTGCAAAGGAATTCTCATTAGTTTCAGGTTTAGCAGCCATTTTATTCAAAGAAGATTGAGCTGCAACCAAAGATGCTATATTTCTTTCAGCATTAGAGAGTTTTTCCTCAATAGTTTTATTGAAAGTAGTTTGTTTACTAATAAAGTCCTTAAGAATAGCTTCAAGTTTAGAGGGTGCACTCCTATTATTTTTGTAAGAATTTCCATAAGCATTACCATTGTTGGGAGGATATGGCTTATAATTTTTGTTACCAAAATTACTCCCATAAGCATTATTGCCAAAATTGTTATTTCTTATGAAGTTCACATCAACTTTCTCTTCTTGAGCAACCAAAGAGGCTAAAGGAACATTATTTGGATCAATATGGGCTTTCCCATGAACAAGCATAGACATAATAATATCAATCTTATCACTCAAGGAGGAAGTTTCCTCAACAGAATTTACCTTCCTACCTTGTGGAGCTCTCTCAGTATGCCATTCAGAATAATTAACCATCATATTGTCCAGAAGTTTCGTTGCAGCACCCAAAGTAATGGTCATAAAAGTACCTCCAGAAGTGGAGTCCAATAGGTTCCTTGAAGAATAGTTCAATCCTGCATAAAAAGTTTGGATGATCATCCAAGCAGTCAGTCCATGAGTGGGACAATTCTTTACCAAAGATTTCATTATTTCCCAAGCTTGAGCAACATGTTCATTATCAAATTGTTTAAACTTCATTATTTCACTTCTCATAGATATAATCTTAGCAGGAGGATAGTATTTTCCAATGAAAGCATCTTTGCATTTAGTCCAAGAATCAATACTATTTCTAGTTAAGGAATTCAACCATTCTTTAGCGTTTCCTCTCAAAGAGAAAGGAAACAATTTTAGCTTAATAATATGACCATCTATATCTCTATGCTTTTGCATCTCACAAAGTTCAACAAAATTATTTAGATGGGAAGCAGCATCTTCATTACCAATGCTAGAAAATTGTTCTCACATAACAAGATTGAGCAAAGCAGGTTTTATCTCAAAGAAAGTATCTTCAGGCACAGGTGGAGCAATAGGTGTGCTCATAAAATCATTGTTGTTGATGCTAGTGAAGTCACACAACTTAGTGTTTTCAAGAGTAGTCATTTTTTTGGGTTTTCAAATAAGAAAGCAAACTTGTAAAACTAATTGTTTTGTGTTTTTGATAAAGAAACAAGCAAACAAAGCAAAAAGAAACTAAGCAAAACAAAAATAACAAAGTAAATAGATTGGTTATGAGGGACTCCCCTTGTGAAAATGTCCTTGACTCCCCGGCAACGGCGCCAGGAAAATGCTTGATGGCTCTGTGTATGGCACCGGGAAAAGTGCTGGTGCGTGGTTGATGTAGAGCTCGTTGGGAACCCCAAGAGGAAGGTATGATGAGCACAGCAGCAAGTTTCCCTCAGTAATGAAACCAAGGTTTAATCGAACCAGTAGGAGCAAGGAAACACCCCAAAGGTGTTACTAGCTGAGCTTTGGCAGGGCGCACTACTGGTTCTAGTAGCAACGTGGAGACCTACACAACACAACCATAGAACTTTGTCCCCAACTTGCGATGAGGTTGTCAATCTCACCGTGTGTTGGGTCCGCAGCATAGAAAACAAAAAAATTCCTACGATGAGAACTACACGCCAAGATCTATCTACTAGGTACAAAGCAACGGGTGGACATACATCCAACGAGAACTTACCCTCGAAGACAACGAGTTTTGTTAACGAGTAGGAACTCGTGGTTGATGTAGTCGTACACTTGCCGATCTCAAGATCGTGAGGAAGTCCGAGCATCGCAACTCAGCAGTGCATCCATACTCGCACACACGTTCAAGCCACCGGACAACCTCCACCTCCTCGCTCCAGCGATCCAGCGGAACCAGCAACTCCTTCCACACGAAATGCCACCGGGAACATGTATCTCGCTAATCCGAGACCACGGGGGAATAATTCTAGAGGGGGAGAGAGATCCTTCACAAGGAGGTGTGAGGAAGAAGGAGGAGGAGGGTGGCCTTTTATAGGAGGAGGGGGGTGCCCCTCCTCTCCATGGCCGGTGCATGGGGGGTGACCCCTGACCTCCCCCATTCATGTGGTGGTAACCCCTCCACATTAAAATGCCTCTTCACATTCCCTTTTAAAGTCCCTACTTTAAATGCATTAAAATTCTCCAAGTTTAATGCTCTCTCATTTAATAAAACTCTTTTATTAAATTTATTAAAAAAATTGTTAATTACTTTAATTAACAAACATTCACATATAACCCCTTGCAATATTTCAATATCACATGCAGAACCACTTTCTGCAATTTCACCCGATTTTTTTTTCGGTTTCTATCGAAATAATTCCTGCGCTTTGCAATTCTTTCGTCTGAAACATATGTGCTCCAAAATGGTGTCCGGTAACTCTTAAGTGTGTCACCCTACGGTTCGCGAATAATGCAGACATGATTGAGACTCCTCTCACATCAATAATCAGAAGCGAGACCTGGAGATCCATACTGATTCCTACATATTCAACGATGACTTCTGTGATCGTGAGAACCTTTAACGCTTGTAACTAAATCCCTTTATCTCGTGATATATTTCATGTCCGAGATTCGATCATTGGTATCTCCATACCTAGTTTGATCTCGTTACCGACATGCACTCTTTTCTTGTTCCCGTGATATAACATTCTAGTGATCACATCACTTGCTTGCAAGCTATCTCAATGTGATATCACCAGAAGGGCCCAGAGTATATCTATCTGTGATCGGGATTGAAAAATTCCACTCTTGATCCATGAGCCTCAACATAACACCTTCGTAGTACTGAACCCATCTTTATAGTCACCCTGTTACGGTGTGACGTTTGATGTTATCAAGATACTCTTCAGGTGTTAGCAAATAACATGATCTCATGGTCTAAGGATAAAGATTACTTCGTATGATGTTATAGCAATATAAACATAATGACTTGATCGTAATGCTATACTTCGGATAAATGTTCATCACATCATTCCACCAATGTTGTGACATTGTTATTAACAACATCCAATGTCCATGATCAGGAAACCTTGATCATCTTGTTAATCAACAAGCTAGTCTATAAGAGAGGCATAACTAGGAACCCTTTTTGTTTATTAAACACACATGTATTGATGTTTCTGATCAATACAATTCTAGCATGCAAAATAAACATCTATCATATATAAGGAATACATAATAACAACTTTATTATTGCCTCTCAGGGTATATTTCCATCACCGTGTTTTGCTGAAAACAAAGGATTAAACGTATCGAATGGAAGGAAGTAATAGTTTGCAGAAAGTAAACACAAAGCAGTAAACAGTTTATAGATTGTATGTAAAGAAAAGGACCGGGATCCATAGTTCACTAGAGGTGGCTCTCCTCAAGATAAATAACATGCTGGGTGAACAATTACAGCGGGGCAATTGACAAACATCAAGAAAGCAATACATGCATATAGTAATCATCTTGACTCCTTTGGAACTTGATTGGGCATTACAACATTATACATAGACCGCCATCCAACTGCATCTATGACTAATAATCCACCTTCAGGTTATCATCCGAACCCCCTCCAGTATTAAGTTGCAAGCAACAGATTATTGCTTTACGAATTGCGTGTAATGTAAACAATACGATTGTTCTATGAACAAAGGATTATTGTTTTCTCCCTAGTAGCAACAGCACATCTAGTACCTTCGAGATTTCTGTCACTTCCCTAGATTACCAGAGGCATGAACCCACTATCAAGCATAAATACTAACTCTTTGAGTTGCTAACTTGGCCAAGATAGCTACTAACATCGGAAAGCATGCAAGATCACAAATAACAAAGACATGATAGAATCAATAATCAATCTGAAATAGCATCTCAATATCCATCGGATCCCCGCAAACACAACATGCAGAATTACAAATAGATGATCTTGATCATCAATGGAGCTCACAAGATCTAGACATGAAAGCACAAAGGAGGAGAACCAGCCATCTAGCTACTACATGGATCCGTAGTCCAAGGATGAACTACTCACGCATCACACCGGAGGCTTGCATGGTGATGAAGAAGGCCTCCAGGGTGAAATCCCCTCTCCAGCAGGGTGCCGGGAAGAGCTTCAGATCCCTCTCGATCTAGGGATGGAGATGATGGCGGCTACAGCCTCTTTCGTGGATTTTTGATCGGGTACCTAGGGTTTTTGTCCCGAGGGCATCTTATAGGCGGAAGGAGAGGACGAGGGGGTGCTGGAGGCGGCCAAACCACCCCTGGCGCGGGCCAGGCTGGGCCGCATGGCCAGGTGGTGTGGTGTCCCCTAGCCCCTCTCTGTCTCGTACGCTGGCATCTGATGACTTCCGGAAAAATAGGCACTTTGGCTTTTGTCCCGTCCAATTCCGAGAATATTCATTTTCTGACTTTCCTGGAACCAAAAACAGCAGAAAACAGGTAGCTGGCACTGTGGCTCTTGTTAATAGGTTAGTCCAAGAAATCATATGAAAAGTACTCCAAAGTGTGTACAAAACACAAGAAAGTGGATAAAACCAAGCATGGAACATCAAAAATTATAGATACATTTGCAATGTATCAAGTCTCCATGAAGACGGATGGCTCCAGAGTGATACACCTCCTGCACAACCAATGGACCCAGCCACTTTGATGCTAACTTCCCTGCAGAAAACTTGTAACGAGAGTTGGACAATAATAGTTGATCTCCTAATTTAAATGCCTTTACCTTTATTTTCCTATCATGCCAAATCTTCACTTTTTATTTAAATAACCTAGCACTTCATACGATTAATTCCTCCAGTCACCTAACAAGCTTAGGTCTAGAATTATTTTATCTCCAACAATTTTGAAATCAAACTTGAGTTGTTTAACATCCCATCTAGCTTTATGTTCTAATTCTACTGGGAGGTGACATGCTTTACCATAGACCATTTTATAAGGAGACATAACCATAGGATTTTTAAAGAAGTTCTATAAGCCCACAAAGCATAATCGATTTTGGTTGGCCAATCAGAGCTAGCTCTATTGACTGTCTTTTCTAAAATGAGTTTGATTTCCCTATTACTTAGTTCAACTTGACCACTAGTTTGAGGGTGAATGGGGATGCTACCCTATGATTGACACCATACTTAGCTAAAGTTTTCCTAAAGACTCCATGTATAAAGTCCATCAGTAATTAAAAATCTAGGTACTCCAAACCTAGGAAAGATGATATCCTTAAGCATCTTCATTGTTGTAGCATGATCGACAATTTTTGTTGGATTTGCTTCCACCCACTTTGTAACATAGTCCACCGCAACCAAAATGTGAGTGTGTTTTGTTGTTGATGGAGGGAACGGTCCCATAAAGTCATATCCCCATACATCACATGGTTCAAGAGGTAATGAATAGTTCATAGACATTTCATTTCTCTTACCAATGTTTCCAATGGGTTGACATTTGTCACAAGCTTTAACATAGTTAGCACAATCTTTAAATAAAGTAGGCCAATAAAAACCATATTGTAATACCTTTGTAGCTACGCGGTCTCCTGCGTGATGTCGTCCATAAAGACTGTCATAACAATCTCTTATGATATCCTGCTACTCAAATTCAGGCACACAACATCTAATAATACCATCTACACTTTTTTATAAAGGAATGGATCATCCCAAAATGAATGTCTAAGATCATAAAAGAATATCTTTCTTTGTTGGGAAGTGAAGTGTGGTGGCATACATTTACCAACAATTAAGTTGGCATAATCAGCAGACCATGGGGAGGATCCTCTAGAACTAGATACATTAATGTTTACTAGTTATTCATTAGCAAAGATATCATTAATAGGAATATGAACTACTAGAATCTTTTCCATTCTAGATAAGTGATCAGCTACCGGATTGTCCTCACCTTTTGTATCAACAATGTGCAAGTCAAATTCTTGTAGCAAGAGAACATATCTAATAAGTCTAGGGTTACAGGATTTGACGAGGGGTTAACTCGTCTATGTCCATCATTATGGACTTGGGCTACAGGAAGTGGGAAGCACTGGAGGCATCGATCGTCTAGCAAACAAGCACATCAGGGATACGCGGTTTACCCAGGTTCAGGCCCTCGGAAGGGACCCTACTCCTGATTGTCTGCTCTTAGATTATCGAGGATTCGAAAGTTACAAGGGGTGCGTAGACGCAATCTGGTGGTGTGTAAAATAGGGTTGCGGATTCTACTTCTCACTGCTCCCTCTTGTCCTTTATATAGGGAGGCCAGGTCTCTGGATAACAGGCCGAGTCGGTTAGATATTATGGTTTTCCCTTTAAATTTCTATCTATTCCTTGACGTGTTCTTTAAGGAATTGCTTCGGCTTGGGTCACCCAAATCCTTGATGGCCTTCAGTTGTCCCATGGGCTCCTCTTGGTCCAAACCGTATAGGCTCATCTAGGGTACCCGTGGGGCATACCCATGTCAGTAGCCCCAAGTGTCCATTCTAATCATAGATTTGGATGGAGACTATGAAGTCTTTCGAGTGCTCATCCGAACATCTTATCGGGCGCCTGCTTATGTCATAGGGATAGTTGATATGCATGCGTGATTCATCCGATGGATCAGTATCAGATAACTGCCTTAGGGCAAAACAATGCTTATCTAATCAAACTCGAGTCTCTGGACTCGAATTCAGAAATTTGCTGGCGTAATCCGACTCATGCCGCGAGGCCTTACAGAGTCGGATTCTAATGTCACTACAAGGAATCTGGCATTTTATGACCCTCTATTTTCTTCACAAAATCGTCACAATAGTGCCTTTATGACGATTCTGTGATGATTTTGAGATCGTCGAAAGCTGGGCGTCGCTAATGAACTATAACGACGATTTTGTTGAAATTTTCATAAGATACTATGACGATCTGAGATCGTCATAACCTCTATGACGTTCCAAAATCGTCATGTGCAACTAGCCCATGCCACGTGGACGATCCGATGTGGCAGATCTTTGTGACGAAATGAAAACGTCTTAACGTGAATTCAGCCCGGTCCATACTGATTGTTATATGGGCCAGCCCATTAATTCGGTCCATTATGAATTATTATTCTGGTGATTTGTTTCGAGTTATTGGGCCAAACTTAGCATTTTTAGGGCTTTCTATTTTCGGGCTACTAGCCTTTTTTTGTCGGGCTTACATTTGGGCCATGGCCTTACTCAGTCTATTAGATTATAATTCAGTATTCTTTTTCTAAAAAAGAAATGTTCATTCACACTTTCTTCTGGGCCAAGGGCTTTTATGCCAGTCCAAATTACTTTGGGCTATGGCCATTTCATTACTTTCGGCTGTGGCCTGTTTACTAAGGCCACAATTGTTGGGTCCGCAGCATAGAAAACAAAAAATTTCCTACGATGAGAACTACATGCCAAGATCTTTCTACTAGGTACAAAGCAACGGGTGGCATACATCCAACGAGAACTTACCCTCGAAGACAACGAGTTTTGTTAACGAGTAGGAACTCGTGGTTGATGTAGTCGTACACTTGCCGATCTCAAGATCGTGAGGAAGTCCGAGCGCCGCAACTCAGCAGCACATCCGTACTCGCACACACGTTCAAGCCATCGGACAACCTCCTCGCTCTAGCGATCCAGCGGAAGCAGCAACTCCTTCCAGACGAAATGCCACCGGGAACATGTATCTCGCTAATCCGAGACCATGGGGGAATAATTCTAGAGGGGGAGAGAGATCCTTCATAAGGAGGTGTGAGGAAGAAGGAGGAAGAGGGTGGCCTTTTATAGGAGGAGGGGGTGCCCCTCCTTCATGCCCGGCGCATGGGGGTGACCCCTCACATCCCCCATTCATGTGGTGGTAATCCCTCCACATTAAAATGCCTCTTCACATTCCCTTTTAAAGTCCCTACTTTAAATGCATTAAAATTCTCCCAGTTTAATGCTCTCTCATTTAATAAAACTCTTTTATTAAATTTATTCAGAATTTTGTTAATTACTATAATTAACAAACATTCACATATAACCCCTTGCAATATTTCAATATCACATGCAGAACCACTTTCTGCAATTTCACCCGAAACAATTTCTGGTTTCTATCAAAACAATTCCTGCGCTTTGCAATTCTTTCGTCTGAAACATATGTGCTCCAAAATGGTGTCCGGTAACTCTTAAGTGTGTCACCCTACGGTTCGTGAATAATGCAGACATGATCGAGACCCCTCTCCGATCAATAATCAGCAGCGGGACCTGGAGATTTGTACTGACTCCTACACATTCAACGATGACTTCTATGATCGTGAGAACCTTTAACGCTAGTAACTAAATCCCTTTGTCTCGCGATATATTACATGTCCGAGATTCGATCATCGGTATCTCCATACCTAGTTTGATCTCGTTACCAACATGCAATCTTTTCTCGTTCCTGTGATATAACATTCTAGTGATCACATCACTTGCTTGCAAGCTATCTTAATGTGATATCACCGAGAGGGACCAGAGTATATCTATCCGTCATCGGGATTGACAAATTCCACTCTTGATCCATGAGCCTCAACATAACACCTTCGTAGTACTGAACCGACCTTTATAGTCACCCTGTTACGGTGTGACATTTGATGTTATCAAGATACTCTTCCGGTGTTAGCAATTAACATGATCTCATGGTCTAGGGATAAAGATTACTTCGTATAGTGTTATAGCAATATAAACATAATTAATTTGATCGTAATGCTATACTTCGGATGAATGTTCATCACATCATTCCACCAATGTTGTGACCTTGTTATTAACAACATCCAATGTCCATGATCAGGAAACCTTGATCATCTTGTTAATCAACAAGCTAGTCTATAAGAGAGGCATAACTAGGAACCCTTTTTGTTTATTAAACACACATGTATTGACGTTTCCGATCAATACAATTATAGCATGCAAAATAAACATTTATCATAAACATGGAATAAGATAATAACCACTTTATTATTGCCTCTCGGGCATATTCCCTTCAGTCTCCCACTTGCACTAGAGTCAATAATCTAGTTTGAAAAACTTTGCGTATTGAATACCTATGGCTTTCTGGTGTTGCATATATGCGATTGCTAGTGGTTAACATAATCTCCGGATCTAAAAGTTTGAGGTCCGTGTGTATTTGCATGTCTTTGCGTCTCTACGCATCACTCATTCTCAAATGAGATGGCATTGTATAAATTTGGTCCTTTGGTGATACCTTTAGTTCGTTCGGGTTAAAGTATGTTGATATTATTGTCACACAATATAACTTCATAGTATTAGCCCACTTTGAACCACACGTACTTTTGATTACAAACTAGTTAACACAAATGCCCTCCTTTGTTGCTACTATAGCAATTATATACTTAGCCTTTTGTTGTAGTATCCGTCACAATGTCTCAACTTTGGAACTCACCCAAATCCATCATGGAACATCCTTTCCATTACATTGTACCACCTATAGTCTAAATTGAGATAAATTTAATTTGTATCTTTTGACAAAACTAGTATCAGTGTAACACTTTATAATGAACTACCTTTAACTATGTGTCACTTATACATGATATATTCTTAGTTCTTCCAAAGCTCATAAGAATATCTTTACTATTTTCCAATGATCATCTTATGAATCATCCTGGTATGTGCTCATAACACTTAGAGCATAGGACATTTTGGATATATACATATCACGGTATAATCGATAAAAATCTTCATGTGATTTTACTCACCAAGTGTTGAAACACTTGAATCTTGATACAATCCTTTCCATGTAGCAAGAACCTTTCTTGTTGTTTCCATATTGAACCCTTTCAATATCTCATATATGTATGTCTGGCATAACCATATTAGCGCCTTAATCTATCCATATAGATATTGATGCCAAATATTCTGGGTTTGCCCAAGTCTTTCATCGAAATCTTATTTTAATGAAATTCTTAACTTATGTCAATACAAGATACATCATTTCCAATCAACAGTATGTCCTCTACATAATGTATTAGAAATATGTCTCGGCGCTCCCACTTAATTTCTTGCAAATGCAAGCATCTTCATCATCTCCGATGAATTTAAACTCTTTTAACAGTTTCATCATGGTGAAGATTCCAACTCCGCTATGCTTACTTCAACTATTGAAGTTTGCATGCCCTTTTAGCACCCTTTGAATTAACAAAACCCTTCGGACAGTGTCATGTACACATCCTAGGTAACCATTCTTTTAGAAGAACCTTGTTTTGTTTATTCAACTACCATATACCAAATTATATGTAGTGGTTGCTACATTAATCCGTCAAGACTAAATATCGCTATGAAAGATCAAATCTTGTCATAGTCAACTCCTTGAACATTGTCGTAAACTTCTTTCCGACATGTCGACTATTTCATAGATGTTAAACATCCATGTCTTATTTCTTTATAGACCAAACACAACCGATAGGCTTCATGCCTTTCCGGAGGGTCTTCCAAGTTCAAAAACTTGATTTCTCGTGTATGGATACTATCACGGATTCTATGAATTCTTTGCATGTAGTCGGTTCATCATTGTCAAAACAGTAACGACTTGCTTATCAAATCACACTATTTGATTCTTACCGACCCACATGGTTCGATAGGAACTCTAATCTCCGAGATCACACCTTTTGTAATCACAGGAGCCATGAGCATTGTGGCCGCCACCGAGACACTTTCCGGCGCTGCGCTACTTAGCACATATAGCTAAGGTTCAACAACCTTATCAAAGTTCTATTGTCCTCCCACTTAACTTTTCACGAAAAGTTCCTTCTCAAGAAACTTGACGTTCCAAGCGACAAACTCTTTTGTCCTTAGTGTTATGGAGAAATTCCCAACAAATTCTTTGGGATAACCTACAAAGACGTGCTTATCCGACTTTGGTTGTAAACGTTTTACTTATGCATAGCATACCAAAATTTAAGAAAAGACAACTCGGGTTTTATCCCAAACCATAACTCATATGGTGTCATTTCAACGGATCATGACGGTGCTCTTTTCAGTGTAAAAGCGGTAGTCTCTACAGCTTCAATCCTTAAAACATAATGGCAGTTTTATAAATGACACCTTTGATCTTACCATGTCAAACATGGTTTGATTTCATCTCTCGAATATGCCATACTCCTATGGTTTATCGAGAAACACAAGTCATGGAACAATTCCTCAAATCTTAAGTGTTTTTGCTAAACATGTAACTCAAATATCTTCCTTTATGATCGAATCATAAACTCTTTATTTTCTTGTCACAATGATTTTCCACTTCATCTTGAAAGTCTTTGAACAATTTTCAAATGTTTCATACTACTTCCTTATTAAGTAAATATACAGATATATTCACTCAAATTTTCGGAGAAAGCATATGAAGCAAAAAGATCCATCGCATATGGCTACACATAATGGACTATGCACATCAACATGCACAATTTCCAATAAGCTAGTCATCCGTTCCTCTCTCGCCTACGGACGGAGTTTCAATTATCTCGAGGAAAGTCTCACATGCGTCAATTGATCAAAATCAAAGACTCCAAAATTTCCATTAACATGGAATTTCTTCATGTTTTCTTTCCAATATAATTTAAAACAGCGATGTCACTTCATAAGTGATATTTTAATCATTTGTCTTGCGACATTTTAGCAATAGTGTTTATGGATGTGATTTCTCCCACTAGACTTGTAAAAGTTCATCCATTCTTTATGGAATACGGTAATTATTTGAACAACCATTGTTCTCGTAATACCGGAACAAAATAACAATTTTTAAAACAAATCTTGAAGGCTAGGTTTGACGACAACGAAAAACACAATAACACTTTATTTGTTTTCGATGAACATCATCACTTATTCTCTTGCTAGTTACTTAGGACATTGAAGTTCATGAATTGCGTTGTCCTGAATGACACTTCATACCAACCAATTCGGTATCCAATACCTCAGAACCACATCGTTTAACAAGCAAGGAATACAGCCATAACATGTATATCTTCTATATACCTAAGCTGGACATTTCCAACTTTTTCTTTTCTGCCAAATATTTTATAGATTCTCTTTCAACAATTCCTTTTCTTTTAAAAGAATCTATCAACATCAATAGTGGTGTCATTCACATGACACATAGTACAAAGCGTATATTGTCAAATACTAATACCTTTGGACTTGCACTTTGAAGTGGATCACCATCATCAAATGTTTGGCATTCTTTCAAAAATCCATTCTTTAGTAATCTTTTAGTGTAGTAAACATTTTACTTACATATTCTATTCATCCTTATCATGAAAACTTTCATGATCAAGCTACTATAGCTTATAAGGAAGAATGATGAGTATAATTTCAGTTCCCAAAACCTTTTGGGAGATTCGGATGCCTAGCATCTCCATCCTTCACAAATTCTCATACAATATGAGAACATGTATTTTACTAAATCATACTCTATCATAATGCAACCAAAAACATTGTTCAGATATCACAATATCTTCCACACATGTTGGTTTCTAAAACAATTTTCAGCTCCTATATAATCTTGATATTAAAACAACTTTTGAACTTCAATAATCATGCAGGCAAACATGATACTTTAGATACTAACATTGGAATTCTTACTCTTGATTTAATACTAGTTATTAAACTTCACGCAGTAAATCGAGTTTGCTGAAAGTTTGTAATAGGACTTCTAAACTTTAAATTGACATTCAAAACAATACGATACCAGTTCATAAAGTAAATATCCAGAATTCTATAGTTCTATTATCTCAATTGAAACTAAGCATAAGGTAGTGAACAGATGCCAATGACTACAACAAATTATGCAAATTCACTTCGATTTAGTTTATGACAAATTTAGTTCGACAAATCCAAATTAGAAATGAACTCCCACTCAAAAACGACATCCCTCGTGCCTTTTTGGTGATTACATGAACCAAATCCACTACACCAAGTCCGACCATCACGTGAGTCGGTGTAGCTTCAAAGGCGAGCATCAATATGGGCATCATATCAACTATATGACTCATGCTTAACCTTTCGGTCTGTGTTCTGAGGCCATGTCTGTACATGCTAGGCTCGCCAAGTAAAAACCTTAGTACTCGCGTGTGTAAAACTGTCTTACACCCGTTGTATGAAAGCATAGAGTCAAGTACACCTGATCATCACGTGATGTCTCGAAACACGATCCATAGAACGGTGCATACTTAAGGAAGAACACATTTTTATCTTGATATCTAAATGAGGGATCATCTTACAATGCTACATAAAGCGCCAAACTAGCAGTATAAGATGCTAACATCTAATGTGTAAAGTGAGATGATATGGTCCATGCATTTGATCTCTATCATTTGCATCGGGGTATGATCTCTATCATTCCTTTGTGTGTAAGGCCAAGGTCTATGGAACTTACACGTTGAGTGTGTTGTAAGAGTATCTATCATACATCTACTTACAACAATACCATATCAAGACACTAGCCCAGCAACGATCTAAACTAGACGCCTCTAATTTATCAATTACAAGTTTTACGTGGCTTAGGGCTTTCGGAGATAGAACCGTTCTTACCTACGAACATGAACCACAACGAGGATAACCAAGTTATTAGCAACTCGTTGTAAATCAGATATTGACTATAGTAGGAGAGACAGACACCCGCCAGCCACTTATCCAAAACAAGTTGCATGTCAGTCGTGGAACTGGTCTCATGTACGATGACATGTAAGGTTGGTCCGGGCCGCGTCATCCCACCATGCCACCAATATCCAAAATACATAGAAGATGCAATAACATGATAATCATCGCCCACATATAAACATATGTGTACTACCCGTTCAAAGCAACTACGCATAGATCAGGCTCTGATACCACTTTTGGGTCCGCAGCATAGAAAACAAAAAATTTCCTACGATGAGAACTACACGCCAAGATCTATCTACTAGGTACAAAGCAATGGGTGGACATACATCCAACGAGAACTTACCCTCGAAGACAATGAGTTTTGTTAACGAGTAGGAACTCGTGGTTGATGTCAAGATCGTGAGGAAGTCCGAGCGCCGCAACTCAACAGCACATCCGTACTCGCACACACGTTCAAGCCACCAGACAACCTCCACCTCCTCGCTCCAGCGATCCAGCGGAAGCAGCAACTCCTTCTAGACGAAATGCCACCGGGAACATGTATCTCGCTAATCTGAGACCATGGGGGCATAATTCTAGAGGGGAGAGAGATCCTTCACAAGGAGGTGTGAGGAAGAAGGAGGAAGAGGGTGGCCTTTTATAGGAGGAGGGGGGTGCCCCTCCTTCATGGCCGGCGCATGGGGGGTGACTCCTCACCTCCCCCATTCATGTGGTGGTAACCCCTCCACATTAAAATGCCTCTTCACATTCCCCTTTAAAGTCCCTACTTTAAATGCATTAAAATTCTCCAGGTTTAATGCTCTCTCATTTAATAAAACTCTTTTATTAAATTTATTCAGAATTTTGTTAATTACTTTAATTAACAAACATTCACATATAACCCCTTGCAATATTTCAATATCACATGCAGAACCACTTTCTGCAATATCACCCGAAACAATTTCTTGTTTCTATAGAAACAATTCCTGCGCTTTGCAATTCTTTCGTCTGAAACATATGTGCTCCAAAATGGTGTCTGATACGTCCATTTTGCACCACTATTCTATGTCTTAATTCACTATTATTCATTGATATATTTCGTATTGAGAGGTGATACTTATGTTATTTCATTTGTTTTTGCATGGTTGATGACTTTTGGAGCATGGACCGCTGCAGTCATGATTATGATGGAAAAGGTGCTGTTTGGAGGCAAAATTCGCGAAGATCAGAAAATCCGAGAAAATATACATAAAATTCTATTTTTCCAGAAGACTCAAGATGCCAGAATATGGAGTGGAGGTGGGCCACAGGGGGCCCACACCACCCCATGGTGCGGGCAAGCCCAGGCCGCGCCAGGGAGTGGTGTGGCCACCCTGGCCCACTCCAGCCTCTCCCCTCTGGAGTATATCTTCCTCCCGAAACCCTAAGACTCGGGGAGCGACCACATAAAGATTCCGCCGCCTCTGCAGGGTGGAAAACACCGAGAGAGAAAGATCTCTCCGGCAGACAGATTTCTGCTAGGGGAATTCCTTCCCGGAGAGGGGAGATCGACGCCATCAACACCACCATCAAGCTAGACTTCATTGGGATCATCATCATCATCACCATCAGCACCCTCATCACCATATCCATATTGATGTAACAATTGGTTGAATCTTGCTATAGTTCATATGGGAACTTTCCCGGTGTTGATTACTCTTTGTAGTTGATGCTATTGAGAGAACCGTTGAATTATTGTTTATGTTCAGATTGTTATACAGCATTATTCCATCTCTGATCATGATCCATACGATTTCTTGTGAGTAGTTCGTTTTGTTCTTGAGGACATGGGAGAAGTCTTGTTGTTAGTAGTGGAGTTGCCTTGAGAAAGATTCAATAGATTGTTATTTAAGTTGTGGTGTACTTCTTCTAGTGGTGTCATGTGAACGTCGACTACATGACACTTCACCTATATGGGCCTAGGGGAATGCATTGTGTATTTGGCTACTAATCGTAGGGGTTGCCGGAGTGACAGAAACCTGAACCCCCATTAGGAAACCATTGCACAAGGGACGTAAGGGTCTTAGAGTCTAAAGCTGTGGTTAGGTTTTTACCTTAATTACTTTCTTATACTTACGGATGTTTGCAAGGGGGTTTAATCACAAGTATGTATTAAGTCTTGGATGGGATGGTACATTAGCACAGGTTCACCCAGACAACACTTAGCAAGCTAGAGAAGATTAATCGACTATATGAAGCGAAAGCACTTGACAGTCTTCCCATGTGTCCTCGTGTCGTGGTGGTGTCACGGCAGATGCCATGGATAGGCTAAAGGTGGGGACTAATACACGCTAGGGGAATCCAAGGTTGGATAGTGAAGTGAATCTCCACACAGAAGTTTGTATTTGCTTTGATTCCAAGATTACAAGTGCTCCTAGAGCTGTATTGGCGAGAGGAGGAAGAAGGAGCTCTCTTACTCTCACCCACAGATCGCACCTAAAACCCTAGCCAAAACTGAACAGCGGAACCCCCTCTACTGAAACCCTAGCCCCCCTTTTATAGAGGGAGCTCGGTCTCTGCCTAGGGCATACGTGGAAGCATATTCCTAAGAATATGCTTCCTCCCAAAGTAGTAAGCCAACCGGGGTGCTTTTCCCCCGCGTCACACATGCAGAGGCTACGTGAGCCTCTGCGGCGCCCGCGTCAGCCGACATGGGCGTCGTCACCCTTGTCGGCCATGCTCTGGTGGTCCTGCCCTTGCTTGCTTCGCTCAGGTAGTGCGTACCGGGGCTTATTTTGACCAGCGAGATTCCTTCCTTCTCCTAGAAGCTAGACATGACCCAGATCATAGTTGATCCGGCCACGCCCGTTCCTGCATACAAGTAAAACAGGCATTTCTGACTTACTCCTTAAGTCGGTTGAGACTTAGTCAGGCGAACGCCCCCTGGTCCAGGTTACCTCGTGATTCGGCCTGCCTTTAGGTGACCCGGCCAGCATCCGCTTTGGCCTTGTCGAACCTCGGCTAACTCGGCCTTTATACCACGGCGTGACCCTACCCGGGGGTATCCTCCCAACATTAGTCCCTGAAGCTGGTGCGGTCTTAGCTGCCTTGGACGCTAAGGCCACATCAGGTTCAATTTCGAGCTCTAGTCGTTATTTCCGAGTTACCTCTTCACCTCGGATTATATGGGTTTACGTTCCCTTCGCACATTCCAAGTTTTCACTTGCCGGCCGGGTTGCCACTTTAACTCGGACCTCATGGTTTTACTTTCCCTCTGCACATTCCAAGTTTTCACTTGCTGGCCGGGTTACCACTGTTTCATCCGGGTCTTGTTTCCTTCTCTCGTACGCCAACCCATGTGAAGGGTAATCATTATGTTGTCTTATTTTAAGGGCCTGCATAGTAACCGCCGTAGTAATTGTCAGTTATCACTGTGCACGGGTCACGTCATGCCTGCCTCCTCGTTTATCGCATCACAGTGTCACGTCATGGGATCATCTCCGCTCTGTGGCCCTCTGTGTGGCTCCCCACTGATTGGCCGAGGCAGGTCATACACGGCCACTGCGTGCGGCTGATCCGCAGGATGCGATCCCACTCACCCCTTGAGGGAGTGGTTAAATAGCGGAGGGGTGCACCCCTTAGGATTTTTTCCCCTTTCGCGCCCCTCTGGCCGTTGCTCTTCTCCTTCGTCTTCCTCGCGACCGCGCCGCTGCCAGTGCTCCCAAATAGCACCGTCGCTGCCGCGCTTTTCCCTCACACCTCTGCATCGCAGCCACCGCTACGCAACTCCCTCACCACGGGTCCTCACCAATCCAGGCCTCTGCCCCCCGATGCCGCTAGCGCCAGCGAGGGCAGCGAAGACCAGATGACGGAGGAGGAGCTCATCGTCGCTGAGCAAGAAATGGAGGAGGACGCCGCGGTGGCGGACCGCGGTGCGTGGGCTGGATCTTGGGTCTACAAAGACGACCTAGATTGGCTCTACCGCACAAGGCGCATCCCCGCCGGCGTTGCGGCTCGTCTTGCCTCCTCCGAATTGGCCCCCTCACCCAATCCGGGTGAATACGTTGTGTTCTTGTCCCACTTCCAACGGGGCTTCGGTTTGCTGGTGAGCGACTTTTTTCGGGACTGGCTTAGTACCTACCAACTCCAGTCGCACCATCTTCCTACCAACGCCATCACTTCTCTTTCCGCCTTTGCTTCCACGATCGACGGCTATGCCGGACTGTGGCCCACGAAGGAGCTATGGATCCGGTTTTTCGGCCTTCGTCGCAACGTCATCCCAAACATCCACATCGATCCAGAGGACAAGCAGCTCACTCAATTCGGAGCTGCTTCCATCTCACCCCGGAGGTTTTCCGTTTTCCCCCGGGTCACCGGGTTAGAGTCCTACAAAGGGTGGGCCTGGACCTTCTTTTACGTCCGAAATACCAGCACCGAAGATTTAATCCGGCTGCTCCCCTATACTCTGGGTCCCCCTAACCCGGAACTGTGGGTTACCGTTCCCAAGAAGCCCACGGCCTTGGCCAACTAGGTCAACAAAAGGTTCGTGGAGCTGAAGAAGCTCGGGCTGCGCAACGAGGATGCTATGATCACTTTCGTGCGCAACCAAATTTCCCCCCTCCAGAAGCGCACCCACAAGGTGTGCCACATGAGCTTCGGCCGCGACCCCAACCAGACCTCATCCTTCGAGCTGAGCAACACGGAGATATATCGCCGGGTTAAGGCTCTCTTCACCACCCACAAGGACTTCTCCTCCGAGTGGACTTGGGGAATTGAGCATTATTGCCGCGATAGGCTTCCTCCCGCGATAGGCTTCATGTTGCAAACTTACCCTGGACTAATTACGTGTCGGTTATTGTTGCATTTTTTACTCTTTTGTTCATTCTTTTCCTCAGCAATTTATTTAGCAAACCCTCGAGGATGGCACCGATCCGACGCTTAAGTGGGTGCCGGACCAGGAGACTCCGGATGAGGAAGAGCCGGACTAGGAGATGTTCCTCCCGATGACCGACGCCACGAAATGACCCACGGCTAAATCCTATTCTATTAGAGATTGGCCCGATGATGAAGATGACTCGGATGTCGAGGTGATTGAACCTGTTGAGGCTGTCCCCCTTTCTTTTGCTTTTCCGGCATCAGTTCACCCCGGTGGTCACATCCATGAGGATCCTCCGCTTGCTACAGGCGAACCTGTTCCGGTAGCGCCGAAGAAGAAGCGCGGGGCTGCTCCAAGTTCCTCCTCCGGACCTCCTCAGCCCGCTAAAAGGCGAAAGAAGTCCGGGGACAAGACTGCCTCCAAGCCAGCAGGCAAGGCCCCAGCACGAAGGGCTCGGAAACCCAAGGAGGCCCAAACCTCGGATGCGTAAGTCATTTTTCCTTCTGTAACTTGCTCGGCCTTGCATCGTTGTGATTTCTCTTCTGACATTATTCTCTTTTGCAGGGCTCCGGTGGAGGTCCCTCAGAGTGGATCTAGCATCTCTTCACCGCTCCGACCTAGCCCTTCTCCCCGTCGTGGCGACGAGTCACGTCCGCTGAGCCCTATTCCAGAGGGTTCCGCGGCTGCTCCGGGTTCTGCTCCACCTCGGCAAGAGGAGGGTAACCTTGGAGCGGGGGAGACCGGCCCAGCCGAGGCGACGGCATCCACCACTTCGGCTTCGCCGCAACCAGCAGCCACCGAAGCTACCTCGGCACCAGCACCAGCTCCAGCACCAGCAACCAGACCAGCACCAATACCAACTCCGGCATCAGCACCAACTCCGGCTGCAAAAACATCAGCAACGGCACCAAGTCCAGCAACAAGAGCACCAGCACCTAGCTCTTCTGCCTCGTCCGAGTCTTCTCAACCTCGGCGAGGAACTACTCCGGCAGCTCCTAAGGGGAAATCCGTTGCGACGACTTCCTTTTCCTAGCAAGCCAAGGGCAAGAAGGCTCCGGACGCTACCAAGCCAACATTCGTCGAGGCTGGGTAGCGTACCCTCGCATCAATGCTTCCCAAGAAAGCTCCAGCAGCGAAGGACGCCCCTACCGAGCCAACTGATGCACATCAGATGGTTCTGCACACCAGCCCAGCCCTTGCCTTGATTGAAATGAAAGAAGCGCACGCGAAGGGCTTGGTGGAGCCCCATACGCCCACCGGTGAACGATACCCTCCGAGCTTGATTGAATTTGTCATGAATTGGAATAAGGCAGAGGTAGTTCAAGACGCTGATCTCCCGGAGAAGTTCGGCCCCGCCGAGTTTTCCGCCCAAATGAACACAGCCGCAAAGGCAATTAACCTCGCCGGGCGGATGATGGAGGTACGTCGCTTCCCCTTTACATGCTATAGATAATAACCATTAGTCCCCGAGCCTCCGGGGGAGTAACTTGTTACTCGGCCGGATGCTCTTTAGAAAACTAACGTAGCTCCATGAGAACTTCGAATATGCACACACACCTAGAGCCGGGTTAAGTTCCACTTGGCCCGGATTTTAGTACACTTCGAATATGCACACACCTAGAGCCGGGTTAAGTTCCACTTGGCCCGGATTTAAGTACACTTCAAATATGCACACACCTAGAGCCGGGTTAAGTTCCACTTGGCCTGGATTTTAGTACACTTCGAATATGCACACACCTAGAGCCGGGTTAAGTTCCACTTGGCCCGGATTTTAGTACACTTAGAATATGCACACACCTAGAGCCGGGTTAAGTTCCACTTGGCCCGGATTTTAGTACACTTCGAATATGCACACACCTAGAGCCGGGTTAAGTTCCACTTGGCCCGGATTTTAGTACACTTCGAATATGCACACACCTAGAGCCAGGTTAAGTTCCACTTGTCCCAGATTTTAGTACACTTCGAATATGCACACACCTAGAGCCGGGTTAAGTTCCACTTGGCCCGGATTTTAGTACACTTTGAATATGCACCAAGCTAATTTATGTTTCTGTACTCCTTTCAGGTGACCACTAATCGCCGGAGTGCTGAATTCCAACGCTTGCTGGATACCCACAAGATGCTACGCGCAAAGCAGGCTACACTTATCGTGGAATACGAGAAAAGGGGTAAATTTCTTCCTTAGCGCTTCTTCGTTTTTCTTCTTCTTCCTCTGCCAAACTAATCTCATCATTCGGTTTCCGCAGCTGGGGTGGAGGCTGAGAACACTATTATGTGGAACTGGAGCAGATCAAGGGTAAGTCATTTATGTCCGACCTTGCACTGCTTTCCACTTCCTTTTCTCCTTGGCTCGGCAAACATTCATACCTCGGCTCTGTCGGGCCAACACACTATTTCAGCATCGCTTGAAGATAGTGTGCCCGTGCCTGATATGATGCTGCATTTTCTCGAACAAGCAGGGCAGCACCAAGCCGAGCTTAAGAAGAAAGATGACGAGCTTGCCCTCCTCCAGACCAAGGACGATGAGATTGCCAGGCTCAAGGCTGAGATGGAGAAGAGGAAGGCCCAGCACCAATCCGAACTTCAAAAGGTTGGTCAGAATTACACAGAAGAGCGCGAGCGCCTCAATCTCCAGATCGCTAAGGACCAGGATCTTCTCCAGGAGTCCGGCATCCAGCTTGGGTTGGCGAACGCTGAGCTTGAGCAGCTTCGGAAGAGACGTGATGACTGCACCAAGGAGCTGACCCGGATCCTCAGCCATATATCACGTAAGTTCCTTTCCCTTTTCCGACCTACTTCTCTGGGTTACTTCATATGTCTTTTCTTGACCTTCCTCCTTTGCCTCGTTTCCAGGAAAATTTCCAGAGGGCACCGCTATTGCGAGCGCAGCAGTTGCCAACTTCCGCTAAGAAAGGGGTACTCCGGCCGCTCCTGATGGTGAAGGGATTCCTTATGACCTGGAGGACCTGTTGATCAGCTTGTCATCTCGCGTGGAGCTCATCAAAAATTACGGCAAGGACATCCTTGCCGCTGCAGCTCGCATCTTCAACACGTTCTGGCCCGGCAAAGATGCCCCGGAGACCACCGCACTTCTCATTGAGAAGCTAATGGAAACCGGGACTCAGCTCAACCTCTAGAGAGAGTCCGCTGGACGTGCCGCAGCTGATACCATTCTTCACCACATACTCACGTGGTATGAAAAAATCGATCTCAACCTCTTGACCCGTCTGCGCACAGGATCCAGATGGACCAATGATCCGGAGTGGGTAGCTCGGCGCCAGGCTTGCGCCCACAGCCTCATCGAATACGCTCCCATTCATGAATGGGTTGAGGGGTCGAGCTTCTTGGAAGCCGCTGCGGACGAAGAGGTTGAGAATGATGAGGATAGCTTGGACGGTGAAGGAGAAGATGACGCCTCGGATATTGAAGGCGGCGAAGATGATGCAGAACTTCCTCCTGCTGCTCCTTGAGCGAAAAAAATTGAAAATTTATTAGATCCCCGGTATGCCGAGTGGAGTTGTATTCCAGACACATGTGATATTTTGCTACTAAGTTCTTATGTCGAATTAACTTGGGCGTAGTCCCCGAGTTTCTTTTTCTTGTTTGTTCAATATCTTGGCTCGGTTCGTGTCTACCTTGATTCGGTTTTACGACTTACGAATCCGAGTTTCAAAGATTGTCTTAACAATACTGGGAAACTTTTAGACTTAGCATAAAAAAACTGCATAATAACTTGAAAATAAATACAGGGTTAGTCCGAAAAACAAACGTCGGCTCGAATAAATTCTTTTCCTTAGTCGTTTTTCATGTGCTACGCAATTCCAAGCTTGTTCTCTTGCTTGCCATGAAGCCAATTCTTGTTGGACAGCAGCAAGTCAAAGAGTTGGGTTCTTGGTGCTCACACATTACTAATCCGAGTTAAGTAGAATAACTTATTCCAGCTGACGCACAAAAAACAACAAACATTATTAAGGTAGTCCCCGAGTTACTGCTCGAGGTGCCAACATTTCATTGATAAGCTCATTCCCGTCATACATACCGACATATGAGAAGACTCGGATACATACACTTCTTAGCTAAGTGTAGAAAGGACGAAGTAGAGCTATATTCCATGGTCGCTTAGATTCCTCTCCGGACCTGTCCGCCTTGTTCTTTTCATGTGGCTTTGCATCTATAAGATAATAAGAATCATTGTGCAATGCCTTGCTCATGATGAATGGCCCTTCCAATGGGGGGATAATTTATGCATGCCAGCAGTACGTTGTACCAACCGGAGCACCAGATCGCCTTCCCGAAAGACTCGGGGGCATACTTTCTGGCTATGATAGCGTCGGAGATTTTGCTGATATATGGCGGATCTGGACAAACCCAGTTCTCTCGCTTCTTCCAGTAGATCAACATCATTTTCCGGGCTTCTTGCACTTCGGCTTCTGTGTATTGGGTGACCCTAAGCGAATCATGCTCTATGTCGGCTGGTAATACAGCTTCTGCCCCATATACCAGAAAAAACGGCGTATAGCCTGTTGATCGATTCGGAGTTGTTCTTAAACTCCATAGTACCACTGGTAGTTCTTCTATCCAGCACCCCGCTGATCTTTGCAGCGGCTCAATGAGCCGAGGTTTTATCCCAGATAATACTAATCCGTTGGATCTTTCCACTTGTCCGTTCGATGCGGGGTGGGCTACCGAGGCCACGTCCAGCCGGATCTTTTTATCCCGGCAAAAACGTGCAAATGCTCCTTCCGCAAAGTTTGTGCCATTATCAGTTATGATACTATGAGGATAACCGTACCTCAAGATGATATCTTTGAGAAACGTTATGGCCATAGCTCCATCACATTTTCTTATAGGATTTACTTCAATCCACTTGGTAAACTTGTCCACCATTACCAAGATGTGAGTCATATTTCCCCTTGCTGGTTTGACCGGGCCAACCATATCCAGGCACCATACGGCAAATGGCCAAGTGATTGGTATGGTCTTGAGTTCTGACATCGGCATATGTGTCTTGGTAGCATACCTCTGACAACCATTACATTTTCTCACCAGATCTTCTGCTTGCTCTAAGGCACTTGGCCACTAGAATCCGTGCCGGAAAGCTTTTGCTACCAAGGCTCGGGATGAGGCATGATGGCCGCATTCCCCCTGATGTATATCTCAGATGATTTCAAGCCCTTCTTCCGGGTCAACACATCGCTGGAGGACATTGGTCACACTTCTTTTGTATAGTTCAGAATTGATGATCGTGTACGCCTTTGCCCTCCTCTGTGTTTGCCTGGATAGCACTTCCTTAGTGGGTAACGTTCCATCTTTCAGGAATTGAAATATAGGTAGTGCCCAAGCTGGTATTGCTCGCACAGGGAACACATCCTCATCAATCTCCATCTGATCCACCGGCATAACTTCAACCGGATCACGCTGTGCAGTCCCCGGGTCTTGCGAAGCAGTCCCCGGGTTCAGTGAAGCAGCCCCCAGGTTTGCCGAGGCAGTCCTCGGGTTTCACGCACCACTTCCCATGTCAATGTCCATGGGCACAGCTCCGGATTCTGTGTCCTCCGGGACATAGATTGAGTCGGTTTCTGGGGAGGGCCTGATGGATGGTTTCCTGAGGTACTCTAATGCTACACCCGGTCGAATTGCTTGTCGGGTTGACCCGAGCTTCGACAGCATGTCGGCAGCCTCATTTTCCACCCGGGGTACATGGTGAAATTCGCATCCCTCAAAGTAACCAGAAATCTTCTGCACATGAAATCTATACAGTGCCATGTTTGGATCCAGTGCGTCCCACACTCCCGACACTTGCTGCACCACCAAATCCGAGTCGCCAAAGCATACGATCCGACGTATCCCAATCTCTTTTGCCACCTTGAGCCCGTGCACAAGTGCTTCATACTCAGCGACATTGTTTGATGCCGCGAAATGGATCTGCAGCACATATTTCAACTGGTCCTTCTTTGGCAACGTGAGTACAACTCCGGCACCTAGCCCGGTTTTGGTTTTTGATCTGTCAAAGTGCATTCGCCAATAGTTCGGATTTGGGAGTGCCGGTTCGTATTGCACCTCGGCCCAATCCACGAAAAAGTTCGCCACAGCTTGAGATTTGATGGCCTCTCTTCTGTCATATTGCGGTGCATAAGGAGCTAACTCAATTGCCCATTTTGCAATTCTGCCACTCGCATCCTTGTTACTCATTATCTCAGATATGGGGGCCTCACATATGACCCGAATGGGATGCTCCTCAAAGTAGTGCTTCAGTTTCTTGGCGTCCATGTACACGCCATATGCCACCTTTTGATAGTGTGGATAGTTCTTCTTTGAGGCTGACAACACCTCGCTCAAGTAATACACTGGCCTTTGCACCGACTTACCTTCCTTGTCGCGCTCCACCACTATCACTGCACTTACAACTCGGTTGGTTGTGGCTATATAGAGCAACATTGGCTCCTTTGATAGTGGTGAGGCTAGCACTGGTGCGGTGGCTAACATCTTCTTTAGGTGGGTAAAGGCTTCATCGGCCTGCGGCGTCCAAACGAACTTATCCGACTTTTTCATGAGTTGGTAAAGAGGTAATGCCTTCTCTCCCAACCGACATACAAACCGACTTAACGAGGCCAGGCAACCTGTGAACTTCTGGACATCGTTAAGACACTTCGGCAGTTCCATTCGTTCGATGGCTCGGATTTTGGTTGGATTAACCTCGATACCTCGGCTGGAAACAAGAAAACCAAGCAATTTCCTAGCCGGGACACCGAAGGTGCATTTTTCTGGGTTAAGTTTCATCCGGAACCTCCTTAGGTTCGCAAACGTCTGCATGATATCATCAAGGAGCATTTTGCTTTCCTTGGTCTTGATAACCACATCATCCACGTACACCTGTACATTTTGACCTATTTGGTCGTGCAAACATTTTTGCATACATCTTTGGTACGTTGCCCCTGCATTACGTAAACCAAATGGCATGGTGCGATAGCAATAAGCCCCATACGGGGTAATAAATGCAGTCTTTATTTGATCATCCGGATTCAGAGGTATCTGGTGGAAACCAGAATATGCATCAATGAATGACAACAATTCACATCCAGCAGTTGAGTCTATGACCTGATCTATTCTTGGCAGCGGAAATGGATCTTTTGGACACGCCTTGTTCAAGTTCGTGTAATCGATACACATGCGCCAAACCACCGCCACGTTCGGGTCATCCTTCTTCTTCTCCACCAGCACCGGATTAGACAGCCAATCCGGGTAAAGAACTTCCATGATAAATCCTGCAGCTAGCAACCAAGCTATCTCTTCCCCAATGACTTTTCTCCTATCTTCAGCGAAGCGGCGGAGAGGTTTCTTCACCGGCTTAGCTCCGGGTCTCACATTCAAAGAGTGCTCGGCCAACACCCTCGGAACACCTTGCAAGTCCTGTGTGGACCAAGCAAAAATGTCCCGATTCTCACGGAGGAAGCTGACGAGCTCGCTTTCCTATTTATCACTTAACCCGGCACCAATTGTTACGGTGCGCTCTGGGAACATGTCATCAACAGGAACCTTCTTGGTATCTTTCGTGGCCTGGAAAGAGACACTTCCATGCGGGTTACTCAGCGCCGGCATATACTGCTGCGCGGACTGAGCCAATGCCGCCACCTCTTGAATTTTCCTTTTTTCCTGCACAATCACAAGTGACTCGGCTAAGTTTGACCCGGCCGACACACACTTCATGGAACGTCGGAAATACCCAGCAATGGTAATTACTCCGTTCGGTCCGGGCAATTTCATCTTCAAGTAGATAATATGACAGCTTGCCATAAACTTGTTCAGCGCTGGCCTTCCGAGTAACGCGTGGTACGCACTTTCCAAGTTCACCACCTCGAACTCCAAATTTTCGGTTCGGCAGTTATCCCTCGTGCCGAACAAGACGTCAACCCGGACCTTGCCTATGGGCTCACAAGAGATGCCGGGCACAATGCCATGGAAAGTTGTCCTCGTGGCCTGCAGCATGTTCTCCGAGATACCCAACTTGCGCATTGTGTCTGCATACATGATGTTAATGCTACTGCCATTGTCGATCAGTACCTTTGAGAACCTTACGTTAATGCTAGGTCCAATGAGTGTCGGATCCAGCACCAACGCATACGAACCAGGGCTTGGCATAAGCTTGGGATGATCCCTGATGCTCCAGGTGATTTCCTGATCGGACCAAGGCATGTACCTCATCACTGCAGGCATTACTGCATTCACCTCCATATGCCTACGCTACAAGCTCTTTCTATCTGTTTCCTCAGTGGTGAACACACAATAGCTCTGATGGTGCTCTCTATACTCGTTTCTTCCCTCATTTCTGGGGTATCTCTGATCCGGCTGATGCTGATTTTCCACTTGATGCACTGCATACCTTCTCTCATTGTTATCATACCTCGGCGGAGGGGGAGGCAACATTAGCTGTTGCGTGTTCGCTCTGGAGAGCAATTGCTGCCGGGGTAACTCCTGCCGAGGCTGATCATTCCGGGGTGCCTGAGCATTCCCTGAACCACCTTGTTCAATCTTGCGCATCCACTCACATTGCCTCGTCGTATGACCTGCTGGGTTATTCGGATTTGGCGTGTGAAACTTACACGGCTGGTCCAACATCGACTCATAAGTATACCTCGGACGGTCTTTCCTTTCTTGCCACTGCTTCTTTTGCTCTGGTGTCCAAGTCTTCTTGCCATCGTTTCTCGGAGTCCACTGCCCTGCAGTTTTTTGGTGTTGACTGCCCCCTGCTCCGGGCTGGTCTTGATTCACAGGTGCAACTTGGTGCGAACCGTATCCATGATCTGGTCTATCATCTCTCCTTTTTCCTCTATACTCATTCCTCTGGGATGATCCGGCCCCATCCCTCTGGTAGTACTCATCGTTTGACTCGTTTGATACGAGCCTAGGTTGAGTCGGATCACCCAAAGCATACGAATCTGCAATCCGGATCATCTCTGCCAACGTAGTTGGCATTTTCCTTTGCAACTTTTGCCACAGGTCGCTTGCATACCTGCACCCTTGTGCAAACCATGCTATGGCCTGTGATTCTATCACTCCCTCACACGAGTTTCTCACAGTACACCACTCGGTTAAAAACTCCCGATCCGTCTCATTTGGTCTCTGCTTGCACATAGCTAGGGTCTGCGGCCTATTTGGCCTCTGATATGTACTCGAGAAATTGCTGATGAACATTTCCTCAAAATTTATCCAGCAGTTGATGCTTCCTAGCGGCAAATTGTTCAGCCATACCCTTGCCGGTCCTTCCAACATCTGGGGTACATATCGTACAGCCCATCTCAGGTTGCCAGTGGCAATTTTCACAGCTGTAGCATAATTTATCAGCCAATCCTCCGGCTTTGTACTGCCATCATAAGTCTTCGTGCCCCTGGGTAGCTGGAAGTTGGGTACCGGTGGCTCCTTCATGATCCGGGGTCCAAAACATGCTGGACCCGGTGGACCTTGACATTCGATTTGTTCCGACCTATACAGTCGATCCAGTTTCAACCTGGCATCATCCGGCATCAAATCCCTGCTTCCCAATCTTGACCCTATCACATGATAGTCTGGCCTTGGGTATCCCGCGTTTGCCATTTCCGAGTCTCCATCATTATACCTGTCTTGCTCTCATGGAGCGCCTTTCTGTTGCATACCTCGGTCGGCACTTTGCTCTTGCCTTGGTATATTCCGCTGCTGCGGTTGTCCTGCTCCAGCCGAGTTTTGCTGTCCGGCATTGCTGTTGACAACGTTCCCTTGACCGGCATTGCCTTGGTCGCGGTTACCTCGGCCAGCTTCACCTCGGCTCACACTCTGTCGATCATCATTTTTCTGTGCTTCTTTTCCTTTCCCTCCCCGCGTTGGGTCATACGGGATGATCTGTCTGTTCCATCTGGCCGAGGTTACTACCTCTTCTCTCCTTAGACCACCATGAGGGGACAATGCGGCTCCAGCGGATTTCTCCGGGTTACCCATCGCCGAATGGACGATCTTGGAGGCTCCAGCTCTCTCCGGGTTAGCTCTGAGTAGTTCCTCGTTTTGCCTATTCGCAATCCGAACCAGCTCATTAACCCTATCCTGTTGTCTTTGCTGGGCTTCACCCGTCAGACCCTCTAACTCGGACGCAGCTGCATCCGTTGCTCTGAGGTTCTTTGTCAGGGTACTATACCTCGGCAGCCCCACGGACAAACAGTTTTCTGATTCCTCAATTCCAGTATCACCCTCTCTGTTCATCTCGCTCATGAGATTTCTTCCCTTCAATTTTACAGAGTCAACTTTGTTCGCCTTTGCGTACTCCCGCAGCGTCATATTCAACGACTGCTGAGCCGCGGCTATTTTGTTTGCGCCCTCTAGTATTTTTTGCCTAGTTTCTTCTAGCTCGGCCTGCGCTCGAGCCGGATCTACTGCTGCTACTACAGGGTTTTCCAAGCTATCCTTGCTTCCCTCAACACATTCTCTAGCCTCTCTAGTGGAGGACCTCTACCTTTCCTAGGTGCCTTAGGCGTTATATCCGGATCTGGCACTAGATCCTTGCTTGCGCCTGCACCTGGCGCGGTCATCATCACCTCTGCATGGTCCGGGGAGCGAGCGATACGCGTCCCAGGAACCACGGTGAGGGGTGGCTCCCCTGCCTCGACGACGTGACACGGATGAACACACGACACGTCAACAAGGACGTAGACCTTGTGCACGCCGAGCTTGACGAAGAGGCCATTGCGTGGAAGAGGGCGCGTGCCGAAGCAGCCAGCGTTGTCGCTGACGAAGTCCAGCGCTCCAAAGCGCTGAACGAGCCCGGAGACGATGCGTTCACCAGTGCCGATGATGCTTCCCGTCTAGATCTTGACCCCTGCTAGCGCCGCTAGCCCCACGGTGGGCGCCAACTGTCGTGGTGGTGTCACGGCAGATGCCATGGATAGGCTAAAGGTGGGGACTAATACACGCTAGGGGAATCCAGGGAGGGATAGTGAAGTGAATCTCCACACAGAAGTTTGTATTTGCTTTGATTCCAAGATTACAAGTGCTCCTAGAGCTGTATTGGCGAGAGGAGGAAGAAGGATCTCTTTTACTCTCACCCACAGATCGCACCTAAAACCCTAGCCAAAACAGAACAGCGGAACCCCTCTACTAAAACCCTAGCCCCCCTTTTATAGAGGGAGCTCGGTCTTTGCCTAGGGAATACATGGAAGCATATTCCTAAGAATATGCTTCCTCCCAAAGTAGTAAGCCGATCGGGGTGCTTTTCCCCCGCGTCACACATGCAGAGGCTACGTGAGCCTCTGCGGCGCCCGCGTCAGCCGACATGGGCGTCGTCACCCTTGTCGGCCACGCTCCGGTGGTCCTGCCCTTGCTTGCTTCGCTTAGGTAGTGCGTACCGGGGCTTATTTTGACCAGCGAGATTCCTTCCTTCTCCTAGAAGCTAGACATGACCTGGATCATAGTTGATCCGGCCACGCCCGTTCCTACATACAAGTAAAACAGGCATTTCTGACTTAGTCCTTAAGTCGGTTGAGACTTAGTCAGGCGAACGCCCCCTGGTCCGGGTTACCTCGTGATTCGGCCTGCCTTTAGGTGACCCGGCCAGCATCCGCTTTGGCCTTGCGGAACCTCGGCTAACTCGGCCTTTATACCACGGCGTGACCCTACCCGGGGGTATCCCCCCAACACCTCGAGAACGTTTGGTCATCTATAGAAATACAACCGGCTTGTCCTTTGCTGCATCAAGGATTGGGCCACTTGCTGCATTCATTCTTACTGTCTTTTATTTACTCATACTTTGTTTACTTGCTTTATCGAAAACCCCTAAAAATCCGTTTGCTAAGTATTTGTAGAGAATTCCTGATCCATACCACTAGCCAGCACCTTCTGCTCCTCGTTGGGTTCGACACTTACTTATCGAAAATACTGCGATATACCCCCTATACTTGTGGGTCATCAAGACTATTTTCTGGCGCCGTTGCTGGGGAGTGAAGCGCTATTGGAGAGTGGAACTGGTAAAGGAAACTTCTATTGTGAGTATTGTTTACTTCTGCTAGTTGCTTTATTTTCGTTATGGATAGTTCACTGAGTTTCTTATTTGGTAATGCTACTACCACTGCTAAGGTAGTATATAAGCCACCACCTGCTGAGAAAGATGTTTTCATAATACCTAAAAGAATTATTGATCGTGTTATGGATAACTACTATGTTGGGGATGGAACTGTCCATCCCGGTGATCATTTACTCTTTATACACGAATTATGCGGGTTGTTCAAGTGTGCAGGTATTACTACAGATCAAGTTAAGAAGTTATTCTCATTATCACTGAAAGGAAGAGCCGAGGAATGGTATAAGCTGCTGAAGAATGGTCAAGCTCTGGGATGGGAGGAAATAGTGCCTCTCTTTTATTCAAAGTTTTATCCTCCTAGTGAAATTCATAAAGATCGGAATCAAATATACAACTTTTGGCCTCTTGATGGAGAGAGTACTGCTCAAGCTTGGGGGAGATTGAAGTTACTAATGCTCAAATGTCCCATTCATGAGCTCCCCAACAATATTATTATCAATAACTTTTATGCAAGGCTTCCTCTACATGACAAGGATTTATTGGACGCTTCTTGTGCTGGATCATTCACTCGTATGGAAGAAGAAGCTAAATGGGACCTTCTAGATCGTATTCAAGACAATGCTGAAGCTTGGGAGAATGACAAAGGTAGAAAGTCAGGTATATATTATGATTATGAATCCATTGAATCTTTTATGGGAACTGATGACTTTCCAAATATTAAAAATGCTTATGGTCTAGACTCTCAAGCTATTGCTTCTTATTTTAAGGCTTTTGCTTCTTATATTGAAGTGCCTAAAAAGAAGTGGAATAAGTATCATGAACCTTATAAATATATTGCTAAGAGTGTTCCCGCTAGAAGTACTGAAGTTTATACTACTAATCATGTTTTACATGAACCTTATATTGAGAAAATGCCTTTCCCAGTTAAGGTAAAAGAACATTCTATGATGGCTAGTATGGTAGATGAAAGTATGAATAAAGCTGTTGAACCTGATAAACAAAGGGTTGATGAACCTATAGTAGCAAGTGTGAAAGGCTTTGTTGCTAAATATGAAAAAGAGGGACACCCTATCCTTGGTAAGGATACCTCTAATATTGTTTCACAAAGTAGTGTTATGAGAGCTAGTATTCCGGTGTTTTCTGTTAGAATAAGTGATCATTGCTATGATAGTCCTTGTGATAGCTATATTATTAAGTTTATGCATGATACTGAAAGTTACTATGAGAGAGGGAAAAGTATTCGTATGCATCTCAATAATATCAAGTTCCCTCGTTTTATGCTGAAAGTTTTTATGTTGCACTTCTTTTGCCTTCTTATGCAAGTTGCCTTTGGTTTCAATAACTTGTTTGTTTACAAAATCCCCTTGCATAGAAAGTGGGTTAGACTAAAATGTGTGTGTGCGTTTGCTTCTTAATGCTCTCTTTCACTTCAATTCATATCCCTATGAGAGCCTTTTCAAAAATTATCATGACCATCTTAATGGCTATAAAGAAAGAGCTTTATGGGAGACAACCCAATTTGTTTTTGCTTTCAGTTTGTTTTTGTTTCTTTGAGTCTTGTAAGTTATTACTTCGGTAATAACCGCTCCTTATCCGTTTTGTTTGGTTTTTGTGTCAAGATCAACCTCTAATGAGAGAGAAGTAAGATTTGGGGCAGTTGTTGTCCCGAAACATATTTTTGTGCTTCACCGTAAAAATTCGTGAGAGATCTCTGTATATCGGATTGAGCTGTAATTTTTTGTGCTTCTGCCCCAGGTTGCTATTTAACTTTCTTTAGTTTTGCACTTTTTGATTTGAGAACAGAAGATTTTCGAAAAAATTGATACCTGCTGGTCTGTTTTGACAGATTTTGCCACTCTTGCATTTGCTTCTTTATTCGATTTACTTTTTGAATTCTTTTTGGGTTTTCGGAAGGAGTTGCTACAGTAGCTTTTGTTTTGATGGTTTTCAGTCGAAGTTGTACTCAAAAAAATTTATCACTTCACTTATACTAATGTTGCTAATAAGAACTGTGTGAGGTTTTGTGTGAAAGAAATTTTCAGAAAGTGGAGATAATGGTGTAACAAGGAAGAGAAAGGTTTTATGACTCGAGTAATAAGTATATGAGGATGAAGATATCGATGATATTCAAGTGATGACTCCGGAAGGATCCACTCAATCCCAAATTCAGAGACCTGCAGAGTCCGTTTCCAAATAGGTAACAGTTCTGGTAAGAAAAGTTCCACGAAAATACAATCCAACTATATTTTTGCAGTTTTCAGTCAATAAGGAAAGCTACGAAGTGAAAAAGGGACGGAACCAGAGCCGGGGTAGCTCACACCACCCCATGTCGCGGGCCCACCCCTGGTCGCGCCACCAGGTGGTGTGGCCACCTCGAACTCCGTCTCCGACCCGTTTTCTCCCAGTACCTTCCTTTTGATGTGAAACTTCGTAATATATAACCCCCCGGATCTTTCGAGGTTCGTATATCGTGTTTTCGCTGTGTTTTTGTCTCGATCTGTTTCTGCCAGGACATACTCTTTGAAGGCTTAGAAGCACAATGGTGTCTGCTAAGGATAAAGGGAAGGAGCCCATGGAGGAAGACCTCCAAGACCCCGGGAAGGAGAAGGAGATCAAGAGAGAAGGTGAAGAGGAGGCAAAGCACACCGGCACTACCGTTGCAAGCATTGGAGTGGTGGAAAATCCAGCCATTGGAGGGAAGCCTCCTCATCATCTTTCAGATCCCTGGTCACTTCCTCCACGCACCAGGAACCCTTTCCACACTCTTATCCATGAGCATCAATACCAGAATATGCCGAAGGAGAAATTACCCTCCAATTGGGATTTGCCTCGTTCTAGCCATGCAGGAAAAGAAGACTTCAAGGAGGAAGAGTGGGGAAAGAATAGCAAGAGTTGGAATTCTCAACACGACATGATCATGAGCCGCATTGAGCAAATTTCACAGATGATTCGTAATCTCACCTTCGAGATTGAGGACTTTGGGAAACTGATCAAGGAGCTCATCAAGAGGATACCACCACCACCAAAGGAGTAATTCGTCAGCAGGTTTGGCATCCCCTTGGTTTGTTCCAAGCTTGGGGGAGTGCCGCGGTATCATATCACTATCTTCTATCTTTTTACCTTGTTAGTAGAGTCGTATCATGAATAGAGGAGTTATTGTGTAGTATGGTTTGCATAATGGAAGTGTCCCCTCTCTCGTTAGATGTGTATCCCTTGGTGTGATTTTCCGTTATGGAGTACTAATGAGAAGTTCTATCATTCACTCTTTTGCATAAGCTTATGTTAGTTTTCAATTCGTGGTTATATGATTGATCTTGTTGTTAGTATTGGTGTCACTTTGGGATCATTGAGTTAATTTAGTTGGTTTTGGCAAACCTGGCTCGGTCAGTAGCAACACCTTTTTGAGAGTTGAAAAGAAAAATCTAGAAGTACTCTAGAGAAAAATAATTTCATCACCTTTCTTTCTTGATTTGCCCATAAGTTTAGTATTCTCTAGTTAAGATCTGTTGTGCTTCCAAGGAAGATTGCATGTTTGTCTTTATCACTTGTATGTTTTTTTGTTTCCTTCAACTCGTATACTTGCTACCCAGCCTTGCTAGCCAAAAACCTGTACTGAGAGGGCATTCTTCTCGTGCATCCATCTCCCTTAAACCAAAACCTTCGCCATTTGTGTCCACCATACCTACCTAGTAGCATTATTGCTATTCCAAGTAAATTCTTGTTTTATCTACCTCCCAAATTAAACTTGTTATGTGAAAATTAGTGATTAAAGATCTCACGAACTTGATGGCACACTTTACTTTCATGCATTTAATAAACTTGAACCATTGGGTCCTTCTTTGTTGCGTATATGCTTGCGCTTTATGAGTTGAAGTTAGCCGAACCATGTATCATGGGGACCGCTTTCAACACTTCATTGGTACTTGTACCTAGTTGATATCATGTTCTTTTGCTTATGGATCCCGGCGGTGTGAAATAAAAGTGGAACTTGTAAGATCATGGAGTTTATATGTGTGTTAGAGAAACACCTAGGCCGCTAGCCTAAGCCATGCCTAATCATGGTGGAAACTTGCAGCATAACTATAGTGAGCATTCTATGAAGCATCCTCAATAAAAACCTATGCAAATAGCAAATAAAAAGATCACTGAGATGCTCACTGTCTGCATGCCTTGTCATTTTGATTATGGGATAGCTCCTATGTCATGTGCAAGGGGTACCCCGTTGGCGGTTCTCAATGATACGCATGTATTTACAATGACAAGAGCTTACTCGTGACTGAAGTTGAGTAGCATGAGGATCGGTACTCATAAGTAAGGGGCATGAGATTTCAACTTATAACTTGTCAAGCATACCCTCTTAGTTGTGTCACTTTAACCTTAATCACCAAAAGATGCCTATGATAGGGGCAATGAGAGCTGAAAGCTAGAAAGTATCATAATTTTTGGGAGCTCTTTATGAGACTTGCAATCACTGCTTCCCTCTACGAAGGGCCTCTCTTTTACTTTGTAGTTGAGTCAGTAAACCTATTCCCTTCTATCTCAGCAAGTATTTTGAGTTGATGTGTTTCATTCATTCATATGGTGATTTATTCAATCATGTTTCTTATGTTCCTTGTTTTGCACATTTGCTCTTATCTTGAAGTTTACTACTTTGAAATCTTTCTTTGAAAACCAGTTGTTTGTGAATTCCAGCAAATTATCAACTATTCTTTGACCAAGAGCTAAGTTTGCCATTACCAATTATGATTCACTTTATGTATCTTTATTGTGTTTTCTTTACTCATTGCAAGTTGAGTTGTATAATAGTGAGTTGCTTTCTATTATGATCTATGTATTAGATGAATGTGATGCTTCTTGTCCGTATTCTTTTATCGACTCTTCACTCCATAAACTTGAGATCATGTTTATTGAGCTCAGTTTTGCTTTTGGACCAGCGAAGTCTAAGCTTGGGGGGAGTTGATACGTCCATTTTGCATCACTATTCTATGTCTTAATTCACTATTATTCATTGATATATTTCGTATTGAGAGGTCATACTTATGTTATTTCATTTGTTTTTGCATGGTTGATGACTTTTGGAGCATGGACCACTACAGTCAGGATTCTGATGGAAAAGGTGCTGTTTGGAGGCAAAATTCACGATGATCAGAAAATCCGGGAAAATATACAGAAAATTCTATTTTTCCAGAAGACTCAAGATGCCAGAATATGGAGTTGAGGTGGGCCATAGGGGGCCCACACCACCCCATGGCGCGGGCAAGCCCAGGCCGCGCCAGGGAGTGGTGTGGCCACCCTGGTCCACTCTAGCCTCTCCCCTCTAGAGTATATCTTCCTCCCGAAACCCTAAGACTCGGGGAGCGACCACAGAAAGATTCCACCGCCTCTGCGGGGCGGAAAACACCGAGAGAGAAAGATCTCTCCGACAGACAGATTTCTGCCGGGGGAATTCCTTCCCGGAGAGGGGAGATCGTCGCCATCAACACCACCATCAAGCTGGACTTCATCGGGATCATCATCATCACCACCATCATCATCATCAGCACCCTCATCACCATCTCCATATTGCTGTAACAATTGAGTTGAATCTTGCATTAGTTCATAGGGGAAACTTTCCCGGTGTTGATTACTCTTTGTAGTTGATGCTATTGAGTTAATCGTTGAATTATTGCTTATGTTCAGATTGTTATACATCATTATTCCATCTCCGATCATGATCCATACGATGTCTTGTGAGTAGTTTGTTTTGTTCCTGAGGACATGGGAGAAGTCTTGTTGTTAGTAGTGGAGTTGCGTTGAGAAAGATTCAATAGATTGTTATTTAAGTTGTGGTGTACTTCTTCTAGTGGTGTCATGTGAACGTCGACTACATGACACTTCACCTATATGGGCCTAGGGGAATGCATTGTGTATTTGGCTACTAATCGTAGGGGTTGCCGGAGTGACAGAAACCTGAACCCCCGTTAGGAAACCATTGCACAAGGGACGTAAGGGTCTTAGAGTTTAAAGCTGTGGTTAGGTTTTTACCTTAATTACTTTCTTGTACTTACGGATGTTTGCAAGGGGGTTTAATCACAAGTATGTATTAAGTCTTGGATGGGACGGTACATTAGCATAGGTTCACCCACACAACACTTAGCAAGCTAGAGAAGATTAATCGACTATATGAAGCGAAAGCACTTGACAGTCTTCCCATGTGTCCTCGAGAACGTTTGGTCATCTATAGAAATACAACCGGCTTGTCCTTTGCTGCATAAAGGATTGGGCCACTTGTTGCATTCATTCTTACTGTCTTTTATTTACTCGTACTTTGTTTACTTGCTTTATCGAAAACCCCTAAAAATCCGTTTGCTAAGTATTTGCAGAGAATTCCTGATCCATACCACTAGCCAGCACCTTCTGCTCCTCATTGGGTTCGACACTCTTACTTATCAAAAATACTGCGATACACCCCCTATACTTGTGGGTCATCAGTGTCCGGTACCTCTTAAGTGTGTCACCCTACGGTTCACGAATAATGCAGACATGATCGAGGCCCCTCTCCGATCAATAATCAGCAGCAGGACCTGGAGATCCGTACTGACTCCTACACATTCAACGATGACTTCTGTGATCGTGAGAACCTTTAACGCTAGTAACTAAATCCCTTTGTCTCGCGATATATTACATGTCCGAGATTCGATCATCAGTATCTCCATATCTAGTTTGATCTCGTTACCGACATGCACTCTTTTCTCGTTCCCGTGATATAACATTCTAGTGATCACATCACTTGCTTGCAAGCTATCTTAATGTGATATCACCGAGACGTCCCAGAGTATATCTATCCGTCATCGGGATTGACAAATTCCACTCTTGATCCATGAGCCTCAACATAACACCTTCGTAGTACTGAACCCACCTTTATAGTCACCCTGTTACGGTGTGATGTTTGATGTTATCAAGATACTCTTTCGGTGTTAGCAATTAACATGATCTCATGGTCTAAGGATAAAGATTACTTCGTATAGTGTTATAGCAATATAAACATAATGACTTTGATCGTAATGCTATACTTCAGATGAATGTTCATCACATCATTCCACCAATGTTGTGACCTTGTTATTAACAACATCCAATGTCCATGATCAGGAAACCAAGATCATCTTGTTAATCAACAAGCTAGTCTATAAGAGAGGCATAACAAGGAACCCTTTTTGTTTATTAAACACACATGTATTGACGTTTCCGTACAATTATAGCATGCAAAATAAACATTTATCATAAACATGGAATAAGATAATAACCACTTTATTATTGCATCTCGGGCATATTCCCTTCAACTATTTCATTCAGCCCAAACAAAATAGACAGGAAATCAAGATTTGAAATTCAAAAGCAACATTTCAATACATCTGGTAGCATTTCAAAAACTAAGTTAACATCATGTAGCATCAGGTATCATTTCAAATACTAGGGTAACATCAGGTTCACAGCCCACCATCATCATGTATCATCAGGTTCAAAGTCACCATCATCAGGTAACATCAGGTTCACAGCCAAAACAACAGCAAGATACTCAAATGACAGCAAGGTACTCAAATAACAGCAAGATGCTCATCGCTAAAAAGACAGTAATAAGATACCCATTGACCAATAACTACATCCCAGTAATTTTGGCTCCAAATAAAGCCATCATGTGAGCAAGCTTCTCCTCATGCTCTTGCGCCCTCTTGACCAGCACCTGGTACTCCTTATCCTGTTGAGCTTGTGCAGCTTCTGCCTCTTGCGCCGCCTTTTTGATTGCAGTCAATTCTTCAGACATCTCTTCACTCCTTTGCTCCGACTTCTGCAACTTCTCTTGCAGGTCACGGACATGAGCAGATACAGCCGCATGTGAAATGTTCATCTTTTTCTTGGAGCCTGTATGGAGGCCAACATTCTTTAGGAATGTGCTTGACGGCGCCTCATTGGTGAGAACTTGGGCAACCACCTCCACAGCAGGCTTTGGCTGTTCCCCTTCTGGTACCGGCTTAGCCATCTCAGCTTCCATTTTGCTCTGCAATTTGGAATCAGTTGCTCAAAGATGTTAGGAAACATTAGCATGAGCACAAACAATAGGAGCACAATCCTAGAAAAATAAGGTAGTCCAGTAGGAGCAGAAGCAAAGAAATTTGAAATGGACAGCAGTATAAGTTCTTCAAGTAGACTACAACTACAGCATACTTGGAGAGCAACCTTCTAGTAAGAAATGAAGAGTAACATGCTTATCACAAATAGACCATTTCCAACATTAATAGGCTTATCAAGTAGACCATTAAAGAAACCTAGGCAGAACTAAAAAAGCCCACACACAAAACCCAAACCAATGGACCTGGTTATCACGAAACCATTCTCAGATTTAATCACAACCAGGAAAGGAGTGACTCACTATAGCATCTTGAACTGCGATAGAGAAACCAACGCTCTTGCTGTTGTGGGTGACCTTAAACATGTCAATGGCATTAAGCTCTTCACCCTGACATTCCTCCCTCTGGAATGATTTCCAACATTAATAAGGACACAGGCTTATAAGGACACAATTTAATTATGCCTAAAGAAAACTGTAAGAGTATCTTAAAGTTGCATACAGATGAGCAAGATAGCACCGTGAACCGGTCTTCTGCTGAAATTTGACTAGTCCTCGATTGGTCTTGTTCTTTTGGCATGTGTCCTACATATGGGAGCATTTTTATAAGACATTTTCAACAATCTGCATACTCGAATATAAACTAATTGACAAAACTTGACCAGATAATGTATCCTATCACATAAAGCATCAAATAAAATGAAGTACTTCACTATGACTTGTTGACAACATGTCAATAACGGTTGCTTTGTCCATCCAATATTAGAAGTTTACTTGACAGATCTAAATAACTGCTATTCTATTCCTTCAACATTCGAACTTCAAAAAACAGTAGTTGACAGCATATAAAGCCTACAGTACACATGCAAGGTAATTACAGAATGCAAAGGTTAAGTAATGCAGAATACCATGTGTTTTGGGCTTGTCCACAGCTTGAGCAGTGCTTGCCATTCGTCATCAGATATGTATGAAACCGGGGACTTGATGCTGAGTTCAGCTGCTGGTACTTGATTGAAAAATTTCTTTTTGACAAAATGTCGTCTTTGCTTTGAAACATTCTTCAATATATCTGTGCAGGCTATCTTAACTTCCTTTGCAGTAGTGTCTATCTCAAAATTTGCCTGCAAAGGCAGCAAACAAGGCAATGACAAGATAAGTAACCAAATGACAAAAAATAGTAGAAAAACACATTCAGCTAAGGAATCATGAGCTATTACTTTTCCAAAACATCAGAAATCATATAACAGTCAGTACACCATTCAAGTATTACTTTTCCGAAACTACGCTAAAATGTCAAGATTACAGTCGGGATAAGCACATGATCTTCCAAAGAACTAAAATGTCAAGATTACAGCCGGGATAAAAATGACATGCTCTTGCTCCCTGGTCTTGCTCCTCCTCACCGCTGCAACAGAGATTAGCAATTTCTAGTGAGCCACTAGCAATGAAATAAAAAAGAAAAGGTAATGGAGGATATAATTTCGTCGAAATGCCTCTGGAAATTATCTTCACCATCGCTACAGTACTGGTGGGCTGTGTCATCCACTATGTTTTCATCATCCTCGCGTTCATGGCCCTCCTTCTTTCTTTTCCTAATGTTTTCTATGAATGAAGCATCAAGTAACACTCGTTCCTGGCTCCTTCGCAATCTTGTATGCATACCGGGTTCTTTCTATTGCACTGGAACTTCATCGGTGTTATCATCTTGGTATGTTAGACCACCGCCACCACCATTGAGATCCTTCTCCATTTCAGTTTCTTTCACACTCCACAAATGTCTGTGCTGAAACCTTTGCACAACTTGCCAATTTCCATGCAAATAGGTGTCTGGCACATATAACACCTTTGTTGCTTGTGTCATTAGAATAAATGGATCACTCTTATACCAGCACCTTCCAGTGTTAATGCTCTTGAAGTGTCTGTCATCTTGGATCCCTATCTTCGTGCCACCAAGATCAAACCAATCACAACGGAACAAGACGACCGATCGATGGACGCTTCTGCTGGAGTTATACTGGAGCCTTATGATGCTTTTGAGCTGACCATAGAAGTCCATGTCTTCACCATCATGGTCTCCCTCGGCAACTATTCCAATGTTCTGCGTGTTTCTATTTTTCTCGCGGTCAACAGTGTGGTAGCGGACACCGTCAACAATACACGCTGAATACAGCCTCACTCGCCTATCCGGATCGCATGGCAAAGCAAAAAGATCATCACTGACCTTATTGTCCTCATGCAATTTTCTAATCTGCACAGATAAACTAGGGTTAATAACAAAAACACAAAAAATTCATGTGGCAATGGATTCCAAGACTAAAGAACTCACATGATTCTTAAACCATTTAGCAAATCCCTTCGTGAGCCATCTGTCAACATTGATGCAGCTATCTTTCTTATTTAGTTCTTTGCACAACCTGCAATTCCAACAAGAACATAAAGTTAATTAAATCATCGGGATTGCACATGGGTTCCTTCCAACTCAAGAAAAAAGATAAGGGTGCATGCACAAGAGATGGCATACTCGATATATGGTAGAACCTCATGGCAACTCCTTAGCACATACCAATGCATCTTGTCATAGTCATCACCAGCCTCTAAGTACTCCGACCCTCCAAGAAGGTTTACACCATGGTTGAAAACCGAGATATCACCGATGTGCAAACCATCCCGCTCTCTATTTCTGCCTGGCCGATTGAATCTTGTTTCCACATCGTCGAAGTACCTCGAGCAAAATGTAAGGCACTCATCAACAACATATGCCTCGGCAATCGGCCCTTCAGGCCTAGCGGTGTTTCGCACATAACGCTTAAATGTTAGCATCCTTCTTTCGATAGGGTACATCTAGCCGTATTATACGGGGCCTCTAAGCATTGCCTCTTGGGTAAATGCATAGTCAAATGAACCATCACCGTGAATAAGGCCGGAGGAAAGATCTTTTCAAGCTTGCAAATGATAACTACGATTTCTTTGTCGAGTATTTCAAGAACAAATAGCTTCAGTGTTTTGGAGCACAACTCTCTGAAGAAATTCCCCAGCTCAGCAATTGCTTCATATATTTCTTTATCCAAAATTCCACGGAGTCTAGCCGGTAAAATCCTTTGGAGGAGGATGTGACAATCATGAGTTTTCAGTCCTTGGAGCTTGCATCCATCAGGAGACACACATTTTGCTAGGTTAGCGGCATACCCATCTGGAAATCTCACCGCTCTTATAAATTCATAGAATGCAAGCTTTTCTTCTTTAGTCATTGTATACCATCCTTGTGGCATCTCAAACGACTCTCCACCTTCAACAGGCTGTAAATGCAAATCTTCTCTTATGCCCATGTCTTCCAAATCAAGCCTAGAGTTAACTGTATCCTTTGACTTCCCGTCGATGTTCATAAATGTGCCAAGCAGATTATCACATATGTTTTTCTCGATGTGCATTACATCAAGGTTGTGCCTCAACTTGAGATCTGCCCAGTAAGGGAGGTCCCACAAAATAGCCCTCCGGTCCCAGCATTGACCATCCTCACGCTTCCTTTTCTTTTGATGTTTTCCAGGTCTCACATCTTTCACATTGTGAAGCTGTTGCTCGAGCTCTTCTTTAGTGAACTCCGTCGGCTGGTCGCGGGTTTTAGTTTTTCCATTGAAATCCTTGCTTTTTTGCCAAGGATGGTTGCGAGGAAGAAAACGGCGGCCCCCGGTGCAACATATCTTGTTCCTTATTCTTTCCGAGCACGGATCCTTGTCACAATGCACACATGCTTGATAACCAGACGTGAGCCTCCCAGACAAAGTGTGCAGCGCCGGGAAATCATGGATACACCATATGACCGCAGCACGGAGATCAAACTTCTCAGGGCTCAGGGCATCATAGGTACTAACACCCTCCTAGAGCTTGAGCAAATCTTCTACCAAGGGCTCCATAAAGACATCAAAATCCTTTCCTGGAGATTTTGGACCCGGGATCAACAAAGCCATCATGAAGTTGGACTGATCCATACATGCCCATGGTGGAAGATTGTATGGCATGACAAATACCAGCCACATGCTATATTTCGAGCTTATTCCAAATGGATTAAAGCCATCTATGGCAAGGCCGAGTCTGATGTTCCTCGCATCGGCGGCAAACTCTTTATGTTTATCGTCAAAATCTTTCCATGCCTTTTTGTCAGCTGGATGGCTAAGTTCATTATCCACGGGTTGCCGCTTTAGCTTGTGCCATTGTACATCCTCCGACTATTGCTTCGAAATGAACATCCTCTGTAGCCTTGGAATCACAGGAAAGTACCTCAACACCTTCTCCGGTATCTGCTTCCTCCCATCCTTATCTTTCCACCTAGAGGCATCACACTTCGGGCAGCTGTCATGCTTGGCATACGTGTTCCGAAACAAGATACAGTTGTTCGGGCATACATGGATTGAATCATAACCAAGCCCCAATCTACCGATTATACCTAATGCTTCTTCACAAGACTTGGGAATTGCACTTTTAGGGTATTGGATGGTCAAGATACAGAGTATTGCGTTGAAGGCAACATTGCTGATTCGGTAGAAGGACTTGACGTGGAGTAAATTCACGGTAAAAGAAAATCTGGACAATGTCCCACCATCACTAGCTGCACGCTTGGCCTCCTCTATCAGCTCGGCATAGATTGTATGCTCTCCAGCACCTTGCCGTTCAGACTCGTACAAATCCCTAAATAGATCAGGGATTCTATCATCCTCATATCCATCCTCTGCCTCAAAACCAACATCCTCTTGTGAAACATCATCTTGTACAAACTCACCGCCATCATCACCGCCGGGTTCAGTTTCAGCTCCGGGTTCTGGATGTAAAGGCTCTCCATGATGGATCCACCTATCATACGTGGATGACATCCCATGCATTAGCAGATGAGCCTCTACATTTGGTAGAGTTTGTTGAACGCGGTTCATACAGCTGGGGCATGGGTATAAAACTTGCGCATCATCGGGAACACTTCTACGAACAAATCGTATGAACTCATCCACTCCCCTTAGATGCTCATAAGAAAGTCTTCTAACTCCTTTTGTTATCCAGCTTCTGTCCATCTGCAAAAGACCGAAAAATGTTGCAAGTCAGAATTGCACTGAAGTGTACACACAAATAGTAGCTAGCAGAAATTAAACCAAAACCTACATGGAATTAACAGGATTTTGAAACCCTCATGAAACTAGCCATTGAAATTAATAGGGAAATTAACAGGCTTGAATTGATTATAAACGTCATATCACTACCAATCTACATGGAATTAAACCAAAACCTACATGGAATTAACAGGAGGAAAATTAACAGGGGAGAGAGGAGAGGGGTGCATACCGTGACAGCTTCAGGGCTCGGGCGAGGTAACAGAGCTTCAGTGTTCGCCGTGGCCGCCTACCCCGCTGGTCACCACTGCTGCTGCCCCTCCTCCAGTCACCACCGGCTCAGTTCTCCTCCTGTCACGACCGCCGGAGCCCCTCCGCCAGCCACCGCCTAAGACCCCTGCGTGTTGTGGCCGAGGCGAGTCACTACCTATCCCTCCCCCTCCGCCTTGCCCCCGCCCCCTCCCCCACCGCCTTGCCGCCGCCCCTCCCCCTCCTCCGGTCACCACCGGTCCAGATCCCCGCCCCCTCCCCCTTCCCCTCCGTCGGTCACCACCGTTCAGTGTCGCCCCGTCGCCATGTGTGCGTGTTCTGTTTTCTACTAAGTGTGCTGCTCCGTTGGAGCATCGTCAGCCTGTTAAGCAGACTACCAGTAATAGTATAGATAAAATCCTTACTATGTTGTATACAACAACACAACTCTAGCATACCGGTCACGACATGTTTCTCACAGCGCTAGGTCGTGGGTTCGAGTCCCCGCTCACGCACCCTTTTTTGCTTAATACTACCTGGGCCAACGAGTCTATTGCTTAATATGACCTGGGCCAACGAAGCTATTTGGGCCCGACATGGGCGAATCTGCCCACCCGGTATAAAAGTAACACAAACGGTCCAAAATGGTATACAAGTAACACAAGCAGCCCAAAAGAAAAATTTAAATTAAAAAAATAGGGTAAATAAGTTAAAATTAAAATTACCACGTAGGAGCAACACGTGGATCACATGGGTGAGGTGGCAGCACAGTCACCCTAGTGCTTAACTTCCTACGACGTTATTACTGATCATGACGATTTTATATCATCGTAGTAAGCTCCAAAGAAGGCCCCAAACAGTACATACCAGCTTATGATGATTTCGTGTAATGAATTTAAGACGTTTTTGGGCCAAATCGTCATGCATTTGCTATCCTTTGCCCCTCCCAAACAGCTCATGACGATCTGCAGCAAGATCGTCATAAATTTATGATGATTTCTTTTGGGGTCACTTTCAAAAGGTCATAGTATACCACATTCCTTGTAGTGTGTTTTAATTTGTGCACTCGAGCGTCCGTCAAGGCTTTTTTCATCGCACCTGTTGGCATGGTATACTTCTGGTAGAGCACAGCAGGTGCGTTCCCAGGCCATTGGATTGCATCCGCAGGTCTTAACTTCATGTTGTAAACGTGGCATCCGAAGTTTTATCACCGCGGACGTGTTTCGGGTGGCCCAGGAGACGGCGTCCCTTTGTCAGGCAAATTCATGTTTTGATTTGAGACGAGGTCGTCAAATGTTTCGAATGCTTATAGTGCAGACATGGCCAACGTTGTTTATCATTATTAACTTCTTTTATTTTTCATAGGGTGCGTGACCAGCGCTTCCTATGGGTGTAGCCCTCGAGTGCCTATTCGAGTCGTAGAATCGAGTGGAGACTTTAAACTTTTGCGACTGCTATCATTGGGTGTAGCTTGTCGATTGAACTTCTAGCGCTCCCTATGGGAGTAACCCCCGAGCTCGTAGTCGAATCGTTGATTTGAAGGAGGGGTTCAGGCATAAGTGCCTTGTATTCATGTGTAGATGGCTTGTTTGCTGGACCTAGAAAATACTCGAGTGCGCGACCAGCGCTCCTGTTAGAAGTAGCCCCCCAGTGTTTGGTTGAGTGGTAGACTCAGGCAAAAACTGAAGTAGTCGAAGAAAAATTACCGTTGCACACTTTTGCCCTGAGCTGCTGCTAGTGCGAATGCAAATGACGTCATTGCCGACGATTGGATGAGCTCAGCCACCGGCGTGAGTGGTGCTGATGGGACATGGCAATGGTGGGCCCCACTATCTGACCAGGATTTGACTAGTCACACGTAATTTTGGGGTTTTAACTGTGTCTCCTCGATTTTCACACTCAGTAGGGATCGTGCCGCAGCGGTTCAGTGCACGCGCTGCCACACGTATTTACCGATGTGTGCCACACGTTGAAGCAGAGAAATTCTGGCCATCAAATGGCCTTTCACCGTCACTTAAGTACCAAGTTTAGGAAGTAATTTCCACACTTTGCATATTCAACTTCCTCGCACTGCTGCCATTGGTTCTCTCCTCTGCTCCACATTTCCTCATTGTGCTGGATGTCCTTAGAGCTTTTCTCAGTTATTTCCTCCAGTCCCTCTGCCGATGAAGAATGGGAAAGACGAAGGGCGTTGCTGCCGTGGGATCTGGCACCGCCACCACCGTGACAAAAAAGCAGGTCGCCGCGCCACTAGGTCTAGCACTGCTACCGCGACCGCGAATAAGAAGGGAGCCGAGACTTGCGTGACCAACAGGTCCGGCGGTGGTCCACTCTGAAGCCGCACGAGCTTCATCATCATCGCATGGACGGACTTATTCCGGCCAATGAAGATGACTGCCAGATTCCCTGGCCGGAGGTAATTCCCGATCCCCCACTGGGTTTTGCATGATGTTCATTGTGTTTCTTCTTTGAGGTCTCTCGCTTCCCCTCCACGGCTTTGTGCGTGGGTTGCTTTGTGTGTATGGAATTGTCAACACCTGGGTTTTTAATCCGAGATGCTTGTTATGCCATACATTGCAATCCCAGGATTACCATTTTTGCGAGACATGACAGAATTGGTACCATAGTACATCATCCATTACAAACCATAATAATGTCTTACAAATAAAGGACCTCATAATCAAGTCTTAATACAATTAAAGCAGCGGAAAATAAACGTAGTCGGGCTCCATCTTCAGGGTCATAGGCAATGCTGACGATGGGAGATGATCCTAGTTGTCATAGACCTCCTGTTGTCCATCTTCCTGGTAGTCCTCCTCATAGTCTGGCCACGAGAATAGCCAGGGACAAAGCCATGAGTACTCTTTAAGTACTCGCAAACTATCACTAACAAGTAAAGTAGTTCTAATAGGAATCTTAAGCTCTACGTTTATTTGCAAAAAAGCCAAGTTTAGCTCATACTGAGTTTAGAAGTAAAGAAAACTAATTTAATTGTCTCATCACCTAAGTGGGAACCTAGTTTTCATGTACACAACCCTGTTGTGCTCAAGTCAAAGTCATAGTTCAATTCACATGTCATTTTGAAAACATATGACAACAAAAAAGTATGGCCACTCCAACTATCCATGACCGCGGACGCGGCTTTTCGAATAGTTTGACACTCTACAGAGGTGGTACACTTTCACCACAAAATTCAATACATCCGTCAGGGATAACCCTGAATCATTCATACTTAGTATGCGGATAATCAATCATAACCTTTCAATTACACACTCTAGTATAGGCACCTCCCCTATGATCTTGGCCTCCTAGCCATGGCCATCTGCCATCCTGGGCACTGCATAGGTGGACATTTATCACGAGGTAACCTCAGCTCAACCTCTTCCGCAAGGGAACCCATACTAAGGCATATAAACTTCCAGTTAAGCCCTACCCAATTCAGGTATTGTGGTTGTATGGTAAAATTTGAAATGGTATCGCATCCGAACCCAACCATCAGTTTTTATAAAGGGCCAAGGCTCATGCCTCAACATTTTCATCATCAATCCTTGTGTTTCTCAACACATGTCAGAACATTTCAATAGAATGAACCATCATTCCAAGGTTTTCATAACCATTTTCACCAAGTATTCCCATCTAAAGTGATCAACTTTTATGCTTAGCACTAGCCACTAAGGTTGAGGGTATTCACTAATGAGGGGTGCTAATCAAGTGTAACTATCCAAATCTAGTTTGATGCCTTTTGATTACATCTACGTATAACTAGCTAGGCCTAGTTTTATACTCTTTATGGTATCTATCCTATTTTTCTAATACTCACAAATCACTAATTAAAGTTAAAGAACTTTGGTAAAAGTAAAAGAATAAAGCTTGCAAGTAAAACTTGGGATTGGTATAATCAAGGTTGCATAACCAAAGCACGCATAATGCATCTTGCATAGGTTATAAATTTGGCAAGTGTTAACTTGCATAGTTCTAGCTTGCATTGTTACAAAACTTGCAAGTGTTAGCTTGCCTTGGGTAGTGCAGTGGTTGAATTTCTCTTCTTCGTAGTAGTAGTAGTAGTACTCCTCGTATCCCGGGTCAGTACTAGCGTCTATAAAGGAATACAGGGTACACAATCACCAAAGAATACTTAACTATTTCTATTTAGCAAACTAAGGTCCACACTAGATGATCTAGCATCATCACAATCATCACATGAAATAAAGGCCTAGTCTTGATTATCTTATTTTGGAAAAGTAATTTCTACTCATTGAAAATACTTCAGATTTAATATTCTCCAATTAAAATATGGGATCATATTGACACATGTCATCACCACATATTCTAATACATGGGAATGTGACTTAATGTGTTGTTCATATTTTACAAAGTTTAAAAATTATTATTTAATAAAATTAAAGTGACTAGAAATGCCTATATAGCATTCTTTTAGTACTAGTCCAAGATCACTGCATGTAAACCTAAATATTTTTACATATTCAGACAGATCTTGTCAAATGTGATTTTTGAGAGTTGGAATCAACTCGAAAGAATTTATGGTTGATTTTGAAAAATGTTTGAAGTTGGAAAAGTCTTTGTCTTGTTATTTTTGGTATAGGTGATCTATAATTTCAAATGGTTTGAATCCAACGGGCTTGGATATATATTTTGAATACCTTTCTAACAAAATTGGAATCATGCAATTTGGTTCAGTGAATCTCTTTGAATTGATTTTTGAATCTACTAACAGAATGTGGTTTTAACTAAAAAGGAAAAAGATTATTTGAATCGATGGGCTCTGCGCAGGAAACTAAACGGGTCAGCCCAACTGCACTGCGCTAGCGCAACGGCTGCTGACAGGGGGGTCCCACTAGTCAGTGGCTCATCTAACCCGAAATGGTATCATTCAATCTGAGCCCTACGATTAGAACATGATCTAATGGCTGACATGCATTGTCTATGTTGAACACCTCTGATGAGATTCTAACCCTAACACGGCAGTGGGGGTCATGTGAGGCTCACCAGGGCTCTAGCTAGGGTCGACGATGGGGGCGAATGGGGTTGTCGTCAACAGCGGTTTGAGGCGCGGTCACGACAGCTCCTGGGGTGGCTCCAATCGACGGCTCCCTTCTTCCTCTACAGCGGCGGACTCCGGCTAAATTATGGCGGGCTGCTGCTCGCCTTGCTCCGTAGAGAGGTGTGGAAGGTTCTATGAGGAGTGCGGAGTGGAATGGTGTGGAGAACTAAGGGTGGGGCGGCCTCTATTTATACACCAGCGATAGGGACACTGCGGCATGGCCTGGCTCCTCCGGCGATGGCGGTACAGCGAGCTATTGGCGTGGCTGAGGGTAGGGTTCGACACGGTGCTTCAGGGCGGTCGTCACATTAATGGCGCAGCAAGGGGCATTCGAGATTGGTCGGGAACGATCGGTGCTCTGTGTGGGAGCGGTGGCGTTCGAGATGGTGTACAGGGGCTATGGTCTATGCGGCGGCGAACGGGCATGTCTGGGGGGTAGCTAGGGTCACGGCGAGTGTGTGCACGCACGGTGAGGGTGAGGCGCGACGTGTGTGCACTGGTCGGCTGTGGTGCTCTGGCGCGCTCTCGACATGGCAGGCAAAGAAATGGGCGTGGCGATCACGGGTGGTCCACGGCATGCCTACGGTCGAGGGTTGGACAGGGGGTGACGGTGGACGGTGGCCTGTCTCCTGGACATCATTGACGAGGATGGCGCTGGCTGTGGCGAGCGCTTCTTGGTCGACCGGCACGGCAAGCTTCGGGCAGCGCTGCACTGGCGCAACGGCAAAGGGGGAGGAGTGTCCTGCGCTGCTGGGTGTTGGGGGAGACCAGGGGAGTGAAGAGGGGACAATGGGGTGAGTGATGACTTCTCAAAATAGTAGAGTTAGGAAGGGGTTTGTCTGTGTCTGCAATGTGCTCGACCAAATGCTCGCATGAACTTAAGATTTGAATTTTGGTGAGTGATCAAATCTTATGCTTGGTAGTCTCTGGTTGCTTGGGTTTTCCAAGGTGAATTGATTTGAGTGGTTTTTGCAGAGTGGTGATTTTAGCACATACACTTGATTCAATTTTGAATTGTCCTTTAAATAGATTTGAAAATAGTTTTTGTGAGTTTGTAAAGTGGTATTGGATTCACTTTTACTTGGTCTAGCAAGGGGTGAAAAGAATTGGAAATGTTTCTGTTAGAAATCTTTTACTAGGAACACTCAAATTGGTCTAGTGGTTAATTTTGGTCAAAATGACCATTTGATCATATGGTTCTTATTTGAATTTATTTTCTTTTGATTTTGTTTGTAAGTGGCCTAGATGATGTAGTATTCATCTTTAAACCATTCCTTATCATTTATAGCAATCAAACATGGCATTTGCACTCATTCATACACTAATGCAAATCGCACATACACTCATATTCAATTTAATAATAAATTTTTTTTGTTAACCCTAAACTTGGGTGATTAGAACTTGATAATCTTGATTAGTATTTTTGGGGTGTTACAAACCTTCCCTCCTTAAACAAAATCTCGTCCCGAGATTTAGGAAAAACTAGGAACTAAAGAAATTTGGAAACTCGGTCCTAATGTAATCTTTTCGCTCCCAAGTAGCTTCTTCTTCAGTATGGTTACTCCACTAGATCTTGAGAAACTTGATACTCCGGGTCCTGGTGGTTCTGAGAGCTTCCTCCAAAATACGAATGGGTACTTCACGATAGGTTAGATCCTTGTTGGTATCTATGGCTCGGTGATCGATGTTTGTGAACACTTCGATCTTCTTCGGAACTTCTAGGCATTTGCGAAGTAACGAGATATGGAACACATTATGTATGGATGACATCTCCTCTGGCAGTTCTAGTTGATATGATACTTGTCCTTGGCGATTCAAAATCTTGAAGGGTCCAATATATATGGGGGCTAATTTCCCTTTTAGTTGAAAATGTTGCATTCCTTTCAAGGGTGATACTTTGAGATACACAAAATCTCTGACATTGAAGGACAGGTCTCGTCTTATCTTGTCAGCATAACTCTTTTGTCTGGATTGAGCGGTCTTGAGGTGCTCACGGACTTTGTGAACCTTCTCTATGGCTTCTCGTAGGATGTCGAGTCCAAAGACCTGACTCTCTCCTACTTGTGACCAATTCAAGGGGGTACAACACTTCCTTCCATATAGAAATTCAAAGGGGCCATTTGCAAACTGGCTTGATAACTATTGTTGTATGAGAATTCTGCAAAAGGCAAACAATCTTCCCATTTTGATCCATATTCTGGCACACAAGCTCTCAACGTATCTTCTAAGATTTGGTTGAATCTTTCAGTTTGTCCATCTGTTTGCAGGTGATAAGTTGTGCTGAAGTTCAGCTTGGTTCCTAATACTTCTTGGACTTTCTGCACTGGGTTCCTCGATCCAATACTATGGTCTTAGGGGTTCCATGCAAACTGACGATTCTAGCAATGTACAGCTCTGCTAGCTTCGAACTCTGGTAGGTGGTCTTGACAGGTATAAAATGGGCTACCTTAGACAGTCTATCAACTATGACCCAAATAGAGTCATTTCCCCTACTAGAGGTAGGCAAACCGGTGATGTAATCCATTCCGACAGAATCCCATTTCCATTCTGGAATCTGTAATGGTTGCAAAAGTCCTGCGGGTCTCTGATGTTCCGCTTTGACTCTCTGACAGATATCACACTTGGCTATGTAGCTTCCGACTTCTCTTTTCATCTTGTGCCACCAAAATTGCTCCTTCAAATCCTGATACATCTTCGTTCCTCCGGGATGGATAGAATAAAGAGTATCATGAGCTTCCTACATGATGACTTGTTTCAACTCGGAATCTGCTGGCACACAGATACGTCCTTTATACCACAAAACTCCTTCTTCATCTTCAATGAATCCGGGTACCTTCCCTATACTGATACGACACTTGATTCCGTCTATACTTGCATTTCCTTTCTGGGCTTCCTTGATCTGACTGATCAAAGTGGGTTGAAGTTCAATACTGGCTAGGAATCCTTTGCTAACTAGCTCTACTCTGAAATTCTCCATCTCCTCATGCAAACTTGGCTGGGCTTCTTTTATCATGGTGTTTAATCTACACGGCAGTCTACTAAGAGCATCCGCTACCACATTGGCTTTGTCGGGGTGATAGTGAATGTCAAGGTCATAATCCTTGATTAACTCTATCCATGTCCTTTGCCTCATATTCAGCTCCTTCTGGGTGAAGATATACTTCAGACTCTTGTGATTTGAACAAATCTCACAGCGGTTACCCATAAGGTAATGACGTCATGTCTTCAAGGCTAAAACTACGGCTGCTAGTTCTAAGTCATGGGTAGGGTAGTTTTGCTCATGTTGCTTCAGTTGTCAGGACAGATATGCTATAACCTTGCCTTCTTGCATCAACACACATCCGAGACCAATCTTGGATGTGTCACAATACACATCGAAAGGATACTTGATATCTGGCAGAATCAGAATTGGGGATGAAATCAATCTCTTCTTGAGCTCTTGAAAACTTCCATTTGTCCGTCCATTCAAACTTCTTATCTTTCTTCAACAATTGGGTCATCGGTCTTGCGATGCTCGAAAATCCTTCAACGAACTTGCGGTAGTATCCCGCTAATCCTAGAAATGCGCGGACTTGGGTTTGAGTTGTTGGGGCTTTCCATTCTTCAACATCTTTGACCTTGGCGAGATCGATAGCGACTCCTCCTGCCGACACAATATGTCCTAGGGATCCTACTTCCTTCAACCAGAACTCACATTTGCTAAACTTGGCATACAACTGATGTTCTCTAAGGGTTTCAAGGATGGTTCTCAGGTGTAGCTCATGATCTTCTTCTGACTTGGAATAGATCAGAATATCGTGGATAAAAACAAAAAAAACTTATCCAGGAAGTTCATAAAAATCTTATTCATGAGATTCATGAAATAAGCGGGGGCATTGGTTAATCCAAAAGACATGATAGTGTACTCATACAATCCATATCTGGTGGTAAAGGCAGTCTTTGGGATATCCGTTGCACGAATCTTGAGTTGATGATAACCAGTTCTAAGATCAATCTTAGAAAACACTCTAGCACCAGTCAACTGGTCAAACAGATCTTCTATCTTCGGCGGTGGGTACTTGTTCTTGATGGTGAGATCATTCAGCTTCCGGTAATCCGTGCAGAAACGGTTACCTCCATCTTTCTTATCCACAAAGAAAACAGGCGATCTCCATGGTGATGCGCTTGGTTGAATCAGACCTTTCTCCAACATAGCATCAAGTTGTTTCTTCAGCTCCACTAATTCAAATGGGTTCATACTATAAGGTCTCTGAGCTATGGGTCTAGTTCCAGGAATTAGTTCAATGATGAACTCAATATCCCAATCTAGGGGCATACCGAACAATTCATCTGGGAACACGCCGGGGTAGGGGGAGACCCGGCTGCGGACGAAAGTGATCATGACGTCCTCACTACGCAGTTGTAGCCCGACAAGCTCCTTGATCCGGCGATCTACCTGGTTCACCAGTGTAGTAGGCCGCTTCGGGATTTTCTCCCACAAGGAGTTTTCTGGGACACCCAACTTGAAGGGGAACAGCCGGATCAGATCTTCATCCGAGTTGTTCCTGACATAGAAGAACGTCCAGGCCCAGCCCTTGCAAGAGTCAAGGCCAGTAACCCGGGGAAAGGCGGAGTTCCTGCAGGGAGAGATCGAGGCTCCACCGCACTTGACCAGATGTTTGTCGGCAGGAGCGAGAAGAGGATTTGGAATAACATTTTTCTTGAGACCAAAGAACTTGATCCAAAGTTTGTTGGTAGGCCAGAGGCTGATGTATCCCTCTATGCCGGAGGCGAAAGAGGAGAGGGAAGTGATAGCTTTGGCAGGAAGATGGTGAGGCTGAAGCTGGTAGGTGGAGATAAAATCGCAGAATAAATCACTCATAGGCAAGCCAAAGCCGCCCTAAAAGTGAGAGAAAGACGACGAACTCGCCAGGATTTGGAGAAGGAGCTATCTCCTGGGCGGCGAGGCAGCATGTGACGCCCGCGGGGATGTGGCGGGTCACGTAGAGCCAGTCGATGTCGTCCTGGCAGACGAACGTGCCCGCCCAAGCACCGCGCTCGTGAGCCTCTTCCTCCTTCTCCTCCTCCTCAGCAACAATGGAAGCCTCCTCCTCAGTTGTGGCTAGATCGAGGTCTTCGAGGAAATAATCTATGAATGAATAGCCAAAAGTGGGAAATGGAGATTTGGATCTGCAGGGCCCCGTGACGAAGAGCTTGTGCAGGAGTAGTGGCACAGTCACGGAGGAGCGGCAAGGCACAGTTGCGGCTAAGCTACGCTAGAGCAGAAGCAGTGGTGGTAGCGGCACTGTGGAGAAGAAGGGGGCAAAGGACAGGGGTGCATGCGAAATGGGGGAACTTCCCCAAGAGCCGTCCTTGTCCCCTATTTAACCGCGCCTTAGGAGCGCGTAGTGGGATCAACCGCCACGACACGATTGCATGGTGTGGCCGTGTATTTTTGAAACTGGCCAATCAGTCTCGTGTCACACCAAGGGCCACAAGGAGCAGGGGATCCCACAACGTGACGTTATGATACAGTTAACGAGGGGCTGCCGTGACATGACATGTGCAGCAGTTATTCCTAACAATCAATACAGTAACTGGCGCAGTAAACTGGCATGGCCCTTAAAATGAGGCAAAGTGATGATTACCCTCCATGTGGGATGTGGGAAGCGTATGAGAGAAGGAAAGATAACCCAGATACATGGACAGTGACCCGGCGAACGAGGAGTAACTCGGATCGAGTCAACAGAATGTCAAGACAATGAGACTAGGTTACGGAATAACTCGACAAAGAAAGTGGAGATCTTGATAAATGGAACCTGTTGTGGCCTTATCAGGTGAAGTTGCTAAGACCGCACCATCTTCGGGGACTAATGTTGTGGGGATACCCTCAAGTAGGGTCACGCCGGGGTATGAAGGCCGAGTTAGCCGAGGTACGGAACGGTCAAGGCGAATGCCGATCGGGTCTCCTGAGGCAGGCCAACTTATGGGGTAACCCGGCCTGGTGGGTGTTCACCTAACCTTAACCTGGTTGGCATAAAATGTATGTCGGCTATGCCTGATTTACCATGTGTGCCGGTACCCTCGTAGCCGGGTTAGCCAAGCACTAGCCGGGTTACCACTTGGCTTCCAAGAGAGGGAAGGAATCTCCCGCTGGTCAAAAGGTGGCCTCTGTCCACTGTAGCGTGAGAGAAGCGAGCAGAGGGAAAGACCAGCAGGGCGGGGCCAACAAAGGTGACGCGGATAGTGTCGGCTGACGAGATCCGTGTCTAGTGACGCCAAAAGACAAGGAGCTCACAGAGGATTATGTCCATAGTCCGGACTAGCCGTTTAAAGTGAATAAAGAGGCATCTAGCTTTAACCAAAGAGCATATTCGGGTAATATGCCCCCACGTATACCCTAACTTTGTAACCTGGGTTCCCCTATATAAGGAGGACAAGAGCCTCCATAGAAGGGGAGGGATCATTCTGTCTAAGGTGTAACTCTAGAGCACTGATGACCCACAAGTATAGGGGGTGTATTGTAGTATTTTCGATAAGTAAGAGTGTCGAACCCAATGAGGAGCAAAAGGTGGTGGCTAGTGGTATGGATCAGGAATACTCTGCAAATACTTAGCAAACGGATTTTTAGCTGTTTTTGATAAAGCAAGTAAATAAAGTACGAGTAAATAAAAGACAATAGGAATAAATGCAGCAAGTGGCCCAATCCTTTATGCAGCAAAGGACAAGCCGGTTGTATTACTTAAGATGACCAAACGTTCTCGAGGACACATGGGAAGACTGTCAAGTGCTTTCGCTTCATATAGTTGATTAATACATACCGACCTTCCTAGGACCTTCCTAGGACCTTCCTAGGACCAAACGTTCTTCTTTAGCTTGCTAAGTGTTGTGTGGGTGAACCTGTGCTAATGTACCGACCTTCCTAGGACTAATACATACTTGTGATTATACCCCTTGAAAACATCCGTAAGTACAAGAAAGTAATTAAGGTAGAAACCTAACCACAACTTTAAACTCTAAGACCCTTACGTTCCTTGTGCAATGGTTTCCTAACGGGGGTTCAGGTTTCTGTCACTCCGGCAACCCCTACAATTAGTAGCCAAATACACAATCCATTCCCCTAGGCCCATATAGGTGAAGTGTCATGTAGTCGATGTTCACATGACGCCACTAGAAGAAGTACACCACAACTTAAATATCAAACTATTGAATCTTTCTCAACACAATTCCACTACTAACAACATGACTTCTCCCATGTCCTCAAGAACAAAACGAACTAATCACAAGACATCATATGGATCATGATCAGAGATGCAATAATGATGTATAACAATCTGAACATAAACAATAATTCAATGGTTCCACTCAATAGCATCAACTACAAAGAGTAATCAACACCAGGAAAGTTTCCCCTAAGAACTACGCAAGATTCAACCCAATTGTTACAGCAATCTGGAGATGGTGATGATGGTGGTGATGATGATGATGATCCCGATGAAGTCCAGCTTGATGGTGGTGTTGATGGCGACGATCTCCCCTCTCCAGGAAGGAATTCCCCGGCAGAAATCTGTCTACCCGAGAGAGACCTTTCTCTCTTGGTGTTTTCCGCCCCGCAGAGGCGGCGAAATCTTTCTGTGGTTGCTCCCCGAGTCTTAGGGTTTCGGGAGGATAATATATGCCAGAGGAGAGAGCTGGAGGTGGACCAGGGCGGCCACACCACCTGGTGGCACGGCCTAGGCTGGCCTGCGCCAGGGGATGGTGTGGGCCCCGTGTGGCCCATCTCCACTCCTCCTTCTGGCTTCCTTCGTCTTCTGGAAAAATAGGATTTTTCGTATATTTTCCCAGATTTTCTGATCTTCGCGAATTTTGCCTCCAAACAGCACCTTTTCCATCAGAATCCTGACTGCAGCGGCCCATGCTCCAAAAGTCATCAACCATGCAAAAACAAGTGAAATTACATAAGTATCATCTCTTAATATGAAATATATCAATAAATAACAGTGAATTATGATATAGAATAGTGATGCAAAATGGACGTATCAACTCCCCCCAAGCTTAGACTTCGCTTGTCCCCAAGCGAAACTAAACTCAATAAACATGACCTCAGGTTTATGGAGTGAAGAGTCGATAAAAGAATACGGACAAGAAGCATCACATTTATCAATACATAGATCATAGTAGAAGACAACTCACTATTATATAACTTAACTTGCAATAAGTAAAGGAAACACAATAAAGATACATAAAGTGAATCATAATTGGTAATGGCAAACTTAGCTCTTGGTCGAAGAATAGTTGATAATTTGCTGGAGTTCACAAATAACTGATTTTCAATGATAGCTTTACACCAAGATAAGAGCAATGTGAAAAACAAGGAACATAATAAACATGATTGAATAAATCATCATATGAATGAATGAAACACAACAACTCAAAATACTTGCTGAGATAGAAGGGAATAGGTTTACTGACTCAACTAAAAAGTAAAAGAAAGGCCCTTCGCAGAGGGAAGCAGGGATTTCAAGTTTCATAAAGAGCTCCCAAAAATTATGATACTTATTAACTTTCAGCTCTCATTGCCCCTATCATAGGCATCTTTTGGTGATTAAGGTTAAAGTGACACAACTAAGAGGATATGCTTGACAAGTTATAAATTGAAGTCCCATGCCCCTTACTTACGAAGACCGAACCTCATGCTACTCAACTTCAGTCACGAGTAAGCTCTTGTCATTGTAAATACATGTGTATCATCGAGAACCGCCAACGGGGTACCCCTTGCGCATGACACAGGAGCTATCCCATAATCAAAATGACAAGGCAAGCAGACAATGAGCATCTCAGCGATCTTTTTATTTGCTATTTGCTATTTGCATAGGTTTTTATTGAGGATTCTTCATAGAATGCTCACTATAGTTATGCTGCAAGTTTCCACCATGATTAGGCATGGCATAGGCTAGCGGCCCAGGCGTTTTTCTAACACACATATAAACTCCATGATCTTACAAGTTCCACTTTTATCTCACACCGCCGGGATCCATAAGCAAAAGAACATGATATCAACTAGGTATAAGTACCAATGAAGTGTTGAAAGCGGTCCCCATGATACATGGTTCGGCTAACTTCAACTCATAAAGCACAAGCATATACGCAACAAAGAAGGACCCAATGGGTCAAGTTTATTAAATGCACGAAAGTAAAGTGTTTGGAGAAGATGTCTGTGGCGCCAAACAGTGACGCGGAGGCTTCCCTCCAGTTGACATCCGTGCAGTCCTTCTGATCCTAGTAGGGTTCACCACTACTCCAATGCTTGCAATGGTAGTGCCGGTGTGCTTTGCCTCCTCTTCATCTTCACTCTTGATCTCCTTCTCCTGCCCAGGGTCTTGGAGATCTTCCTCCATGGGCTCCTTTCCTTTATCCTTGGCAGACACCATCATGCTTATAAGCTTTCAAAAATAGTTCCTGGCAGAAACAGATCGAAACGAAAACACTACGAGAACACGATATACGAACCTCGGGGGATCCAGGGGATTATATATTATGAAGTTTCATAACAAAAGGAAGGTACTGGGTGAAAATGGGTCAGAGACGGAGTCCGGAGTGGCCACACCACCTGGTGGCGCGGCCAAGGGTGGGCCCACGCCACAGGGTGGTGTGAGCCACCCTGACTCCGCTTCCGTCCCTCTTTTTCTTTGTAGCTTTCCTTATTGACTAAAAACTGCAAAAATATAGTTGGATAGTATTTTTCGCGGAACTTTTCTTACCAGAACTGTTACCTATTCAAAAACGGACTCTACAGGTCTCTGAATTTGGTCTTTGATAAATTTTTCCGGAGTTATAACTTGAAAGGCATCAACATCTTCATTGTAAGAATCTCCAGCAAGATAGTGCTTAAGTCGCTGCCCATTCACTACTTGTGTAGTGTTATCTTTTAAAGAAGAAATCTTTATTGCTCCTGAGCGGTACACTTCTTCAATAATGAAAGGTCCTTCCCATTTTGACAGTAGTTTTCCTGCAAAAAATCTGAGACGAGGCCTATACAATAGAACTTCCTCACCAACATGAAATTATCTCTTAAGTATTCGCTTGTCATGCCATCTTTTAACTTTTTACTTAAAGAGCCTAGCATTCTCATAGGCTTCACTCCTCCATTCATCTAAAGAACTTAAGTCAAATAACCTTTTCTCACCAGCGAGCTTACAATCTCTATTGAGTTCTTTAACTGCCCAGTAAGCTTTGTGCTCTAATTCTAAAGGTAGGTGACAAGCTTTCCCATAAACCATTTTATAAGGAGACATCCCCATAGGGTTTTTGTAGGCAGTCCTATAAGCCCATAAAGCGTCATTCAACTTTTTAGCCCAGTTTTTTGTAGATCTATTAACAGTCTTTTGCAAGATGGATTTAGTTTCTCTATTTGATAACTCTACTTGCCCACTAGTTTGAGGGTGATAAGCTGAAGCAATTATATGATTAACATCATATTTAGCAAGGGTCTTTCTAAAACCACCAAGAATGAAATGAGAACCTCCATCAGTCATGAGATACCTAGGCACTCCAAACCTAGGAAAGATAACATCCTTAAGCATTTTTAGAGAAGTCTCCTCGTCAGCACTCTTCGTAGGAATGGCTTCTACCCACTTAGTAACATAATCAACGGCAACAAGAATATGAGTATAACCTTTCAAGGGAGGAAAAGGACCCATAAAGTCAAATCCCCAGCAATCAAAGGGTTCAATAACTAGAGAGTAGTTCATAGGCATTTCATTGCGTCTAGAAATATTACCCACACGCTGACACTCATCACAAGATAAAACAAATTTCCTTGCATCTTTAAAAAGGGTAGGACAGTAGAAACCTGATTGTAGCACCTTTTGAGCAGTTATATCTCCTGCGTGATGTCCTCCATAAGCACTACCATGAAATTTACGCAATATCTCCTTTTGTTCATATTCTGGAACACATCTTTGCATAATACCATCCACTCCTTCTTTATATAAGTGTGGGTCATCCCAAAAATAATGCCTCAAATCATAAAAGAACTTTCTTCTTTGCTGAGCTGTAAAAGTTGGAGGCAAATACTTGGAGACAATAAAGTTAGCATAATCAGCGTACCAAGGGCTCCCTCGCGAGCTTACCCCTACTGCGGCCAACTGTTCATTTGGGAAACTATCATTAACAGGCATAGGATCAAAAGAGATGTTTTCCAATCAAGATAAATTATTAGCTACAGGATTTTCAGCACCTTTCATGTCTACAATATGTAGGTCAAACTCCTGTAAGAGTAGTACCCATCTAATAAGCCTAGGCTTAGCATCTTTCTTCGTCATAAGGTACTTAATAGCAGCATGATCAGTATGAATGGTAACTTTTGAGTCAACAATATAAGGTCTAAACTTGTCACAAGAAAATACGACGGCTAGGGATTCTTTTTCAGTAGTGGCATAATTCCTTTGAGAAGCATCAAGAGTCTTACTAGCATAATGAATAACGTTTAACTTTTTATCAATTCATTGCCCAAGGACAGCACTACGGCAAAATCACTAGTATCACACATTATTTCAAAGGGTAAGCTCCAATCAGGTGGTTGAACGATAGGAGCTATAGTTAAATCCTTCTTAAGAGCTTCAAAAGCTTCCTTACAATCCTCGTCAAAAACAAAGGGTACATCTTTTTGAAAAAGATTAGTGAGGGGATTTGATATCTTAGAGAAATCTTTAATAAACCTTCTATAGAAACCAGCATGACCAAGGATACTATGAATACCTTTGATGTCACTTGGGCAGGGCATTTTCTCAATTGCCTCGACTTTAGCTCTATCCACTTCTATGCCTCTTTTGGAAACCTTATGCCCAAGGACAATCCCTTCATTAACCATAAAGTGGCATTTCTCCCAATTAAGAACAAGATTAGTTTTTTCACACCTCTGCAAAACTTTATCAAGGTTGTGTAGACAATTATAAAAGAAGTTCCATAGACGGAGAAGTCATCCATGAACACTTCCACAATTTCCTCACAAAAACCATGAAAGATAGCAGACCTGCATCTTTGAAAAGTAGCAGGAGCATTACATAAACCAAAAGGCATACGTCTATAAGCATAGGTTCCGTAAGGGCATGTAAAAGTAGTTTTTTCTTGATCTTGTTGTTTAACAGAAATTTGAGAGAAACCAGAATATCCATCAAGACAACAAAAATGGGTCTTTTTAGACAACCTTTCTAACATTTGATCAATAAAAGGAAGCGGGTAATGATCTTTCTTAGTAACTTTGTTAACTTTCCTAAAATCAATGCACATCCTATAGCCCACTACTATTCTTTGGGGAATAAGCTCATCATTATCATTAGGAACAACGGTAATTCCTCCTTTTTTAGGAACACAATGAACATGACTAACCCATTCACTATCAGCAATAGGGTAAATAATACCAGCATCAAGGAGTTTCAATACCTCATTTCTTACCACTTCCTTCATCTTAGGATTTAAACACCGTTGGTGCTCGACTACTGGCTTTGCATCTGGTTCTATATTGATAGCATGCTGGCATATAGTAGGAGAAATCCCTTTTAAATCGTCCAGAGTATAGCCCATAGCCCCTCGGTGTTTCTTCAAAACCTCCAATAATCGTTCATCTTCCTTCCCTAAAAGTTTAGAGCTAATAATAATAGGATATATCTTTTTATCATCAATGTAAGCATATTTAAGATCGTCAGGAGAGGTTTTAGATCGAAGATCGAATCCTTTTTAGGTGGCAACATGGTCCCCAAGTCTTCTACAGGCAAGTTATGCTTAAGCATCTTAGGTTGACGATGGAGAATCTCGTCAATCTCATTCATTTCTTCCATCAAGATCTCACTTTCGTGGTCTTCCATAAATTGCTGCAAAGCATTGTTAGGAGCAAGAGAAATAGACGCAAGTTGTTCAACTCGAAAATCCTCATTATGGGTTTCATTTTCACAAGGTTCTTTAGTAAATTTTGAAAAGTTAAACTCATAAGATTCACCATAAAACTTAGTCAAGATTTTATCCCTCTTACAATCTATAATGGCTCCACAAGTACTCAAGAAAGGTCTACCAAAAATGATGGGATAAGTTTTACTAGCAGCTGAACCGAGTACTAGAAAATCAGCAGGATATTTAATCTTACCACAAAGAACTTCTACATCCCACACAATACCAATTGGAGAGATGGTTTCTCTATTAGCAAGGTGAATAACTACATCAATCTCTTCCAACTCGTAGGGACTGATTTCATGCATAATTTCTTTATAAAGCTCATAAGGAATAGCACTTGAACTAGCACCAATATCACACAAACCATAATAGCAATGATCACCAATTCTAACAGAAAGCATAGGGACACTAGCCTTTTTAGTTCTATTGGGATGTGAGACAATATTAGAAGCGTCCTCACAAAAGACTATATGCCCATCTTCTACACTTTTAGTGACAAGATCTTTAACAATTGCTACAACAGGTTCAATGTTTATTTGTTCATCAGGTTTTACTGTTCTCTTTTCACTTTTAGTAATAACACTAGTTATCATAGGATGATCCTTTAACTTATCTGGGAAGGGATCTTCTCGATATAAAGTTCAGGTAAGATGTGATCAATAGTGCAATACTTAGCACTCCCAACAGGAACACAGTCAACAATATCTTTATAAGGTGCATGGTACTTGTTCCATCCCTTTTTTGGAATTTCAATATAAGAAGCAAAAGCCGTAAAGAAATTTGTAATAACTTGTAAATCAAGACCAAAAGCATTATTAATATTTCGAAAGTCATCAGTTCCCATAAAAGATTCTATGCATTCATAATAATAGTTTATACCTGACTTTCTACCTTTGTCATTCTCCCAAGCTCCAGCATTGTCTTGAATACGGTCCAGAAGATCCCATTTAGCTTCTTCTTCCATGCGAGTGAATGATCCAGCACAAGAAGCATCCAATACATCCTTATCATGAAGAGAAAGCCTTGCATAAAAGTTATTGATAATAATATTGTAGGGGAGCTCATGAATGGGACATTTGAGCATTAGTAACTTCAATCTCCCCCAAGCTTGAGTTGTACTCTCTCCATCAAGAGGCCAAAGGTTGTATATTTGATTCTGATCTTTATGAATCTCACTAGGAGGATAAAACTTTGAATAAAAGAGAGGCACCATTTCCTCCCATTCAAGAGCTTGACCATTCTTCAGCAGCTTATACCATTCCTCAGCTACTCCTTTCAGTGATAATGAGAATAACTTCTTCTTAACTTGATCTGTGGTAATACCTGCACACTTGAACAACCAGCATAATTCGTGTATAAAGAGCAAATGATCACCGAGATGGACAGTTCCATCCTCAACATAGTAGTTATCCATAACACGATCAATAATTCTCGTAGGTATTTTAAAAGTATCATTCTCAGCAGGTGGTGGTTCATCTACTACCTTAGCAGTGGTAGTAGCATTACCAAATAAGAAACTCCACGAATTATCCATAACAAAAATAAAGCAACTAATAGAAGTAAACAATACTTACAGTAGAGGTTTCCTTTACCAATTCCACTCTCCAATAGCGCTTCACTCCCCGGCAACGGCGCTAGAAAATAGTCTTGATGACCCACAAGTATAGGGGGTGTATCGTAGTATTTTCGATAAGTAAGACTGTCGAACCCAACGAGGAGCAGAAGGTGCTGGCTAGTGGTATGGATCAGTAATTCTCTGCAATACTTAGCAAACGGATTTTTAGGGGTTTTTGATAAAGCAAGTAAATAAAATACGAGTAAATAAAAGACAATAGGAATAAATGCAGCAAGTGGCCCAATCCTTTATGCAGCAAAGGACAAGCCGGTTGTATTACTTAAGATGACCAAACATTCTCGAGGACACATGGGAAGACTGTCAAGTGCTTTCGCTTCATATAGTTGATTAATCTTCTTTAGCTTGCTAAGTGTTGTGTGGGTGAACCTGTGCTAATGTACTGACCTTCCTAGGACTAATACATACTTGTGATTATACCCCTTGCAAACATCCGTAAGTACAAGAAATTAATTAAGGTAGAAACCTAACCACAGCTTTAAACTCTAAGACCCTTACGTCCCTTGTGCAATAGTTTCCTAACGGCGGTTTAGGTTTCTGTCACTCCGGTAACCCCTACGATTAGTAACCAAATACACAATGCATTCCCCTAGGCCCATATAGGTGAAGTGTCATGTAGTCGATGTTCACATGACACCACTAGAAGAAGTACACCACAACTTAAATATCAAACTATTGAATCTTTCTCAACTCAATTCCACTACTAACAACATGACTTCTCCCATGTCCTCAAGAACAAAACGAACTACTCACAAGACATCACATGGATCATGATCAGATATGGAATAATGATGTATAACAATCTGAACATAAACAATAATTCAATGGTTCCACTCAATAGCATCAACTACAAAGAGTAATCAGCACCAGGAAAGTTTCCCCGAAGAACTACGCAAGATTCAACCCAATTGCTACAGCAATATGGAGATGGTGATGATGGTGGTGATGATCATGATGATGATCCCAATGAAGTCTAGCTTGATGGTGGTGTTGATGGCGACGATCTCCCCTCTCCGGGAAGGAATTCCCCCGGCAGAAATCTGTCTGCCGGAGAGATTTTTCTCTCTCGGTATTTTCCACCCCGCAGAGGTGGCGGAATATTTCTGTGGTCGCTCCCAAGTCTTAGGGTTTCGGGAGGATAATATACGCCAGAGGGGAGAGCTGGAGGTGGACCAGGGCGGCCACACCACCTAGTGGCGCGGCCTAGGCTGGCCCTCGCTAGGGGGTGGTGTGGGCCCCCTATGGCCCATCTCCACTCCTTCTGGCTTCCTTCGTCTTCTGGAAAAATAGGATTTTCCGTATATTTTCCCAGATTTTCTGATCTTCGCGAATTTTGCCTCCAAGCAACACCTTTTCCATCAGAATCCTGACTGTAGCGGTCCATGCTCAAAAAGTCATCAACCGTGCAAGAACAAGTGAAATTACATAATTATCATCTCTTAATATGAAATATATCAATGAATAACAATGAATTATGATATAGAATAGTGATGCAAAATGGATGTATTAAGCACGGTAGTGGGGGGTAACAGAACTAGTCTCCTTCTCACGAACATCTCGAGGAGCCCTTGTAATCCACGATTGATAGAGTGAAAATACAAGCTTCTGTTTGTGGAATCACCACACTATCCCTTCATGGATTCCTCTAGTGCATATTGGCCCCATCTTTAGCCTATCCATGGCATCTGTCGTGCCACCACCACGACAGGCGGGTTTGGTGGGATTAGGGTTTCTTGAGATCTAAAACTCTTCCGCTTCCATGGACAAAGTAGATCCCGAAGACACTTCTGCTTCTATCATCACTGCTGGGGTGGGTTGGGCAGGTTCAGTGAAACCTCGGTAGATATCGATCCCACCGATTAGCAGGATGGTGTAGCTCGTCATGGACTCCCTAGCCAGAATCCAGGTCTCGTCAAGAAGGATGTGAGGGATGTCATTGGCATAGAGGACGCGACCGACAATGATTGTTTTGCTGATTCCCACACGTAGATTCCACCCAGAACAAAGATCCGAAAGTCACTTGCCCCATGGTGGGCGCCAACTATCGTCGGATTCAAGACAAGTATGCCATGAGGGGGTCCTCGAGGCGTGGGAAAAGGTGGGATGTGAGATGTACGGTTATTCGGGATAGTGAACACACAAGCTTACCCAGGTTCAGATCGGACTATGTTGGACATATCCTACTCCTGCTAGCAATCCAGTATATCGGCAGAGCCGGAAGTACAACAGATTACAAGATAGGTTTTGCCCATGCGAGTTGAGGTTATTGTGTTTGGTAGTGTGTGCCCTGAAGGCTGGTCCCTAGGGTTGGCTTATATAGTCATCCGTCCTAGGGTTTACAGGAGAGTCCTATCTGGCTATGATATAGAATCGGTACATATTACATCTTGGACTACAAGTATTCCTATAGGCCTAAGTCGGTAAGTCTTCTAGGCCTTCCCATAACCGAATGTACTTCCATATTCTCTCCCTGTCTGGGCCGCCCGTGGAGCGTAGCTCTAACCCAGAAGTGGGCCACCCTAGTCAGTGATTCATCGTGGGTATACCTGGAAAGTATATCCCCAACACCTATAGCTAGGGGGTAGAGACTAAAGCACCCTATCAATTGTCAGGTCGTCATTGATTTTACAATCAAGATCGTTTAGGCATTGAACATAGCCCGTCATTTTGACCACGAGCTCGCTCAAGCTGCTTTTCTCTTCCATCATGGTAGAGAAGAAGAGGTTCAAAACTTCATAACTCTTAGACTTGGACCGAGGCGTAAAGATGGCCTTGAGATTAGTGATGATCTCAAAGGCGCTCTTGTTTTTAAAGAGCTTCTGCAGGCCAGCCTCCATGGCTTAGAGCATGCGACTCCAGACACAAGCGTTACCATCGACCTTCTGCTGATAACATTTTTATCAACCTAAGAGGTGTTGGCAGCGGGTTGGTCACCTATCGCAGCATCAAGTATGTAGGAGAGTTTCTAGGGAACGAGAAGAATTTTCATATTGCAGGACCAGGCGGTGAAGTTTGTCCCGTCAGTTTTGAGCTTTTCTTTCTCAAGTAAAGGGATAAGGTTGAAGGTAGGGTGAGACATCTACAATAGTATTTGCAAAGTAAGCAATCTTAATGTTCATAATATGGGTTCTTATTTAGTCAAACTAAAATACCAGAACCTCCACTCAAACGAACATCCCTCAACATTCGTTTTGTGACTACATGATCCCTTTACACTGCATCATCCCCGATCATCATGGCCTTTGATGCAGCTGCCAGGGTAGATATCAACATATCTATCACATCAGATGTGATTCATGCTTAACCTTTCGGTCATCTATGTTCTGAGTCCATGTTTGTACATTTTAGGCTTGCCAACTTTAACCATAGTGTATTGCAGTGCATACATGGCTTACACCGACCGTGAACACAGAGATGTCTAGCACCCGATCATCACGACCTGCTTCATAACTGCAAACTTTCTTGGTGGTGCACACTTGTGAGAGAACACGAATATTGTAATTATAGTATGAGGGATTATCTTATTATGCTACCATCATAAGTACAATACTATTAGAAGAAGATTCACACAACTATCTACATCTAATGTAAACAGTTATATATATGTGATATGTGGTGGTCTTGTCATGTATTTATCTCCATCGAGAATGCTGACATTTGCACCAGGTTCACAGTGCCACCTTGCCTTCGGCTATTCATCCCATAAACACTTACCTAAAACCACACATATCACTTGCCCTCCTGCAAAGCAAAGTTAGACACTTCTACTTTATCTTTTCAAGTTTTACGTGGTTGATTGGGCTTTCGTATAAGAACCGTTTCTTACCTATGAATCTAGCCACAACATGGATTAAGTAGGTGGTGCTTTTAATCCCTTTTCAGGGCCGTCCTTTGTAAATTCCATATCAACTAATGTCGGAGAGACAGACACCTGCCAACCACTTATATGGCACAAGCCATATGTTAGTCGTGGAACTGGTCTCGTGTAATGTCATGCATAAGGTTAGTTTGAGCCGCTTCATCCGACATTGCCACGATATTAGCAAGTACACATGAGAGGGTAGCAATTAGAAAATGAATGCCCACACAATCCATGTCTGTTCTGCTCGTACTAGTACATCTATGCATAGATCGCTCTGATACCACTAAAGGGGGTTCCATGGCAGAAAACAAAAAAATTCCTACTACAAGAACACACCAATCCAAGATCTATCTATGGAGAAGTATAGTAACAAGCGGGATACGGTGTTCATACCTTTGAATACTAGACGCGGGATTATGTTCCCGCACAAACGTTGCTGATGAAGCCGAGCATAGTAGACCTTGAGGCCTAGAAGGCTACAAGTATCCAACTCCACTAACAGCAGTGCTTCGTTGAGTTTTACATGCGTACGGTGTATACATGTCTCCCGAGCCCCGATCCAACAAGGCAACGGAAGAAGATCTAGACCAATTCCAGCAGCACGATAGCGTGCGCTAGATGGAGAACTCTGCATCATAGAGCGCGTTCCAAACTTTGGAGCATGCTTGAGAGGAGAGAGGGAGGGGGAGAGATAATGGCAAAGGCCAATTGTGGGATGAGGATTTGGGGTGAATGACACCCTCATATATAGGGAAAAAACTAGGCACTCCCACCCTCCAAGTCCTGGGGTGAGACTAAACATTGGAGAGGTGGGAGGGGCTAGCCGGCGGTTGGGAGTGGGCCCCACGTGTGCGCCTGGCCCACCTAGTGTCCGGTGGTGCTGGGATCCTCCTCACCCGCATGCCCAATCCCACTAGGGAAGCCGCCTCCCCCCTTTGGGCCTTCTCCCTCCTAGGGAGGGCCCATGTGGGGGGAGGTTTTCCATTTCCTTTTGTTTAAATAATTTATATTTAATATTAATTCATAATTAAATATTTAAAACATATTATTTAATTCCCCCTTATTCAAAACTCCTTTTGAACAATGTCCAAACACTTCGGTATATCTCCGGAACACTTCTGGTTCTCTCTCTTCATATTTCTCTATCGGTATCAGATCAACCCGCAAAATCTTTACCCTTAAGAGTGGCACCCATCCGGTTCAGGAATATTCAGACATAATCGAGACATCTCTCCGATCAATGACCAACATGGGTATCTGGAAACACATGATGGCCCCTTTATATTCTACGAATTTGATTTTTTGCTTGACCCTTATTAAGGTCGAGTCTTATTCCTTTTGCACAATGATACCTGGTTTGTCCAAGTCCTAATCTCATGTATCGATATACAGTTTGATCTTGTTACCGACAAACACATTTACTAGTTTTCGTGATATTACATCCTCGTGACCTAGTCACATGCTTGCAAGCTCATTGATGGGGATATGCCAATCGGGGTATGCCCAAAAGAGAGATTCGAATAGCCGTGGACCACAGCGAGTGGGCCTGCTGGTACGACGACTGGAAGGAGACTTTGAATGAAGTCTGGTGACTAGGAGCTGAAGGCCCAAGACCCTAGCTAGGCCCAGTTGGATTAGGGCAAACCCTTTGAAACCTAAATTGATTTGGTTGTAATCTTGTAAACCCCAGCGAGGTGACCCTATATAAACCTCCCTAGGGTACTTGTTATACTTACGTTCTATTAGCTACCCCATCCAAGCGACTCGCTGCCTAGCCGCTGAGCTTGTTGACCTTGTAATCCACTCGCCATTAATACAATCTACCAAGAAGTAGGTCTTTACCCTATAGGCGGCCGAACCTAGGTAAACCCTTCTGTTTGACCTCAATCTCGATCGGTGCATGGCGACTCGCTCTTGCCCCCAATTGTATCAATCGCTACCCCTGGTAGCGACTGGCGTGGTCATTCCCATGACAGTGGTGCCCACCTTGGAGCTTGGCCTGTGAAGCTTTATATCTATGGCGAGACCCTACACTCTAGTCGATCGGCTGATCGCCACCGTCTGCATGGTTGCTAGTGGCGGATTCCTCTAGATCCTGCCGAGCAGATACATACCGGTGACGCGCTCGGTCACCCATGCCACGGTGATGCTAGTCGACACCATCAACCTCTTCATCAAGTTCATAGATGCCGTCGACCCAGCGGAAACGGCGAGAATCGGCACCGCCAATGAATTGCCTCCATACGATCTGCTTTTGGTCGAGCAGGTCCGCACCATCACCCTCCTCGCCTCCAAGTACGACCCGACCACTAGCGACGCGTCCGGGAGCGACACGGCTCTCCACGATGACGCTGACTCGGTGACCCTTGCTTTGGTCTCTGGATCCATCACTACCGTGTCGCACGTGGACTCCATCACGTGAGTCTCCAATGCTAAGGATTTCGAGGATCCATCCATCCTTAGGATCTTTGACTCTGACTCCGGATCAGAGTCCCCCGACGTGGCCCACACCAGATCCAATCACTACAACGCCATCTACATGGCGGGTAGCAGTGCGCCTCAAGATCCCTTCACCACGCACCTTCCGCTAACAGCAACGGCGAAGGAAGTCGAGGAATTCCACCAACAGCTGGAGGTGGCGAAGGCCAGGGAGAAGGCCAAGCGCGTTTTTTGCCTCAAGCAGCAGACAACGTGGGAGTTATCGCTCTACCACCAGCACCGCATCAAGAGCCGCCTGAACCCCACTATTCAAGGTTGTGCCCTGAACTTCGACGATGAGCGCAACCCCATGCACGGCCTAGCTCGAGCACTGTTGCAATGCACCACCGAGCGGTAGTCGCCCGATAGCTGGGGCACCTGCACATTGCTGCAATGCACCACCGGGCAACAGTCTCCCTAGGATCCTTACGCCATTAGCCCAACATTGTCGTCGATGACATCGACCACCACTGATGACTACGATTGAGCGGCCATAGAGGCTCCCTTTGCAAGGAACCAAGGAAATGGTGCAGCTTTGATCACCGCTGACAAGGAAGCCGCCGTCATCTCCGTGGTTACAGTGGCATCCTCTGCTTCAACCTCCTGGGCCACGACACCTTCCTTGCACACGACAATGTCGCCCACGGTACCCTCTGCTGCCACCTCACCAGAGTCGCCCTTCCTCTTCTTGGAGGTGTCCTCCCCCTCCTCGACGCGGCTCGAGAGGATCTTCGACATGGTCGCCCGTGTTATCCTCTTTGCCTTGCTCCTGTGAAGTTCAGAACGATCGGTGATTCGGAATTCTGACGAATGTAGTAGTCACATAGTCTAACAAAATGGAGAGACTTACTTGGTGATTGGAATAATGCGCAAACCCGTGCTGATGTGCGCCGGCTTCTCTAGCTTGGGGTCGAGTGCACATGTCAACCCCGACTCCAGCAGGCTTGCTTGACGCCACGATTTGGGCGACACCACCGTCTTCTTCGCCGACATGGCGTGAAGGAAATATGCCCGAGAGGCAATAATAAAATGGTTATTATCTTATTCCATGTTTATGATAAATGTTTATTTTGCATGCTATAATTGTATTAATTGGAAACGTTAATACTTGTGTGTTTAATAAACAAAATACAAAGTTCCTAGTAATGCCTCTCATATAACCTAGCTCGTTTATTAACAAGATGATCAAGGTTTCCTGATCATGGACAATGGATGTTGTTAATAACGAGGTCAAAACATTAGAGGAATGATGTGATGAACATTCTCATCCGAAGTATAGCATTACGATCAGAGTCATTATGTTTATATTTCTATAACATCATACGAAGTAATCTTAGTCCTTAGACCATGAGATCATGTTAATTGCTAACACCAGAAGAGTATCTTGATAAAATCAAACGTCACACAGTAACAGGGTGACTATAAAGGTGGGTTTAGTGCTATGAAGGTGTTATGTTAAGGCTCATGGATCAAGAGTGGGATTTGTCCATCCCGATGAGGTATAGATATACTCTGGGCCCTCTCGGTGATATCACATTGAAATAGCTTGCAAGCAAGTGATGTGATCACTAGAATGTTATATCACGGGAACGAGAAAAGAGTGCATGTCGGCAACAAGATCAAACTAGGTATTTGGATGCCGATGATCGAATCTTGGACATGTAATATATCATGAGACAAAGGGATTTAGTTACGACATTAAAGGTTCACACGATCACAAGAGTCATCGTTGAATATGTGGGAGTCAATACGGATCTCCAGGTCCCACTGCTGATTATTCATCGAGAGGGGTCTCGATCATGTCTGCATTATTCACGAACCATAGGGTGACACACTTAAGGGATACCGACACCATTTGGAGCAAATATGTTTCAGATAAAGATTTAATAAAGCGTTGGAATCATTTCGATGGAAACCGGAATTGTTTCGGGTGAAATTGCTGAAACTGGTTCTGCATGTGATATTGAAATGTTGGAGGGAGTTTTATGTGAATGTTTTTTAATTAAAGTAATTAATGAAATTCTGAATAAAATAAATAAAAGTGTTTTATTTAATGAGAACTTGCATTAAATTTGGTGGAAATTTAATGCATGTGAGTGGACATGAGTGGAGGTGTGTGTTTATGTGAGTGGGAGCTCCACCCACATGAATGAGGGAGAGGTGGGGGCACCCACCATGGCCGGCGCCATACCCCCTTGGGCTGCCCCCCTCCCCTATATAAGGAGCACCTCCTCCTCTCCTCTTGCACCACCTCCTCGTGAAGGATATCTCTCCCCCTCTAGTTATTCCCCATGGTCTCGGATTAGCGAGATATATGTTCCCGATGGCTTTATCTGGAAAGGAGTTGCTGCTTCCGCTGCTTTGCTGGAGCGAGGGACAGAGGTTGTCGGGGTACCGGACGTGTGTGCGATCACGGATGCACCGCTGCTTTGCGGTGCTAGACTTGGTGGTGCTGGACTTGCTGGAGCTGGATCTGATGGACATGCTGGAGCCAAACCTGCTGGACTTCATAACGATCTTGAGATCGGCAAGTGTACAACTACATCATCCACGAGTTCCAACTCATTAATAAAGCTTTGTTGTCTTCGAGGGTAAGTTCTCTATGGATGTATATCCACCCGTTGCTTGTATCTAATAGATAGATCTTGGCGTATAGTTCCCATCGTAGGAATTTTTTGTTTTCTATGATGCGAACCCAACAGTGGTATCAGAGCCTGATCTATGCGTAGGTGCTTTGCACGGGTAGTACACATATGTTTATATGTGGGCAATGATGATCATGTTATTGCTCCTTTCATGTATTTTGGATATTGGTGGCATAGTGGGATGAAGCGGCCCGGACCAACCTTACATGTCATCGCACATGAGACCGGTTCCACGACTGACATGCAACTAGTTTTGCATAAGTGGCTGGCAGATTTCTGTCTCTCCTACTATAGTCAATATCTGATTTATAACAAGTTGCTAATAACTTGGTTATCCTCGTTGTGGTTCATCTTCGTAGGTAAGACCGGTTCTATCTCCGAAAGCCCTAAGCCACGTAAAACTTACAATTGATAAATTAGAGGCGTCTAGTTTAGATCATTGCTAGGCTAGTGTCTTGATATGGTATACTTGTAAGAAGATGTATGATAGATATTCTTACAACACACTTAACGTGTAAGTTCCATAGACCTTGACCTTACACACAAAGGAATGATAGAGATCATACCACAATGCAAATGATAGAGATCAAATGCATAGACCATATCATCTCAATTTACACATTAGATGTTTGCATCTTATACTGCTAGTTGGCGCTTTTAGTAGCATTGTAAGATGATCCCTCATTTGGATATCAAGATAAAATGTGTTCTTCCTTGAGTATGCACCGTTCTATGGATCGTGTTTCGAGACATCACGTGATGGTCGGGTTTACTTGACTCTGCGCTTTCATACAACGGGTGTAAGACAGTTTTACACACGCGAATACTAAGGTTCTTACTTGGCGAGCCTAGCATGTACAGACATGGCCTCGGAACATGGAGTGAAAGGTTAAGCATGAGTCATATAGTTGATGTGATGCCCATATTGATGCTCGCCTTTGAAGCTACACCGACTCACGTGATGATCGGACTTGGTGTAGTGGATTTGGTTCATGTAATCACCAAAAAGGCACGAGGCATGTCGTTCTTGAGTGGGAGTTCATTTCTAATTTGGATTAGTCAAACTCAATTTGTCATAAACTAAATCGAAGTGAATTTGCATAATTTGTTGTAGTCATTGGCATATGTTCACTACCTTATGCTTAGTTTGAATTGAGATAATAGAACTATAGAATTCTGGATATTTACTTTACGAACTGGTATCGTATTGTTTTGAATGTCAATTTAAAGTTTAGAAGTCCTATTGCAAACTTTCAGCAAACTCTATTTACTCCATGAAGTTTAATAAGTAGTATTAAATCAAGAGTAAGAATTCCAATGTTAGTATCTAAAGTATCATGTTTGCCTCCATGATTATTGATATTCAAAAGTTGTTTTAATATCAAGATTATCTAGGAGCTAAAAAAATTGTTTAAGAAACCATCATGTGTGGAAGATATTGTGATATATGAAACAATGTTTTTGGTTGCATTATGATAGATTATAATTTAGCAAAATACATGTTCTCATATTGTATGAGAATTTGTGAAGGATGGAGATGCTAGGCATCCGGATCTCCCAAAAAGGTTTTGGGAACTAACATTATACTCGCGATTCTTCCTTATAGGCTATAGTAGCTTGATCATGAAAGTTTTCATGATAAGGATGAATAGAAGATGTAAGTAAAATGTTTACTACACTAATAGATTACTAAAGAATGGATTTTTGAAAGAACACCAAACATTTGATGATGGTGATCCACTTCAAAGTGCAAGTCCAAAGGTATTAGTATTTGACTATATACACTTTGTACTATGTGTCATGTGAATGACACCACTATTGATGTTGATAGATTCTTTTAAAAGAAAAGGAATTGTTGAAAGAGAATCTATAAAATATTTGGTAGAAAAGAAAAGGTTGGAGATGTCCAACTTAGGTATATAGAAGATATACATGTTATGGTTGTATTCCTTGCTTGTTAAACAATGTGGTTCTTAGGTATTGGATACCGAATTGGTTGGTGTGAAGTGTCATACAGAACAACACAATTCATGAACTGCAATGGCCTAAGTAACTAGCAAGAGAATAAGTGATGATGTTCATCAAAAACAAATAAAATGTTATTGTGTTTTTGTTGTCGTCAAACCTAGCCTTCAAGATTTGTTTTAATAATTGTTATTTTGTTCCGGTATTACGAGAACAATGGTTGTTCAAATAATTACCGTATTCCATAAAGGATGGATGAACTTTTACAAGTCTAGTTGGAGAAATCACATCCATAAACATTATTGCTAAAATGTCGCAAGACAAATGGTTAGAAGATCACTTATGAAGTGACATCGCTGTTTGAATTATATTGGAAAGTAAACATGAAGAAACTCTAGGTTGATGGATTTTTGGAGTCTTTTGATTTTGATCAATTGACGCTTGTGAAACTTTCCTCGGGATAATTGAAACTCCGTCCATAGGCCAAAGAGGAATGGATGACTAACTTATTGGATATTATGCATGTTGATGTATATAGTCCATTATGTGTAGCCATATGCGATGGATCTTTTTGCTTCATATGCTTTCTTCAAAAATTTGAGTGAATATATCTATATATTTACTTAATAAGGAAGAAGTATGAAACATTTGAAAATTGTTCAAAGACTTTCAAGATGAAGTGAAAAATCATTGTAATAAGAAAATAAAAGAGTTTACGATTTGATCATAAAGGAAGATATTTGAGTTATAGGTTTAGCAAAACACCTAAGATTTCAGGAATTGTTCCATGAATTTGCATTTCCCGATAAATCACAGGAGTATGGTATGTTCGAGAGATCAAATCAAACCTTGTTTGACATGGTAAGATCAAAGGTGTCATTTATATAACTGCCATTAGTTTTAAGGATTGAAGCTTTAGAGACTACCGCTTTTACACTGAAAAGAGCACCATCGTGATCCGTTGAAATGACACCATATAAATTATGGTTTGGGATAAAACCCGAATTGTCTTTTCTTAAATTTTGGTATGCTATGCATAAGTAAAATGTTTACAACCAAAGTAGGATAAGCACGTCTTTGTAGGTTATCCCAAAGAATTTGTTGGCAATTCCTCCATAACACCGAGGACAAAAGAGTGTGTCGCTTGGAACGTCAAGTTTCTTGAGAAGGAATTTTTTCGTGAAAAGTTAAGTGGGAGGACAATAGAACTTTGATAAGGTTGTTGAACCTTAGCTATATGTGCTAAGTAGCGCAGCGCCGGAAAGTGTCCCGGTGGCGGCCATAATGCTCATGGCTCCTGTGATTACAAAGGGTGTGATCTTGGAGATTAGAGTTCCTATTGAACCATGTGGGTCGGTAAGAATCAAATAGTAAGATTTGAAACAGAAGTCATTATTGTTTTGACAATGATGAACCGACTGCATGCAAAGAAGCGATGATGGGCCCTGACTCCATAAAATGACTAGAAGTCATAGAATCCATGATAGTATCCATACACGAGAAATCAAGTTTCTGAACTTGGACGACCCTCCGGAAAGGCATGAAGCCTATCGGTCATGTTTAGATCTATAAAGAAATAAGCATGGATGTTTAACATCTATGAAATAGTCGACATGTCGGAAAGAAGTTTACGGCAATGTTCAAGGAGTTCACTATGACAAGATTTGATCTTTCATAGCGATATTTAGTCTTGACGGATTAATGTAGCAACCACTACATATAATTTGGTATATGGTAGTTGAATAAACAAAACAAGGTTCTTATAATAGAATGGTTACCTAGGACGTGTACATGACACGGTCCGAAGGGTTTTGTTAATTCAAAGGGTGCTAAAAAGGGCATGCAAACTTTAATAGTTGAAGTGAGCATAGTGGAGTTGGAATTTTCACCATGATGAAAATGTTAAAGGAGTTTAAATTCATCAGAGATGATGAAGAAGCTTGCATTTGCAAGAAATTAAGTGGGAGCGCTGAGACATATTTCTAATACATTATGTAGAGGACATATTGTTGATTGGAAATGATGTATCTTTTATTGACACAAGTTAAGAATTTCATTAAAATAGGATTTCGATGAAAGACTTAGGCAAAACCAAAATATTCGGCATCAATGTCTATATGGATAGATTGAGGCACTAATATGGTTGTGCAGATGTACATATATGAGATATTGAAAAGGGTTCAATATGGAAACAACAAGAAAGGTTCTTGCTGCATGGAAAGGATTGTATCAAAATTCAAGTGTTCCAACACTTGGTGAGTAAAATCACATGAATATTTTGATCGATTATACCGTGATATGTATATATCAAGATATGTCCTATGCTCTAAATGTTATGAGCACATACCAGAATGATTCATAAGATGATCATTGGACGATAGTAAAGATATTCTTATGAGCTTTGGAAGAACTAAGAATATATCATGTATAAGTGACAAATAGTTAAAGGTAGTTCATTGTAAAGTGTTACATTGATACTAGTTTTGTCACAAGATACAAATTAAATTTATCTCAATTTAGACTATGGGTGGCACAATGTAATGGAAAGGATGTTCCATGATGGATTTGGATGAGTTCCAAAGTTGAGACATTGTGACGGATACTACAACAAAATGCTAAGTATATGACTGCTATAGTAGCAGCAAAGGAGGGCATTTGTGTTAAGTAGTTTGTTATCAAACTAGGTGTTGTTCAAAGTGGGCTAATATTATGAAGATATATTGTATGACAATACTATCAACATATTTTAACCCGAATGAACTAAAGGTCTCACCAAAGGACCAAATTTATACAATGACATCTCATTTGAGAATGAGTGATGTGTAGAGACGCAAAGACATGCAAATACACATGGACCTGAAACTGTCAGATCCAGAGATTATGTTAACCACTAGCAGTCGCGTATATGCAACACTAGAAAGCCATAGGTGTTCAATACGCAGAGTTTTTCAAACTAGATTATTGACTCTAGTGCAAGTGGGAGACTGAACGGAATATGCCCGAGAGGCAATAATAAAGTGGTTATTATCTTATTCCATGTTTATGATAAATGTTTATTTTGCATGCTATAATTGTATTAATTGGAAACGATAATACACGTGTGTTTAATAAACAAAATACAAAGTTCCTAGTAATGCCTCTTATATAAACTAGCTCGTTGATTAACAAGATGATCAAGGTTTCCTGATCATGGACATTGGATGTTGTTAATAACGAGATCACAACATTGGTGGAATGATGTGATGAACATTCATCCGAAGTATAGCATTACGATCAGAGTCATTATGTTTATATTGCTATAACATCATACGAAGTAATCTTAGTCCTTAGACCATGAGATCACGTTAATTGCTAACACCGGAAGAGTATCTTGATAACATCAAACGTCACACCGTAACAGGGTGACTATAAAGGTGGGTTCAGTGCTACGAAGGTGTTATGTTGAGGCTCATAGATCAAGAGTGGGATTTGTCCATCCCGATGATGGATAGATATACTCTGGGCCCTCTTGGTGATATCACATTGAAATAGCTTGTAAGCAATTGATGTGATCACTAGAATGTTATATCACGGGAACGAGAAAAGAGTGCATGTCGGTAACAAGATCAAACTAGGTATTTGGATACCGATGATCGAATCTTGGACATGTAATATATCATGACACAAGGGATTTAATTACGACGTTAAAGGTTCACACGATCACAAGAGTCATCGTTGAATATGTGGGAGTCAGTACGGATCTCCAGGTCCCACTGCTGATTATTGGTCGAGAGGGGTCTCGATCATGTCTGCATTATTCACGAACCATAGGGTGACACACTTAAGGGATACCGACACCATTTGGAGCAAATATGTGTCAGATAAAGATTTAAGAAAGCGCTGGAATCATTTCGATGGAAACCGGAATTGTTTCGGGTGAAATTGCTGAAACTGGTTCTACATGTGATATTGAAATGTTGGAGGGAGTTTTATGTGAATGTTTGTTAATTAAAGTAATTAACAAAATTCTGAATAAAATAAATAAAAGTGTTTTATTTAATGAGAGCTTGCATTAAATTTGGTGGAAATTTAATGCATGTGAGTGGACATGAGTGGAGGTGTGTGTTTATGTGAGTGGGAGCTCCACCCACATGAATGAGGGAGAGGTGGGGGCACCCACCATGGCCGGCGCCATGCCCCCTTGGGCTGCCCCCTCCCCTATATAAGGATCACCTCCTCCTCTCCTCTTCCACCACCTCCTCGTGAAGGATATCTCTCTCCCCTCTAGTTATTCCCCATGGTCTCGGATTAGCGAGCTATATATTCCCGGTGGCTTTACCTGGAAAGGAGTTGCTGCTTCCGCTGCTTTGCTGGAGCGAGGGATAGAGGTTGTCGGGGTACCGGACGTGTGTGCGATCACGGATGCACCGCTGCTTTGCGATGCTGGATTTGGTGGTGCTGGACTTGCTAGAGCTAGATCCGATGGACGTGCTGGAGCCCGACCTGCTGGAATTCATCATGATCTTGAGATCGGCAAGTGTACGACTGCATCATCCACGAGTTCCAACTCGTTAACAAAGCTTTGTTGTCTTCGAGGGTAAGTTCTCTATGGATGTATATCCACCCGTTGCTTGTATCTAATAGATAGATGTTGGTGTATAGTTCCCATCGTAGAAATTTTTTGTTTTCTATGTTGCGAACCCAACACAGCGGTCGTGTATCATCCCAGGATTAGCACCTCGAAATAGATAGGACACATGTTTGTCCATTGCATTCATGGATAAGAAAATTCAGGGAATTTTCACACAAAACTAAAAGAACTATAGAGGGATTGAGGTCTCTCTTGTACTAGTGGGAACATTAGTACAGGTGCGACAGATTTCGACATGACCTCTACTGTAATTTCATGTTTTGGGAAAACAATTCAAATCATATTTGAAGTTGAGATTTGAATTTCAATTTTGAATACCTTGGAATTTAGAATATTCCAATGTTGAATAAAGAATACTTAAAGAGTAAAGTAATGTTAAGAAATGAAATGAATTTTTTTAATTAGATAAATAAAGGAATTCCATAATTGGAAAATAATAATAAATAAATAATGGTATTCTTTGTTACATAAATAGTAATAGTAATGTACAAGTCTGAATAAATGAGACAAAAGGGAATTCTTTATTACATTGAATATTTTCTAAGTTACAAATAATAAATACACAATACAATATGTGAATACTACTACAGAGTTTCAAAAGAGAAAATAAATTACATGAATCGGATAAGGAACCTAAAAAAACTAATCCTATCTATTTCCATCATATTTTATATCTTCAATATCCATGTCCCTGCAAAAGAAATAGACAAACAAGATAAATAATAAACATGGGGTTAGTTTATTAGTTATACTCTCATATTTGGCCTAGAGATGCTAGAGCCTCACTTCATCATCGAGTATGTATTTTAAAGGGGCCATTTCATATCTTTTCTTATAAGGCTTTTGCCTCATTCCAGCATCACAGACTTAAGGGGCAATTTTCACCAAAGTCAAATAACAAGGCAAATGGTAAAACATCAGGTTTTCACCTGATCTCATCCACAACAGACAAGTTATAGTTCCTGTAACTTGAACCAGAAAAGGGCCACAAGTAAGCTGCTCACACAGCCATGCATGTGGGTGTGATGTCAACACAGCAGCAAACCTTGGAAGCCGATAAGAAGGAGGCAATCGTTGTACACAAAGGGGAGTGAACCAACCATAGCAAACACCCCATTCTCACCTCCAAAGTGACACCACATCCATTTCTTCACACCAACATCATCTCTACCACCGCACAAGAAGAAGTAGTTCCGCATTAGTATCTCACAAATCCAGCCATCAAATCGTTAGCAAGAGTGCCCACCAAATTATCAAACAGTACAAGCACCCCAAGATCTACTCAGTTCTAGCATCCTGGTTGCTTAGGGAAGCCATCTAGGGGCTGGAACAAAGGGGGATTCCATTGGAAAAATAGACCAAGAAGAAATCTTAGCTGCAAGGAGTTGAGCAGGACACTAATATCAAGTGCAGCAGTATGAGGTGCAGATCTGGAGTACAAAGAGAAGATTTGACCAAGCAAGCAATCAAGGTCCACCCAAGCAAACATCAACTATTACACAGCAACAGGCTGCTACCACAAGATCCAACAACAGTAGATCTAGAGTTGCCATAGCTTCTCCACAACCTCATCAATTCAAGCTGATCTACTCTGCATATCAGGTTGCCAACTTACAGTAGTAATAGCATCTGCTCTTTTCACTTGTATTTTTTAGCATGATTTTTAGTGGGGGGAAAGGGCTCTCAAAATGGTGTAGAAATGCTACACCAGTATCATCATTGAGCTAGAAATAAATATGAAGTATTTGTTTTTATCAATAAATCATAAACCTTAGACTGTGCATCATTGGTAGCCAAACCTTACTCCATAGCTAGCTAATTCAACAGCATTTCCTATTATTAAGAAACACCATTATGCACACTCCAAATGGAGTTACCATAGTGGAAAACTCAAACAGGAGAAGCCACTGTATTCACTAACCAAGATCAGCCATCAAATAGTATTTGTTCTTATTTAGAGTTTGGCCTCAGTTTTTACATTCCAATCATGAGGCTGAATCACAAGTAGAAAAAACACAGTACCAGGTCATGCTGACTGGCTACAGCTCTGCACACCCTAGGAAATGGAGGCACCACAACAACAGATCAGTACATCAGTTGCCACTAGGGTCAACACATACTTGAGTCAAACATATAAACCATAAATCCACACACTATAGATTCAATCATCGTCCTAATCAAGTAGACTAGGAATCATTTATAAAATCACCTTATTTTCACAAGCTAGCATACACTTCTAAGCCTCAGCCTTTGCATCATAGGCATCATTAAGAAATCAAGGAACACATATGTTCTCATTAAAGGCATAAGCTACCATACTTCAATCCATACATGTTTATTCGCATCAAGCTCAATTAAGCCAATAGTAGCAGATCATGCTAGAATGACCATATTGTTATGCACACTCCAAGTGGAGACACCAGAACAACAAGGTCAGCCAGCAGAGCCATTATAGGGATTAAACCCATGTATTCCAATTTAAAAAGAAAGTAAGGTTCTCTACAAACATGAAGGGAACTTACACAAATCATTTTCCTAGAAAATCTGCTCTAGGAATCATATATCTAGATATCAAGATATTAAGTAGATAAAAAGAATCTACTTTGCACATTCCAATTCATATTTGTCCAAGGTCATGCTTGTGCATTATCTGATCATCAATAGCTCATTCAAAACCATTTGCAAGCAACTAAAGAAGATTCCAAATCATTTCCCTAGCCATCTTTCGCTAGGAATCATTTAAAGGGATGCAATTATAGACCAAGATCATGACTGGACCATAGGTTCAGTTCATCAAATATATCTCATATATGAATATAGCACAACTAGCTAATAGGAATAGCAAATCTTCCTTTAATGGAATTTACACTTCTAGGAAAACACCACCATAGTGGATTCCAAAAATAACAAAGCTATGAACCAAAACCACATATACCAACAATTCCAATAGGAATATAAATCATTTTCCTAGTTAACAACTTACGAATCATTTTGATTCAAGTATCACACTGTCTAGTTCTTCTTCAAAATCATAAGTGAACTAATCAAGCTACTGGACTATAGTCACTCAAATTTAACACAGTGTGGATATCACTAGTGTCGGAATCAAAAGGGAGGGCACCGGGATTGCGCCGCAGCACCATCCCGCCGGCATCAAATTGAGGAAGGTGAGGTCCAGGTCGACGGAGAGCACCAGGAGGCCACGACCAACCATGGCGTAGGCAGCAGCAGTCGTTGTATCCCGCCACCTCGGGAAGGGAAGTAGCAGCGGGTCATGGTCGACGCAAGGAAGGACTAAGAGGCAGAGGAAAGTAGCCGGACCCTAGAAAGCAGCCGGAGGCGTGCGCCGGCACACCCATACGACACAACTAGGGTTAGCCGGGTGCAGGGGCCTGTGCGACAGCAGGTTAGTGATGAGACTAGGGGAACTGGCGGAGAATACTGTGGAGAGGCGATGCCAGCAGGAGGCGATGGTGGAGACAGCCGGCGGCGGCCGGAGGGGCAGCTGGCGACGGTGACATCACGCGCACAAGGGGGAATGAGAGAGATGAGGATCGTGTGTGTGTGTGTGGCATGTTTGTGGGTGAGGTGGGTCAGGCTGGGGGTAACACCAGGCCAGACCAAGTTGGCCCCTAATGGGCCTATCCACTAGACTTGGTCCAGTCCTCACTAGTTGGGCCACAGCAAAATTATTACCCAAAACATCAGTTTTCTATTTAATAATTACCAAAATACCCTAAACTCATTTGAGCCCTAGAAAAATATAGAAAAATCCTAAAAAATGCATAGAACATATCAAACTGATCACAAAAATAATATCTACCTAAGAAAAATATAACTACTATTAAGAAAAAGTCCTAAAAATGAACAAAAATAATTTTTGCTTATGAAAATAAAACTACTATTTGATAAAAATACTAACTTAATTTTTTACAAATAAAACTTGGCGCAAATATTTAAAAACATTTAATCCTTTGTTGAATTTTATAAAAATAAGGATATTACCTAAAAATAAGTAAAATTCATCTTTAAGATCTTGAATAAATATATTTTACTAGAAAAATACTACATATGTTAGCCCAAAAGTTTTTAAGATTTGAAAGTAATAAATCTTTATCTATTTTATAAAATACCTATTTCATAAATTCTTTAGAAATATTTCTTAAATAAAAAATAATCATAATTTGATATAAAACCTTAAATCTTTTACATTCAAATACTAGTTCCAAGACCATCTTGGATCTATGCAAAACTTAAATGAAAACTATTAACCCAATAAAAACTCTTTTAAAACAGCCATGTGATCGGTCTACCTGCCTTTCTTACGACCCGGATTCAAAGAAGCTGACGAGTATTAAAGGTTAGGCCAAATGATTCTAAGCTTGAGGAGTCCAGGTAAACCAACAATTTTAACTAAGTTTTAAGTATCAATCATTTATGATAAAATTAAATGATCTTTACCTCTTAACTCAACCATGCTTAACATGACTTTGAAAACTCAACACATTAAGTGATATTAGCCAAATTTGCTTTCTTTAATAAGTCAAATTTATCTCATAGTAACAAATCACATTTAAACTCATCATTCACTTATATAGAAAGTGAATGATCTCACAGTCTTAAACATACTTATTCCAAAATTTAAAACTTATTAATACTGTTAAACACATCACACCCAAGTCTACTCATGTTTTAAAGTTAACTTCGATCCACCAAGCTATAAACACAATATCTAAAGTCTAGATATGTTTTTATAGTTAACTTTAGTCTGTTCCAATAAGGATGTAAAGCATCTCAAGTCCAAGCTTATCGAATAAGCGCGAACGACATCGATCACATTCTATTAACCATAAAGATTGTTTAAACCTTATCAAAGAAATCTTTCTTCCAAAAGTTATTCGTTTTTCCACTTCAAACAACAAACTCATAATAAGTTCTTCAACTCTTATCAACCTAAAACATGGACTTTCATAATTGTTACATGATATCGATTAACCTTAATCATGTGTTGTTATTATGCTTCCTTTTGTGTCATATATGTTAGTCTTAAGTCTCTTGTATATATATTTACTTGTGAAGTAAACTTGAATATAAACCAAACCTTAAATAAATCACCTAAGTTTAACTCATTCATGTTATTAGAGAATTATCTCGGGATTTTACAAAATGCATTACATTACTTATGCATCAGCATATTGCTTCTTTAAACATTAGTCCTTACCGGACCAATGATGCTATTTACAGATTGTGGATCTTCTAGTGTCTCAAAGACCATGATTGCATAATCTTACAATCACAAAAAGGCAAGTTCACACTTGCTCATGTCCTTTGATTATTTTCTATCAAATACATGTAACTCAAATGTTGTCATTACCTGCATTTCAAAAAGGTCACAAAACACTATTTTCAATAATAATGTAAAATATTGGTTACTGATCCAGGGTGATCAGCTAATCTATTAAGTGTGGCAATTGGGATACCATTGTCCATGAATATATCATCTAGGACTTAACAACCAATGTCGCCAGTGATTCTAGCACCGTATATTACGTGTTAACCATGAGATTTGGAATAGGATGGAGAAGTCAGTTGTATCTTCTTCCTCTCGCATGTATCCGGATGCGCAGGTCGTGGCTGTTATCCTCGTAGCATGCATTAATTGGTAATTCGTAGAGGATATGCAACATATGGGTGGGAACCCTCAACGTCCCCTTGGGCATGGCGTACACCAAGGGGACATGCGGGGTCACGAAGGGGGCAGTGATTGGCTTGGATCATCTATTGGGCCCCACATCACGGAATTGTGGATGGGAATAAGCTGCCCGGTTGTGCAACAAGTATTTGCTCTCTTATGGGTAAAGTAACGCACCTCTGCAGAGTGTAAGAACTGTAACTTGTTACTCCCTATTCTGAGAAGGAGCTACGAACATGGCAGGAAAGGAACTCCATAAAAGTTCTGGTAAACCTGTGAAGGCTATCAGACATAGTTTTCAGAATAAAAGTAACATTTGAAGAAATGTTTACGAAAACCTGCATTGCATACGACCTTTGGTCTATGGCTATAGAGTTAGTGCATTAACACTCCTTTTTAGTGAACTTGTTGAATATGTTCGTACTCAACCGTACCTTCTTAACCCTTGCTAGGTTCTAAGCCGTTGAAGACGACATCAACCTCAATTTCTGCTCAAGAAGCCATCATCAACAGCTGAAGTCCTTCAATAAAGTTAACGAAGTCAGCATATACCTCAAACAAAGTGAAGATGAAGTTCCTGATTAGCTAGGAGTAGATTCTCTAGCCATAGAACCTACTTCTGTAGAGCATTGCAATAGCAGCAATTGCAAGCCAATTAATTAGATGCTAGTCTTAGTAACTAGATAGTTCTGAGTTGTTATATCTGGTTCTTCTTTGTAAGAAGTTTCTTCCTTCCTCTTTAACCTAGAATGTTCTCTGGATCTTTTTGTAAAGAGTCAAGTTGTAATCTATAGTCATGTCTTGGACCTGCTGTTTTTCTCTTGTACCACTCTGAGGGATGTAATACTAGTGAATGGTGTTTCATTGGTGTTATGTCAATGACTATAGTGTACAACATCATGAAGTGGTATGCTCGGCCACCGCAGCTGGTATCAGAGCATATGCTTTGACCTTAGTATTAAAACCCTTTTTGGAGATCTGTAGGTTGGATAGTGTAACATCTCAAAAATATTAAACAAGACTATCAAGTTCTAATCACCCAAGATTAGGGTTAACAAAAACTTTTATTCCTAAACCCATATGAATGCATGTGTGATTTCCATTAATGCATGAATGCTTGCTATGCCATGTTTGATTGCTATAAATGATGAGGTTTAGTTTAAAGATGGAAACAATATCATCTAGGTCAATTTCAACAGAAAGCCAAATGAAAAGAAAATCAAATTATAAGCTTAATGACCAAATGGTCATTTTGGCCAACATTAACCACTAGCCCACTTTTGGCATCTCTATTAAACGATTTCCAATAGAAACAATTCTATTTATTTTCTCCCTTTGCTAGACCAAATGAAAATGAACTCAAGAAAACTTTACAAATCTACAGTAACCAATTTCAAATCTATTGAAGAGGCAATTCAAAATTGAATCAAGTATAGGTACATAGATCACCATTTTACAAAAACCACTCAAACCAACACCACTTGGAAATCCCTAAAAACCAGAGATACTCAAGCATGTGACTAACACCCTCACCAAAATTCATTCAAAAATTTGAATCTTTACTTCATGCGGCCATTTGATCGAACACCTATTAGACAGAGTACAAGTTCAACAACTATACACTATTTGAATCCATCTTGTGATCACTCTTGTACTCCACTCAGCCTCAATTACTCACCCACGACCATCCCAAGTACCTAGCCGTGCAATGGATCACCTCTCACTTGCCAATTGCACCAGTGCCACCGTACCCGAGCATGGTCATGCCGGTCGACCATGGACACGACGCCACACGCTGCGCCACCCTCTCCCACGACCACGAGAAGATAGGCGTGACCTCACCGCCCCTCTCTGTCCACCCTTTGACCAATGGAGAGCAGTGGAGAAGCCAGCGCAGCCGCGCCCATTTAACTCGCAGCCATGCCAAGCGCACACCAGAGCACTGAAGCCGCCTCACGCAGCCACGCCGCACCTTGATCTCTCCTTGCGTACCCACACTCGCCGTGTCACCAGTGACCTCCCAGACACGACTGTTCGCCGCCGCACGCCCCATGACCACCGTACGCCGTGACGAACACCGCCGTACCCGCATAGAGCACGAACGTCACCCGACCGTTTAAGACCACGCCTCGTCGTGCCACTATGCGCATGACGATCATGACAGACAACCGCATCGACCCATGCCCTCCGCCATGCCTATCGCGACCTGTAGCAACATCGTCGGCAAGCCCGAGCCATGCCGCACTGCCTCTCTTGTCGGTGTATAAATAGGACCCTCCCTAGACCTCAAACGGCACACCATTCCAATGTCCTCTCTCAGAACACCCCTAGCCCTTCCTTGGAGCAAGGTGAGTACCACGTCGCCGGAATTTCACTGGAGCCTGCCACTGTAGTGAAGGAAGGGCGCCATTGATTGGAGCCACCCCAGGAGCCGTCACGACCACCATTCGACTCATCGTCATCTACCAGCCCATTCGCCCCCATCGTCAGACCTAGCTGGAGCCTTGGTAAGCCTCCGACGACCCCCACCATGCCGCTAGGTTTAGAATCTCACGCGACCTCTGCAACGTAGACGATGAACCTCAGCCGTCGATCTTGTTCAAATCATAGCGCTGAGAATTGCTGATACCGCTTTGCGTTAGATCTGCCGCTGACGCGTGGGACCAGCTTGTAAGCAGCCCGTTGTGCGCGCTGTGCATTTGGGCCGGCCCAAGTTCTTTCCCGCGTAGATCCCAACGATTCAAATAGAATTTTTCCATTTAGTTAAAAACCCTATTCTGTCAGTAGATTCAAAATTGAATTCAGAGACTTTTACTGAACCAAATTGTATAATTCCAATTTTTCTAGAAAGATATCGAAAATATCTAATCACTCCCGTTAGATTCAAACCAATTAAAATTATAGATCGCATGTAGTAAAAATAACAAGACAGAGACTTTTACCACTTCAACCATTATTATAAAATCAACCATAAATGACTTTTGAGTTAATTCCAACTCTCAAAAATCACATTTGCCATGCTCTATATGAATATGTAAAAAGATTTAGTTCTACAAGATTGATCATGGACTAGTATTAAAAGAATGCTATTTAAGCATTTCTAGTCACTTTAATATTATTAAATAGTAATATTAAATCTTGTCATATATGCCAAAACCTTTAAATCACATTCCCAAGTACTAGAATATGTGGTGATGGCATGTGCCAACATGATCCCTTGTTCTAATTGGAGAATATTAAATCCTAAGTAGTTTTCAATGAGTAGAAATTACTTTTCCAAAATAAGATAAATAAGAATGTGCCATTATTACATGTGGTGATTGAGATGATGCTAAATAATCTAGTGTGAGCCCCTATGTGCTAAATAGAAGTAGTTAAGTGTTGTTTGGTGATTGTGTACCTCGTATGTATTTATAGACGCTAGTACCGACCCGGGCTACGATGAGGAGGACTACTTCGAGGAAGAAGAATAGAACTTCAACGACTGCACCCAACAATGCAAGCTAACTAATGCAAGCCATCCATGCAAGATAACCTAGGGAAGATGCACTGGGCATGCCGGTTATGCACTCTCAATTATACCAATTCCCAGTTTTTACTTGCAAGCTTTATTCTTTTCCCTTTACTAAAGTTTCCTACCTAGTTAATGAGTTGTGATTAGTGGAAAATAGGATGGATACCATCAAGATCATAGAACTAGTCTTGGATACTTATACTTGATTAACACCCCTCAATAGTGATACCCTCAACACTAGTGGCTAGTGTTAAGCTAAAACTTGATCACTTTAGATGGGAACACTTGGAGAAAAGGATCATGAAAACCTTGGAATGATGATTCATTCTATTGAAATGTTTTGACATGTGTTATGAAACACAATGGTTTTATGATGAAACTGAATGAGGCATGATCCTTGACTTTGACAAAAACTGATGGTTGGGTTCGGATGCGATACCATTCCAATTTTATCGTACAACCACAATACCTGAGTTGGGTAGGGCTTAACTAGAAGTTTATATGTCTTAGTATGGGTACCCTTGCGGAAGAGGTTGAGCTGAGGCTACCTCGTGAATATGAATGTCCTCCTATGCAGTGCCCAGGATGGTAGATGGCCATGGCTGGGAGGCCAAGCTCATAGGGGAGGTGCCTATACTAGGGTGTGTAATTGAAAGGTTAGGATTGATTATCCGCATACCAAGTATGATGATTCAGGGTTATCCCTAACGGATGTATCGAATCTTGTGGTGAAAGTTTACCACCTCTGCAGAGTGTCAAACTATTCGAATAGTCGCGTTCGCGGTTATGGACAGTTGGAGTGGCCATACTGTTCCGTTGTCAGATGTTTTCAAAATGACTTGTGACTTGAACAATGACGTTGACTTGACCACAACAGGGTTGTGGACATGAAAACTAGGTTCCCACTTAAGTAATCTAGAGAACTAATATAGGCTTTACTATGAAGTACTTATGAAATAAAATTGGCTTATAGCAAACAAGACTAGAGCTTAGGATTCCTACTAGAACTACCTTAATTATTTTAGTGATAGTTTGTGAGTACTTAAAGAGTACTCATGGCTTTGTCCCTGGATATTCCCATGGCCAGATTATGAGGAGGATTATCCCAAAGACAGACAGCAAGAGGTCTATAATAACTAGGATCATCTCCCATCATCAGCATTGCCTGTGACCATGAAGATGGAGTCTACTATGTTATATTTCCGCTGCTCTGATTTGTATTAAGACTTGATCATGAGATCAACTATTTGTATGACTATTATGGTTTGTAATGGATGATGTACCGTGGTACCAATTATGTTATGTCTCACAAAAATGGTAATCCTGGGATTGCGATGTACAGCATAACAGGCATCTGGACTTAAAAATCCGGGTGTTTGACAGATAGTGACTATAGGAGCCATCTTATCTAAACCAAAGATTCTTATGATTTGTGATGGATATCCACTTGAGGATAAATCTTGTCACACTTAAGTGGATGTTCTGTCATCTTTCTTAAAGATTAGTTATCTATCTTCTCTAGTGGAATGCCATTTTAGAGTAGCTCTAAATAGATATAACACCACTAAGATATCTTAAGTAATTTGAAATATCAAAGAAGATTACGACCAAGATTAGGATATCATGTGGAGTAGTATTAGTGATGGAGTCTATATTTAGAATTCCTATAAATTAGAAGAATCTTACCACTAGTTGATACCACTATACTACTTAAGGTAGACCATTATAGTATGTATAGATACAATTGGAAGTAAGTCATGTGGCATTCACTTGAGAATTCTATGTGATAAAGTAGAATTTGGTTGGGAATCAACAACCGTAAGTTAATAAGAAGAGTTATCATTGTGAGATTAGCTCCGAGACCAAATAAAGTAAATAATTTTAATTAGAACTAGTACAAAGTAAATAATTTTGTAATAACAGTAAGTAAAGAACAGTGTAGGTTTATGATAGAAGTCATAGGTATTATAATATTACGATAATTTTTGGATTAAGGTAGTAACTACAATTTTGTTAGTAGTTTTGAGAGATCATGTGACGATAGTTTATGATAGAGTGGGAAGTTGGTAGTCTTTAGTAGTCCCGAAACAAAGGTAAGAGGTTAGTTAGAACCAAAGTTGGACCACCTTGCTTCAAATTATCCTGTTGCAATTGAGCAATTTGGGTAGATATTGAGACAAAGAATAGTTTGACTCTATGAGCTAAGTATCACAAGGTAAACCTATAGTAGGAGGTGTCATATACTACACAGCTAAGCCTGAATTTTCGAGATGTTTTACTCAACTACTATATTACAGGCTTAGAATGATGTGAGTTATATGTACCACATTTGGATTTCTTGGTTTTTCTTGAATCTTCTTGGTTAACTAGATCTGTACATGAAGTTTAACTTGATGTGCAAATGCATGTTGCATCATCAAGTTATTACTTGATGTTATAGACCTAGATAGAAAAGGGAACTCGTGTAAGGGAGTGACGAGTTCCGAAGATCAATATGAAGACTTGCACGAAAAAGGAAGCTAAACATAAGGAGTATCAACACTATTTTGAAGGATGGATCAATCCCAACTCATTATGAGCTGGCAATAATGAGGAATATTAGTGTTGAAAAGGGTGTGGAGCAACATGAAGTAATGAATTTAGTTCACTCAAAATAGGTGATATTTCTCAGAAGCTAATGAAGTAGTTGTCCCAAGTTCATGGAAGTAACTAGGAAGGGTGCAAAGAATAAGTCTTGGAATAAAGGGTGGTATTCAAACTCTAACAACTCAGAGAGAATGCCAGTAAGAAGTCGAAAACCCATAGGGTAACTCGTACACCTAAGAAGGATCCACAGCTGGTATCCATAGCTGGTATTCTAGAGGTGTAGTTAATCAGGTCATCTTTGTATGATTTAAAGAGCATAAAACTTGGCCTAAGTTAAGTTAGACCTAAGGAAGTATGAAATTAAGGCGACCGTTTTTCGAGACGCTTCGTGAAATTGGGTTTATCAGTGAGAAATAATGTCTAAGAAGATAAAAGTAAGACAAGTAATGTTGGAAGATTCATTTCGGAGATCCACAATTGTGTGGGTGTACCACAGATTCTTTCGTGAGACTTTATATAGGTAAAGTATAAGCTAGACAGAGACTAATATCCTTATTATTGAGTTAATAGGTATTATACATGTAGTTTAGAGACCATTAGGAAACCCCGGGGGGGAGAGTAAACGATAAACACTAAAGTTTTGTTATCTAACTTTTTGAGTAAAGATTGGAGAAAAAGTACTAAACGATAATAAGATTAAGCCTTATTTTCATAAGGTTGTAAGAAGTCATCATTATAAAGTATTCCCGACAGTATGTCCAGATGAATGATCAAAGTAGACATAACAGCTTAAACCCAGTGATTAGTTTAAGAAGAAAATAACTGCTAAGTTGTCCTTTAGAGTAAAGAGAGTGTTCCAAAATAGACCGATGTAATGTAATAGGAAAATTGGATTGGAATGGACAAAATGTGTCCACAACCAATCCTAAGTAGGACTATGAAGACATAACCCAAGGGATTGTAGTAGAAGGAGCTATGCTACATATTGGAAATGACAGTTAGAAGTTGCCAAGTATGAACTGAATTCAAGGAAAAATACCTCGATAAGGGATACCACAATTATCCCCAAGTGTGATCAAAATGGAGTTGAATAATGTCGTAATCAATACAAGACAACACCTTATTCCAAAACGTATGAGAGTACGAACTTAGGGGACGAAGTTTATTTTAAGGGGGAGAGTCTGTAACATCCTAGGATTAGCACCTCAAAATAGACAGGACACATGTTTGTGCATTGCATTCATGCATAAGAAAATCCGGGGAATTTTCGCGCAAAACTATAAGAACTGTAGAGGGATTGAGGTCTCTCTTGTACTAGTGGGAACATCAGTACAGGTGCAATAGATTTCGACATGACCTCTACTATAATTTCGTGTTTTGGGAAAACAATTCAAATCATATTTGAAATTGAGATTTGAATTTCAAGTTTGAATACCTTGGAATTTAGAATAAAGAATACTTAAAGAGTAAAGTAATTCCAAGAAATGAAATTAATTTTTTTAATTAGATAAATAAAGGAATTCCATAATTGGAAAATAATAATAAATAATGGTATTCTTTATTACATAAATAGTAATAGTAATGTACAAGTCTGAATAAATGAGACAAAAGGGAATTCTTTATTACATTGAATATTTTATAAGTTACAAATAATAAATACACAGTACAATATGTGAATACTACTACAAAGTTTCAAAATAGAAAATAAATTACATGAATCGGATAAGGAACCTAAAAAAATAATCCTATCTATTTCCTTCATCTTTTATATCTTCAATATCCTTGTCCCTAGAAAATAAATAGACAAACAAGATAAATAATAAACAGGGGGTTAGTTTATTAGTTATACTCTCAGATTTTGCCTAGAGATGCTAGAGCCTGACTTCATCATCGAGTATGTATTTAAAAAGGGGTCATTTCGTATATGTTTTTATTAGGCTTTTGCCTCAGTCCAGCATCACATGCTTAAGGGGAAATTTTCACCAAAGTCAAATAACAAGGCAAATGGTAAAACATCAGGTTTTCACCTGATCTCATCCACAATAGACAAGTTACAGTTCCTGTAACTTGAACCAGAGAAGGGACACAAGTAAGATGCTCACACAACCATGCATGTGGGTGTGCTATCAACACAACAGCAAACCCAGGAAGCAGATAAGAAGGAGGCAATCCTTGTACACAAAGGGGAGTGAACCAGCCATAGCAAACACCCCATTCTCACCTCCAAAGTGACACCACATCCATTTCTTCACACCAACATCATCTCTATCACCGCATAAGAACAAGTAGTTCAGCATCAGTATCTCATAGATCCACCCATCAAATCGTTAGCAAGAGTGCCCACCAAATTATCAAATAGTACAAGCACCCCAAGATCTACTCAGTTCTAGCATCCTGGTTGCTTAGGGAAGACATCTAGGGGCTAGAACAAAGGAGATTCCACAGGAAAAATAGACCAAGAAGAAATCTTATCTACAATGAGTAGAGCAGGACACTAATATCAAGTGCAGCAGTAGGAGGTGCAGATCTGGAGTACAAAGAGAAGATTTGACCAAGCAAGCAACCAAGGTCCACCCAAGCAAACATCAACTATTACACAGCAACAGGCTGCCACCACAAGATCCAACAACAGTAGATCTAGAGAAGCCATAGCTTCTCCACAACCTCATCAATTCAAGTTGATCTACTCTGCATATCAGGTTGCCAACTTATAGTAGTAATAGCATCTGCTCTTTTCACTTATATTTTTGAGCATGATTTTTAGTGGGAGGAAAAAGGCTCTCAGAATGGTGTAGAAATGTTACACCAGTATCATCATTGAGCTAGAAATACAAATGAAGTATCTGGTTTTATCAATAGATCATAAACCTCAGACTATGCATCATTGGTAGCCAAACCTTAATCCATACCTAGCTAATTCAGCATCATGTCCTGTTATTAAGAAACACCACTGTGCACACTCCAAATGGAGGTACCACACTGTATTCACTAACCAAGATCAACCATCAAATAGTATCTGTTCTTATTTAGAGTTTGGCCTTAGTTTTTACATTCCAAGCATGGGGTTGAATCACAAATAGAAACAACACAGTACGAGGTCATGCTGACTGGCTACTGTTGTGCACACTCCAGGAAATGGAGGCACCATAGCAGCTCAGTACATGAGATGCCACTAGGGTCAACACATACTTGAGTCAAACATATAAACCATAAAGCCCAACACTATAGATTCAATCATCTTGCTAATCAAGTAGACTATGAATCATTTATAAAATCACCTTATTTACACAAGCTAGCATACTCTTCTAAGCCTCAGCATTTGCATCACAGACATGGTTAAGAAATCAAGGAACATATCTGTTCTCATTAAAGGCATAAGTTGCCATACTTTAATCCATACATGTTTATTCACATCAAGCTCAATTAAGCCAATATTAGCAGATCATGCTAGAATGACCATATTGTTATGCACACTCCAAGTGGAGACACCAGAACAGCAAGGTCAGCCAACAGAGCCATTATAGGCATTAAACCCATCTTTTCCAATTTAAAAAGAAAGTAAGGTTCTCTACAAACATGCAGGGAACTTACACAAATCATTTTCCTAGAAAATCTGCTCTAGGAATCATATATCTAGATATCAAGATATTATGTAGATAAAAAGAATCTACTTTGCATATTGCATATTCCAATTCATATTTGTCCAAGGTCATGCTTGTGCATAATCTGATCATCAATAGCTCATTCAAAACCATCTGCAAGCAACTAAAGAAGATTCCAAATCATTTCCCTAGCCATCTTTCGCTAGGAATCATTTAAAGGGATGCAATTATAGACCAAGATCATGACTGAACCATAGGTTCAGTTCACCAAATATATCTCATATATGAATATAGCACAGCCAGCTAATAGGAATAGCAAATCTTCCTATAGTGGAATTTACACTTCTAGGAAAACACCACCATAGTGGATTCCAAAAATAACAAATCTATGAACCAAAACCACAGATACCAACAATTCCAATAGAAATATAAATAATTTTCCTAGTCAACAACTTACGAATCATTTTGATTCAAGTATCACACTGTCCAGTTCTTCTTCAAAATCATAAGTGAACTAATCAAGCTACTAGACTATAGTCACTCAAATTCAACATAGTGTGGATATCACCAACTAACATATGCTGAGGATGAATGTTCATCCAAACTGAAGCATGGAACTTAGTAGTATCTCATATATCTCAGGAAAATCCTAAATATATTAATGACATCATCACTGACCCATCACCACCACATGTCTGCACCCAGCATCATAAATTGGCTCAGAAGCGACACCACAGACCATCGAGTAGGGTCATCGGCTCGATGACCGGTCACAGGAAAGAACTCACCGTGTCGTGCGTTGGAGTACTATCCCACTAGTGTCGGAATCAAAAGGGAGGGTGCCAGGATTACGCCGTAGCACCATCCCGCCAGCATCAAATTGAGGAAGGTGAGGTCCAGGTGGACGGAGAGCACCAAGAGGCCGCGACCAACCATGGCGTAGGCAGCAGCAGTCGTTGTATCCCGTCACCTTGGGAAGGGCGGAAACAGCGGGTTGTGGTCGACGCAAGGAAGGACTAAGAGGTAGAGGAGAGTAGCCGGACCTTGGAAAGCAGCTAGAGGCATGCGGCAGCGCACCCATACGACACAACTAGGGTTAGCCGGGGCAGGGGCCTATGCGACAGCAGGTTAGCGACGAGACTAGGGGAACTAGCAGAGAACACCGTGGAGAGGCGATGCCAGTAGGCGGCGATGGTGGAGACGGCCAGCGGCGGCCCGCGGCGGCCAGAGGGGCAGCTGGAAGCGGTGACAACACGCGCACAAGGGGGGGACAAGAGAGATGAGGATCGTGTGTGTGTGTGGCGTGTGTGTGGGTGAGGTGGGTCGGGCTGGGGGGTAACCCCAGGCCATACCAAGTTGGGCCCTAATGGGTCTGTCCACTGGACTTGGTCCAGTCCTCACCGGTTGGGTCACAGCCAAAGTATTACCCCACAAAAATATCAGTTTTCTAAATAATTACCAAAATACCCTAAACTCATTTGAGCCCTAGAAAAATATAGAAAATCCTAAAAATACATATAACATATTAAGATGATCACAAAAATAATATCTACCTAAGAAAAATATAACTTAACTTATTTAAGTCTAATAAAAATGCAAATAAGTATTAACACCCTTAAATCCTAAGTGAAATTTCATAAATTAAGAAAAAGTCCTAAAAATGAATAAAAATCATTTTTTCTTATGAAAATAAAACTACTATTTGATAAAAATACTAACTTAATATTTTACAAATTAAACTTGACGCAAATATTTAAAACATTTAATCCTTTGTTGAATTTATAAAAATAAGGATATTACCTAAAAATAAGTAAAATTCATTTTTAAGATCTTGAATAAATATATTTCACTAGAAAAATACTACACATGTTAGCCCAAAAGTTTTTAATATGTGAAAGTAATAAATCTTTATATATTTTATAAAAATACCTATTTCATAAATTATTTAGAAATATTTCTTAAATAAAAAATAATCATAATTTGATATAAAACCTTAAATCTTTTACATTCAAATACTAGTTCCAAGACCATAACTTGGATCTATGCAAAACTTAAATGAAAACTATTAACCCAATAAAAACTCTTTTAAAACCTTAAGTCCAAGTAAACCAACAATTTTAACTAAGTTTTAAGCATTAATCATTTATGATAAAAGTAAATGATCGTTACCTCTTAACTCAACCATGCTTAACATGACTTTGAAAACTCAACACATTAAGTGATATTAGCCAAATTTTCTTTCTTTAATAAGTCAAATCTATCTCATAGTAACAAATCACATTTAAACTCATCATTCACTTATATAGAAAGTGAATGATCTCACAGTCTTAAACATACTGATTCCAAAATTTAAAACTTATTAATACTGTTAAACACATCACACCCAAGTCTACTCATGTTTTAAAGTTAACTTTGGTCCACCAAGCTATAAACACAATATCTAAAGTCTAGATATGTTTTTATAGTTAACTTTAGTCTATTCCAATAAGGACGTAAAGCATCTCAAGTCTAAGCTTATCGAATAAGCACAAACGACATCGATCACATTCTATTAACCATAAAGATTGTTTAAACCTTATCAAAGAAATCTTTCTTCCAAAAGTTATTCGTTTTGCCACTTCAAACAACAAACTCATAATAAGTTCTTTAACTCTTATCAACCTAAAACATGGACTTTCATAATTGTTACATGATATCTATTAATCTTAATCATGTGTTGTTATTATGCTTCCTTTTGTGTCATATATGTTAGTCTTAAGTCTCTTGTGTATATATATATATATATTTGCCTGTGAAGTAAACTTGAAGATAAACCAAACCTTAAAGAAATCACCTAAGTTTAACTCATTCACGTTATTAGAGAATTATCTCGGGATTGCATAATCTTCTAGTGTCTCGAAGACCGTGATTGCATAATCTTGCAATCACAAAAAGGCAAGTTCACACTTGCTCATGTCCTTTGGTTATTTTCTATCAAATACTTGTAACTCAAATGTTGTCATTACCTGCATTTCAAAAAGGTCACAAAACACTATTTTCAATAATAATGTAAAATATTGGTTACTAATCCAGGGTGATCAGCTAATCTATTAAGTCTGGCAATTGGGGTACCATTGTCCAGGAATATATCATCTAGGACTTAACAACCAATGTCACCAGTGATTCTAGTGTCGTATATTACGCGTTAACCATGAGATTTGGAATGAGACGGAGAAGTCAATTGTATCTTCTTCCTCTCGCATGTATCCGGATGCGCAGGTCGTGGCTATTATCGTCATAGCGTGCATTAATTGGTAATTTGTAGAGGATATGCAGCATATGGGTTGGAACCCTCAATGTCCCACTATAGTTATGGCATCTGAACGGTCTGTACCAACCATTGCCGTAATTCAAGATATGGGCATAGCGTACACCAAGGGGACATGCGGGGTCACGAAGGGGGCAGTGATTGGCTTGGATCATCTACTAGGCCCTACATCACAGAATTATGGACGGGAATAAACTACCCGGTTATGCAACAAGGATTTGGTCTCTCATGGGTAAAGTAACGCACCTCTGCAGAGTGTAAGAACTGTAACTTGTTACTCCCTATTCTGAGAAGGAGCTACGAACATGGCAGGAAAGGAACTCCATAAAAGTTCTGGTAAACCTGTGAAGGCTATCAGACATAGTTTTCAGAATAAAAGTAACCTTTGAAGAAATGTTTATGAAAACCTGCATTGCCTACGACCTATGGTCTATGGCTATAGAGTTAGTGCATCATACACTCCTTTTTAGTGAACTTGCTGAGTACGCTCATACTCAACTGTACCTTCTTAACCCTTGCTAGGTTCTAAGCCGTTGAAGACGATGTCAACCTCAATTTCTGCTCAAAAAGCCATCATCGACAACTCAAGTCCTTCAATAAAGTCAACGAAGTCAGCATATACTTCAACCAAAGTGAAGATGAAGTTCCTGATTAGCTAGGAGTAGATTCTCTAGCCATAAAACCTACTTCTGTAGAGCATTGCAATAGCAGCAATTGCAAGCCAATTAATTAGATGCTAGTCTTAGTCACTAGATAGTTCTGAGTTGTTATATTTGGTTCTTCTTTGTAAGAAGTTTCTTCCTTCCTCTTTAACCTAGAATGTTCTCTAGATCTTTTTGTAAAGAGTCGAGTTGTAATCTATAGTCATGTCTTGGATCTGTTGTGTTTCTGTTGTACCGGTCTAAGGGATGTAATACTAGTGAACGGTGTTTCATTGGTGTTATGTCAACGACTATAGTGTGCTACATCATGTCGTGGTATGCTGGGTCACCGCAGGTCGCCATCTGGGTCTCTGACCCCTTCGCTGCAGTCGAGGCTTCTGACCCCTTTATCACTGTCGGGGCCCCCGACCCGATCGCCGACGCTAGGTCTTCCGACCCTTTCACCATGTTTAGCACTGCTGCTGCCTCTTTGGCTTCTTCCTCCGAATCGAGCACCGCCACTAGCTTGGTTGCTAGCTTCACTAGCAGTTTCGTCTTTGGGGAGGGCTTGGTCAGAGTGAGCACCCGCTTGGATCTTTGCTTGTTAATGATCTCCATATCACTGTTGAGCTCTTTGAGGCTACGGTTGGCCTCAACCTCGCAGAGCTTCTGGCCACGAGTCTTACGAGGCATGGAGACGGGCTCTTCTTCCTCCGCGACCTCCTCCTTGTCCTCGTAATCATCCCCTTAGTCCTTGTCGAGGAGTTCATCTAGTGTCTCCTCGTCCAACAGAGGCAGCCAGTTCTCCAGGATCTGGAAGGTCTACAAATAAAAGCAACACGCGAGTCAAGTAAGCGACTTGGAAATACGACTAGAAAATGAAGCGACTGCAAACACATAGAAATACTTACTAGGGGCCTAGCCTGCTGCTCGGCTTGTACGGAGTAAGGCCCTCTTGAAGATCGGTGAAGGTCACCTCTGTAATCTTCTTCAAAGCCACGGAGTAATCCTCCGCCACCCAAAAGTCTGGGTCGACCTAGAAGGGTCGGGTCGCCCGTTGTATTCGTACATCCAACTGGCCCGAGTGGCGAGTGGCACCAATCGCCGCCCGAGCCAGCAGTTGAAGAGGTTGATTATCTTCAACCCCTCCTCCTCAAGCTCGGACATCCGAGTGCGCATCTCGGCCACGACCACCTCCTGGCCCTTGGGGAGCTTATGCACCAACAACCATCGTGGATTAATCCGCTCTGTCGTGTACGCTGAGACAACCACCTCCCTAGCCAAGGTGGATTCCTTGACGTAGAACCAGAATTTCTTCCATCCGCTAGCCGCCTTCTTCGGCAGCAACAACTTGAAGAAACTGGCGTGGGGCTTTACCTTGAAGGTAACATCGCTGGCGGCCAGCAAAGACCCACCTTTCCCCTCGCGGCTGGCCCAGCCATGGAACAGCTTGAGCCAGAGTGGGAAATAGGGGCGGCAACCAAGATAACTTTCATAGAAGGCGACGAAGACCACCAATTGCCCGATGCTACGCAACCCTAAATTGGAGGGTTTTATCTGGTAGAAATGGAGGAATCACCTAAAGAATATGGAGGTAGGAAACCCTAACCCACGCTCCAGATGGCTAATGGAGGATATGAACTCCCCGGTCGTGGCCTAGGCTTGCTCTCGCCCACTGGCGGAACTCGCCATTGACCCTTTACGAGGATCCCCGCATCCTAGAAGGACTACATTAGGGCTGTGGAGCACTTGGATTTGGACCAAGCGGGCGCCATGAGAACGAACTCACATACTTTGGAATCTAGATCGGACACTAGCGTGGAAAGAAGAGGAAGCGGAATGGGAAACACGGGTGAGGATCCGTACTCCCCTTTGCCACTCTCCTTATATAGCGGTGTTGCCCGACGATCACGGGTTAGCCGTTACTTCGCGATAATTCCGCCGAAGTCACCATTGGGAATTATTTAACGGCTAGTTTGACCAAATCAGACGGTCCAACTTCAACCAAAGTAGTCACTTGACTTGCTCACTCCATCTGACTCGCTCACTCCAATCGCTCATTCCAATCGACTGGGCGAGGTGGCTCGGGAACCAATCAATTCGCCAAAGCTAATACAGAAGCTTTTCCCTTCATTGGAGGAGTTCGTCACTGATTCGTCTGGGCATCCACTCGGACTCGCTTACTCTCACTGCCAAGTCAACACCTTCGCCAAACCCCTGACGCACTCGGGGACTACTGATGGGGATTTTCCAATCGGGGTATGCCCAGAAGAGAGATTCGACGGGCCGTGGACCACAACGAGTGGGCTTGCTAGTACGACGACTAGAAGGAGACTTCGAATGAAGTCCAGCAACTAGAAGTTGAAGGTCCAAGACCCTAGCTAGGCGCTGTCAGATTAGGTCAAACCCTCTAAAACCTAAACTGATTTGGTTGTAATCTTGTAAACTCTAGCAAGGTGACCTTATATAAACCTCCGTAGGGTACTCGTTATACTTACGTGCTATTAGCTACCCCATCCAAGCGACTCGCTGCCTAGCCGTCGAGATTGTTGACCTATCTAGCAGGAACTAGGTCTTTACCCTACAGGGAGCCAAACCTGGGTAAACCCTTATGTTTGCCCTCAATCTCGATTCGTGGATGGCGACTCGCTCTTGCCCCAATCGTATCGATCACTACCCTAGTAGCGACTGTTGTGGTCATTCTCACGACACTCATTGATGTAATCTCACTGAGTGAGCCTAGAGTATCTATCCATCACTCGGATAGCCAAATCCCGATCTCGATACTACGCCTTAGCTATTCCTCTAGAATACCCAATACACACCTTTATAGCCATCCAATTACGGTTACAGTCATGGCGGTTGATGCGATCAAAACAGGTGTGGGAGATAGTGATTAAACATGATCTCACGGCCGAAGGAGTAAGTCACTACACTTTGCTAGATATCGCAATGCTGAATATTAAAACTGGATCACATTGCAATTCTATGGTTGGGTGTGTCCACCACTTCATCAAGTGATCTCGTTGTCAGTTGACTCTTTAGTCAAATCATGATGTGAAAATATCGATCATCATATGCACAAGGAACTAGTACTTGAGGATACTAGGGACCTATTTATTTATATACCACACTTGTATTAATATTTTCGTTTAATACAATTATAGCATGTTACAAAACTATTACGAACATTAGAGATATATTAATAAAACAACTTTATTTATTGGCCTCGAGGGCATATCTCTTTCATGTCCTAAGTCAAACTCTATAGGAAAACGTAGCAATAATTCTAACACTAAATTGGTACTACTAGATTCGTTTTCAAATTTAGTTTCATAATATGTCAATTTGATACTTCCTCCGATCTAAATTAGTTAACTTGGATTTGTCTAGATTCAGACGTATGTAAGCATGTTTTAGTAATAGATACATTCGAGTCTAAATAAATCTAACTCAATTAATTTAGATCGAAGGGAGTATAGAATATATTGTTATATTTATCTATAAAATTGGTCACATTTCATAAAATTTGAGTTAACCAAAAGTTCACAAGGACGGAGAGACTAGAGAGTACGCGGTAGCATCGAACATTTTTGTGACAAAATTTTGATTCCCAACGGAACTTCACCAAAAAAACCAGGGAGTGTTTAAAAAAAACAGGGAACACCACGCTCCAAGTCCAAGATTATATTTTCTATGCAAAAGAAGAGTAGAGATTTGATGCACATAGATATCAGTGATTCTGTTTCTTTATTTTTTTAAAAAAATCATATTTATGAGTTTTAAAAAATTCTAAAATAAATCAGGATGTGATTTTTTTTTTGCGGGGAAAATCAGGATGTGGTTAAAGATGTATATCGCACACGTGCAAAATCTCATTTCGAAATAATGTGTATTTTGAGCTACACAAAAGTAACAAAAATATAGATATGAGCATATAGTGATTTCAAATAAAAATTTGACTTTATCTTTTTTTAACTCAGAATACAAAACTTTTTGAATTAAGGTTTGACAGGTTTGTTGGATATACATCATTAGCTACCTTTAAGTTTTTTGAAACTTATAAATACAATTTCTAAAAAAATTAATACGCAGGAACGCTGGAGGTCGGGAGTCAAAAACGACTTTCCCGCGAAAGGAGAAGTCAAAAGATCTGGAACAGCGCCGATTTTTCAAAACTCGGGTCAGAACTCAGAACCGTAGTGTGGTCGTAGCCGCCAACCTCAAAGAGGGAACCCGGCTCAGCCGCTCATCCTGCCTCCGGTTGGAGACCGCATTCACCATTCAGCCGCCACGCCCGTTACCCAAACCATCGAGCGCCGCCTCCGCCTCCTCTCGAACCGCGCACCATAAAGTTCCCACTCCGCTCCTCTTCTCCCACTATCACCGATCGCGCGACCCGACCACCCAGCACCCCTGCTGGCGAGCCGCGATGGACATCTCGCCAATCGACTGGGAGGCGGAGAGCTACCCCGCCTACGCGGATTTCGAGGCCGTCCCCTTCTTCGCCGCCTTCTTCCTCTCCGTCCGCTTCCTCCTCGACCGCTTCGCCTTCGAGGTCGTCACACTGTACACGGTTTCCCCCGGCGCCGCTCGGTTTCAATTTTTTTTGGTCGTACGCCTCCTCATTATTTTGTTACTAGGGACCCGATTTCGTCCTCTAAAGGAAATAAGGACTAGAGTACGTAGTAGTTCGTGAAGGCAATAGAGGTGCTAACCACAATTGTTTTGTGGTAAATGTTTGCCATAATCATCTGCTAATTTTGTGATTATTAGAATGAGGAAATTTAAGCATCGCAGTAATAAAATGTTAATGGGGATCTTGGGAAGGGTTGATAATGAGATGCATCAGTTTCTGCAATGCACACATTGCCGCACCTGAGTACCTGATCACTTTTAATTGTTCAAATTTATCCGAAGAATATTACAGTACTTGTGAACAATTTGGTACCTTCTGCTACGAATTACTCCTTTTCCAGGAAACACTACGAGCTAATCAAATTTGAAGGAACCCATTGGCTAACTATCACTTGCATTCTGTCTGCAGTGGCTAGCCAAGCGTATGATCTTTGGGAAGGGAGATGCGCAAAAGCTTGGTTCTGAGACATATGAAGGGATGATAAAGATCAGAAAATTTAAGGAGTCGGCTTGGAAAGGCGTTTATTTCCTTTCTGCGGAAATACTGGCATTGACTGTGACATACAACGAGCCATGGTTCTCAAATACGATGAATTTCTGGGTTGGACCAGGAGATCAGATTTGGCCGGATCAAAGAATGAAGTAATAGACACTTCTGATTCCCATGTTCATTAGTTTCTGTTTGTTTGTTTGTTTGTTTTGGGTTCCTAGTCATCAATAAATTCATTCTTTTCTCCAGGTTTAAACTAAAGGCGGTTTACATGTATGGTGCTGGGTTTTATATGTACTCAATAATCGCCCTTCTGTTTTGGGAAACAAGACGTTCAGACTTTGGTCTTTCAATGACTCATCACATAGCATCGGTTTTGCTCATTGCAATGTCTTACATATTCAGGTAATTTAGGCTTCATCTATCTGGATATTTGTCAAGCTGGTTTATGTTAATTCAATTCTAGTGTCTTCTTCTACTTTGCCATCATCACTCATGCACTATTTAGCTTGTCTGCTTCTAGTCATCATTCAAGTGATGAGATTGAGACTTGCTAGAGCGCAATAGAAAATGCATGTGGATATTAGTGTTTGGCTCTTTGGGAAACTGCGCAGTGTGCGTGTATTGTGGAGTCTGAATTTGATACCTAGGAAGCAACAGATACGGCCGTATACCTTCATAAGCACATATTTGAAATGAAGATGAAAGGTAGATCCCTGCCGGTCTGTAACATATAGATATCAAATTCAGACTCCACAATACATTCTGTGTCTATCCTTTCTACCGGTTCATATAGCCAGCTTTACCTGTACTACTTTTGTGTTACATTCCTCCATAACCTTAGGGAGTTTACCTGACAGCCTTGATTGAACCAATAGTTATAACAGTGTGGAACAACTTTTCTGCTACTAGAAGGGATGCGAAGTATGCTGGATAGGCAGAATGAAAGCAATATCTACAAATACTGACTTGATTGTATGGCTGGTATTTTTTCTTGGTAGAGAACATACTAGGTCTTGAGGGATTGGAATGTTCCTAAAGTATTGGCTCTTGATAGGACTCCATGGAAATCAGCAATCCATGTGCCAGAATCGTAGTTTACTCGTTCTCTTTTACTCTTTTCTCTTCCTTTGCTTTTTTTGGTTTCCTTATGTTTCTCTTGGGTTTCATATCTGGCCTACCCCAACTTGCTTGGGAAAAGTGCTTTGATGTTGTTAGGTACCTTTTACCTCTGTTTCTGCCAGATTCGGTTGCATCTTATACCTAGCTGATAGCTGATAGCAAGTACATAAGAACTAGACATGTATCTGCCTTGTTTTTTATGCTTCATGGTTACTAGTAGTTAAAACACCTGAACATGTTTTTCTTTGACACTCCAACTTAATTTAGTTTCCTTAAACAGATTTGCACGCGTGGGTTCAGTTGTCCTTGCCATTCATGATGCAAGTGATGTATTCCTGGAGGTGGGAAAAATTTCTAAGTACAGTGGCCGCCAGTTGATTGCTGATGTGTCATTTCTTTTATTCGTCATTTCTTGGGTAATTCTCCGCCTGATATATTTTCCATTCTGGGTTCTCCGCAGTACAAGGTACATACAAGAAAATTTGTTTATATCTGTGATTCTATACTTAGGGAACTCTAGAATGTCACTAAAGTGTGTGCATTTCTTCTAAAAAATATCAGCTATGAAGTTGTTCAGTTTTTGGACAAGGAGAAGCATAAGTTTGATGGGCCCATATACTACTATGTGTTCAACTGTCTTCTCTTTTCCCTCCTTGTTCTGCACATATACTGGTGGGTTTTAATGTATCGGATGCTCCTGAGACAATTTCAGTCTAGAGGGCATGTTGGGGATGACATCAGATCTGGTATGTTCCTCTTTTCTTGATTGTTATAATATGAAATCGTATTGCAGTTTTTTTAGTTAATTCTTGGGTATTTGAATACATCATCAGTTCAGTCTTAGCCTCGTAGATACTTGTATTTATGGACTATGGTCATTTATTATCCATCACAGTCTAATTCACATGCTATAGGGCTCAGATTTACTTATTTATCTTGATGTTCACTATTTCCCCCCCTTTGTTTAGATTCGGAATCTGAAGAGGAACACGAGGATTAATATTTTCCATGAACATAACATGAAGATTGATCGAACTGTGTCGATTCTGAAGATCAAGAGGACATGATGATTGTTTTTTTTTTCTGTTTTATCTGCCTTATTATGTCATAGATCTGATATATTACCATGCTGTGCCATGAATCATTGTTCCGTTACGCTTGTCCTTCTCTGGGTAAAATTCACATATAGATGTCATGAGAGCATTGTCCATTTGTGTAAACTTAGTTACTTAGGTCAACCTGTATACTATCCTTATTAAAAAACTGTATAGTATCACACAGACACAATACGTGATGGAAAGCATGGCTTGTGTACATATCTGCCTGTATCCCCATTCGAACTTCAAATAATTTGCAAGGTTACTAATCAAATTACTCGAAGAAGCGGCATATTGAAATTTATGTGCCTTTCTCAAAGCAAGAATTCATGTTCACTTTACCGAACTATAGCAATGGAGCATAGTGCAACTACACACCTTTCTTAAACATGGATTTTGTAATCTTTACAACAATGGTCAAGAAATTCTGTTCTGGTGCTTTTGCACGTTTCAGTATTGATCCTGTAAATCGTAATCAAAACTTTATGTGGACCTGCACATTTCAACAGCCGATAATGGTAATTATGTTTCTAGAAGTGCGAAGCCATGCTTTATTGTTATGTATGTATCTGTTAATGTTTAGCTTTGATGTTTGTTGTTTAATGTTCTCATAGATGATAAATCACTGGTTAGTGGGACCGTGTGGTTCAAAATCCAGTATGTCACTATGCTCCATGTTTTTCCAACACAAAATAGAGTTGTTATCTTCATGTGTACACATGCTACTAACACTTGAAGTCCTAATCTTTGTTACTGCTGTTGTGCACTACTGGAATTATCCGTTAGAAGTTATCTATTATGCCACACTTCACATTTATGTTGATTTACACATGGTTCGTCATTATATCATCTCAGAGCAAGTTATGATTATTTAAATATCTTCCAAGTAAAAGTTACAGAGCAAACTTCGGTATTTTGATAACCAAACTGCAGTACACTATAGTTAATGATACATGAGAAATTTTGGACTCCGGCACCGAATCATATGATTACTGAGCCCATCATCCCATGTGTCTGTCAACACAATTTCCTCATCTCATTACATCATAATTCAGAACCATGGAATAGTACCATGACTACTATCTGGTAGGGCTGGTGTTGTCAACATGTGATCTACTTCATGCTCTATATCTGATCTTCTAGCGAAGCGGCCCTTGATCCTTGGCCGTGCTTCTGCATATGCTTTCCTTGTTGCATACCTTATGGTCTTCTGAAACTTCCTCGCCTGCTTCTTCTCCTTGTATCTGAGGACCCTGGCCTCTCTGTCCATGGAGCCAAAATCCACTGGCATTTGAAGCGAATGTCCTGAGAGTTCCGTGGCTCCACTGGTTCTTGGGATGTCGGTGTTTGAGACATCTAGTTTGTTGTTGTCTGGTACTATACTGACCTCCATTGACGAGAAAGATATCTGAGACAGAATTAGGAAATAATCATTGAAATATGTTAATAATAAGAGAAGTGCCAGTTTCACTCTGCAATAAAAAGAAATTGTACTCCCTCTGATCCATATTAATTGACTCAACTTTGTCTAGATTCGTATGTATCTAGTTAAGTATTTGGACTAGATGCATGTGTATCTAGACAAAGTTGAGTCAATTAATTTGGATCGGAGGGAGTAACTAACTCCAAAACTATTAAACCAACACTTATATGCTGGTAAATGAGTTTGAGATCCATATTTAATTAACAGAAGTTCGAAGTCAAGGTGCAGAGGAACATGCAGGCTAGGTTCTCTGAGTTATCTCTGCATTTATATTCATGGTTGCTTCTTACATTATTTAAGGTTCGAGAGAATAAAGAGGTGAAATCAAAACATGCTGTTAGCCAGCTCCTTTTTGATGTAGTATGTGGGAAGAGAATTTTACAGAAAATATCAATCTAAAAAGCATGACACGGAAAGATTGAAAAAAAAAGAGAAAAGAGAAAAGGGAAGGAAAAGAAGGCAACAAGCTGTATCTTGTATCCAAAATGAGCTGTGTCATTAATTCATTTAGTTAGTCTGTTTGATTTATTATTTTAATGTAGGAATGGGCTAACCAGAGCCTGAAGTGGTACTATCCCTAAAGCTAAAGAGATTGCCGCATGATAGTTTAAGCAAAGTAATAGATTAACTCACGCTGTTGCTGATGGAAGCTGTGTAGGTACTAGCCACAGCAGTCATTGAGGCAGCCTGCTCTACCCCTATCATTCCACAGCTGCTCTCTTGCTGTTCACTTCCCATGACAACTTGTGAAGGTACTACACACTCACACCCTTCCTTCTCTCTGAACCTGTTCTGCTCATGCTGTTCTTGCAGTCTGTATTGCTCACCCGGTCCTGGGTTGCAAGTGAACTCGTCAAAATACATGTTGATGTTGTATCCAAAAAGGTTGAAATATCGATCTGTGTTGTTGGTACAGTTGTTGTCATTAGAGTCTCTTCCGAGCAGGAGCCAAGAGTCCGCTTCGTCTCCCTCTTCCTTGTTGTCGTAGACAGTGGTAGCAGCTTCTGCCTCTGCCAAAACAGAGGCAGCTGGAATGGCGACAGCTGGGAGTGGCAGCACAGGCACTCGTTGATGCCTCTGAGAAATTGGGTTGGCAGAGTGCACCTGTGCATCACAGGTGGTACACAGTGCTGCTGAATCTGCATGGCATTCAAGCACTGCAGGTGCACTTTCACAGATTACACAGACACGCACACGCTCATGGCGTGATGCCAGACAATTAGCAGAATGAACCTGTGTGTCACATGATGCGCAGAGATATGCAGCATCAGCAAGGCAGTATACCGTGCTTGGTGCTGCATGACATCCATCGCATGGCCTAGCCAATGGAAAGCTTCTCCCTTCAGCTTCCTGCTTCAAAAGGTCACAATTGAAAGTACAATTCATGAACATATAAACCTTGCAACTTGTAGGTGGAGAGGTCTTAGTGATGATTGTGGCTAGTATCTAGCGTGTCCTATTCATATGAGTATGCATCTTCTCCTGCTCTTCTGTCTCTCATGGCTTTTGATATTTTTCTTGAACTTGCTTGGGAGTGAGTGGGAGCGGTCAGTGTTGGAATTTCAGTGTGGAGTACTAATAGGAGGGTGGCAGCGGAATCCAGTGAGTGGCAAGTGGTTCTATTCGTGACGGCGAGGAATGCTGCAAGGGTTGGGTAGTTTGAATCATCTAACTGAATAAGTGTAAAAACTTTTAAGGAATCCAGTATTTGGAGACTTACTAATTTATAAGGTGTTACACATTATGTTGAAGTGGAGTTATGTTTCCATTAGTTTATAAACCCCAAAAATAGAAGAATTAGAAGGCACTTTGGTATAAGAAAAGCAGACAAAGTGTGGAAGATGCTCCTTGGTCTCTTTCTGCATATCTTTTGCAAAAGAGAAAGGAAGGAAGGGTCTTCTGGATTCCAAAGTTTGAGGTTTTGGGCCATTCCTTGGCACATCCGTTAGCCGTTCTACTTTTTGGAACTTCAGCAAGAGGTAGGAAGTGGAGATACATGAGAAAAGTTTTAAAGCACCCTGCCATGTCACTAGATTGTTTCCCTCGGACTATATAGATATGCAGATATATTAGGTGATGTTCAGTGTAGGAAATGAATTTACTGGCATCTTTTGCATTTTCTTCATTGCTGTTCATATGAATTGGCTTGTTAAATCTCTACCTGATCTCTTCCATGACTAGGCTATCTGTTGATTAAAATCCTTTTAATTTGCTGCTAACTTGTGTTACTGCTCCGCTAGTCTTGAAATGACTTTTTTTGTAGGTCGAAGTCTTGAAATAAATTGGCTGAAAGACTTGTGTTTTACCATGTTACTCCCTCCGTCCTGAAAAGGATGTCACAGATATGTCTAAATTTGAATGTATCTAGACACTATTTAGTATATAGATACATCCAAATTTAGACAAACTTGCGACATCCTTTTTAGGACGGAGGAAGAACCTATGATTCATAGTTTGCTGTTGGGTGTCAATACAGTTTAAGTTTACAAAATATGGTCTCGTTGATGTGGGACGCTAACACTATGTTCCTATTTAGATGGGCGGCCAAGGTGGGTATTTTCATAATGCCTTCATAATTGAGTAAATATCCATCTTGGGCGTTGTATACTAAGCTAAGAAGTCTGTCTACTTGAAGTTCTGAATTTTCTAAACAAGCTCAAGTCTGTCAACAAACTTATACGGGACATATTGGATAAGCTTACAGATTATACTGTATTCATTTCTATACAAACTATGCTCATCACATGCAGTAGCAGTACGGAGATGATCTTTGCCTACATGTAGTTCCTATGAATGCAACTAAAAGAAACCAGTAACATATGTTTACAGTTTACCATAATTTGTGCTTTCGCTGATGTCGTAACTTGTAAGTCCATTCTCTATTTGCAATTTAGTGTATGAAAGAATATTATCAAGTTCTATCATCCTGCGTAAATATATAGATGATTCTGGATGTATGATATATGTTAAGTGTCATATGATGAACAAGTGTCCTTTTCTCTCCAATTGCTTTTGCTGGATTGGAATTGGATTACAGGGGGCGATGTGATGATGTGGTACTCTCCTCTGCCTTTTATTTTTGAAGGAGCACTCTCCTCTGCTTTGTCTTGCACCAACTGATTATAAGTTTATATCAGGGTGATCTTACCCGTTGCCTACCCTTTTGACGGGGATTCTCTTAGCCGCTTCCGCTCCTATTGGCTCACTTTTGCGGGTGTGAATGGCATGGCTGCCAAGGAATCAAGGATACATCATTGCAAAACATCTCCTAACCATGCCTATGAATTCTATCATGGCTGTCAACAGTTTAATTTATTTTCAAGAAAACACAAGTTTAATGTATGGCCTTACAAAATAATATTCAGTAGCTTTGAATACATTTAGTTGCTTACTCTTGGCCATAGGCAGTGCTGGACACCATCCCCTGTAATTTCAAGATGACATCCAGTTGCAGGCTTTTTTCTGAGGCATACCTCAGCATCCTTGGTGGTGGCGACAACACGATACCTACTCCGATTCCCTCATAAGAGGTGAGAGCCTCTTGAACTTCAACCGGGAGACGTGGTCTAGTGCTTGGCGAGCAGTTCACAGATTCTAGTGTTCACATTCTGTGGTCGAGATGGGTAACATCACCGACCCTGCTGGTGGAAGATATTATGTGTTAGCCTGCTGTAGTTGATGCAGATATTTTTCCTTTTTGACGGAAATTTTACAGATCTTTGTAATCGAATTCTGATGTTAGGTTGCATGGAGTCAGCAATTCACATAAGATCTTCATTGCTCCCTTGACAAAGATTTGATATGTTTTATGTTACAAATTGAAATAAGTTGACAAGTGTTTGGGATCTCTGTATCAAATGTGAAGAAAACATGATGCTGGCAGGCAGGTCGTTGCAATCCAACAGCAACAGTTTTCATAAAACTAAAACCAATGAAAATAGAGTAAACAAAAACGGGGAAAGAGAATTAAACTTGCAGCTACAAAAACATTGCACCGCCACCTTTATTGTACCAACAGTTCACAGAATCTGTTAATGTAATGTACCAGCCTAGGTAAGCTAGGTTGTAAACTTCTTTGTTCTTTGTACAGTTAATCTGGGACCCGCTCCACTTCCTGACAGAATGTATCACCAGATGCCAACTTCATTGTGTTACTTGCCATTTATGCAGGTTTCTTTCTTCTGTACAGGTCCTGCTGGAAACAACTGATGATGCTTTTTGCCTTCCATTGCTTGTCATGGTGTCATCTTGGTCCAGAGAGCTCAACTGCCTGTACCAGCAACGACGAATCGTCTGTCAGGTCGGAGTAGCAGCGCCCGAAAGTGAACTCGGGCACCTTAAAATTGTGCGAGTCAGAACGCTGCGACGCCTCCCACCGCTCCGCGAGCCCATCGCCTTCGAGCATCCTGACCACCTCTGACATCTTAGGCCTATGACCTGGGAGATACTGGGTGCACAGCAGTGCCACCTGCACCATCTCCTCTAGCTCAATGTGGTCATAACCGCTTCCAAGTCCCTTGTCGACAAGCACGTCGAGGTTCTTCTCCTGGTGCATCTTCTTCACCTGAGCAGAAGCCAGTGCCATATTAATACCTCAGGTATGATACAATCATATGCCTCAAACCATGCCCTTCCATTTGTGAATGATGAAAATGAACTTACCCAGTCCAGCATGGCCCCCTTCTGAGTTGTTGCTTTCCCAAACTCAAGTGCAGTCTGTCCAGTGATCAGCTCTAGCAGCAAGATCCCGAAGCCGAAGACGTCAGTTTTCTCAGATGACTGGCCCGTGGAGAGGTACTCTGGGGCAATGTGGCCTACAGTGCCCCTAACGGCTGTGGTGACATGCGAGTCACGGTGGTCTAGGAGCTTGGCAAGCCCAAAATCTCCAACAACTGCTTCACAGAAGTCATCGAGCAATATGTTTGCTGCCTTTACATCCCTGTGGATGATCTTGGGGTCACACTGCTCGTGCAGGTATAGTAGGCCTCTTGCTGCACCGAGTGCTATCCTCTTTCTGCTGATCCAGTCCAATGGCGGCTTCCCTGTAATTTTTCATGTGAGAACAAAATTAACATTTGGTCAAGTGGGATTCTTTGATCAAATGCCAGTCTTTCTGCATTCGTTTTTTTAAGTTGAAGTTCAGAAATACAAACGCAGGAATCAAATGCAAATCTTTTTGTATTTCACTTTTCAAGTTAAAATTTCCAATGAGCATTGTCAGGTACTCAAAGAAATGAACATTTTTATGACCAACTTATATCTGACGAATGTTGGCTCTGTCAACTACTTTTCTGGTTTAATCTTTGATAACTCAATCATTCTGAAATCTTCGTCTTACCTTTCAGGCGCGATGCGACACTTCCATTTGACATGCACGGATAGACCAGTAGCCTCTCGGTGGCAGTCATGCAGAACCCGCAGAGCTTAAGGAGATTCCGATGCACCGCCAAGCTGATCATCTCGACTTCAGTCTGAAACTGCAACTCCCCACCTGCGGCATTTCCATCTTTCAACCTCTTGACAGCTACTACAGTTCCATCCGGTAGCTTCCCCCGATAAACATTTCCAAAACCGCCTTTTCCTATTAGGTTCTTGCTGCTGAAGTTCTCTGTTGCAGCCTGGAGCTCTCTGAACTGAAATCTCTTTAGGTTTTCAAGGTTGACATTCTCTATGTGTTGATCTGCAAAGGAACCACAATGCACTCAGTGACTGATTCCATCAAGCATTTCTGCCATCATGAGCTCGGTGAGTAGTTTTAGCCTTTTCTACTTACCATCAACATCAAAAAGAATCTGCCGATTTTTCCCGTGCCTCCACCAGAACAGCAATCCCGTCACAAGGAAAAGGATGCTGATGCAGCCTACTGTAGAACCAAATGCAATTGCAGCTCTGTGGCCCTTAGATTTTGCTGGCATCGGAGTACCTTTTGCAAAAAAAAAGAGGTTATTATAACAGTTGTAATTACGAATCTATATATCAGTTCAGGACAAAATCACAGCATACCTTGTGTGTTATTCAGGCTGTATGACATCGGCATGGGTAAAGTTCCGTAACAATCTTGTTGTTTAGCTGCTCCACAGATGAGTGGATTCCCTACAATGCTGCAAGAGAAACGAACATTTTTTCCCCATAAATTCAGTTTTGCATGATGAATATGTTCCCACCGGAGATAGTGCTTTGGTCAAAGATAGAATGACACGGGACAGCAGCCTTACTTGAATGTCCTTGCCAAAGCCCCTGGAACTGGACCGCTGAGATTATTATAGGACAGATCCCTGAGATGGAAGTCCCACAGTGAGCGCCACGGAGGCAGCAGCACAGTACACAATCAGCTAACAGTATACCAAGCAAATAATACTCACAAGAAGACAAGGTGCGATAAATTAGCTGATGATGCAGGGAATGCGCCAGACAGTGTGTTGTTGTTGAGCCTCCTGGTAGCGGTACAGTGACAAACAATCAGTAACAGGTAATGGCATCATGGGTCTTCTGGAGCAGGCCATGAATGGAAAACCTCCAGAATGGCATTCAAGGCATGTACAGTAGAAGACAGAAGTGCACTCACAAGTACTGGAGGTTCGTGAGGCGGCTCACGGAGCCGGGGATTTCACCGGAGATTTGGTTGCTGGAGAGATCAAGCGTCTTGAGCTTTGTCAGCCTGCCAATCTCTGCTGGGATTCGCCCGTTGATGTTGTTGTTCTGCAGTAGGCTGTGAACAGAAAGAGGAAGGTAAGATCTCTTCCTACCCAAAAAGAACCATGCTCCTAACAGCAGTTTACGAGGCTAATAATAATCATGACAGGAAAAGCTCACATTATCTCAAGATTGGTCAAATTCCCTATGCTCGGGGAGAGCGGGCCAGAAAGATTCTGACTCGGAGCTTCTCTGCCAAATTGGAAGAGCCAGGTAACACAATATTAGAGGAAAACCTGTGACGAAGATATGATCTGTAGGTAGTAGGTTCCTTACAGGCCGGTGACAAGGTTTTCTTGTGAACATGTGACCATTGTCCAGCTGCAAGGATCCACGGAGTCTTGGTCCCAGTGGTCGAGCACGCCATGGGGATCCTTGAGGCCGTTCTTGATCATCATGAGAGCTTGCACTGCAAACGGAACAGAGATCATCACGCAACCAATGCAAGAGGAACAAAGGAAAGGAGAGCCAGTAATTAAACAGGGTTCTTGATCTGGGAGAAGGATACAGACAAGGTAGCGAGCACCAATGCAAGAAAAACAAACAAAAACCAAGAAGGCTCCTGATTTGAGGGAGGAATATTAACAAACCTTCATAGTTTACACCCTTGGGGGAGAGGAGGCCGTTGGCGGGCGCGGGAGAGGAGAAGAAGAGAAGCAGCACCAGGGAAGCAGCAAGAACCACCTCCATTGCCATTCATCCACCCGGGAAGAGAAGGAAGGGTTATCTAGGACTGGGGTCTTCTTGTGTATTCAAACATGGAAGCAAGCAAAGGGTGAGGCCAAGGAAAGGAAGCACGCAGGCTTCTCTTGTCACACAAGCAGTCGAGTGAGTTGCCTGTGGCACTCCAGTGGCAGCCAGGGGAGGGGAGGGGGAGGCCCTCTGATGTTTTGTCAGTAGCAAATGACACAAAAGAAGATGCCTGGGCTGTGGTTTGAAGCAAAGGTACAAAAGGAGGGAACAGACATGCCTGCCGCCTGGCCCCATGCTCGGAGTAGAATATTTTGGGGGCAAAGGTGGGGGCGAAAATTCTTCTTTCCCACCATTTTCTGCCTTCTCGGGGCCTGTGAAAAACCAAGCGCTGTTATCTTTGGGAGGGTCTAGGGCTAATCCTGTCAAAAAGAAGAAGAGATTAGTATTGATCCCATCCGAGAAAGACATGCGCTTTATCGGAGTGTGGTGTGTGTGGCTGTCACAGGCCACCACGGCACCTTTGAGGGATTCTTGCAACGAAAGAATTGCCCAAGGCAGTGGCAGCTGGACAATTAGCTTGGGAAGTGTGTGTCAATTCTATTGGGGTGGGGGTGGGGGCGATAAACAAAGGATCAAAAGTATCTTTAGTTGGAGGAGGAAGGCAGGATAATGACAGGGAGGAAGCGCTTCTTGCCTGACCTGAAGTGGAGGCACCGGGGGGCAAATGGACAAGGGAATTTTGGCCATGACGCATGGTGGATGAAGAATCAGGAATCGGATTAAAAGCACAAGATGTAATCCCACTGACAGAGAAAGATAAACATAACACGCCGTTGGCCGTGTTGCCACGTCAGTTGGTTCAGTTGGCAGCATACTCCCAAGATAAAAACTACATACGTACACTCAAGTGGAGGCACGCTTTTCATTCTGATGGATTGTCAGGTATCGTTTTACCCCCCTGAATATGAAAACACATCACAGCCCATACTTGGCCCTGTCATGTCATGGTACTTGTGGCTCAGAAGTAGGATATGTATATGTACAAGTGTGGTGTGTAAGCTAACCACCGAAGATTTTTTTTAGGAGATTGTTGCTGCTAGTATATCCTGATGGCGGCCTGATGCTCCACAGTTCCCATCAGTCTCCTTTCCTTGTTTGATGTGCAGACGGGAGAGGGCGAGATGGCCATGCTCCTCCTCCTCTTTAGGGACAGAAATCATTGCAGTCTACCTAGCATGAAAGACGTGACCTCTCTTTTCAGTGAAATGAGGTGTGCTTTGCTGCCTGCCTTTGCCCCCCCTACGCCTTTTTCTCTTTCCCCCCCTGCTTTTCCCTGTGTGTATGTGTGTCCTAACAGGCCGTGCAGATCAGGTATATGATACGAAGATCGCGAAAACGTATACGGGAGCATCAAAAGACGATCTCTGGGTTCATCCTTCCGGACACCATCCTCCAGAGAATGGCAGCATAATTATCCCTTGAAACTTGATGATGCACGAGCACAACTTATTAAGCGTGTCTGGTAAAGCTCTAAGCGTGGGGGGCGTAAATCATAATTGGTGTTGCCTCACCTGTCCAAATCTGAATTTCCATCCTCCTCAGGTCTGCATGATTAGCTTCACGCTTTTTAGCGACGAGCTTTTGGTATATCTTACGGTTTTTCTTACCACGCACACCGTCTCCATAGTCATCATCTGAATGATGGCACTTAGTGAGTGGCAATGGAGATGATTAACACACGAGACACCACTCTTTAAGGTCAAGATACGTGCATAATAAACAAACAAAAGATGGTGGCAGGATACGGATACACATTTTGTGTGGACATGTGGTACTGCTCACACAGTACCATGCAGTGGTACAGAACAGTAGAAGATCTTTGCACCCCCCACACTCCACTACTGCCTCCACTGCCATTGCTAATGTCACCGCCTTTCGTATTGTGTTGACCGGGGACCGAGCCATCAGATAAGCAAGAGATGCTGAATCTTCTGTGTGTGATCACTTGCCTTTGACCAGCTAAGTCCAAGTATGCAGAGTGAAGACGTCACAGTAAACTGTCGACTTCGACGGGCCATATTTGGAGCTACTTTGATCTTGGCAAGATAGCGATGCTCACGATTCAACAAGGTGCCTTGCGGAATCTTCACTATGCCAATTTCTTTTTAAGCAAATACAGTATGTTGTTGTCTTGCTTGCTACTACTAATGAACAAGATGAAAGCATGGTTATCCCAAGAGAATCTGTACATCCCACAAGTTTGTCCATGCATTACAATCCTAAACCCACTGCTATGTTTGGCCGGAACAGGGATGGGTAGCAGTTGGAAGCTCGAGAGCTGTGCCAGTTTTTCTCTCTCTCTCTGCCTCCACATGCTTGGCACTAGCTCTCGCGCCTTAGCTTTTTCATTTCACCATGTAACCTGCCGACTAACCTATTCATCGATAGCATATTTGTACTTGTCCACCGTAAAAAGCAGACATTTTACCATCTGAAAATTAGTACTCCCTCGGATGTATTAGGTCATGTACAATAGTAGAGGGAATATATCTAGTGATACCAGTCTCTATGATACCATGATACTATTTCTCAAAAATATATTTTTAAGTTTCGGAAAAAAATCGGAAAGTATATAATTATGCACAATATGTATTGTGTTCACAATCCGTAAAATTCTCAGAACCGTATTCGAAACACGCACGGATAAACGAAAAATACAAATTATTTAGAAAAGACAATGGTAACCTTTCCTCAGCACTCCACATTATTTAGAAAAGACAATATATATAAATTTTATAATGCATTATCTTTTATTGTCATCTCTAGCAATTGATAAGAATTAAATATCTTGCTAAAAAATGATTTGCTAAGAAAAAACATACGATACAATAGAGAAAATAGCTTTCTCTTATTTCTAATAGACCATCCCTTAGCTAAAGAAATATTACATTCTCTTTCTTATTTCTTCCTCCTCTAACTAAACAAAAATCCAACATGACAATCATAAGAGACGGCTGACATCACTTTATTGTACATACCCTTATAAAACAAGCTAGATACATCCATATCTAGACAAATCTAAGAGAACTGTTTTTTTTAGGGAAACAAACGTACTCCGTCTCGCTGTGATCTTTATTAATCAGCTAGTAGATACAAATCGGCAATCAACGGTGAAACAATAAAACTTAGCGGATCATCCACCGAAACATTCGTGAGTGAATCCGTCTCTCTTGATAACAATCAGCAGCACAATTTGCTTCCCTATTACAAAAACTAAAATAGCAGCTAGAAAAAGTCGAAGCTTGAACATATTTATCATCAAACAAAGCCACCACAGATGTTGACGGAAAATTTCCCGTTTGAAGTGATTCGACAGCCAGCAAACAATCAGACTGAATCATAATCCGGAAGCACCCTACCTAGTTTGCTAGTGCAATGCCTCTGGATATTACTTGAGCCTTCAGGTATTTTGCATCGATTGCATGCTCAACCTTCTCATTACGTGCAGCAATAGAAGATCCACCATCATCTTTGATTACCGCTCCCAAACCACTTGTGAGGATTCAGGATAGAAACTAGCATCCACATTGACTATCATGTGTCCCTCTTTGGGTTTAGTCCATGTACTCTTTTTTTTTACTGAATTTATTCGAATCAATTACCTGGATCGACATTGCGGCAATAGAGTTTGTAGGTGTACTCGCACCGTGTACGAGTTGGTGACACATCCACCAAATGTAACATGCCGCTGTCATTATCAATTCTCTCGTACCATCAGCATGCTGGTTAATTAATAACTCCTCTAGTTTGTGCGCTAGGCTCCTAAAGTCCATTTACTACCCGAGAGAAAATTTCCTTCACACACTTTTTTCCACCAAGCTGTCTCCCCCTCTTGGCGTGGAATCGAGTACGGTGAGCTGATAAAAGAGGGGCTCATCTCGAGAATCGGTAACGGAGAGAAAACCAACATTTGCGGAGCAACTAGGTGCCGAGAGACTATAATCTCAAACGAAGAGTAGGAAAACAAACACTAGAATTAGCAAGGTGAACCAGTTGATTCTCCATAACTCTAACAGCTGGAAGCCTGGAATGAACCCCTTATTAGACAGATCTGCTACCCTGAGGATGCCTCTCTGATCTTTAGTTTAAAGCTCCGGGATCAACCTTGCGAGGATTTCCTAGCGTGGCACTATGAGAGCAGCGGTAAGTTTTCTGTAAAAAGTGCGTATAAACTTGCTTATAATCTTCACAATGGTGTCAAGTGGCAAGCCAGGAGCAGTGAGGCTACATATAACTCTAGGAGTATACGGAAGCTCATATGGACCATACAAGTCTACAAAGGTCAGAATCTTTGGGTGGAGAACGACGCGTGACAACCTCGCTACTAACAAGAACAAGTACATGAGGACTTTGGAAACTCAAGGCACCTGTACGACATGCCGTATGTGTGACGAAACCAGTTTCTGTGCTACTGTTTCATGCACCAAAGCTAGAGCCTCGAGGGAAAAGATGAGAGAACACTGGAATTTGCCACCAGAATTCAGATTTCGTCAAACTGGTGAAGATTGGCTGATAATATTACTGGGAAGCTTTAGTAATAAGCAAAGAACTCGGGTGCTTTCTCCTCCCCTAGAGAGCTTGGCACCTTCACTCTAATGTAATCCATGAAAAATCCAAGGTATCGATCATGAATTCAATGTCCTTCGTGCTAAACTAAACTATTGTGACATCCCCGGGATCAGGGTTAAACAAATCCTAGATCTTAGTCTGACATAAGCCTAATATACAGATCGAGGATATCTACTGAATAATAGGTAACACAACAGTTATCCTACGACACAAAAATATTACAGCAAGTTTATAACTAAGCAGAGAACCAAAATATTACAAGCATATGTCACTGACCATAAATATCAAACAACGGAAGGCAAATTATGCTATTAAGTATAGCAAACTTAACAAATAGCCTAAGAGGCCTGAAGCATAACGATGACGTCCCGACCCATAGATTCCAGGTTGTCGGCCAGAAACCCCAAGCTACTCATCCGTGTCGATGTCATACCAAACTCATCTTTAGGGAACACTTACTCTACTACAAAAGTATCAACAAAGCAAGCGTGAGTACATGGTATACTCCGCAAGACTTATGGCTGGTGGAGCTATTTTGCATAAAACTATCTTCGTTTGTAAAATAAGAGGGAGTAGAAGCTCGTCTAATCAGAATATTTTAAAAGAGGATAAGAGAGTGACATCTCCAACTATAGTAATCATCTTTTTATATCCAACAAATCATCATCATCACCTATCATCTAGGATTACCCTCTTGTACCCATGAGGAAGCATCCTTAAGCACATATTGACCTGCTAAGTTTTACGATTAGGTTAATATTCTCTATGATCGTCACGTACATTCCCAAGTCATCCATAACCGCAGACACGGCTTTTCTAAAAGATTAAAACCATGCAGGGGTGTATAATTTTACCCATACGTACCAACCGACTCTTAATGCTAGATATTGTTAGCCCTCTTCATTGGAAGGCTGGCAGAGGGTGGTTCACCACGATGTTTACATTGCTGTCGCCGAGACCATAGTCACGCCCTAAGGATGCTTCCACCATAACAAGTCAAATCGCGAAGCCGGTCCCTAGAGATGTGAGGCAGGGTTGGTTTACCAGGGGCTCTATCCATCCCAAGCAACCTTGTCCACGCTTTCATGCCTGTTATGATGCACCTCCTTCACCGCCTTGAAGAACAACCAAAGTGTATATGCCAAATGAAACGCACGAACTATGTGACTCATGAAATCTATTAGGCAAGTTAGTTAGTCGAGGGGTTTTCCAGGCCCAAGTGGCTATATGCTCGTCTTGGTTCCGAAGGCAAGAACTTCCGGGTCCTAGGGGTAGCGAGCATGAGACTACAAAACCTACATCCCACCGTGGCCTCTCATACAAGCCTTAGCATGTTTAACCTTCATCAGTGATTTCACCTCATATCACGTTCTCCTATCATACTAGCTTTTTTGCATCTGATACATCAGTAGGATGAACCAACACCAACAACTAAGCATAGCTAAGCAGGACACAAATATAAGTTCTAGCAGTGCACACAAGCCAAACCTAATTATGCTAGGAGTAGTAGATCAGGTAATTTAAGCTTCAAAGGGAGTAATGCAACAAATAGGATATTCTATCTATCGGTAAAAGACCATAGTAGAATCGTAGGCATCATGGCAAGAATTGAAATACTTTAAAAGTATGAGATTGTATTATGGTGGGGCTATGCTTGCCTTTTCCCATTGATAACCAATAAGCATATCTTCGGAAGCCTTGCACTTGGCTTGATTATAGTTGGTCAAGTATTGATCTTCGATGGTGTTGATCTTTGTCTTCAATCTCGGACTCGATATCTTATTCTACCAAGTAGAAGCAAAACACTGGAAAGAAAGGGAAACAATCAATACATGGCATCGATGCAATGTTCAAGCAAGTATGATGATATGACAAGTTAAATAGTACTGAAATGAAACCTAATACATGATCAAAAAAGTTAAACGGGTTTCGAGGGTGGTAAACCCCTAATATAGGGGAAACGTCAGAATCACCTGCGGGGGTTCATTTTGTTCTTCTAATAAACTTGTTAGTTAAAGTTGCTTAACAATGCATGATTTTGATGCTAAAGGATATATCTTATTTTTCTAAACATTTTTGATATATTCTACACATTTTTCTGAATTACAGATAATTAGATATGATTTTTACAAGATTATATCATTTCCTGAAAATATTGAACCAATTAAAAAGAATTACTGCATCATGTCGACATCAGGATGGCGTCAGCACTACCACTAAACCGTTTTGCACCGTGGCTGGCGAATGGGGCCCGAGGCCACGCTAGCTTGCCACAGTGGCAAAGCTTGTTACTGCCCACATCACGGCCATTTCAGTGACATGTCGATGACACATTGGCACCACGTCACCTCGTCGATGACGCGTCGGACAGAGTCTAGGGTGTCGCTGGGGAGCGATCTGGGTTGTGTGCGCGTGCTAGTTTGAATCGGGGCAGCAAGGCGAGCGAGAAACTAGCGGCACCGCTCCTATTTGGTCGCTGGAGAGACGGCTACGACAGCAGGCAGAGACGTCAGTTACAGATGCTCAACGCGACGGTGACATAGAGAAAGGGAGAGGGAGCCAAAGGGTCCTTGAGCACCAGTGTCTCACCACGATCATAGGGAAGGGTGTAGGGGTTCACGCATGAAAACAATAAAGTTTCCTTACACCAATATTTCTAATGCAAGGACCTATCTATTATACTGTAATAATGGGAGGGGATTTTCGGGAACTTACCCTTGAAGACCGAAAGGCGTTGTCAACACTCGGGAGAGCGTGGTTGATGTAGACGAACTGAAGCTGACCTCAGGGTCGTGTTGAAGTCCCGATAGCTCCTGCAGCTCCAACGACTTCTAGTGTCCCAAGTGTTGCACCTCGCAGGGAGTTACACACGTACGGTGCCTAGCGATGACTCCCGCTCCTCCGATGCAGTAGTAGTTGCGGAAGTAGAGCTTCTGGATCTGAATCCCGCAGCGTGACGGCGCTTCGTGGTGAAGAAGACTCCTGCTCGCGTGATCCGGACTTGGGACCACGATCACGGTTGGGAGAGAGAGTGTGTGAGAATCAACTAAAGGTCTCCCCAAAAAAGAGAAAACCTTTTATTGATTATTATATATTTAATTTATCAAAATACCTCTCTTTATATAGGGGAAACCCCCCTCCCCCACATAGGAAATTGCCTTAGCCATGTGGGACTAAACAAAGGAGATGGGAGAGGGGGGCTTGGACGACAGGCCAAGGCCCTAGTGGGCCCCGCGTGGGGTGCCCAAGGCCCAGCCGGCCACCCCACCTCCTTCCTCCCTTTGGTCTTTCCCTTATGGACCCTTTCCCTAGGGAATTAGGCCCAATTAGGTATTTTGACCATTTTAATTCCTTTTTATTGAATAAATATAAATGAATGATTAAATCAATATTCAACATTCACTTATATATTATTCAATCCTCGTGGTCATGGAACTCCTTCCACCCCACTCAGGAGATCTCCGGACTTACCGAAACCCTTTCGGTTCTCTCTCTCTCTTTCGGTGATTCTACCGATAGCAAAACACTCTATGAGCATCATCAAGCCCTTAAGCGTGATACCCCACGGTTCGGGAACACTCCAGACATAGTCGGGACCCTCCCGTACCAATGATCATCATAGGGACCTAGATGTCCATGTTGACCCCTGTGCATTCCACGGATCTTTCATCGTTGAACCATGAATGTTCTGTCGTATTCCTTTTGTCTCTCGATACTTGCATTGTCCGAGATCTAATCAATGACATCACTATGTCATGTTAAATCTTGTTATCAACAAATGCTATTTGACTCGTTCCGACAAGTGATATCCCTGTGATCAAATCATACGCTACGTAACTATTGGATATAACTTCTCTGAGTGGGCCCTGGAGTATCTTTTCCGTCACGTGGATGGACAAATCCTACTCTTGAGGCATCTTGCCTCAACTATTCCTCCAAATACCAGAACACACCTTTATAATCATTGTGTCACCAGATGATGTTTGATGCTATCAAAATATTCTCGGGTAACAGTGATTGATATGGTCTCTCGGTCTAAGAAATGGGACACTAGGTATTTTCTAATCATCGTAACTTGAACTTCGTGACATGATCGGGTCACGATGCTTAGGTTGGGTATATCTCATTCTCGCAATGAGGTGACTCCATTGTCAACTGGCATAAATGCCACATGATCAGGAAACATTGATCATCTGTTGACCAATGAACCAGTGACTAGAGCTTCACCGGGAACTCCTGGTTATTTATATATCACTCGTGTATTGACGTTTCCTTTCAATACCGTTATAGCATGATATAAAACTTAATCATAAACTTTATGAAATATGATAATAATCCATATTATTATTTGTCTGTACGACATATTTCCAATAGTCTTCCACTTGCACTAGAGTACAAATAAACTAGCTGCATTTGTTACTAATGATTGGCACCATATATCCCGGCACCTCTGATCATGCTTTCTCATGGAAGAGGTTGAGTCTTGGGTCTGGACTTTACAACCCCAAATCCTTTGCAACTTACTAATGTCACCTTGATTGACATTAATACTTTATCATCACATGATAACAACATCTTTGTGTATGCATCATAATCATGGCAACAGAATGAGGTCGGTTTCCAGGAGCCAATAGTGACGTTAGATCAGCCATAACAAGCTTTCTCATGGGTATTGTACCCTGGGACACACATTCTGCATAAAGTCAAATCAGTCCCACCACAACAATATACATAATATTAGATGGTACCCTTATGTTTTATTATAAATGCAATCATCGAAACACTAGTGCACTATGTGCAACTTTCTATGTTTTATCACCTTGCTTCCTACTTGATTTCAGTTGGTATTATCGATGCAGGGATTTTCAATCTTCTAAGGTTAACATATGCCCTTATAATATAACCCTTTATATTTTAAGATATGTCATTCTTCATAGATTTGAAACATGTCTACAGTTCTTATTTAGACACTATGGACAAAATTAGCTCAAGGTTCCGTGATTCATACTTAATCACTTTTCAAATGTTCCTTCTTAGACCATATATTATGTTAAGTTCTCATCATGGTTTCTAGAACCTATGTCTCAACATAGTGGATGGCGATCATCCTTTTCTTTCTTTCAACCACCAATGTTTAACTTAATGCTATTCCTAATTCGAGTGACCAAGGACCATTCCTTAATCAATTCCTATTCCAAAATTATTTTCAGATTCTTTTTAGGAATACGACATAATATTGTAATATACTTACTTTCAACTTCTAATTCCTATAAATCATTATTTATCGGTACTTGCGATTTTATTCTTAACGTGTCATACACACTTAAGAATCAATCATTAAGCTCCCACTCAAAATATGTTCCCAACATATTTGAGTCTGAGACTTATATTGCTCCCACTAAAAAATATGTCATTCGCATATTGTTTTAGGAAGACTTTTACAGCTCCCACTCAATTTCATGCAAATTGCATATCCTCTCACTATTCTGAATAACTTCAAAATCGTTTGATCAATTATCAAATTGATAGTTTTATTACGAGATGCTAGTACCTTACTAGTATTAAATCCACTAGACTTTTAGCACTTTTGAATCAAATCCTTTTTGAATTTGTGTAATACAATATTCATGAAAAATCGTGCCTTTGTCATTCACCTATTCCATCATGACCTTGCTGTATTTTGGAAAATTCAAGTAACCCTTTACTTGGTAAGATTAAGCAACGTTTTTCTTTCTAATCTTAAGTAAAATTTTCCTCTAGGATTTCTCATAATTTTAGTTTACAATCACAAAATGTTAATCACCGCTTTGTTGAAATACGATACATCGAATATGTATTTTATTACAGTAATTCATCAAACACTTTGCATTAATGCAATGCACGGTGTTTAAGTTTTCTTGCCGAAGTTGGGCATGATTCATATGTGACAAGAAATCAAATGTCTTTCACATATTATTAACATAACTTTGAATTTAAACAATGGTTTCATTCAAAATGAACATATCATTAAGTTGGGTATTTTCAAGGCATTTTTTAATATTTTACAAATGTTCATGCATTAGCAATTAGTTTCACAACAAAGATAATTCATACATAATCGAACAACATATGAATGCAAATAGAAATCATTCATAGAAGCAGAACAATTGTTTGTTACAAACTCATATGAATAGTTGTCTCACAAAGTGTGAGACACACTAAAGAAGTTCACAATCCATTGATTACAATAATTATCCAAAAATGATAAACTAAATGATAAATGTCGAGGGAGAGTGTCGTTGGCCATCATCATCATGCTCGCCATCAACACGTAATGTCACCTCCTCTCTAGCAAGCAACTCTCATGCAGAAGGACCCGTTTTCACCAAAACAAAATAAGTATCAAATACTTTAATACTGTAATAAGTGTTTGCAAGATTATAACATTTACAAAACTATATATCAAATATATACCTTTGTCATCGATGACCTCTCCAGCAATGGGTTCAACCTTCACATTCCTGAAATGTGATGTGAACTCGTGGAAATCCTATGTTTCCCCATCACCTCTCATGATGCAAGTCCTAGCATGTGCTTGGTAGCTTGGTGGTAGCGACTGTAGCAACACGCCTATTGCAAAAGAGCTCGTCAACCAGTTATCTAGGAAGTAAGCAAGCCTTATGTACGCATCATGTATGCGCTCCAAGTGACTCTCAAGTGAAGAGTTCTCTTCAATCTTTATGGAGAGGAAATATCCCATCAACTCATGTTCCTATATGCAAACTTGTTCCATGAAATGTGATCTAAGATGTACCATTATTGTACGAGGGTCAAGATTATCCACAATTGGCCACATGTCATCAACCATTTCGAAGCACATCGTCACTGATATGAAGGTGGACATCTCACGATGGTAATAGCGGCCTTCCTGCTGCTCTGGGGTCTCATAGAAATAGGGCTGCTCCAAATCCATCTCGTAGCATATACAATCGACCACATCATTCTCATTAAGGAGAACATGGAGACGTGCAACCCACATAGAAAAGTTGGATCCATCTAGTTTGAGCTTCTCTCCTTCTAACCAATCGTCAACCGGGAAGGTAGCATCGGGGAGAACCATTTTCTACATTTATAAATGCAAAAAGGAATTTAGACTAAGTTTATATTATATGAGTTAAAACAATAACTCCACTAAAAACTCCTATCCCCAAAAAGGATTTTAGTGATTACACGATCCCTATTCGCTATAGCGCCCCCGATCATCACGACCAGCGATATAGTTGCAAAGGTGAACACCGAAATGTCGATCACATCATTCATGCGAGTCGTGCTCGAACTTTCGACCATCCGTGTTTCGAGGCCATGTCTATGCATGCTAGGCTCGCCAACTCAACCTTAGTGTATTCGCTGTGCAACATGGCTTACATTCACCGTATGTGAACGCATATATGTCTGACACCCAATCGTCATGACCTGCCTCATATCAGAGAACTTTCCTAGTGGTGCACACTAAGGGAGAACACTTTCATTGGTATTTTGATTAGGGATCATCTTATTAGGATATCTTCGAGTATCTAATACTATCACAAAATAAGATGCACAAACAATAAACATTGAATGTAAGTGTGATGCGATATGGTCCTTCATGTTGTGATCTCCATCCCGCGCCTTTGGATTCTGGCGCCAGAGTTCTAGCACCGTAGGCACTAGGGTACCGGTGCCTCCGGCGTGGTAGTCCATCATCTTCATGACCATTACTACTACTTAGCAACATAAAGTAAACTACTTTACCTTGGCTACAACCATATCACATCACAACGCCCCCTGTAAAACAAAGTTAGACGCCTCTATTTTATCTTTGCATGTTTTACGTGGCTGATAGGGCTTTCGTACAAGAACCGTTCTTACCTACGAACTTCCACCACAACGTTGATCAATTAGATGTCTATACTACACCCCTTTTGGGGCCCTCCTTTGCAAATGGTATACCAACTAATGAGAGAGAGACAGACACCCCCAAAGCCACTTTATACGGTACACGCCATTTGTGAAGCATGGACCAGTCTCGCGAATGAACGCGTAAAGTCGGTTGGGGGATGCTTCATCAAGCATTATTGCAGTATACACAAGTACACGTGGGAGGGTGGCAACTAATAGATCAACGCCCACACGCTACAACTCGTGTGTTCTACCCGTACTAGCAATGCTATGCATAGATCTAGCTCTGATACCACTCTAGGGGTTCGCGCATGAAAACAATAAATTTTCCCTATGCCAATAACCCTAATGCTAGGACCTATCTATTAGTAATATAGTAATGGGAGAGGCTTTTTGCGAACTTACCCTTAAAGACCAAAAAGCATTGTCAATGCTCGGGAGAGCGTGGTTGATGTAGACGAACCGAAGCCGACCTTGGGGTTGTGTTGAAGTCCCAATAGCTCCTGTGGCTCCAACTACTTCTAGTGCCGCATGTGTTGCACCTCATAGGGAGTTACACACGTTCGGTGCCTGGCAATGACTCCCGCTCCTCCGATCCAGCAGCAGTTGCGGAAGTAGAGCTTCTGGATCCGAATCTCGCAGCACGATAGTGCTCCGCGGTGAAGAAGACTCATGCTCGTGCGATCCGGACTTTGGACCACGGTCACTGGAGGGAGAGAGAGAATCAATTGGAGGTCTCCCTAAAAGAGAAGAAACCTTTTATTGATTACTAGTTGAATACCGGTGTGTTGCTACGGAGAATCTCACCATTTTCCCTAATCATAGTGTTAATGTTCATGTGTTGTCATGGAACAACAAATTTAGATGTGGACACACATAGACATAGGTCAAAACTTGAGTGTAATAGACAATGTATCACTCCTACCCAAAATACAGTTTTTATTGTCCCATGATATTCTTGCATATCGCCCGTTAAGCCTTATCTAGGTGTGCTTTTTTTTAACAAGCTTTACCACGGTCTTTTTCAACATGCTTTGGTATTTTTTGTCAACAAGATTCTAATTGGCATGGTTACTCTCGTATGCATGTCTCTACTAAAATAATCGTATGCCAGAAGACATCGTTGTTGGAAATATGTCCTAGAGACAAATAATAATAAGGATTATTATCATATTTCATAAAGTTTATGATTAAGTTTTATATCATGCTATAACTGTATTGAAAGGAAATGTTAATACACGTGTGATATATAAACAACCAGGGGTTCCCGGTGAAACTCTAGTCACTCGTTCATTGGTCAACAGATGATCAAGGTTTCCTGATCATGTGGCATTTATGCTAGTTGGAAATGGAGTCACCTCATTCTGAGAATGAGATGATGAACTAATACCCAACCTAAACATCGTGACCCGATCATGTCACGAAGTTCAAGTTACGATGATTAGAATAGACCTAGTAAACTGTTTCTTAGACCGTGACGCTATATCAATCACTGTCTCCTGAGGGTACTTTGATATCATCAAATGGCACTTGGTTAAACAATGATCATAAATGTGTGTTCAGGTATTCGGAGGAACAACAGATGCATTATACGTCAATAGCGGGATTTATCCATCTGCGTGACGGAAAGATACTCGAGGGCCTACTCGGAGAAGTTATATCCAATAGTTGTGCAGCGTGTGATTTGATCATAGGGATACCACTTGTCGGAATGAGTCAAGTAGCATTTGTCGGTAACGAGATTGAACCCGACATGGTGATGTCATTGATCAGATCTCGGACAATGCAAGTATCGAGAGACAAAAGGAATAAGACCTGACAATCACGGTTCAAACGGCAAAAGATTTCATGGAATGCACAGGGATCACATGGCCATCTAGGTTCCTCTGTTGATCATTGATCCAGGAGTGTCCGGACCATAGTTTAAAAAACCAGGCCGAACTTCTGGTTCAACCAGAAAAAAGGGAACCAGCGAGCCAGAATAAACCGGCCAAACCATGGTTGAACAGGCGGTTTTACTTATTAAACCGGACACTGGTCTGACCGGTTCAAACTCCGAGTGTATTGGAAAAATTAATTCCCACAAGTGGGGATCGAACCATGGACCAACATCTTTAGGATGGAGCTCATAACCATCTGACCAACCGATGATTGCTATTAATTCAATTGACAGACTTCTTTTGTAAAGAATCGTCACGCTAGCAGTACTATTCTTAAAAAAAACTATGGTCGTACTCTTTGATTCACGTAACAGATGCATGAGTATTCTCATGTCAGTGAGATTTTGCACAATATATTCGTACACACCATGTTGGAATTTCAAAAAGTTTTGAAATTGGCATTTGAGACTATTTTAACTTGTTATGGCATTGCGATTTGAAAACTGAGACTATTCACAACTTGTTATGTGAATTATTGATTTTTACAAATTCTATGTCTAGACACACTACCATATTTTTGCAAGTATATTTATCTGTTTAATGTAATATTTATCAGTAAATACCTATGATTTTGTAGCTTAAAAAACCAGATAGTGAACCGGTGAACCGGTGGTCCGACCAGTAAAAACCTAAACCGACAGCCTCACCGATTTGATCACCGGTCCGGTTTTTTAAACTATGTTCTCGACCATGTATGGAGTATTTCCGAACCGTGGAGTATCACGCTTAAGGGCTTGATAATGCTTACAGAGTGAGTACAAGATCTGTAGAATCACCGAAGAAAGAGAAGAGAGAAAACCAGAAGGGTTTCAGTAAGTCTGGAGGGTGTGCGAAGTGGAGGTGGAAGGTGTTCCATAACCACATAGATTGAATGATATGTGAATGAATGTTAAATATTGATTTAATCATTTATTCATAATTATTTATTAAAGATAAAATCAAGTAAATGGTCAAAAGGCTTAATGGGCCAAATCTCGGAGGGGAAAGGGCCCAAGAGGGGGGCCGCCTCCCTAGGAGGGGGCCAAGGGGTGGTCGGCGCCCTAGTGGGCCATCCCCCACATGGGGTCCATGGCCGACGGCGCCTCCCCCCACCTCCTCCCATGATTAGTCCCACCCCGAGACTTTGAGGGAGGGAGTACCTCTCCTCCCCCTATATATAGTGGGGTATTTTGACCAAATAATACACATAATATTCAAAAAAGGTTTTCCTCACTTTTGGAGAGACCTCCAATTGATATTCTCTCTCTCTCTATCTCTCTCTCTCTCGTGACCGTGGTCCCAAGTCCAGACTGCGTGAATGAGAGACATCTTCACCGTGGAGCGCCGTCACGCTGTGGGATTCGGATTCAGGAGCTCTACATCCACAACTGTTGTTGGATCAGGGAAGCGGGAGTCATCGCAAGGCACCGGATGCATGTAACTCCCTGCGAGGTGTCACATTTGAGGCACTACAAGTCGTTGGATTCACAGGAGCGCAGGGACTTCATCACGACCTTGAGGCCGGCTTCGACTCGTCTACATCAACCATGCTCTCCTGAGCATTGACAACGCTTTTCAGTCTTCAAGGGTAAGTTCGCGGAAATCCCCTCCCGTTACTGCATTACTAATAGATAGGTCCTGGCAACAGGGGGTTCAGGGCATAGGGTAATTTTTTATTTTTTCATACACGAACCCCTACAGTGGTATCAGAGCTTGATCTATATGTAGTATTGCTAGTACGGGTAGAACAAACAAGATGTAGCGTGTGTGTGTTGATCTTTTAGTTGTTACCCTCCCACGTGTACTTGTGTATACCGCAGCAGTGCTTGTTGAAGCGGGCCCCAACCGACTTTACGCGTTCATTCGCGAGACTGGTCCATGCTTGACATACGGCTTGTACCGAATAAAGTGTCTTTGGGGGTGTCTGTCTCTCTCACATTAGTTGGTACGCCATTTGCAATGGAGGGCCCTGAAAAGGATGTAGTATATATAACTACTCGATCAGCGTTGTGTTGAAAGTTTGTAGGTAAGAACGGTTCTTGTGTGAAAGCCCATTCAGCCACATAAAACATGCAAAGATAAAGTAGAGGTGTTTAACTTTGTTTTGCAGAGGGCGTTGTGATGTGATATGGTTGTGCCAAAGGTAAAGTAACTACCTTATGTTGCTAAGTAGTAGTAGACGGTCACGGTGGTTATGGACTACCATGCCGGAAGGCACCGGTACCCTAGTACCTACGGTGCCGAAAACCTGGAGCCAGAATCCGGAGGCGCGAGATGGAGATCACAGCGAGAAGGACTGTATCACATCACTCTTACATTCAATGTTTATTGTTTGTATATCTTATTGTGTGCTAGTATTAGATACTCGACGGTAGCCTAATAAGATGATCCCTAATAAAATACCAATGATTGTGTTCTCCCTTAGTGTGCACCGCCAAGAAAGTTCTTTGGTATGAGGCATCGCCATGATGATCGGGTGTCAGACATATCTATGTTCGCATACAGTGGGTGTAAGCCATGTTGCACAGCGAATACACTAAGGTTGAGTTAGCGAGCCGCATGTGTAGACATGGCCTCGGAACACGGATGGTCAAAAGATCGAGCACGAGTGGCATGAATGATGTGATCGACGTTTAGGCATCCACCCTAGCACCTACATTGATGGCCGTGAAGATCGGGGAAGATGTGGGGAAAAGGGATCATGTAATCACTAGAACCCTTCAGGGGATAGGTGTTTTTAGTGGAGTTATTATATTAACTCATTTAATTATAAACTAAGTCTAAATTCCTTTTGCAATTATAAATGTAGAAAATGGTTCTCCCTAATGAGTACCTTCCCTATTGACGATTGGTTAGATGGAGAGAAGCTCAGGCTAGACGGATCAAACTTCCCTATGTGGGTTGCGCGTCTCCATGTTCTCCTTAGCGGGAATGACGTGGTCGACTATATACTCAATAAGATGATTTGGAGCAGCCCATTATCTTAGAAACCAAGAGTAGCGGGAAGACCGCTACTACCATCGTGAAATGTTCACCTTCATATCAGTCATGATGTGTTTCAGGATGATGGATGAGCTGTGGCCAGTCGTGGGTAATCTTGACCCTCGTATGGTAATGGTACAACTTAGGACACATTTCGTGGAATAAACACGCAAATGGGAGCATGAGCTGATGGGAGATTTCCTCTCCATTAAGATGGAAGAGAACTCTTCACTTGAAGACCACTTGGAGCGCATGCATGATGCGTACATGAGGCATGCATACTTCTTGGATAGCTGGATGACGAGCTCTTTTGCAAATGGCGTTGTGCTACGGTCGCTACCACCAAGCTACCAAGCACATGCCAGAATTTGCATCATGAGAGGCGATGCAGAAACACAGGATTTTCACAGGGTCATATCACATATCAGGAATGTGAAGGTTGAACCCATTGCGGGTGAGGTTATCTGATATACAATTTCATAAATATTATAATCTTGCAAACACATATTGTAGTGTTAAGTGTATTTGATACTTGTTCTATTTTGCTGAAAACAGGTCCTTCTACATAAGAGTTGCTTGTTGGAGAGGAGGTGACGTTGCATGTTGATGGCGAGCATGATGATGATGGCCAACGACATTATCCCTCGACATTTATCATTTATTTTATGGTTTTAGGATGATTATTGTAATCGATCGATTATGAACTTCTTTAGTGTGTCTCACACTTCGTGAGAGGGATATTCATATGAGTTTGTAACAAACAGTTGTTCTACTTTTATGAATGATTTCTATTTGCGTTCATATCTTGTTCGATTATGTGTGAATTATCCTTGTTATGAAACTAATTGATAATACATGAACATTTGTAAAATATTGAAAAATGCCTTGAAAATACCCAACTTAATGATATATTCATTTTGAATGAAACCATTGTTTAAATTCAAAGTTATATTGAAAATATGTGAAAGACACTTGTTTTCTTGTCACATATGAATCATGCCTAAGTTTGGCAAAATAACTTTAACACCGTGCATTGCATGAATGCAAAGTGTTTGATGAATTGTTAAAAGTAAATACATATTCGATGTATTGTGTTTTAACAAACTAGTGATTATCATTATATGATTGTTTAAATTTTGTAAAGAGTTTACCAAAGGAAACATGAGTATGAAAATATTTGATATGATCAAAGTATTTCATCAATAAAGGGTATTAAAGATAAAAGAGAATCTAATTACTACGATTTGATCAATAATAATGAAATTCGACTTTATAAGAATGGCATAAGAAATTGTGAAATGCAGTGTGTTTGAAACATCAAAGTGCAAAGCATCAAAATATGATATTAGATATCAAGTGGGTGAATAGATAGAGCTAAATAAATCATTGTAGTGTAAGTAAAGATCATTAGTTAGAAATAGTTAGCACTCAATTAGTATATATAGTGAACCATATGAATTCATGAGATCGGCGCCATATATTGTATGGATCGTCGTAATTTTTTTGGAGTTACTCAATATCACCAAAACAATAACGAATAAGTCCCTGTAGAGTATTCATTGGAAAACTTTGAATACGATAGCCATGGCTAGAACCAAAAGAAAGGCAAAATTAGTATTGCTTAAAGTTTTGGTACTTTTTCGAGAAAGTTTGTGTTCTCGAATAAGGACCTTTTGGATGATGGTGAAAAACACTATGAGGATTCAAAATCCTGCATATAAGTGTTGAGAAGCACAACGGAAAGCGTTCTGAACGGTTCTCTTCATAAAGGAAAGAATCAATGATAATGATCGTTTTCACTACATAAAGTAGGATTCAAAATGTACTCCACATCTTGTATGGAGACATTTTAGAATCATTTGTCAGGATTACTGGAATTCGACATACCTACGAACTACTAAGGAAATAATGGTAAACTAAAGTTATGAGAAATCCTAAAGATAAAATTCACTTAAGATTAGAAAGCAATTTATTGCTGAATCTTAACAAGTAAAGGGGTTACTTGAATGTTCCAAACAACTTCAAAGTCATGAAGGAAAAGGTAATGACAAAGGCACAATTTTTCATGAATAAAGTATTGGACCAATTCAAATGGATTTGATTCAAGTGTGCTGAAAGTCTAGTGGATTTAAAACTAGTAAAGTACTAGTGTCTCATAGTAAATCTCTCAGTTTGATAATTTATCAAAGGATTTTGAAGTTATTCAAAATAGTGAGCGGATATGCAATTTGCATGAAATTAACTAGGAGCTATGAAAGTCTTCCTAAAACAATATGTGAATGACATATTTTTGAGTGGGAGCAATATAAGTCTCGAACTCAAATATGCCGGGAACACGTTTTGAGTAGGAGTAATGACTCATACTAAAATATGTTGGAAACATATTTTGAGTGGGAGCTTAAGGATTGATTCTTAAGTGTGTATATGACACATTAAGAATAAAATTGCAAGTACCAATAAATAATGATTTATAGGGATTAGAACTTGATAATAAGTATATTATGATATTATGTAGTATTCCTAAAGGGATTCTGAAAGGAGTTTCAGAATAAGAATTGATTAAGGACTGGTCCTTGGTAAATTCAAATAAGGAATAGTATAAGTTTTACATCAATGGTTGAAAGAAAGAAAAGGATGATCATCCACTATGTTGAGACATAGGTTCTATCTTAGAAAACTATGATGATAAATTGACATAATATATGATCCAAAAAGGGACGTTCGAAAAGTGATTAAGTATGAATCACAGAATGTTGAGATAAGTTTGTCCACAGTGTCTAATTGAGAACGGTAGACATGTTTTCCAAATCCATGAAGGATGACATATCTTAAAAGCATAAAGGGTTATGTTGTAAGAACATTGGAAACTCCTATATCAATAATACCGACTAAAGTCAAGTAGGAAGCGAGGTGAACAAAACATCGAAAGTTGCACAGGGTGCACTAGTGTTTCGATAATTACATTTACTAGATCATGATGGCGAGCATTGCCGCGCCCGTCTATTTGTGCAATAGAATACCAGTAACATGACATGGCATTTGAATGTTAATTTACATATTGGTCAGTTCAAAGAGGTCTCAATTATTGGCCAGTTGAAAGAGGACTTTATTATGTATGGAGCTAAGTAGTATACATCTTGAAGGACATGCCAAAAACAAATCGTAATAGAATGTTTGAAGCACAAGAACTGATGCAAATGAGTGTCTAAATCTGAATACATCAATATAAAGTGCAACACCTAGCCTACATATGTCCTGAGTTAAGAAGGTTTATCTAATGCCAAGTTATGTGGTTGTATAGTAACATATTCAGAATCTGCATGGTGCAAAGAATCTTGTTGCAGCGATACACCAGATGAAAAATCAAGCAAGTGCAGTTTATTATTTTTGTAACATATTCAAAATCTGCATGGTGCAAAGAATCTTGTTGCAGTGATACACCGGATGAAAAATCAAGCAAGTGCAGTTTCTTATTTTTGATTCTGCAATAGATGAAAGAAACACCCAATGATCGATATGTCAAATGGGGGCTCAGTTCTTAGAGAGGAAGAAAACATTGTAACAAGTCATATAGTTTGATGGGAAATCGACGATGTAATTTAGCAACTAACCTAACCAGCAGCCATTGTTAATACTGAGTGCGAAAGCCAGCTGACAAAAATTGACCATTCACCGATATTTAACAGAAACAAAGGAGCTGAATCAGGATGAACACAACCTATGTACAAAGAATTTAATATCTAGTTTAGAAAGGGTCAAAATTGGTATGTAAATAAAATGGGATTTCACAGAACGAAGAATCTACCTGGCAGAGCACCTTTGGACCTGAATTTTTTTATCGTGTAGAAGTAGTATGGAGAGGAACTAAGACAAAAGATTTTATAGGACAGGCTAGTACCGTACAATCATCATTCACCATCAATTTATGCATGACGGCTGCCATTAGGGGATAGCAAGAACTAAAAATTGGGACGGTCTACAATCGGGGGCATGGACATCAATGACGAACAGACAGAGGCTAACTGCCGAATTCGCATCGGAGATCGATGTCCCGCTCCAGGTACAAGCCCGTGCTCGATCGAATCAGACGGACCGTCGCATCACCATATCAAATCGTGTTGGTAGAAGCACCTAGTATTCTGCGTTCACTGGGATCCAACGCATGGTCAAATGGATTCCATTGACCGCTATCTTCCCTGCCGAATCGTGTCAGTCCAAGCCCCAATCCTCCATGCTCGATCAGATCGGCCGCACTATCAAATTTCCTGTGTCCTCCCCCGCGGAATCGTGTCGGCAAAAGTCCTCAATCCTCTCTGTTTTTGTTTCGCTTTGGTACCAGGTAAATAAAATCGATTGGAACTAACGGGCTGCATTCGGGGCCCAGTTAACCAGAGGAAGGCTACTTGATACGTAGAGGAGCGTCCCTAAGGGATACTCAGCCCAGGCGGGACGTGAAGAAAATCCAACGACCAGAAAGAGGCAGATGACATGATCCGATGGCCACAAACGCAAAGGTCATGAGACTGCTCCCTCTTGTTCCGGTTATCAAGGTCTCCTAGCTTCTGGCCTGACATTTTTTTCCTCGTTCCTTAGCTATAGCTCAATTAATGGACTGCTTTCGGGCCCAAATAACCACAGAAAGTCAATTTGACCTCGAGAGGCGCGTCCCTCAGGGATATGCGGCCCAGTTCTGGATTTGAGGGGCATCCCACGGTTGTAAACAGCTAGAGGGTGCGATCGGACGGCCAAAAACGTATAGCTCATGTGAGAGCTTCCTTAACTCAATTAATGGGCTGCTTTCGGGCCCAAATAACCACAGAAAGTCAATTTGACCTCGAGAGGCGCGTTCCTCAGGGATATGCGGCCCAGTTCTGGATTTGAGGGGCATCCCACAGTTATAAACAGCTAGAGGGTGCGATCGAATGGCCAAAAACGTATAGCTCATGTGAGAGCTTCCTTTTGTCCCAGTTATAATATCCCTAATAATAATAGATAAGGATACCATCTAAAGTGATGTATATTGTTATGGCTGGACTAGTTCATATTTAACATAGAGTGATGTGTCCCAGGGCACAGTGCCCATGAGATTGATCTAAAGTCATTGTAGGCTCCTAGAAACTGGCCTTGTTCTGCTACCATAATGGCGATGCATACACAAAGATGTTATCTTGTGATGATAAAGTATTAATGTCAATCAATGTTACATTAGTAAGTTTCAAAGGATTTGGTACTGCAAAGTACATGCCCAAGACTCAACCTCTTCCATGATAAAGCATGTTCAAGTTACCGGGATATATGGTGCCAATGATTAAGAACTAATGCAACTAGTTTATTTGTACTCTAGTGCAAGTGGGATACTGTTGGAAATATGCCCTAGAGACAAATAATAATAAGGATTATTATCATATTTCATAAAGTTTATGATTAAGTTTTATATCATGCTATAACTATATTGAAAGGCAACATCAATACACATGTGATATATAAACAACCAGGGGTTCTCGGTGAAACTCTAGTCACTCGTTCATTGGTCAATAGGTGATCAAGGTTTCCCGATCATGTGGCATTTATGCTAGTTGGAAATGGAGTCACCTCATTCTAAGAATGATATGATGAACTCATACCCAACCTAAACATCGTGACCTGATCATGTCACGAAGTTCAAGTTACGATGATTAGAATAGACCTAGTAGACTATTTCTTAGACCATGAGGCTATATCAATCACTGTCTCTTGAGGGTAATTTGATAGCATCAAATGTCACTTGGTTAAACAGTGATCATAAAGGTGTGTTCAGGTATTCAGAGGAACAGTAGACACATTATACGTCAAGAGCGGGATTTGTCCATCCACGTGATGGAAAGATACTCGAGGGCCCACTCGGAGAAGTTATATCCAATAACTACACAGCGTGTGATTTGATCACATGGATATCACTTGTCAGAATGAGTCAAGTAGCATTTGTCGGTAACGAGGTTGAACCCGACATGGTGATGCCATTGATCAGATCTTGGACAATGCAAGTATTGAGAGACAAAAGGAATAAGACACGACAGTCACGCTTCAAACGACGAAAGATTTCGTGGAATGCACAGGGTCACATGGCCATCCAGGTCCCTCTTTTGACCATTGGTCTAGGAGTGTCTATACCATGTCTGGAGTGTTCCCGAACCGTGGGGTATCACACTTAAGGGCTTGATGATGCTTAGAGAGTGTTTACAAGATTGGTATAATCACCAAAGAAAGAGAAGAGAGAAAATCGGAAGGGTTTTGGTAAGTCCGGTGGATGTCCGGAGTGGAGGTGGAAGGTGTTCCATAACCATGGAGATTGAATGATATATGAATGAATGTTAAATATTTATTTAATCATTTATTCATAATTATTTAATAAAGAGAAAATCAATTAAATGGACAAAAAGCTTAATGGGCCAAATCCCAGAGGGGAAAGGACCCAAGAGGGGGGCCGCCTCCTTGGGAGGGGGCCAAGGGGGTGGCCAGTGCCCCTAGTGGGCCAACCCCTGTAACACCCCAAATATATTAAGCAAGATTAGCAAGTTCAAATCACCCAAGTTTAGGGTTAACAAAAAACTTTTATTATTAAAATGAACAAGAGTGTATGTGTGATTTGTATTAGTGTATGAATTATTGCAATTGCCTTGTTTGTTTGCTACAAATGATAAGAAATGGTTTAAAGATGAATACTACATCATCTAGGCCAATTACAAACAAATTCAAAGGAAAATAAATTCAAATAAGAATTATATAAGCAAATGGTCATTTTGACCAAAGTTAACCACTAGGCCACTTTGAGTGTTCCTAGTAAAGAATTTCTAATAGAAACATTTCTATTTCTTCTCACCCCTTGCTAGTCCAAGTAAAATTGAATCCAAGCCCACCTTACAAACTTACAGAAACTATTTTCAAATATATTGAAAGGACAATTCAAAATTGAATCAAGTGTATGTACCAAGATCACTATTTTGCAAAAACCACTCAAACCAATTCCACTTGACTTTTCCAAGCAACCATAGACACTCAAGCATAAGATCAAAACACTCACCAAATTTCATTCAAAATTTTCAAACTTAAGTTCATGCGGCCATTTAGTCGAACACCTGGCAGACACAGATTAAACTCTGCCTAACTCCGTGATACGTTGCTAACGTATCTATAATTTTTTATGTTCCATGCTTGTTTTATATCTACTTTCTTATGTTTTGTCCACACTTTGGAGTAATTTTACACATTTTCTAGGACTAACCTATTAACAAGATGCCACAGTGCCAGTTGCCTATTTTCTTCTGTTTTTGGTTCCAGAAAAGCCAGAAAATGAATATTCTCGGAATTGGACCGGGCAAAAGCCAAAATCGATATTTTACCGGAAGACTCACACAGCCATAAGACGAGACGGAGAGGGGCCAGGGGTTGGCCACACCATGTGGTGGCGCGGGCTAGCCCTGGCCGCGCCACCAGGTGGTGTGGGCCCCTGGTCCACCCACCGACCTTGCCCTTTCGCCTATAAGAAGCCTCCGATGCAAAAACCCTAAATTGTCCAGCCTCCAGCTACGACAAGTTCCGCAGCGCTGCCGCCACCCAGGGGGAGATTCGGGAGACAGAAAGTCTCTGTTCCAGCACCCTGCTGGGACGGGGAAATGCCCCCGTAGCCATCTCCTTCGATCTCCACCACCATCTCCATCACCGTTGCTGATTCCCATGATGATGAGGGAGTAGTTCTTCCTCAAGGCTAAGGGCTATACCGGTAGCTATGTGTTCATCTCTCTCTATGCGTGATCTTATTGAGATCATGAGCTTTGTAATCAAGTAGATCTACCTTGCTACTCAAGTGCTTTAATAGATCTCTGCTCTCCCCATGTGTCTGAAAGTGACAGCGTGCACACCATGGTGGCACTTAGGCTAGAGATTACAAATACTTGTTAGGAGTTATATATGGAGTTGGATGTCTCTACGAAATTGTGGTGTTTGTTGGAATCTTCTAGTGCTCAAGGTGACAGTGTGGGGTTATCTAGATGGGGAAAGTGAACTTTGAGGTGTGTTGTTATAGCCCTACCATGTATTAGAGTATCCAACCGGAGAGTAGTTCAGAGTAGTATCATAAAGAGAAGATATTTATATGAGAGTGTTCACTAGTGAAAGTATGATCCCTAGGCCTTTGGTGTCTACGCACTTCTATTCTTGTAGACAGTTGTTGGGCCTCCAAGTGCAGAGGTTTGTAGAACAGCAGCAAGTTTTCCCTTAAGTGGATCACCCAAGGTTTATCGAACTCAGGGAGGAAGTGGTCAAAGGTATTCCCTCTCAAGCAACCCTGCAATCAAGATACAAGAAGTCTCTTGTGTCCCCAACACACCCAATACACTTGTCAGGTGTATAGGTGCACTAGTTTGGCGAAGAGATAGTGAAATACAAGCGGTATGGATATAAGACCACGGTGCTATAAAATAGCTTGATGGCATGGAAAAGACTAAAGGCAAACAGAAATAAAGATGGCAACAAGCAAACATGTAACAGATCTAGTAGCAAACGGTGTTTTAGTGCTTAGAAACAAGGCCTAGGGATCATACTTTCGCTAGTGAACACTCTCATATAAATATCTTCTCTTTATGACACTAGTCTTAACTACTCTCCGGTTGGACACTCTAATCGTTGGTAGGGCTATAATAGCACACCTCAAAGTTCATTTTTCCCATCTTGAAAACCCCACACTGTCACCTTGAGCACTAGATGGTTCCAACAAACACCACAATTTCATAAAGACATCCAACTCCAAATATAACTCATAACAAGTATTTGTAATCTCTAGCCTAAGTGCCACCATGGTGTGCACACTGTCAACTTCGCACACATGGGGAGAGCAGAGATCTATTAAAGCACTTGAGTAGCAAGGTAGATCTAATTGATTACAAAGTTCATGATCACAATATGATCATGCATAGAGAGAGAGATGAACACATAGCTACCGGTAGAACCCTTAGCCTCGAGAGAGAACTACTCCCACCTCATCATGGGAATCAGCAATGGTGATGGAGATGGCGGTGGAGATCAATGGAGATGGCTCCGGGGGCACTTCCCCGTCCTCGCAGGGTGCCGGAATAGAGACTTTCTGTCCCCCGAATCTCCCCTTTGGTGGCGGCGGCGCTGCAGAACTTTTCATGGCTGGAGGCTTGACGATTTAGGGTTTTTTCATCGGGAGGCATCTTATAGGCGAAGAGGCAAGGTCGGTGGGCGGCCAGGGGGCCCACACCATGCCCTAGCGCGACCTGGGGGGACCCGCTCCATGGGGTGGTGTGGCCACCCTGTGGCCCCTCTCCGACTCTCCTTCTGGCTCCGTGAGTCTTCCGGGAAAATATCAACTTTGGCTTTTGTCCGGTCCAATTCCGAGAATATTGATTTTTTGACTTTCCTAGAACCAAAAATAGCAGAAAACAGGCAACTGGCACTGTGGCACTTGTTAATAGGTTAGTCCAAGAAATCATACGAAAATACTCCAAAGTGTGGAGAAAACACAAGAAAGTAGATAAAACCAAGCATGGAACATAAAAAATTATAGATACATTTGCAATGTATCAACATCCCCAAGCTTAACTCCTACTCGTCCTCGAGTAGGTAAGTGATAAAAAGAAAAAATAATTTTTGAGGTGACATGCACCATCATAAACTTGATCAAAGTAAACATTGATAGCTGGGATCATAGTACTTCAATCATAATCATGAAAGACAAAGTTCTAACAATAAGACAAAGCAACTATGTTGCAACATGAAAAGGCACAAACAAAAGATTCATGAATAACAATACTTTGCAAGACATTTTTTTGTTTCACATAAATAAAACATAGCATAATGGCATTCAGCTTGTCCCTCATAGAGTAGCAAATATAAATGCATAGGACACCTTCAAAGTTTATAAGAGTGACTAGATATAAATAGTTTAAAACAAGCAATATCAAAGCTATGCATCAACCAATGAGTCTTGGGACAATGCACATAGAACTAAGAATGGCCACTATGCTCTCAAAGTAGGTGCATAAAGGTAGAAGGTGGAGACTCAATATAATGGTGGAAGAAAGGCTTTCACAGAAGGAAGCAGAGATTCAAGTTTCATAAAGAGCTTCCAAAAATTATGGTACTTATTAGCTTTCAGCTCTCATTGCCCCTATCATAAGCATCTTGAAGGTGATTAAGGTTAAAGTGACACAACTAAGAGGATATGCTTGACAAGTTATAAGCCAAAATCTCATGCCCCTTACTTACGAAGACCGAACCTCATGCTACTCAACTTTAGTCAGAAGTAAGCTCTTGTCATTGTAAGTACATATGTATCATAAAGAACCGCCAATAGGGTATCCCTTGCTCGATGATATGGAAGAATCCCCATATCAAAATGACAAGGCAAGCAGACAACAAGCATCTCAGCAATCTTCTTATTTACCATGGGAATATGGTGCTTTTTTCTCTCTTTCCTCTTTTCATAATCTCATATTTTTCTCTTTTTCTCAATATAGGACTCTTTTTTTATAAGAAGAATGCTTCATAGACAGCTCATTATGACTACGCTGCAGGTTTCCACCATGACGGCATGGATTAGACCAGCGGCCTAGGCGTTTCTCTAACACACATACAAACTCCATGATCTTACAAATTCCACTTTTATTTCACACCGCCGGGATCCATAAGCAAAAGAACATGATATCAACGGGGTACAAAGTACAAGTGCAATGTTGAAAGCGTTCCCCATGATACATGGTTCTGATAATTTCAACTTATAAAGCACAAGCATATACGCAACAAAGAAGGACCCAATGGTTTAAGTTTATTAAATGCAAGAAAAGTAAAGTGTGCCATCAAGTTCGTGAGAGCTTTAATCACTAATTTTCACATAACAAGTTTAATTTGGAAGGTAAACAAAAGCATGAATATACTTGGAATAGCATATGCTAGTAGGTAGGTATGGTGGTCTCTTTGGAATAACTTGGTTTAAGGAGTTGGATGCATGAGTGGAACTCATACTTGGTTGCGGAGGCTAGCAAAAGACTGGGAGCGACAAACTAAGAGAGCAATAATGGCCATAATCATGCAGAGCGACAAAACATCATTGATCAAAGCATAAAGTGATACTACAAGTTTAAAACTAAAGGATAATCAAGGCTATGGTGACTTTGGATAGTCATAACATGGTGTGAGCATGCATCAAGTCAGCCTAAATAAAGCATCAAAAGAGAATACCACTATACTATGCTTTAATATGCTAAAACAACGCATGATTCATCCAAGGCACATTAAGCAATCTCAATTGTTTATAACAAGTCATGCTACAACAAATAATACTAAGCATAAATCCAAAACAATATCAAGCATGGCGGCATGACAAAGCATAGGCCACAGTCAAAAACAAGCTCTCTTTACCACTTAAGCATGAACTTTCCTACTCTTTTCCAAACCAAACCAAACTATTTGAAAACCAATGTATGAAAGAGGGGGTCCAACCAACTTATTCAGCAAACTAAGCAAACGAAAAACCAAAACGAAAAATGAAGACGCTCCAAGAACAACACAACTGTGCATGAACCAATAAAAATAAAGTGTTTGGAAGAAACCTGGGATTTTTATTGATGAAGAGGGGGATGCCTTGGGATCCCCAAGCTTTGACGCTTGTATTTCTTGGATATTTCTTGGGGTGACACGCGTGGCATCCCCAATCTTGAGATTTAGTCCATCCTTCATCTCATTACTCATTCCTTCCATACACCTGAAATTTTTCCTTCATACAAAACTTCACACAATCTTTATTAGCAACATTAGTGCACTCAAGATAATAAATATTTAGGTTCATTTCTAACACCAATAAACATCCATTAAAACACAATCTTCTGTAGCACTTCCCTCAAAAAGCTCAATTCCCCAAAAGAACTCAAAAAGGAACCAACAAGAAGCAAATGCAGAAAATGGCAGAAATCTGACAAAACAGACCAGCAGGTAAAGACGAATTTTTTCGAAGACCTTCTGTTGCTCAAATCAACAAGTGTTGAACTAACGAAAGTTAGATAACAAGCTAGGGCAGAAGCACAAAAATGCACGCCTCAAAAGGACGTACAGAGATTTTACACGAATTTTTACGGTGAAGCACAGAAATCTGTTTCGGGACAGCAACTTTCCCAATCATTACTTCTCTCTCATTAGAGGTTACTCTTGGCACAAAAAGCAAATAAAAAGGATCAGGAGCGGTTATTACAGAGGTAATAACTTTCAAGACTCATCTAAAACTTTTGGGTTATCTCCCAATAAGTACTTTTCTTTAACGCCTTTAAGTTAGGCATGATAGTTTGAGAAGATGCTCACATAAGAAATATGAATTGAAGTAAAAGAGAGCATCAAGAAGCAAGTATGGAACAAATTTAAGTCTAACCCACTTCCTATGCTTAGGAATCTTGTAAAGAAACAAGTCGTGAAAGCACAAAGCAACAAGCATAGGAAAGCAAAACAAGTGCAACTTCAAAACTTTCAACATAAAGAGGGGAAACTTAATATTTTTGAGATGCATAAAACCATGTTTCCCTCTCTCATAATAACTTTCAGTAGGATCATGAATGAAATTAACAATATAACTATCACATGAAACATTCTTATCATGAGCCACATGCATAAAAGAATTAATACTCCCCACATAAACATAGTCATTTTTATTAATTGTAGTGGGAGTAAATTCAACAAAATAGCTATCATTATTATTCTCATCACCATAATCATCAAATATAGGAGGCATATTATAATCATAATGAATTTTCTCCTCAATAGTAGGTGGACTGAAAATATCATACTCATCATTGTAATCATCATATATTGGAGGTTTGGTATCATCATAAGCAATAGAATAGCTATCTTCCAAAGCTGGGGAACTAAAAAGATCATTTTCATAAAAACTAGCTTCCCCAAGCTTAGAATTTTCCATAGCATTAGCAATAATGGTGTCCAAAGAATTCATACTAACAACATTGCTATTAGCATGCAAATAAAGTTTCATAGGTTTTTTAATTTTCTCTTCAAACACTTCATGTCCTAACTCAAGATAAATACTATAAAGTTCTCTAATTTTTGTTGTTGTTTTCCATTAAGCCTAACTAGTGAAAACAAGAAACAAAAAGACAAAATTGCAGAATCTAAAGGAAATAACTTCAAGCACTCACAACGGAGGATGTGAGTACCTTTTACCTTACCTCCCCGGCAACGGCGCCAGAAAATAGGCGTTTGCCATGGGAGGTTCTTCTTCTTTAATCCTCCGGCATGAAAACCTTTTAACTTACCTCCCCGGCAACAACGCAAGAAAATAGCTTGATGTCTACGCACTTCTATTCTGGTAGACAGTTGTTGGGCCTCCAAGTGCAGAGGTTTGTAGAATAGCAGCAAGTTTTCCCTTAAGTGGATCACCCAAGGTTTATTGAACTCAGGGAGGAAGTGGTCAAAAGTATTCCCTCTCAAGCAACCCTGCAATCAAGATACAAGAAGTCTCTTGTGTCCCCAACTCACCCAATACACTTGTCAGGTGTATAGGTGCACTAGTTCAGGGAAGATATAGTGAAATACAAGTGGTATGAATATAAGACAACGGTGCTATAAAATAGCTTGATGGCGTGGAAAAGACTAAAGGCAAACTGAAATAAAGATGGCAACAAGCAAACATGTAACAAATCTAGTAGCAAACGGTGTTACATGTTTGCTTGCTTCCATCTTTATTTCAGTTTGCCTTTAGTCTCTTCCACGCCATCAAGCTATTTTCTAGCACCGTTGTCTTATATCTATACCACTTGTATTTCACTAACTCTTCACCGAACTAGTGAACCTATACACCTGACAAGTGTATTGGGTGTGTTAGGGACACACAAGACTTCTTGTGTCTTGATTGGAGGGTTGCTTGAGAGGGATACCTTTGAACACTTTCTCCCTGAGTTCGATAAACCTTGGGTGTCCACTTAAGGGAAACTTGCTGCTGTTCTACAAACCTCTGCACTTGGAGGCCCAACAACTATCTACAAGAATAGAAGTGCGTAGACATCACTCCACTATTTGGAGCAGTGGTCACTCGACCATTTGCCCCCATTTCACTCCCCTGTCTCCCCCAGCACCTTGCAACGTAGTGGACAACCTCCCCCTTTACTGGTGCATCAGTGTAGCACCGTCCAACGCTCACCACGCTGTCCGACCATAGACAGCTCGCCACAGACCACGCCGCCCTCTCCCACAACAACCAGGGGACAGGCGACCGTCCACCGCCACCCTCTGTCCACCCCTCGATCGCAGGCGAGCCATGGACCACCAGAGAACCGTCGCGCCCATTGTCTCTATGCCATGCCGAGAGCGCCAGAGCGCCGTGGCCGACCAGCTCGCACACACCGCGCCTCGCCATCTCCGCGCGTGCACACACTCGCCATGACCCTAGCTACCTCCCAGACACGCCCGTTCGCCGCCGTGGGGACCATAGTCCCTGTGTGCCGTCTCGAACACCATCGCTCCCGCGTAGAGCATCGCCCGCACCCGACTATTCTAGACCGCCCCGTGCCGCGCTATTAAGCCTGTGACGACCTCTAGGAAGCACCACACCGCCCCTACCCTCAGCCATGCCGCTAGTCCCCTGTATCGCCATCACTGACAAGCCCGGGCCACCCCGCTTTGTCCCTTTGCCGGTGTATAAACCACACCATCTCACTCCCCACTCCTCACTGAACCACCCACACCTCTCCTCGGAGCAAGGCGAGCACCACATCCCTGGAATTTTACCGGAGCCCACCGCTGCAGAGGAAGAAGGGAGCCGTCGATTGGAGCCCCAGGAGCCGTCGCGACCACCTTTCGAACCGCCGTCGTCGACAACGTTGTTCGCCCCCATCGTTGACCCTATCTAGGGCCCTGGTTAGCCCCCACGTACCCCCACCACCGTGTTAGGTTTAATTCCTCGCCAGAAATGTTCGCCGGAGACGACGAACCACAGCGATAGATCTTAGTCTAATCGCACGGCCTAGATTAAAACATACCGTTTTGGGTTAGATGAGCCACTGACTAGTGGGACCCCCCGTCAGCAGCCCGCTGCGCACGCGCCGTGTAGCTGGGCCGGCCCATTTACTTTCCCGCGCAGGCCTATCAATTTAAATAGGATTTTCCCAATTTAGTTAAAACTAGTTTCTGTCACTAGATTCAAAAATCAATTCAAAGATATTCACTTAACCAAATTGCATGATTCCAATTTTGTTAGAAAGATATTCAAATTATCTATCCAAGCCCGTTGGATTTAGACCATTTGAAATTATAGATCACCTATACCAAAAATAACAAGACAGAGGCTTTTGCCACTTCAAACATTTTTCAAGAATCAACCATAAATGCTTTTGAGTTGATTCCAACTCTCAAAAATCAGACAAGATCTATCTGAATATGTAAAAATATTTAGGTTTACATGAAGTGATCTTGGACTAGTATTAAAAGAGTGCTATATAGGCATTTCTAGTCACTTTAATTGTATTAAATAATAATTTTAAACTTGGTAAAATATGATCAACACTTTAAATCACATTCCCATGTATTAGAATATGTGGTGATGACATGTGTCCACATGATCCAATATTTTAATTGGAGAATATTAAATCTTAAGTATTTTTCAATGAGTAGAAATTACTTTTCTAAAATAAAATAAATAAGACTAAGTCTTTATTTCATGTGATGATTGTGATGATGCTAGATCATCTAGTGTGAACCTTAGTGTGCTAAATAGAAGTAGTTAAGTATTTTCTGGTGATTGTATACCTCGTGTTCATTTATAGACGCTAGTACCGACCCGGGATACGAGGAGGAGGAGTACTACCAAGAAGAAGAAGAAAACTTCAATCACTGCACCAATCAAGGCAAGCCTAACACTTGCAAGTTTCATAACTATGCAAGCTAACACTTGCAAGATAGAATTGTGCAAGATAACCTAGGCAAGATGCATTATGCATGCTTGGTTATACAACTTTGATTATACCCATCCCAAGTTTTACTTACAAGTTTTATTCTTTTACCTTTTACCAAAGTTCTTTACCTTTAACTAGTGATTTGTGAGTATTGGACAAATAGGATAGATACCATAAAGAGTATAAAAGTAGGCCTAAGTATCTATACTTAGATGTCATAAAAAGGCATAAAACTAGAGTTGGATAGTTACACTTGATTAGCACCCCTCATTAGTGAATACCCTCAACTTTAGTGGCTAGTGCTAAGCATAAAAGTTGATCACTTTAGATGGTTATACTTGGTGAAAATGATTATGAAAACCTTGGAATGAATATTCATTCTATTGAAAATGTTTTGACATGTGTTGAGAAACACAATGGTTGATGATTAAAATGTTGAGGCATGAGCCTTGGCCCTTTTATAAAAACTGATGGTTGGGTTCGGATGCGCTACCATTCCAATTTTACCGTACAACCACAATACCTGAATTGGCTAGGGCTTAACTGAAAGTTTATATGCCTTAGTATGGGTTCCCTTTGCAGAAGATGTTGAGCTGAGGCTACCTCGTGTGAATGTCCACCTATGCAGTGCCCAGAATGGCAGATGGCCATGGCTGGGAGGCCAAGCTCATAGGGGAGGTGCCTATACTAGGGTGTGTAATTGAAAGGTTATGATTGATTATCCACATACTAAGTATGATTTATTTAGGGTTATCCCTGACGGATGTATCGAATTTTGTGGTGAAAGTGTACCACCTCTGCAGAGTGTCAAACTATTCGAATAGCCGCGTCCACGATTATGGACAGTTGGAGTGGCCATACTGTTCCATCGTCAGATGTTTTCAAAAATGACTTGTGAATTGAACTATGACTTTGACTTGACCACAACAGGATTGTGGATATGAAAACTAGGTTCCCACTTAAGTGATGTAGAACATTAAATTAGTTTTCTTTACTTCTAAACTCAGCTTGAAATAAACCTGGTTGTTTGCAAATAAACCTAGAGCTTAGGATTCCTATACCTGTTAGTGATAGTTTGCGAGTACTTAAAGAGTACTCATGGCTTTGTCCCTGGCTATTCCCGTGGCCAGACTATGAGGAGGATTACCAGGATGTTGGACAACAGGAGTTCTACGACAACTAGGATCATCTCCCATCGTCAGCATTGCCTATGACTCTGAAGATGGAGCCCCTACTACGTTTATTTTCCGCTGCTTTGATTGTATTAAGACTGGATCATGAGATCCTTTATTTGTAAGACCTTTATTATGGTTTTTAATGGATGATGTACCGTGGTACCAATTCTGTTATGTCTCGCAAAAATGGTAATCCTGGGATTGCGATGTATGGCAAAACAGGCATCGGGGATTAAAAATCTGGGTGTTGACAAGTTGGTATCAGTGCCATCCTGACCATAGGAGACCCTATAGTTAGAATGGATGCTTGAACCAAAAACTTAGTTTCAAAAACAAAAGAAGTGAGTATTTATGAAAACCTATTCCCTCTCTTATCCTTTAGATTCTTTCAAAAAAAATCATGTTCCTCAAAAATTCTTTCAAACCTACATAAAAAATTGACACACTTGATCACCTCACTAACTTTCTCATCCTAAATGCTTATAGATGGAGATCCAGTATTCCAAGTTTTACCAGCTAGGCAACGGAGGCCACCTGATCTTTGAGAGGGATCTAGATGCACTATCAGAGTATCTTGAGCGCCCACACCCAGAATTCTTCGGGGCACAACTCAATGATCAGCCAGGAGGAGAACTACAGTGGCTGATAGTTGCAGATCTCAGAGGCAAGATGGAAGCACCCACTTCGGAGAAGATCCAATTCACCTTGCGAGAGAACAACTGGCTATATGGATTAGTCAGGGCTATGCATGAAGCTCTCGCCCGTCTGTGTGGACAAAACATCAACCAGATCCAGGGAACTCGCTTTGCTCACTTTGCAAGGCGTGATTCTATGGGAATGCCATTGGAGATGCCAGGACATCCGGAGCTGAAGCACCAGGTAGACAATCTTGACTTCATGTTATATGATAGATAGAAGGAGTTGGACAACGCCCGTGCCTACACCAACCACAACCATGCCATTGCCGTCAAGAAGGACAAACTCTTGCCATTCTCGCCAGGGAGCGCCAATCATGTCGTCGTCAGCGTGACAAGAAGGATCGCACCATCGATCGTCTTTGCAAGAATGTGGCCACTCTCGAGAAGACCATCTGTGAGCAGGAGATCCAGCTTGAAGCGAAGGAGGAGGAAGGTGAAGATATCCAGGGAGATCCCTATTCTTACCTCAGTGATGATAACGACTACATGGAGGATGATGCCATGGAGTTCCACACTGATGATGATGATTCCGACTTCATTGATGATGATTAGATGCACTTGAGCACTACCGTAGGAGTGAGTTGTACCAGTCCCACTGTATCGTAGTTTCACATAATGGTTCTTAAAACCATTTGTTTTCTATTTGTGTGGTGGTGTGTGTTTGTATGGTGTGCTTTGAATGAATGAATGATAGGAAGTTCGTAGTTTGCAAAACCTGAGTCAAACTCAAAGTTTAAAGTTTTTGAAACAAAACCATGAACCTTAGAGATTTCCCTCTTATCTCATTATCTATCTCAATCTTCAGATGACTCGTGGAAACCCCGGAGGAAGCATTTCATCTCAGGACCCAATGCTGCAGTTTCTGCAAATGCTAGTATCTGACCGTGAAGCTAGTAGATCTGAACGCCAAGCCAACCTAGCCACACTCCAACAGATAGCTCAGATGGCCCACAATAATGAAGGTCATGGAAACCAGGATAACCATGGATCCAAGCTCAAGAACTTTCAGAATACCAACCCACCTATATTTAGTAAGTCTGAGGATCCCTTAGATGCTGATGACTGGCTGCAAACCATGGAGAACAACTTGGATGTCGCAGGAGTTGAAGCTAGTGAGAAAGTATTATTTGCCACCCATTATTTGGCAGGAGATGCAAGAGCCTAGTGAAATAGCACCCGTACCATGAACTAAGGTCAGATGATGACTTGGGAAGCATTCAAGGTCAAGTTTAGACGGACCCATGTGCCCCAAGGTTTGGTCACTAGTATGAGGGATGAGTTCAGAGAACTGAAGCAAGGAAGGATGACGGTAGTTGAATACCGTGACAAATTTCTGTCCCTAGCTAGATATGCCCCTGATGAGATCAACACCGAAGCAAAGAAGAAATAAAGGTTCCTTAATGGATTACATGATGAGATGCAGACTGCGCTAGTCAACATCCGTTTTGCGGATCTACAAGAACTAGTGGACTCTGCTATCCAGATGGAAGGGAAGATAAACCAAGCCAATGACAATCGCAAGCGCAGGATGATGCACCAGCCTGGATCCCACCATACCCAGAAGTATCGCCCCAACCCGTCTTCAGGATATGCCCCAAGAAACAACAGACCCCCTATGTCCCGTCCAAACTATCCCAATCGTAGCAGAGGAAACTTGAAGTCTGGAGGAAACCACAACAACAACCCTGGCAACTCCAATAACTTCAATCGTGCACCGCCCAAGTCCAACAACAACAACAACAACAATACTGCCCCAAGGACTGGAAGCAATGTTGTGCCTGTTGCAGGAAAAGACAAGTCCATGATTACTTGCTTTGAATGCGGAGTCAAGGGTCACTATTCCAATGAGTGTCCCAAGAAGCTTGCAGCAACCACCAATGTGAATGCACCCACTCAGCAGCAACGCCGTGTTCAGCCTGGAAGGAGATTTGTCCCAGGGAACTCACTCAACCGCAACGACCGTCTGTTCCACAAGAATGTTGAAGAAGCTCAGGAAGCGCCAGATGTCATGGTGGGTATGTTTTCTGTTAACTCAGTACTTGCAAGAATCTTGTTTGATTCTGGAGCATCGCACTCGTTTGTTACAGAAGAATTTGCATGCACTAGTAAAATTCAACCGACCAAATTGAAGCATGTTATGATAGTTCAAATACCTGGTTCAACCACCAAAGCTAGAAAAATTTGCAAGGCTGTACCCATCAGAATCCATGGCATAGATTTTTATGCTAATCTAATAGTACTTGGAACCAAAGGTTTGGAAGTAGTACTAGGAATGGATTGGATGTCGAAACATAAAGGATTAATCGACTGTGCCAAGAAATCCATAACCATGACCAGTAGCACTGGAATATCAGTAGAGCATGTATCTGAGACCTTACCCCTCCAGTTCAAATGAAACAAGAGTCTAGCCCAACCAACCCTAGACCAAGTCAGAGTAGTCTGTGAAAATCCCGACGTGTTCCCAGATGAATTGCCCAGTATGCCAGCAGATCGGGATATCGAGTTCATCATTGAACTAATTCCTGGAACATGATTCATATCTCAGAGACCTTATAGTATGAACCCATTTGAATTAGTGGAGCTGAAGAATCAACTTGATGCTATGCTGGAAAAAGGTCTGATTCAACCAAGCGCGTCGCCATGGAGATCACCTGTTTTATTTGTGGATAAGAAAGATGGAGGTAACCGTTTGTGCACGGATTACCGGAAGCTGAATGATGTCACCATCAAGAACAAGCACCCATTGCCGAAGATAGAAGATCTGTTTGACCAGTTGACTAGTGCCAGAGTGTTTTCTAAGATTGATCTTAGAACTGGTTATTATCAACTCAAGATTCGTGCAACGGATATCCCAAAGACTACGTTTACCACCAGATATGGATTGTATGAGTACACTGTCATGTCTTTTGGATTAACCAATGCCCCCGCTTATTTCATGAATCTCATGAATAAGATTTTTATGAACTTTTTGGATAAGTTTGTCGCTGTTTTTATCGACGATATTCTGATCTATTCTAAGTCATAAGAAGACCATGAGCTACACCTGAGAACCATCCTTGAAACCCTTAGAGAACATCAGTTGTATGCCAAGTTTAGCAAATGTGAGTTCTGGTTGAAGGAAGTAGGATTCCTAAGACATATTGTGTCGGTAGGAGGAGTCGCTATCGATCCCGCCAAGATCAAAGATGTTGAAGAATGGAAAGCGCCAACCACTCAAACCCAAGTCTGTGCATTTCTCGGATTAGCGGGATACTACCGCAAGTTTGTTGAAGGATTTTTAGCATTGCAAGACCGATGACCCAATTGTTGAAGAAAGATAAGAAGTTTGAATGGACGGACAAATGTGAAGCAAGTTTTCAAGAACTCAAGAAGAGATTGATTTCAGCCCCAATTCTGATTATGCCAGATATCAAGAAGCCTTTTGATGTGTATTGTGATGCATCCAAGATTGGTCTCGGATGTGTGTTGATGCAAGAAGGCAAAGTCATAGCATATCTGTCTCGACAACGGAAGCAACATGAGCAAAACTACCCTACCCATGACCTTGAGCTAGCAGCCGTAGTTTTAGCCTTGAAAACATGGTGTCATTACCTTATGGGTAACCGTTGTGAGATTTATTCGGATCACAAGAGCTGAAGTATATTTTTACTCATAAGGAGATGAATATGATGCAAAGGATATGGATAGAGTTAATCAAGGATTATGACCTTGACATTCACTATCACCCCGACAAAGCCAATGTGGTAGCGGATGCTCTTAGTAGACTGCCGTGTAGATTAAACACCATGATAAAAGAAGCCCAGCCAAGTTTGCATGAGGAGATGGAGAATTACAGAGTAGAGCTAGTTAGCAAAGGATTCCTAGCCAGTATTGAACTTCAACCCACTTTGATCAATCAGATCAAGGAAGCCTAGAAAGGAAATGCATGTATCGACAGAATCAAGCGTCATATCGGTACAGAGAAGGTACCCGGATTCACCGAAGATGAAGAAGGAGTTTTGTGGTACAAAGGACGTATCTGTGTGCCAGCAGATTCCGAGATGAAACAAGTTATCATGCACAAAGCTCATGATACTCTTTATTCTATCCATCCTGGAGGAACAAAGATGTATCAGGATTAGAAGGAGCAATTTTGGTGGCACAAGATGAAGAGAGAAATCGGAAGCTATATCGCCAAGTGTGATACTTTTAGAGAGTCAAAGCGAAACATCAGCGACCCGCAGGACTTTTACAATTCCATAATGGAAATGGGATTTTGTCGGAATGGACTTTATCATCGGTTTGCCTACATCTAGTTAGGGAAATGACTCTATTTGGGTCATAGTTGATAGACTGTCCAAGGTAGCCCATTTTATACATGTCAAGACCACCTACCAGAGTTTGAAGCTAGCAAAGTTGTACATTGGTAGAATCATTAGTTTGCATGGAACCCCTAAGACCATACTGCCGGATCGAGGAACCCAGTTTACCTCACGATTCTGGCAGAAAGTCCAAGAAGGATTAGGAACCAAGCTGAATTTCAGCACAGCTTATCACCCACAGACCGATGGACAAACTGAAAGGGTCAACCAAATCTTAGAAGATATGTTGAGAGCTTGTGTTCTAGAGTATGGATCCAAATAGGAAGATTGTCTGCCTTTCGCAGAATTCTCATACAACAATAGTTATCAAGCCAGTTTGCAAATGGCCCCATTTGAATTTCTGTATGGAAGGAAGTGTCGTACCCCCTTGAATTGGTCGCAAGTAGGAGAGAGTTAGATTTTCGTACCCGGCATCCTACAAGAAGCCGAAGAGAACGTTCACAAAGTCCATGAGCACCTCAAGACCGCCCAATCTAGACAGAAGAGTTATGCTGACAAGAGACGTCGAGGCCTGACCTTCAATGTCGGAGATTTTGTATATCTAAAAGTATCACCCTTGAAAGGAATGCAACGTTTTCAACTGAAAGGAAAGTTATCCCCAGATATATTCGACCCTTCAAGATTTTGAATCGCCGAGGAGAAGTATCATATAACCTAGAACTGCCAGAGGAGATGTCATCAATACATGATGTATTCCATATCTCGTTACTTCGCAAATGCCTAGAAGTTCCGGAGAAGACCGAAGTATTCAAGAACATCGATCACCAAGCCATAGATATCAATAAGGATATGACATATCATGAAGTAGCCATTCGTATTTTGGAAGAAGCCTTCAGAACCACCAGGACCTGGAGTATCAAGTTTATGAAGATCCAGTGGAGCAACCATACTGAAGAAGCTACTTGGGAGGGAGAATATTATATTAGGACTGAGTTTCCAAATCTCTTTAGTTCCTAGTTTTTCCTAAATCTTGGGACGAGATTTTGTTTAAGGAGGGAAGGTTTGTAATACCCCAAATATATTAAGCAAGATTAGCAAGTTCAAATCACCCAAGTTTAGGGTTAACAAAAAACTTTTATTATTAAAATGAATAAGAGTGTATGTGTGATTTGTATTAGTGTATGAATGATTGCAATTGCCTTGTTTATTTGCTACAAATGATAAGAAATGGTTTAAAGATGAATACTACATCATCTAGGCCAATTACAAAAAAATTCAAAGGAAAAGAAATTCAAATAAGAATTATATAAGCAAATGGTCATTTTGACCAAAGTTAACGACTAGGCCACTTTGAGTGTTCCTAGTAAAGAATTTCTAATAGAAACATTTCTATTTCTTCTCACCCCTTGCTAGACCAAGTAAAATTGAATCCAAGCCCACCTTACAAACTTACAGAAACTATTTTCAAATATATTTAAAGGACAATTTAAAATTGAATCAAGTGTATGTACCAAGATCACCATTTTGCAAAAACCACTCAAACCAATTCCACTTGAATTTTCCAAGCAACCATAGAGACTCAAGCATAAGATCAAACCACTCACCAAATTTCATTCAAAATTTTCAAACTTAAGTTCATACGGCCATTTAGTCGAACACTTGGCAGACACAGATTAAACCCTGCCTAACTCCACTGCTTGGAGCAGTGATCACTCGACCATTTGCTCCCATTTCACTCCATGTCTCCCCCAGCACCTAGCAACACAGTGGAAAGCCTCCGCCCTTTGCCGTTGCGCCAGTGCAGCGCCGCTTGACGCTCACCATGTCGGCCGACCATGGACAGCTCGCCACAACCACGCTGCCCTCTTCCACGATGACCAAGGGACAGGCGACCGTCCATCGCCACCCTCTGTCCACCCCTCGATCGCAGGCGAGCCATGGACCACCAGAGAAACGCCGCGCCCATTGTCTCTGTGCCATGCCGAGAGCGCACTAGAGCGCCGCGGCTGACCAGCTCGCACACGTCGCGCCTCGCCATCTCTGCACATGCACACACTCGCCATGACCCTAGCTACCTCCCAGACACGCCTGTTCGCCGCCGCGGGGACCATAGTCCCTGTACGCCGTCTCGAACACCGTCGCTCCTGCGTAGAGCATCGCCCGCGCCCGACCATTCTAGACCGCCCCGTGCCGCGCCATTAAGCTTGTGACGACCACCAGGAAGCACCGCACCGCCCCCTACCCTCAGCCATGCCGCTAGCCCCATGTATCACCGTCACCAACAAGCTCGAGCCACCCTGCTCTGTCCCTTCGTCGGTGTATAAATAGAGGCCACCTCCGCCTCGATTCACCATACCATATCACTCCCCACTCCTCACAGAACCTCCCACACCTCTCCTCGGAGCAAGGCGAGCACCACATCGCCAGAATTTCACCGGAGCCCGTCGCTATAGAGGAAGAAGGGAGCCGTCGATTGGAGCCGCCCCAGGAGCCGCCGCGACCACCATTCAAACCGCCGTCGTTGACAACATCGTTCTCCCCCATCGTCGACCCTAGCTGGAGCCCTGGTGAGCCCCCACGTACCCCCACCGCTGCGTTAGGTTTAATTCCTCGCCAGAGATGTTCGCCAGAGACGATGAACCACAGCCATAGATCTTAGTCTAATCGCACGGCCTAGATTAAAACATACCATTTCGGGTTAGATGAGCCACTAACTAGTGGGACCCCCTGTCAGCAGCCCGCTGCGCACGACCCGCGTAGCTGGGCCGGCCCGTTTAATTTCCCACGCGGGCTTGTCCATTCAAATAGGATTTTTCCAATTTAGTTAAAACTAGTTTCTGTCAGTAGATTCAAAAATCAATTCAAAGAGATTCACTGAAACAATTTGCATGATTCCAATTTTTTTAGAAAGATATTCAAATTATCTATCCAAGCTCGTTGGATTTAAACCATTTGAAATTATAGATCACCTATACCAAAAATAACAAGACAGAGGCTTTTGCCACTTCAAACTTTTTTCAAAAATCAACCATAAATGCTTTTGAGTTGATTCCAACTCTCAAAATTCACATTTGACAAGATCGATCTGAATATGTAAAAATATTTAGGTTTACATGCAGTGATCTTGGACTAGTATTAAAAGAGTGCTATATAGGCATTTCTAGTCACTTTAACTGTATTAAATAATAATTTTAAACTTGGTAAAATATGATCAACACTTTAAATCACATTTCCATGTATTAGAATATGTGGTGATGACATGCGTCCACATGATCCCATATTTTAATTGGAGAATATTAAATCTTAAGTATTTTTCAATGAGTAGAAATTACTTTTCTAATAAAATAAATAAGACAAAGTCTTTATTTCATGTGATGATCGTGATGATGCTAGATCATCTAGTGTGAACCTTATTGTGCTAAATAGAAGTAGTTAAGTATTGTTTGGTGATTGTATACCTCGTGTTCATTCATAGACGCTAGTACCGACCCAGGATACGAGGAGAAGGAGTACTACCAAGAGGAAGAAGAAAACTTCAATCACTGTACCAATCAAGGCAAGCCTAACACTTGCAAGTTTCATAACTATGCAAGCTAACACTTGCAAGATAGAATTGTGCAAGATAACCTAGGCAAGATGCATTATGCATGCTTGTTTATACAAATTTGATTATACCCATCCCAAGTTTTACTTACAAGTTTTATTATTTTACCTTTACCAAAGTTCTTTACCTTTAACTAGCCATTTGTGAGTATTGGACAAATAGGATAGATATCATAAAGAGTATAAAACTAGGCCTAAGTAGCTATACTTAGATGTCATAAAAAGGCATAAAACTAGAGTTGGATAGTTACACTTGATTAGCACCCCTCATTAGTGAATACCCTCAACTTTAGTGGCTAGTGCGAAGCATAAAAGTTGATCACTTTAGATGGAAATACTTGGTGAAAATGATTATGAAAACCTTGGAATGATGATTCATTCTATTGAAATGTTTTGACATGTGTTGAGAAACACAATGGTTGATGATGAAAATGTTGAGGCATGAGCCTTGACCCTTTTATAAAAACTGATGGTTGGGTTCGGGTGCGATACAATTCCAATTTTACCGTACAACCATAATACCTGAATTGGGTATGGCTTAACTAGAAGTTTATATGCCTTAGTATGGGTTCCCTTTGAGGAAGAGGTTGAGCTGAGGCTACCTCGTGTGAATGTCCACCTATGTAGTGCCCAGGATGGCAGATGGCCATGACTGGGAGGCCAAGCTCATATGGGAGGTGCCTATACTAGGGTGTGTAATTGAAAGGTTATGATTGATTATCCGTATACTAAGTATGATTGATTCAGGGTTATCCCTAATGGATGTATTAAATTTTGTGGTGAAAGTGTACCACCTCTGCAGAGTGTCAAACTATTCGAATAGCCGCGTCCGCGGTCATGGACAGTTGGAGTGGCCATATTGTTCCATCATTAGATGTTTTCAAAAATGACTTGTGAATTGAACGATGACTTTGACTTGACCACAACAGGATTGTGGATATGAAAACTAGGTTCCCACTTAAGTGATGTAGAACATTAAATTAGTTTTCTTTACTTCTAAACTCAGCTTGAAATAAACCTAGTTGTTTGCAAATAAACCTAGAGCTTAGGATTCCTATTAGAACTAGCTTACTTGTTAGTGATAGTTTGCGAGTACTTAAAGAGTACTCATGGCTTTTGTGGCGTCCCGCTAAAACCACTACTAGAAAATCGCTGTGTTTTTGTGCATTGCATCATCATGACCACATGCTCATGTCATCATGCCACCTTGCATTTGAGCATCGTCATGTTATCATACATTGTTTGCCTAAAACTATTTTTCTAAAAGCCTATGTTTGTTTTCTAAATATCCCCTGTCTTAATTTCAAATCAAAACTCCGGTCTTTTCTGGGTCTTTTATTTGTCTAAAAACTATTTACAAAAGTCTATTTTAAATTTAAAATAAAAGTTTGCTTTATTTTTGGGAGGCAGCCAGCCAGGCCCAAAAGCCCGGCCGGCCACCTCCAAACCCTAACAAAAACGACCCAGTTAAACCAGGCCAAAACCCTATCCACCTACCCCTTTTTCCTCCCTTCCTCTTTCCTTTTTCAGCCGCCGCCCACGCCTGCTTTTCCCGCCCACACTGGCGCACCCCGCGCTAGCTCTCCCCTCCACATCACCCCAGCCTATCCCTATGCGCCACCTCCCCCTCCTGGCCCCACTCCCCACACCACCTGGTCGCCACCCCTCACCAACCCCTGCCCAAATCCCAATCCCACTCCACCTCTCCATCGCACGCTCCCGCTCCAACCCCTAGCCCACCCTGAGACCGCGTCCACCCGCGGGCACGACACACCCCAGTGGCCGCCTCCACCTACCCTCTCTCCTGCCCTGACCCCACCACGCACTCGCCCCACGACGCCTTGCCACGTTCCCCACCACCCCGCTACCTCTCACGCTCTTCCTCACCGCCCTCGTCCCCACCAACCCCGCTCGCCCGCCGCGCCGTCCTCCTCGCCGCCTGGAGCTCGCGGATGTGCGCCGATCCCGCGGGCCCCCGCGTCGCCGTCCCCGTCGCCCCCGCCCTCTGCCGCGCGCCTCTCCGGCCCACCTCTGCAAGGTCTCCCGAGCGCCGCCCTCCCCCATCCCGCGTCCTCGGCTCGGCCGCCTCGCTCCGGTCGCCGTCGCCTCCGGCCCCGAGCCGCCGCCGCAGTGCTCCTCAGTACCACGTCGCCGCCGTGCGCGGTTCCGACGACCCCGAGGCAGGCCGCCTTCCTTGCCGACCTCATCCTCGCGCGCCGACCCCGCCGCCTACCTCCCCGGCCGCCTCCTGCATCTGCACCGCTCGGCGCCCCATCACCGCCGCATCCGCCCTCTCTCCTCGCGCCGCCGACCCCCACCTTCCCCATCTCCTCTACCCCGCCGCGCCTTCCTGCCATCGAGCTCCTCTCCGGCCTTGCCTCTGCCGCCGTGGCCGCCTCTAGTGCTTGACCTCGCCCATGGCCTCCCTGTCTCTGTACGAGTGCTAGTGTTGAGGTCGTGTGGCGACGTGCCGATAGGGTGTTTGTGATGTGGTGTCCTCAGCGTTGATGTGAAGAACATGTGCTACAGCTACTTGTTGTACAACTACGGCGTCTACAGAATGAAGGGGTATCCGTGGCCTATTTTGAGGCTAGCGGCAAGGTGGAGATGCTGCGGAGAGCGCAATGAGGCTACCTCCTGTTGGACAAGTAGAGAAGCACCTTGTCAAGGTTTATCGACAAAAGGACCGACAAGATACACCAAGCCCGCCAATGACCATCGAGTCCGAGTGACGAGTCCTTCGTGGAACTCGAAGATCGCCGAGAACCCCGGAAGCACTCCTTCATGGACCCGAAGACACGGAAACCGCAAGACCTTCTTCCCGGAGCGCCGAGTTCTCCATCCCGGAACGACAAGCACTTCATCCCGGAACACCGAGGTCGTCGACACGGATACGCCAAGTACTTCCTCTCAGGCGCCAAGACCCGGTTCCGAAGACCGCCAAGATCGCCACGGAACGACAATCGCTTCATCTCGGAACGCCAAGTCCTTCGTCCCGGAACGCCAAGCTCTCCTTCCGTTCTCCGAAGACCGATCTCGTCGAGCCTGAACCCCATCGAACCCTCGGAACCCCAAGATCTTCGGACCTCGATGTGTGATCCCTTTCTCGAAACTCTATTTTATAAGTGATATATACTTGTTGCATTAATTGTTCATCCTTGCATGCATATTGGGTGTAAGGGGCTGTTTCGGCAATTCACCTAAATTAAATATGGAGTCCATATGCGGTAGATTCGTGTCTTATTCCGGGCTCCATTTAAATTAGTGTAGCGAACCGATGCCATGTTTCTCCTTGCCAATACAACACTTAATTGCGGGGTTTCTAAATAACTTGCACCGCCGAATTAATTGTCGGGACCCCGGTTCCGCTTAATATTGCCTAATTGCACCACATCTTGCCATGCCATGCATCATACCATAATCATGCCGGATCTTCTGCCGTGGTATTAAATATTGCATCCGGTGTTTCTTCTAGTGTTTGCTTCTTCGCAGATTAGGCCGATGAGTTGATGCGAGTATCGACAAGTTCTCCGGATATGAACCTTCGGCAGTGTTTCCCAGGCAAGCATTCTCCCCCTTTCTACCTATTTTGCATTTATAGTCTTTACTTCCTCCGGTTGATCTATTGCTATCCGTTTTGCGATGCTTTAGTTTCCGTGCACCATTTATACTCCCTGCAGCCTCTATATTGCCTTGGACACATCCTATAGCCTGTTGTTTGATAGATAGTCGGCCTTTGTGTGTCATAGTCGCTTGCTTAAGTGCTGCTTCGCGTCATTGTTGTTCCACCATTGTTGGGAGGTTGGCACACGCTTAATGGTGGAGATGATCATGGCTTACATTTTAACTTGTTAATTAAAATGCTGGAAATAGATATAATGCAGAGGCACCGGTGGGTAATAGTCAATATTTGGTTCTTAACCGCTCACTAGTGTCCCCTAGGACCCGAGTTCTTAACACCTGTTCCGAGATCGAGCGTGCTAATCACAGGTGGGGTGTGTGGGCACCCCCATCGGCGTACTACCTGATTTCAAAGTACTGTACCGGGGGCCACACGTAGTTTGGGGCTTTATTACTATTCTGTACTTATGCCAAGTTACTGCTTTATTTAATTTGTGCGTGGAGCACCTGTACTGTTTTGGAACGCGCCACGTTTTCGCGGTATCGACAAGCCCAGTCCCCCCTTTTTCGGGTTCCCAGTCGTTTACCGCCGTCGTCGCAAACCCTGGGTCCGCCTCGGAGCCGGCCGACTTCGTTGCGGGTAGCTTAGTGGGGTGGCCCCCATGTACTTGCTTTGGGTCTCGGAAACGTCATGACTTAGGCCCCACCGACATACCGATGGGTGTATGTTAATTGATCTGGCAAAAAGGGTCGAAGTGCGTGTGGATACTTTGGTGCACCCCTGCAGGGTTAAATCTTTTCGAAAAGCCGTGTCCGCGGTTATGGACGACTTGGAGCACAGTTTCTCGATCATAGATAACTATAACTAAAGTTTACTGTTATAATTTGACTTACATCTGAGATGACGAGTAAGTTGGATAACTGCCATGGAAAGATTAAATAAAACTGCCAACCGTGTGAGTTTCCTCGGCTTGACTTCCTCGTTTGGCCTCGAGGGGGAATACCAGGATGGGTATGATTGGTATTAGTATCAGGTTGGGTCCGAATAGGTCTCTCTTATCCCTTTCTAATAGCCGACAGAAGAATCCAGTCTCTATAGGTTGTTTAGTGCATGCTTCGCTGCCGCTTCAGTCCACCATACCTATGTAGGCGAGAGCTGCCGAATTCTAGCCTTGTCGTGTACTGGCCTCAGTACTGACGCTCCTCTTTTTCCTTTGCCCTTTGTTGGCACCCCTTTTGTTTTAGCAGTTTGAGATCGTCGTCGTTAGCAGGGTTACCCTTCCGGCTTGGCCTGGGCAGGGTTATGGACGCCATTGGTTATTCTTCAGGGCTCTTAGCCCCATTTGCATCTTGTCCATAGTCGGACGCTCTATCGTTTTCAAGGTGATTTGGATCTTTATATATTATATCTGTATTATTGACTCATGGAGTCGCTGATGTATGTATATGTTTTGTGGGTCCCATCGAGGACTGATGTGTAATGGTATTACTTCGTTTTTCCACCCGCACGAAAGTGCCCGGTGGACGTCCTTGGATCGTTTCTATGCGGGTTTGGCTGGAATCGCTAAAACTTGCATAGGGCCGATTTGAGGGTGTTACAGCTTTGTCTCTGGCTATTCTCGTGGCCAGACTATGAGGAGGACTAGCAGGATGTTGGACAACAGGAGTTCTACGACAACTAGGATCATCTCCCATCATCAGCATTGCCCGTGTCTCTGAAGATGGAGCCCCTACTATGTTTATTTTTTGCAGGTGAGACACTATAGGAGCTTCACGACAAACCTTTATATCCATAAGCGACCCCTCTTCCTCAGCATGTGATAATAGACTCGACAATCCTTCCGAGCAAATAAAAAATAGGTACGGAGAAAGAGGATCCTCTTACCCCAGCCCCTTGTAGGACCAAACTAATTGGCTCATGCGAATTAAACCGAACACGGTATCTTACCAAAGACACACACACTCCATCATAAGATTTACCCAGCGGATATGAAAACCCAATTTAAACATCATAGCTTTTAATAATTTTCTCTCCACCCTATCATATGCTTTGTGCATGTCTAGCTTAATTGCACAAATACCTTGTGTTCAAGACTTCTTTTTAATTGTATAGACACACTCATAGGCCACCAAAATATTATCTGTGATCATCCTGTCCGGAACAAAGGCAATTTGCTCTTCACTAATAATATCTGGTAAAATCCCTTTCAACCTTTTGCCAAAAGCTTGCTCATAATTTTATAGATGACATTGCATAAGCTTATGGGTCTATATTCCGTCACCTTTTTTAGATCCTCATTTTTTTGGAATCAAAACAATAACCATGTCGTTCCAACCTTCTAGTATTTTTGCAGTATTACGAGCCTGTAAAACTTCTCCTATTAGATTCTCTTCAACCATCAGCCAAAAGCGTTTGTAGAAAATTGCATGTAAACTATCTGGTCCTAGTGCTTTCATATCTCCAATTCCAATCAACGCCTTCATCACTTCTACGGCCGTGAACGGCTCAAGGAGGGCCTCGTTCATCGCCGGTGTTACCTTGTGCTTTACTTTGTTTAACAAAGTTTGGGCCAGGTCCCCTGTATCCGAAGTGAACAAGCCACTGATCAAAACTAAAAGATCAACATTCCCTTCCACATTGTCCTCATTGTCATTAACCAACCTTTTGATCACATTATTTTTCTCTCCGACCAAAATGGTGAAACAAACTTGTATTCCTATCACCATGACGGAACCAATTCGCCCTTCCCCGCTCCAGCCACGTTATCTCCTCCCGCTCAAATAGGTTTTCTAATTGTGTTAGGATATCTTGTTGTCGACCGAATGCCTCGTCAGTCATAGGTCCTTGTCTAAGCTCTTCTAGTTCAGCTTTTAACTTATTTTAATTTTCATTTTTGGCCCCTACAGAACCTTCCGATCCCACTCATGCAAACCAGAATGCATATCAGCCAAAGTATTTATCAAGTGTTATTATTACTATTTTTCCTTTTCCCTATCCCAAGCTCCCTTAACAATCTGGTCCAGCCATCTAGCTTCAAAACGTTTACATGGAACTCATTGGCCACCTAATTTAAGACGGAGGGAGTAGATTTAACCAAACGTTTATGTAGTGTACGGGATAAGATTCACTATAACTCAAATAGTTCTAGAACCATTAACCAAAATTTTCTGGTTCGGCCACAAACCTCCAAACTCAAGCGATGGATTCAGGCCAACGCCAAGCCAACTGCTTTTTGGTGTCAACTAAATTCATTTTCTGAAGACTGAAGCGTCAGTGCCCAAATTGTATGTTTCTAATCCCTCAAAGTTCAATAGGTTGAGGACAAGTCGGACGAACTACTAACTACTCAGCGAAAATGATTTATCATTCATGCGTTCAGGATTTTGCGACAGAATCATGCTACATAATACAGACAGAAAGATGTTCATAGTGAGGTGCCTGATCCTCTGTCCATGGAAACGTCCTCAGTACATTGCAGATGTAACCTCAGCAACTTCAGTTACAACTTGGTTGTATTCCTTCTGCAGTTTCTCCTTCAACTCTTCACTGATCTCCCCCTTGGCTGGCTTCGTCATGACCAGTACGCAGCAAGTAGGCCTCTTGGTAGTCCCGGCAGTAGCAAGCTCCTGTAAACAGAGGCAATACATTAGCTAAACTCAGGGGCTCAGGGCCATATAAACTACGTACCATCAGTTCAAGTATAATGACAACAAAGGTAGAATTTCTCTACTTGAACATCTTGTTTGTTGTTATTCCTTCTACTTTTGTGGTCATATTAAGGCACATAACTGGTAGCTGCTATAAATTTTTACTTCAAACAGGGGCATGCAAAGCCAAATGTGACCTCAGGCTTAGAACTGTTTCATTCTTGCCTATAACATGGGATATGACACGGGTAAGAACTCAAAAGGGTTACCAAAAAACAACAAGGGGACATGCAAGAAACTCATGTAAGAAAGGGAAGGTGCAAGAAACATGATTTCAAGGAAAAAAACAGAATGAGACAACAGGTCAAAACTAGCAAGTGTTGCAGCAAATGGGTAACTGAAGGCCAACATATTAACCAGATGCACAACCCTTGGCTAACAAGAGTGATATACTAGCAGGTTCAGCAACCACCTAGGACGGACAGTAAATGGGACTCATAAGATTAATGAGACAAGACCAAGATAGGTACTGATGAAGTTGTAAGCTAAGGCACACTGGGAAAAACAATAGAAAAGGAAATCACATGGCAACTATGTCATGCTCCTTAGCTGGAAAGAAATAGTAAAGCAAATCACACTAGTACCTGGCCAATATTTTGCTGTAGAAGAGGGTATATGCAAAGCCGAATATGTAAGTTTCTTAACATCAGGCTTGTAAACGTTTCATGTTGGCCTGTGACAACTCAATACTTCTCAATGGAAGCTTGAGTGCTATCACAAATGATATAAGCATGCCAAAGCAAAAGGGTGACAAATGATGAAACTAAAAATTAATCCAATGCATAGCCTTGTGCTTCAGGCAGTCAGGCTGATAGGCTGGTAAGCAACCATCTTAGGTCTGTTTTGACTTATAATAATGTAGGGTGCAAACATAATATTGAGAGGATAAGACTACATCTGATTCTAATGCAGCTATAGTAAAGTGGACAAACAAAACATTGAAGGTTGTGTCTTCTCTCAATTAGCTGCAGCCAGACTCAATAAAACACTTGGAAAGAAACGACAAGACATGTAGTGGTACTTAATGTGTAGTGGTACTTAATGTGATGTGTGCAGATGGAAACAATGTACAAAGCACTGAAAATAGAGAAACAATTAGTTGACGGTGACAGTCTGATAAACAAATAACTCATGCACAAAAGATCCAAAAAGGATGAAGAGCATTGTGCCAGATTGCATCACTTTGTTGACTTAATCAACATAGAATAAAGCATCAGCTGGTTAAATCATTAGCTTTTGGTCAAGACATTGTGCACAATATAAGATTTTGTGTAATACCAATATGATTGCAAGAAAATAAACATGAACATTTAAGTGAGAGTGAAAATGCAGCATACCTCTTTTGAGAGCACATATATATAAGGAATATTAGCTTCCTCACATAGTATGGGAAGATGTGTAATCACATCGATAGGAGAGATGTTTCCAGCAATTACGCACAACCTGCACGGAACAAAACCACATGTCTCAAACTGTCAATGACATTATGCAAGTCAAACCACTAAATGGCCAATCTATAAAACCATAGCACCAACATAAATCAGAATATCAAAATAAGCACACCCTTCTACAACAATTTTTCAATAGCTATTAACTTCATATAGCGGCAAATGGACAATTCAATCATCAACAAGAATGGCATGCTAAGGTTTTCAGCATGTATGTTAAATGGCATGCTAAGGTTTTCAGCATGTATGTTACTGTATGCTATTATGTAAGTTTTAATTTCACGGGACAGATGGTGCGCATTACTGCACTAAACTAAAACATAACTTGTAAGCAAGTCAGATAAACCAGACATATTTCAGCAAAAATCATTTGCCCTCTGCTTATTGCAGAGACCAAGAATTACCGTCCAACACTTAGTAATAGTAATTCCCTAACAGAGGAATTAAGCAAAAAAAGCTCTGCAGGACAATATCACACTACTGTACCAATTACCAAGCAATAAACGAGAGATGCTAACCCTTTGTTCCCACGACGGATGCTCTTAACCACCTCCTTGACTCCGCGCTTCAGGCACTTGGCCTCCGAAGCTGCAAAAAGAAACCACCTCATGATTAAACCCGAGAGCTTCCTAACCAACAGAAGCTAAAGATAGCGAAGAAATTTTGATTTGCGCCAAAGAGGAAAAAGCGAAATCACACGGACCTCGGCGAACGAGCTTGAGGGTTCGCTTGGAGAGCTTGCCTTCCGCGAGAGGCTTCGCGATGGGCGCCAGCGCCTTCTTCTTCTTCTCCATCTCCATATCCGTGTCGCTCCCCATCGCCGCCGCCGCCTTGACCTGTCTGGCTTTGAGGGTTTAGGTTGGTGGTGGTGATAGCTAGGGTTTTTGGACTCGAGGCGCCAGGCTGCTCGCTATTAAAAGGGGTTTGGGCCTTTGGGTGCTAGTCCCTGGACGTGGGCCCGAATACATTATTTGGGCCAGCAGTCAGAAAGCTCGTGGGCAGTTAAGCCCAAACCCATAGAGACGCCTAAACCCTACACCTCGCAGCGCCCCCGACGCCGACACCCACCAGCTTGACCGGCGGCGCCTCCACCCGTGGCTGCTCGCCGACGACAGACCTATCTGCCGCCGCTTCTCTTCGCGGCTCCTTCGTGGACGCTTTGTTACTGATTTGTTCGCATGGGAAAATCCAAAGGCGCGAGAAATTCCCTTTCTGCACTCTGTAGCTTCCTGATTGGATTAGTTCGAATTGGGATGTGTAAGTAAATTGTTTTTTTGCCGCTTTATAGACAAGAAGGCTACGCGCGAAGCGAAGGTTGATAAGAAACTGGCGCTTGGTCTTGGAGTGAAGAAGAAGCAGCTGAAGAAGAAGAAGGATAGAGTTTTGGATGGTGCTGTTGAGAGCGAGGGCGCTGCCGGGCATGGTACCGTGAAAGGTATTGGCAGCGATTGTTTCGTGTAATTCCCTTCTATTTTGTTCTGGAGAATCAGTGGTGCCTGGAGCATAGTTTATGTGCTGCAAAATGCTACACTCATTGCCCACGCAAAGGGTAAAAGCAATGATGCAATGGTACAGCTTGAATTAGGACGAGTAAATAAAAAAAAACAGAGTGCAAATAGATTTTTTGGCCAGATTGTTTGTTCCCCGCTATTGTCGCTTAAGTTCAACTTTGAAATAAATGTATGCTCGGCAAGATTTTAGCTTGAGTGGAGTTCTTTGATTTAGGATTATGATAGATTCCACCACAGCATGTTCATTCTTTCAATCTGGTGCATTGCCTGATTAATTCCTTCACTGCCACGTTTATTACCATCATCAGCACGGTTGTAAGAATCGTCAGACCGAGTCAGATCAGAGACTCCAAATTAGGATTGCAAACTGTAGGATCAATATAGTCACTTGGACGGTCAGTCAATCTACGGTTACAAAAATGTAGAATGGTATGACCGTCTCGAGAATCTGAGTACTTTTGTACTCACCAATGTCTCATATGTGCACAAAACAAGTAGCACGACTACCATCACATTTCCTGGGCTCTTGTTAGTTTTTTTTTGTTCAAGCTCTTTGAGTTGTTTGTCAGACCCTATATATCATTCTCAAGTATTTTTTTTTCAAAGCGTCAACTGGAGTTATAACTTGTAGTATAATGTTGTACCTTCTATCTTTGCTTCTTAGATAATGAATTGGTAGGAAGCAAGAAAACTGTATTGATGAGGCAAAAGAAGAACACTGAGCATGCCAAAGTAACAAAACGCCGTACCGGGGCCGATAATTTGTTGTCTGTGAACAAGGATGAGGCAACGCCTAATCTGAAGAAGAAGAGCAAAAGACAGCTAAAGGAAAGTAACAGTCCTGTCAAGGAACAAAATGCGTCGGAGAGTAATGATACTAGAACACTTGTGCAGAAGAAGAAGAAAAAGAAGGTAAAGGAAGAGAAGAGCTCTGTTGAGCCCAATGATGCAGATGATATCCTGCAAGAAAATCTAGGAACACCTAAGCTGAAGAAGGGCAAAAGACAGCTGAAGGAAAGTAACAGTCCTGTCAAGGTACAAAGTCCGTCAGACAGTAATGATACTGGAACACTTAAGCTGAAGAAGAAGAAAAAGAAGGTAAAGGAAGAGAAGAGCTCTGTTGAGCCCATTGATGCAGATGATATCCTGCAAGAAAATCTAGATGAAGAAACTCTAAGTGGTAAGATTGATTCTGAGTTGCTTCTTTGACTGCTGAACTACCTTCCAATCATGATGAGTGATGTTAATCTTTGCACATTTTTTCTTGACAAATGGTTATTTAACCATGCAAGAAACTAGTTGATATCCTACATTTTGTCCTATTTTTCTCATTCTCTAGTAATTCTTGCATGTTTCTTTTACCTAATAATTGATGTGAATATATTTTATGCAGCTGATATCGACCAACTTGCTGCTGAGAGTGAATCTATTGATATTGGGGAACCAGAAAAGGCAAAGAGACGGAAGAAAAATAAGAAAAGTAGGCTGTTGTACTTTTTTCCTACACAAACTTCTGAATTTTTGTTGAAGTGTTGCACAAATGGTTGTGTTTCCTGACACACTTTCTTTTCACTTGCTACAGAGAAAGTAAAGCAATCTGGGGTAGTCAACACAACACATATGCAGGTATCAGTTAGAGAGGACAATTTGGAGAGGCATGTTGAAGTTGATACTGCAGATGTTGATGAGATTGCATCAGTCGATGAAGACTGTTCGAGAGGAATGAAAAGTAATGTCTGCACTTCTGTTTTTTATCACTGAGAGGTTATATTTTCCGCTAGTATATAAAAAGATGCATTGTCCAGTTTCCACAACAAAGAAGACATAATGTACTGTATCCAAATACGTTTGCCATTACTTAGACTTAAACTGACAGATATATAAGTCTAGCTTGTTAGTTCAATCTGTCTAAATCATATGTGGTGCAGACTTTAAGGGTTCTTATTAGTTGGTATTCTGCTCCAGTGACTTCCACTGTAGTACTGTATCTTTCTTTATTATCTTAGAACGCCCAAATGGATGACATAAAGTCCAAAATGGCAAAATGCTGACATGTGATGTGACTGATGTCTTGTCAGAATGGATCTTGGAGTACAAACAGAAGAGGCCAGGCTTGAAAGTTCTGCAGCAAAAGATAGATGAGTTTATAACTGCGCATGAGGAACGACAAGAGCAGGTGTGTATTGTCCATTTGTTAAACATTCAAGGATGAGCCATCCTGATATATAGCTAGCTTGTTCCATAAACATTCATTGAATATCTTCAGTTATCATAGAGTGTATTGCCACCATACCAAAATATTCTGCTTTCTGTCATTTATTAGGGGAAGAATTTTTAGTATGTTTCTGTCGGGATAGTAAAGTGTATCATTATAAGTGTAATTTGTTTGTCATCTGATACCTGTTTGATTTATTTAGGAGAAGAAGGAACGAGAGGCAGCAGCTGCGGAAGATGGGTGGACAGTTGTGGTGCATCATAAGGGTAGGAAAAAGACTACAGATGCCGAAACTGGAACAGCAGTTGGCTCTGTATCTCTGGTTGCAATGCAAGAGAAAATGGCTCAAAAGAAACCTAAGGAAGTTGGTCTGAACTTCTATAGACATCAGAAACGAGAAGCTCAAATGACCGGTATGTCGAAAAGTATTTTTATAGATTCGTTCACTATTATCCTTGATGCTGTTTTTTAGTTACTCCTAGCATTCAGTGCACTTATTATGGCATTAGAACCTAGATTATGTTCAACACTATAATTTTAGGAAAAGAATGGATAGCTAGGACTTGCAGTGTTGTGTGGTTCAACAGCCCATGTTTAGCATAGCCTGTTCTGGTTTTGTGAATATACAAGACTCGAGACATTATTCATTTCTGTTTTTGTTCAGCCAAGAGTCTAGTGAATCTCATATATACCAGAAGTTATTATTTGTAGCCCACAGACTGTCTTGGTTTGATCAGCCCTCACAACAATGTTCCTTTTGCATGTCACGTTTATCCTTCCATGAAATAATTTGGAGTACATGAAATTTGATTTGGAAAAGAGGTGATATGGACTTTGATTGAGGAACTTATATTCTTTATCTGCCACAAGTTGCAACACAGTGCATTTTTTGTGCAACTTGATTGTGGCTGCAGAAATTGCTTGTAGCTAACCTGTTTTTCTTGTGCAGAACTGGCGATGCTCCAGAGCAAGTTTGAGCAAGACAAGAAGAGGATACAACAGCTACGGGCTCAAAGGAAATTCAAGCCTTACTGATGCTGCCTGAATTTTGAAGGGGTCCTCCACGGGGAACTTTTCAAGAGCAGTCGATGGTGCCAAAAAGGCCAGTTGCTTTGTTGATCAGACATTGCATTCCTTTTTTGACAGAAAATGTTAAATTGCTGGACAAGATCATGTATGTTTCTTGACTGAAAACATTGACAATTCTGTACCATGGCTTAACATTTGCAGTGCCAAGTTTTTTTTTTTGTTATACTCGTCTGCTGTAATTTGGTCGTTGTGTGGGTTGTTTAGGGCCTCTTTGATATGCACGATGGATATGGTTGCTTGTCCAAAACCGAAGATTGTGAAACAAAAATTTGGTGATTGATTTGCAAGAATAGGAAAAACACATGAATCTTAAGCATAGTCAAATTGAGGTTAAAACATACTTCCCTTTTTTCCTAGAAAAACACATGCATGACCTCTTTGATTCATGAATGGTGTAGGTGTACTATTCATCCATTTGATTCAAAGAAAACGATTATAGAGAAAATGGAGCAACATTTCTGCTGAGTTGGCTTTCAAAGAAAAAGCAAAGAAATTCAACAATCCACTCAAACCTATTTTAAGGCTTCTTAGACATGCAAGACTCCAAAAAATATAGGAAAACGAGAAAAAATGCAGTGCTGCAATGCCATAAGTTTGTATGTTTATATGCACCAATGTTTGTTAAAGAATAGCAAATGATTCCTACCAAGAGATTTGACTAGACTTCACGGGCTTCTTTGATTTGTAGGATTTTGAAACACACAAGCATAGAAAAAACATGGAATTGCAATGTCATGTCCTTTTGAATCCTATATGATTTTGGTTTGTTCGACTGCATCACATGAAAAACAGAGGATTCTTTCTATCTCCTATGAAATGTAGTGCAAATGAGTGTTTGGAGAAAAAAAAACGTATAGGGTTTTAATCCTGTGAAAAAAAACACCGCGAGAAAAATTCCTAAGGATTCTAATCAATCAAAATTCTTATGAAAATCCTTTGAATCAAAGTGGTGCTACTATTTTTTATAAATATAGTGCAACTGATTCCTTTGGAGTTTAATCCTACAAATCAAACAACTACTCCTACTATAGAAAATAAATTCCTATAGAACTACTACCGTATGAAAAAAATCCTTCGAATCAAAGACTTCCTTACATCCTATGCACAAAGAATAAGGCAAAGGCCACAAGTTCCATGACTAAATCTGCTCATCGTGAGCCGATGCAACTCATTTGCCACATTGGAACACGTGGAAACCTTCTCATAGTAACACGTGGCACCCAGACATATATAGGCAACAACAACCATTTGTTAACGAGGGCAGACACAGACACACTGACACACACCCAGAAGATAACAGAGTGAACGTCGACAGGACCGGAGGTGCCTGTCTGTCCGCGATGGTGGGCCTCTCCAACGGCGTCCTGGGCGCCCTGAGCATCGCGTCCCTCGTCATCTCCATCCCGCTCATCGGCGCCGGCTCCTACCTCCACGACCACGCCGCCGGCGCCACCGAGTGCCAGCGCCTGCTCCGCCTCCCGGTCCTCGCGCTGGGCGGCGGGATCCTGCTCCTCTCCCTCATGGCGCTCGCTGGCGCGTGCTGCCGCGCGTGCAACCCGCTCCTCTGGCTCTACGTGATCGCCATGTTCTTCCTCGTCATCGGCATGTTCTTTGTCACCGTCTTCACCTACGCCGTCACCAACAAGGGCGCCGCCACCGCCGCCTCCGGGAGCGGCTACGGGGACTACCGGATCGAGGACTACTCCGACTGGCTCAAGGACAGGGTCGGGGACTACGACACGTGGCGACAGATCCAGAGCTGCATGGCCGACGCCGGCGTCTGCGGCAACGGACGGTTCAGCGGACAGTTCGGTGGCGTCGCCGCCGGGATCGACGCTACCGACTTCTACAGCCAGAATCTGCCGCTCCTCCAGGTACGCACGCATGCCTGGATCCGTTCGTTCATTGGATGCATGCCGTGCATGCTTCGCGCATACAGCTATAGGCCAGTCGCCACGTGGATTTGTTTTCTCATTTCGTTCTCGGTGAAGTGATAAATCAAACCAATGCCCACTTAGAGTATTCGTGGAACCGTTGCATTAATTTGTTCCTTAATTCATGGCCTGCTAAATAAGGTTGCTAAGGGCATGTACAACGGTTGATAAGACAGTCTTATCTTATACATGCCACATCATTTGATATGACAACAAAATATGCATACAATGGGTTCTTTTTTTAGTCTTATCTCTAGCACTAGATGTTCCTAAATATGTGGTGAGACATATTGTTGCTAAGAGATGATCTCTTAGCCATTTTTTTTTCGTTTCTCTCTACTCCAACTCAGCAATCATCCTATGTGGCATTGCTAAGATAAGACCATTGTACGTGCCCTAATTAGTACTACCTTGGACAATTATTCTTTGTTTAAGTAGAAAGAATTCAAGAACACTCACAGCTAACTGATTGAAAAGTATAAACAGCAAGTATGTGCTATGTACTCACTCCTTCATTGTATAACACATTTTAACAAACTAATTTAGTTAGCTAAACGTCTTATAATAGGAATAAAAAATAGTACTTTTTTTTGCAGGGAGAGAAAGTAGTAATTGCTCATGTTCCTTACAATTAAGCACTTTAGCTTTTTGGTCTGCGATACAGAGAGTTATAATTAAGGGTGTAGAAAAAATGGCAATGCTAAATTTCTATGTTTTCTTATAAATTTCTCCTTTTCCTCTCAAATGCAACGAAATATCATAGTTATATCTCCTCATTCTTGATGACATTAACGAGGGGCTAAATACGAACAACACAGACATAAATGTATTGCTGAGTGTAGAAAGACTTACATTTCGGTAGAAGCTCATAATGCTAAGAAAGAATTACAGTGTGCATCAAATTAAGAGAGTATCAAATATTACTGATAGTTGAGTTGCACACACAATCTTAGATCGTCCTATAAACATGATTTGTTGTTTCAATAGGTAAAATTTATATAGATCTTACCCGGATTCTCTTAACAATTCTTGCCTACATTAACCCCGGAGTCAAGAAATTAAATTGTCAATTAGTAAATATGTATGGTGAAAAAGATCCAGGTCCCATTTCCACTAGGTAGTGACTAAGTATGGATTCAATACCTTGAAACAATGCTAATAGTTCGATGTGACCTAATGGAAACAACCAACAAAAAGCATTGATAATGCAAAAAAAGCAATGCACTCGTTGTACTCCGTACTACAATAGAGTTATAGTCCAGTGATTATTTTTGATGCCTCAATTATCTTAAAACCCTGGGTGGTTATTTAGATTGCTTAGAAAACCTACCAGAGGGTGGATGTCTTGTATGTCTTTTTAATTCGTGCTCGCTAAGAATAGGGTGCAACTAGGCTAACACATAGATTAACTATCCCAACTTGCTGATAGACTTACAGTGACTTCATGATCTAACATCCAAACCTTTGAACACGACAATTTTACCAGTGAGTAAGGTATGTGCGTATTGCATTTTTTACCATCCACTAGCCTATTGGTAACCCGATTACTCGTGAGTCGGTCATGAGTATAAATTTCCTACCAAGCTGCTGGTCAATCAATATTAATAGAAAATATGGCAAACGGACATTCGGATAGGTACCTGTGTACTCATGTATACAATTGCAATCCCAAGTGAGAAATCTAGTTTATGTGAGGGTTTTAAGCTTGTATACCTGAAGTGTTGAGTTCATCTGTTATTTCTGTGTGTACTATTATCCTATATGTTATTGTTAAGATTAGTTTTTTTTTTGACCCATTGGGTCCTAATTGGGTGGGCATTACCATGATTTGTTTTACCCAAGAGTTTCTTCCTCAGCCAGACGGCCCCTATATATTATCATGGGTTCCACTTTTCAGAATTGAGGCATTATTATTTATTCCTTGCAAACACACATAGCAAATACAATCCACCAAAGAGTCGTACCTTTATTTTTGTTGACCGGTGTAGAACAAGACCTATTACTGGCCAGGTTTTTACTCTTATGACCTAGTAGTAATTCTTAGCCGGCTAACAATGATCATTAGCTTTTAATTCTTAGTCAAGTGATGTCATCCCACAAATTTGTACTATGTGAATATTATTTTTGTACTATGATGAACAGTTTTTTTACTGCGTGCACGATTCTTTTATGTTGCATGAACATTTTTTCTGGGTTGCTATTGCAACCCATGTGCAACTCCAAAAAATCTCAGTTGAAACCCATGCCGCATGAATCATGATGCAAAACCGACAATTCTACAATTGAATAGTACCACTAACTTATTGCTCATTCAAGGAATTTGCGAAACCGAGCTTGTTTTAAGCAGTTTTCTGTTTCTTTTAGATTCAATTATTTGTGTTGGCTTAGTTCTTAGTTTTGTTTTGGTGGCTAGCAAGGTCATGTGGTTTAGCCTTTTGTCCGTATCGATTTCTGGAGCACTACTTCGGTAGTCGATCCTACTTGAATGAACTAAAGGTGGACACCGCCAGTAACAGAAAACGCACTAGTAGTACTAACAAATTGTGCGTACACTGTTTTGCAGTCCGGCTGCTGCAAGCCGCCGGCGTACTGCGGGTACCGGCCGGTGAACGCGACGTTCTACGAGCCCCCCGCGAGCGGGTTGGAGACGACGGACGTGGACTGCCAGGAGTGGAGCAACGAGCCGAGCTTGATGTGCTTCCGGTGCAACGCGTGCAAGAACGGCGTGCTGGCCACCACCAAGAGCAACTGGCGTGGCGTGGCCGGCGCCAACACCGCCGCCCTCGCGCTCCTCGTCTTCGCCTACTCCCTCGGCTGCTGTGCCCTCCGCAACAACGACCGCCGCCGCCATCGCCACTACTACTGATCGGTCTCTTCGTTCGTTTTTGTGGTTGCTGTTGTTCCAGAATTCAGAGTAGATTGTTTTTTTCCTCAAAAAAAAAGAGAGTAGATTGTTTTTTTTTCTTTCTGTTTTCTTCTTCTGTAGTTAGCGTTTAGCAATGCAGTAAAGTACAGTTGTGGTAGTAACAGACACGAGGTAAAAAACTGTTTGGCGTGGTGTAGTCTTTTCAAAGAACTAGATGATACCCCACGAGTTGCTGCAGTATATCCAACAAAAAAATTAGATTGGTCGATGTGATAATATGAAGAGACAATCTATCCTATATTCCAAGGAGGAAATGCTTACAGACTCTATCAATGCCACTACACCATTTAAACTTAATGAATATATGGTGTGTGTATTGAAACATACACATGGATTCAGATTTTTTACAAACAAAAGGGAAACACGTTAAACTCTATACATACCACAAATAATTGCAATAGGATAATCAATCCTAGATCACCAAACTATATATAATTGGTTTAAGATAAGGCATCAGGAATACACATAAAAAATAAGTAGAGAGTTGATACATAAATAAAACATACTTGAATCCTTTTTTATGAAGAAATACCATACGCGTGAGATCTAAGAAGGAAACATAACATCAAATGTGCAACAACAAAACCATGTGCAGATTGCAGCAATCATTTTCAGAAAAAGCTACATCAATACATGGCTCATAGAAATACACTGGTCAATGTAAGAATGGGAGGAAATATGTAGTTATCGGAATATACATCATCAGTGCTGCCATGCAGTTCGGAACCTTCAATTATTTGTTTTTGATTATTTATTGTTGGATAATTAGGCACAATTTTCGTGATTAATTCCAGAATATTAAACATGACAATACCAGCTACTCGCACATGTAACTCGAATATACTAGATGTACTAAACAACAAGATGAACGGAAACAGGCAGCAGCTAAACATGTACTCGCAGAACATGATGAATAACCAGACAGCAGCACGTCGCACGTACCGTTCGATTGCAGTAATCACAGCAGTAGCCTTGGGGAAGATTGGTCGAAGCAGACGGCGGCGAAGACGACGATAGGCAACACCGCCCGACTTAGATGGAAGACGAGCCGTGATCCAGAACTTGAGCAGTCGTGCAGAGCGCTTCCCAAAAACCTTATTCGCCCTCTCCCGTACAGGATCGCAAAGGCGAGTGGTTCCGGAGACCTGCTCTCCCGTCCGCCGGTGCACGCCGGCAAGCGGGATAGAGTAGACTACGGTGGCGGCGCAAGCAGAGAGGTTGGCAAACCCTAGATTGGTTTTCTGTGTGTTCGTGGTGGAAGCCGCACTGGAGTTTATATAAAGCGGCTCGGGAGTCCCGCATAGGGCACGTCGTGGACCAAGCCCATGTTGCGCATGTTCGGGTCGGTTACAGATAGCCCACGATCCGGGAGCGACCGGAATAGGCTAACTGTTGACACGTCTATCAAAACCGCGCGCGCGTCGTGACGAGACGAGACGAGACGAGACGGGCGGGCGGGCGTGCGTGCGTGCGAGCGGCGGCGGCATCGGAGGAGGAGCGCGCGAGTAGTTCTCCTCTTCTCACTCACTTTACTAAGTGGTGAACCACTCAACCTTATAAGGTGGTGTAACTCTCCTCCAACTTTCCATGTGGGACTAAACTTTAGCTTCCACTCCACTCATATGTGAGTTGCCACTAAATTGGGCCAAATCACACATGGGCTTCCACACACATGGGCTTTGAGATTTAGGGAAAATCTGAAATCTATATGGGCTTATTTATTTAGCCCATTATTTCTAACAATCCCCCACCAGATCTCAAATGCCCATTTGAAGATTTGCCAATTCTCGCTACTTGTTTATATACCAGTGTTTCAGCAGAGACTGTTAAGTTGAACTTCCGCCTAGAACCTTGAGCTACGTCTATCAGCAACTTGAACAATTGACGAACCTTGAATTGCAAGTTTGGTGCTTTTAGATTTCACACAAAGTCATAACTAGTACCTGGCTGCTAGTAGCCTATCCCGCGGGTGTAGCATATGCGTCATACTACTTGGTCTCTTCATGAGTTTACTAGAGATCACCCAAATCTCATAGATTGCGACGTTTAACAATCGGAACTCGTATAGGTGTGTTCTTTCAAGAATGCTCTGTAGGACAGCATCTTTGCTAATCATAGCCAACAGAAACACATTAAGGCATGTTGCCAACCTGCCTTACAGCTTTTGAGAGTTGTACATCTTCACATAGAGAGGGTTGTCTAATACTCTCCTCTGTCACACCACTAGCTTGTTTTTCCCAGGTCCTAATTCACGGGATCTCCGGTCAAAAAGTTTGGGTTACCACTACTGTGTAACATCCATGGGTCTCAAACCCATTTCTCTCGATGCACTTTCTATCATGTTTCGTGATAGTCCCTTTGTAAAGGGATCTGCCAGGTTTTTGTCAGTTTGAATATACGTAACAGTAATTACTCCGGAGTTTCTCAATTTCCTGACAGACTTCAAACGTCTCTTGACGTGTCTTGATGACTTCGCGTTATCCTTAGAATTGTTCACTTTGACAATAACAGTTTGATTATCACAATTCAAGAGGATGGCTGGTATAGGTTTCTCAACCACCGGCAAGTCCATCAAGAGTTCACGCAGCCATTCTGACTCTACAGTGGCTGTGTCTAAAGCAGCAAGTTCTGCTTCCATAGTCGACCTTGTCAATACGGTTTGTTTGCAAGATCTCCATGATACTGCGCCACCTCCAAAGGTAAATACATACCCGCTAGTGGCGTAGAGTTCATCTACATCCGAGATCCAGTTCACATCACTATATCCTTCGAGCACCGCTGGATGCCCCGAATAGTGTATCCCATAACTCATTGTACCACATAGATAGCGCATGACCCTTTCAAGTGCACACCAATGTTCAGTACCCGGGTTAGACATGAACCTACTCAACTTGCTCACAGCAAAAGAGATGTCAGGTCTTGTCGCGCTAGCTAAGTACATGAGTGAGCCAACGATTTGAGAGTATCTCAATTGTTCTTTCGGCTCTTTCTTGTTTTTCCATAATGTCACACTGGGATCATAAGGTGTTGGGGAAGACTTGCCATCAACGAAACCGAAACGGCTCAAGATCTTCTCAACATAGTGTGATTGCGTCAAAGTAATCCCACTCTCGTGCTTAATCAGCTTGATATTCAGAATAACATCAGCTTCTCCCAGATCTTTCACATCAAATCTCTTTGACAGAAAGGACTTAACTTCATTTAGCACATTCATGTTTGTACCAAAGATAAGGATATCATCCACGTACAAACATAATATAACACCTTCGCCCCCACCATGGCGATAGTAGACGCACTTGTCAGCCTCATTAATGACAAAGCCAACAGAAGTTAATGTTCTATCAAACTTCTCATGCCATTGCTTAGGTGCTTACTTTAGGCCATATAAAGATTTTAACAACTTGCACACCTTTCTCTCTTCACCTTTAACACAAACCCATCAGGCTGATCCATATAGATCTCCTCTTCCAACTCTCCATTGAGGAAAGCTGTCTTAACGTCCATTTGATGAACGATAAGACCATAAGAGGCAGCCAGGGATAGTAGTACTCGAATGGTGGTCAGTCTAGCAACAGGTGATGAATAGGTGTCAAAGTAATCTTCACCTTCTCTCTGGGTGTAGCCTTTTGCTACAAGCCGAGCCTTGTGCTTTTCAATAGTACCATCAGGCCTTAGCTTCTTCTTGAACACCCACTTGCAACCCACAGGCTTACAGCCATGGGGTCGTTCTGATAGTTCCCCAGTTCCATTAGAAAGAATCGAGTCCATCTCATTATGAACAGCTTCTTTCCAATCATCTGCATCAGGAGATGCATATGCCTCTGCAATGGAAGTGGGAGTATCATCCACAAGGTACACAATGAAATCATCTCCAAAGGATTTTGCAACCCTCTGTCTCTTACTCCGTGTAGGAGCTTCATTGTCATCCTTCTCTAGGACTTGTTCCTCACGTGGTTGCTCAAAATTCTCACTAGATGCACTAGTTTCAGGAAGTATTTCAGAAGAAATTCTAGCAGTGCTATGCATATCTTTCATAGGAAACATATTCTCAAAGAATGTTGCATCACGAGATTCCATTATAGTATCAACATGCATATCAGGAACCTCAGATTTAACTACTAAAAATCTATAGCCTACACTCCGCGGAGCATATCCTAGAAAGATGCAATCCACTGTCTTTGTTCCAAGTTTGCGTTTCTTAGGAATCGGTATGTTGACCTTAGCCAAACAACCCCAAGTGCGCAAGTAAGAAAGTCATGATTTTCTCCCAGCCCACTCCTCATAAGGGGTTTATCTTTATTCTTGTTAGAAACTCTATTTAGGACATGACACACTGTCAACAAGGCCTCCCCCCACCATGCCTTAGATAAACCAGCGGTGGCTAACATGGAATTCTCCAAGTCAGTCAGCGTGCGGTTTTTCCTCTCGGCAACCCCGTTTGATTGAGGCGAGTAGGGATGCGTCCTTTCATGAATAATGCCATGTTCCTCACAGAACTCATCGAAGATTTTGGGAAAATATTCACCACCACGATCCGACCTAAGACGTTTGATCTTTCTCTCTAGTTGATTTTCAACTTCGGCTTTATAAATTTTAAAGTAGTCTAAAGCTTCATCTTTTGTGCGCAACAAATAAACATAGCAGTATCTAGTCGCATCATCAATCAAAGTCATGAAATATCTCTTTTCACCTTTTGTCAACACACCATTCATCTCACAAAGATCAGAATGTATGAGCTCCAGAGGTGCCAAGTTTCTCTCCTCGGCTGCCTTGTGAGGCTTTCGAGGTTGCTTTGATTGCACACAACTATGGCACTTGGAACCTTTGGCAATAGTGAAATTCGGAACTAAACTCATATTGGACAACTTGGACATCAAAGCAAAATTAATGTGACATAAACGAGAATGCCAAACGCTGGTATCATCATTAACACCGCCACAAATATGGTTTACGGACTTATTACAAAAATCTGAAAGTGAAAAGCGGAACAACCCTCTGCACTCATATCCTTTACCAATAAATTGTCCATGTCTCGACACAATGACTTTATTAGACTCAAAAATAACCTTAAACCCATCTCTGCATAGAAGGGAGCCGCTAACGCGATTCTTGTTCATGGAAGGGACATGCTGCACGTTCTTCAGCTGCACGATCTTTCCCGAAGTGAACTTCAGATCCACCGTGCCAACACCATGAATAGAAGCATGTGACCCATTCCCTATTAGGACGGATGAATCCCGAGCGACCTGATAAGAAGTGAACATAGAGATGTCAGCACACACATGAATATTATCACCCGTATCAATCCACCAACATGGTGATTGAAAAACTGAAAGAACAGTAAATAGATTACCATACCCATCAGCATTGCTAGCAGTTACGACGTTTGCAGTCTTCCCCTTTTTCCCTTTACGATCTGCACGTTCTGGGCAGTCCTTGGAAAAGTGCCCGAGCTCTCCACAGGTAAAGCAACCTAGCTCGGCCTTGTTCGGCTTCTTCTTCTTCTTGAAGGTTGTAGTCTTTTCAGGCTTGTTGAAGGAGGGCTTATAGTTCCCTTTGTTCTTGCCGAAGGTCCTCTTCTGCACCATGTTGGCGCTAGACTGACCCTCGCCTCCTTTCTCAGCAGTGTCCTTAGCCCGAGCCTTCTCCTCAACATCAAGAGACGCTATCAGGTTTTCAACCGATATCTCTTGTCTCTTATGCTTGAGAGTTGTGGCAAAATTCCTCCACAAAGAAGGCAACTTTGCAATGATGCACCCAGCCACAAACTTGTCGGGTAAGTTACACTTAAGGATTTGAAGCTCCTTGGCAAAGCACTGTATCTCATGAGCTTGTTCGACTACAGAACGATTGTTAACCATCCTGTAATCATGAAAGTTCTCCATGATATACAGTTCACTGCCAGCATCTGTTACACCGAACTTAGCGTTCAGTGCCTCCCAGAGCTCTTTGCCATCTTTGAAGTGCATGTACACATCAAACAGCTTGTTGTCAAGAACACTCAGAACGCATCCCACGTTGCGCATGTTTGGGTCGGTTACAGATAGCCCACGATCCGGGAGCGACGCGAATAGGCTAACTGTTGACACGTCTGTAAAAACCGCACAAGTTTTCCCAAGGAGCAAAAATAAAGCTCGGCTCGATTCCCGCAACCCGTGGCGCGCGCGTGCGGCGTCGCCGGAGGAGCGCGCGTGTAGTTCTCCTCTTCTCACTCACTTTACTAAGTGGTGAACCACTCCACCTTATAAGGTGGTGTAACTCTCCTCCAACTTTCTATGTGGGACTAAACTTTAGCTCCCACTCCACTCATATGTGAGCTGCCACCAAATTGGGCCAAATCACACATAGGCTTTCACACACATGGGCTTTGAGATTTAGGGAAAATCTGAAATCTATATGGGCTTATTTATTTAGCCCATTATTTCTAACATTTATCATGTAAATAGCGTGGTCTTGGTTTGCTTCCGATTAATTATTCAATAGTTTATAATGAACATATCCTAGTCTGCTAATGGAGAAGGTGTGGTTAAACATACAACTTATGTTGTTCTAGGATAAAAGTTGACGCTTCAAACAAATTGGTCAAAAATCATAACTAATATGCTCCAAACCTGATACGTACATTGCTTAGTGATACATGGTTCAAAAAATGATCCCATTGACAATTTTGCATAAGGATTATACTCTGAAAATTCAAAACTAATACATTGTGATCAACAAACATGACTATAATCAAAGAGAATGTGTACATCATAAGCAGTCTAATGGTAATTACAGTGTCATACATCAAAGAAAGCATTAATCAGAGAGGGAAATAAGTAGCTTGTCCAGCGCCTCAACCATAAGCCATAAACTGAACCCAAAGCCCCAGTAGACTCACCATCCTGCACCTCAACAATCATAAATTAGCTGAAGCCAAGACCCCTGCAGAAGAAGCCAAATCTTCAAGAAAAGTCGATGGCATGCGTATCATCCACACACATGTATGCAAGCTGGTCATTGACGACACGCCGCCGACCATTGAAGCCTAGTATTTTGCCTGAAATGGTGGTTACCTCCGTGCACTTGTCAATTCTCAAGTCTTGTAATTAGGATCATAAGAGCAATTCAAGATACATATTCTTCTGAAAATATAAGTCCAAAGATGCTTGCGATAAGTATAATAATCCATAACACTTGTGAAATAACCAAAGCACTCTTGCATTGATAATGGACATTGGGCATAAAGAGATTCCATGGTTCTCTTGTCTCTTGAGGTTGTTTTGAATGTAATAAACGACAACCTGCCAACAATACACAGTAGAAGAAGTGCAACCAGTTAAATTCTGCAGATATGGGGAAAGTGCATACCAAATAAACTCTAAATTATAATACATCCAAAGTACAGAGTACATCTCGTAGATGAGGACATGGTTCAGGCTGCAAACTCTTATGTGTACTGCATGTTGAGAGTAAGTCATGTGCATAACCCGATGTCTGATTTTTATGGATCGGATGAGTGTATGGTCCAACTTGTGTGATGTAGGTAAATAGAAAAATCAAGAAAATTTCGAAAACTGCCTGGAATTAGTACGATAGAATTTGATCCAACCCTACAAAGAAACTAGGTATAGCATAAATCAAAATAAAATTTCAAGGCACTGCAGTAGCGATTAGTTCTCTAGAATCAGAATAGACGAACATACCTCGGGACAGAGTCGATGGCTGCCTAACCTGATGTAGCGAGACCTGCTCCACTATGTGTTATGGAGAAGAAAGACATGGAAGTAGAAGGAGGAATGAGAGAAAACGAACGTGCGACAGACTGGAGGTCATGGTGCACGCCGCAGAGCACCTTGTCATCAAGGTCGTCCGCAAGACTTACTTCACCGGGGTCGACTGGTTGACAGAGTCACTCGGCAGCGTGCCGTCGAACGATTGACGACAACATCCAGGAGCTCAATTACACTGCTTGATCGCACGCTTAAAAATCGATTTTTTCTGAGGTGACACAATTGGTGACGTGATGACATGGACATGAGTGGGACCTGCTGAGGTGGATAGGCTGCATATCAAGATAAATAGGTTAGTGGAGATGAACTATTTAATTATATAGGATTCACAGGTGTGGCGCTGCTAGGTGTTACATTTGGAATGATGCAGAGGCCGTTGAACTTCTGCGCTCTTCAGAAGTCTTTAAACCTTGCCTTCCATGGTACACGTCACCTACTCCTGCACACCCAGACGAGTACCGCCCCTTACATGTATGTTGATCAGTATCCCGATTCATGGACCGCATACCACACCGTGTGTCATTTTTATCTTGTTTTGGGGTAGTAACAAAAAGTTCTTATTCACTGAGTAAATGAGTCTATAAGAAACTGCAGAACTGTCAGCATGCAACATCTTTGGAAACAAATCATGCCAATCATAAATTATTTTCAACTAATCAATGTGGGAAATAACTCCCAATTTATCTTCACGCCATTCTTGGGGTGCACGTACAGTACGGTAGCACCGTCTGCCATGGAGAGAAAGGAATATGCAAAGCAGTGCGCCCCTGCCTCCGCGGAAAGCCCCTGCCTCGGTCAGGCAAACGTTTGCGCAGTAGGAGTTGCGCACGCACGGCCCCTGGAACTTGTGGCTCATCGTCTCGCACTCCTTCGCCAGAGCTACCTGCACCGGTCCCTGCCCATCTGATGCGCGGACAGAAAAGCAAGATCAGCTTCACTCGTAGGATTTCAGAAGTACTACCAGTTGATACTATCCCGGATAAGTTCATCAGAAAAGAGATATATATATATATATATATATATATATATATATATATATATATATATATATATATATACCTGAGGTCACGAGAAGCAGGACAACGACCATACAAACCTTCAGAGACAGATCCATTGTGAATCGCCGTGAAATATCAAGAGGACTGCGCTGGAATGTATGTATGACACATGGAAGAAGAGGAGGGGAACCTTGTTATATAGTACCTGCAACTTTTTTATTTCTTTGTTGCTTGTAGGCCATTTTCAGGAGGTAATTAACTCACCCATGAAAACAGTAGAAACGGTCCTACGCCTAGTAAGGTTCTCCTGTTATGGGCAGCGCCATCCATGGTATGTATTCAACCATTTTATGTCGTCTTCGTTAATATTTTCTTTTTTTTGCGAATTTATATCTTTCAATAATAATAGTATAGCTGACAAATGTTTACAAGCTACCAAACAGTAAAAATTGTTTCTGCATTTCCATGTACCACTCGGATGGATTATGTTTTGACATCTATTTTTTGGGTGTAATTACACTCAGGTTTCATATACTTCCATGCTAACATATGCATATGTTTTTTTCGAAAAGGGGGCAAAAGTTTTGCCCCAATCGATTAATTAAGAAGGAGTTTTACATGCTAACATATGCATATGTGATACTTTATCGGATTGACTATGTTCATATACTATATTTAAGATATTTTAAAGCAAATTACACATGAAGTTGAAGTGCTCTAATAGTTTCCACTATGTTACTGAAATACCTTTATATTTATACATAAAAAGGAGTATGTAAAAAAATATACATACTACCTAAAAAGTGGTATATATACTACATAAATAGTCACATATGCACAGAAGAATTGCAAAGGAAGTACAACTAATACAATCTTCCGTCGGTTCCACTGAAACGTTTTCCTCCCTTGAGAAGAAGGCGACTACCTATGGTTTCACCCTAGCCACCGCAATTTCCCTCGTCTTCATTGTCTCTGACTAGGAATTGACGGGTCCCCACCCCCTCTGTTTACCGCTCCGATGGATGGAGGGGGTGGAGACCTTGGGCTTGCGCTTGGCGTTGTAGTAAGGTCCCCGAAATTAGAGTTTGGTCAACAAGTGTCGACAATATGGTAGCTATGACGGCATTGTACAGGACAAGAATATGATATACCTGCCTCCTCGTCCACCTCGTCGGCGGCGATCTCATTGGTGGCGTTGGGAGGGGGGTGGAATTCGTTTGGTCGCTACTTCCATGGAGTGGTAGATCTCTTTATGTTTAGGTGTGTTGCAGGTTTGATGTCAGAAGATTCAGACCAGTTCAAGGGTTCAATGGATACGACTTTGGCTCTGGTGTGCTGGTCCTCAGGGGCACCTGTACGAAGACTTCCCATTTGTCAACAAAAACGTCAAGCTGGCTTCGGTAAGGCAATGAAGACAATGACATGTCGGCGGCTCACTCTAGACAATAATGGTCGTTAGGTGGTCCAAGGATCTTGATGTATTTTTATTATGTTTAGGGTGGTTTGTATTTCTTGTGAATTAAATGGAATATATCTGGATCTTTTTTGCGTGAATAAAAATAAAATGTCATATATACTTTATGTTACCCATATATACTCTCGGGTATGACACATACCACCAATCGTGTAAAATATAGGTGTGTGTACACCCGGCTATAGTATAAATATATCTTTTTATCATATTTTCCCTGATCGCGCTCATAAAGCACGGCGCACCATGGAGATAGAAACACGAAACATAGAAGATCCAATAGATATTGGAGGGGGAAATGATGCCAAAACGACGCCGGCTCGTATTTCTAGCCTCTCCAACAACATCTCCAACATCTTCATGATGAAGCGGGAGTAGTCCACCCCATACTATGGTTTTGTGGAAATAGCTTGTTCTATCTCTCTCTCTCTCATGTTATCATTGTTTTTGTGGATTTTGTTTTTTATGAGATAAGTATTTGATATTGCAATTTAAGATTGTGTTTGATGTATAAATAGATGTATGAATATTATGTACCCTATTCTTGATTACTTTGTTCTGATCAAACTAGTATGATAGGGAATGATAGGAGGAATGTGTGCGTTAGTTGGAGTAACATGGTAGTATGAATTTGGATAGTGATAGAAAGTTTGGGTCCTACTATAATTTTTTCCTTTCCATTGTTATGTCACTAGGGATAAATGAATGCATGTACTAATATTGCATTGTGACCAACAAAGGTTGAAAGGGCATGTGTGCCCTTCACTTTGTTTTGATGTTTGTTGACAACACTAGGATAGTTTTAATCTGCTGCTGAAATGTTTCAGGATATATCTATATTTACCTGCAGAATATTATCATTATCATGTCTTAAGGAAAAGAGAGTCCTAGGATCTATTTGTGCAGAATCAAGCATGCGCCGGACTGTCCGGCAGATGTCAGCCAGAGTATTCGGCCTAGCTGGAATGTCCGGCTGGTGTCAGCCGGAGTGTCCGGCCTGAAGAATTCTTCGGAGGGTGCAGACATTCAGTAACCCATATCAGACTCTACCCGGACACTGCCCGGACTCTGGCTGGATTCTTTGTCGGGCCGGAGTGTCTGGTGCACTAAGGCCGGAGTGTCCAGTCTAGCCGGATAGTCCGTGTCGATTCAGTCGGACTATCCGGGTTAAGTGATTTAAATGGCTACATTTCTAGGGGGGAGGGTTCTATATAAAGGCCACTTCTTCTACCTTGAGAGGTTGCTTGTTTCAGAAGAGAAGAACCCTAACCGTAGAGCCACCAAATCAATAAGAACTCCATCTACAACCATCCAAAGTCTTTGATCTTTGGAGAATCGAAGGAGGAGGCCTTGATCTACTGCTTCACTAAGAGAGATTTCCATTTCCCCCTCATTCATTTGAGGGCCCCTTGTTCTAGTGTTTCATTGGAAACCCTAGTTCTTGATTTGGCTCTTACAAGCTTGTCTTTTATTGTGTGACAGCTTGCTTGGATTCGGGAGCCCCCAATTAAGTTGTGGGTGTGTGCCTCAAACTTGTTGTAAGGGTGCCAGCTACCACCTTGAAGGTTGTCGCTATAGTGGAAGCGTGAATCGACCCTTGGGGTGAGGTTCATCGGAGAACAAGGGAGTCCTCTCGTGGCGTTGGTGGTTTGATACCACCCCCTCTCCAAACGCAGACGTACTTCCCCTCAAAAGGAAGGAACTGTGGGAAATAATCCTTGTGTCCCCGCGTGCTTCACTTCGGTTACTTCTATCTTTTACCGCACCTTACTTTATCTTGCTCTTGCTTAGTTTGTGTGCTAGTGTATCATATAGGTAAATTCACCTTAGTTGCATATCTAGAGAATTTACCTTTGTGTCAAACCCTAACTTGAAAAAGAGTAAAATTTGAAGTAGCACCTATTCACTCCCCCCCTCTAGGTGCCCATATGATCCGGCAAGAACGAGAACCACCTGTGAAATCAGAGGAGGAAGGTAGCATTGGGGGTAAGCACATTTGTCCAGGAGATACTAACAAGATAGCAGCAATCAAAGGAATACTGGACTACACAGGTCGAATCTTCCCAGACTGTCCGGAGTAATCACCCCGGAGACTCCGCCTGACCCGGACACTCCAGCTCATACGCGTCGGACACTTCGGCTGGAGTCATGGCGATTTTCGGGACAGTGCGGGAAGGCTCAACCGGAGCAGATCGACATTTCTAGAACTACTAATATGGGGACATTGCACGCAGGAATGATATAGACATGGATTCTAACAAAATGTGGTCCTCAAAAACTCATCTAGGACATGCCTAGAGAATGAGAAGGAGAGGGGAACTTTACCAGCATCCATGGTGGTCTTCACCGGAGGGGAATCGGTCCCAGCGGTGAAGGGAAGGAGATGGCCGGCGGGAGTGGCAAGATCCGAGAAGGGGAAGCCCTCCTGGTGGTGCTCTAGGTCGGGGGAAGCAGCTGGGGAGGAAGAGGGAGTCGGGGAGGAGAATGAGGATTGAACCGTCCACTTCTCCCTGACCCTCTTTTACGAGTTTGAGACTGCTCGGGCCGGAGTGTCTGGGCGGAATATGCCGGAGTGTCCGGCCCAACCAGATTGTACGGTTCGAATCAAGCAGAGTGTCCGGTCCAGCCGGATACTCCGGTTGGTTTAGAGTAGACAGTCCGTTCCCTTCGACCAGAGACACCAGGAACATATTTGAGGACAAATGTGTGGCAAGATGATCATGTTTTAAGGTAAGAATAGACCTGGGATTGAGAAGCACACTAGGGAGAGCATAAAGTCAGAGAATCCAAATAAATGTCCAATTAAAGCTCCTGATAAGATCAAACCAAGAACCAACTCTTCGCAATGAAGAGGGTGGTGGCCGAGGCCACCATGTAAGAGTGTGAGGCATGATACCGCGAAGAATTATCCTTGGGTTCATAACCTCTACTCATCAATGAAGCTCACATATCACACAATGATACTAAGAGAATTGATTTTGTTAATTTTGGCATAATGGGGGGAGGGATAGCCCAATAGATTAGGACCGCACCCATATCTCCATGCCTGCACCTAAACCACATAATGATCAAGTAATAGGTGTGTATGCAAGATGATCAAGCTAGTTTTTAGGTACCCATTTTTCAATGGGTCCTCTCATGTTAGTGACAAGGGTCTTTGGAACCCAAATGACCAAGCAATATAACCATCAAATGGACCAACATATTGTGCATAGATATCACCATGAGAATTACGCATTGAGACATAGTGAGGGTTAGCACTTCCCGCAAAGTGATGATGTGACATAGTTTTGCCACTTTGGATATTACTACCCATAATGGTCTTGTCTTGTTGTTGAGCAGGCTTGGCCTTCTTCTTGTTGTTGTTCTTTTTCTTCTTGGTCTGGACACATAGCCAAGACATCTTTTCTCATTATTTGGCCTTTGCTTACTTAAAAGTTCATCAAGAGACTTGTTACCTTTGGGAAAGGTTGCCTTCGCAAGCTCCAGAGGAAGGGGGCTCCTTCCTCCCAGGTACCCCATGGTTATCCCCCATCCCGTGGTGTGTTTGAGGATGAGGATGTGGATGAAATCAACAACAATGGCAGTGATGGGTCTGAGGATGTGCAGGAGGTTGTGACCCGTGGTCCTCGCATGAAGCATGTTAGCAATACATATCGCTTCAACACCTCTAGAGAGGAAGTGCACAAGAAGGTGAAGAAGGCTTCCTAGTGGAAGAAATTGCTCATGTGTCAGAACATTGACATCCGCATGGTCAGTATGATGCCTACAAGGCCAACAGGAATGTCATGAAGGAACTCAAGAAGATCAACTAGCCCATGGATGTTGTCAACACCCGGGTTTTTAATCCCCGATGCCTGTTATGCCATACATCGCAATCCCAGGATTAACATTTTTGCGAGACATAACAGATTGGATATCACATTACATCATCCATTACAAACCATAATAAGGTCTTACAGAAATAAAGGATCTCATGATCTAGTCTTAATATTGTTGGGGATCGCAGCACAAAACAAAAATTTCCTACGATGGAACCCCAAAACTGCCTAGGATCTATCTATGTAGTAATGCGGTAACGGCCAATGCGTAGAGAATACATACCTTTGTAGACCGTACGCGGTTAACGTTCCGCAGGGAACGTGGTTGAAGTAGTCGTACTCGTAGCCGACCTCAAGGTCGCGAAGCTCCTCGCAGGTCACCCCTTGCTCCTTCTTGATCTTCATCGTGCAAAAACTCTGGCTCACGACATTTAAGTGCCCCAAGTGTTGCACCTCGTGTCTTCGTACACATCCGGTGCACGATGAGACCTCCGGCTCCCTAATCCCTCCGGGAGTGCGAAAGTTGATATCCGGCTAGGAATCCCTGCAGCGCAACAGTGTACTATAGGTGTGCCTCGATCGCACAGCCCAGACTTGGGGCCATGGTCACAAGGGCTACAGAGAGAGAGAGAAGGAGGAGGAAGTCAACCAAAGGACTTCTCCAAATATTGGTGTGTTCAATCCCACCCATGGGCACCCCTTTATATAGGGGAAGGGGGTGTGCCCTAGTAACACCCTCAAATCGGCCCTATGCAAGTTTTAGCCCTTTTCGCCAAACCCGCATAGAAACGATTCAAGGACGCCCACCAGGCACTTTCGTGCGGGTGGAAAACGAAGTAATAACATTACACAACAGTCCTCGATGGGACCCACAGAACAGATATATATTCAACAGCGATTCAACGAGTCAAGAATACAGATATACAATAGAAAGACCCAAATCACTTTGAAACGATAGAGCGTCCGACTACGGACAAGATGCAAATGGGGCTAAGAGCCCTGAAGAATAACCAATGGCGTCCATAACCCTCCCCAGGCCAAGCCGGAAGGGTAACCCTGCTAACGACGTCGATCTCAAACCTGCTAAAACAAAAGGGGTGCCGACAAAGGGCAAAGGAAAAAGATGAGCGTCAGTACTGAGGCCAGTACACGGCGAGGCTAGAATTCGGCGGCTCTCGCCTACATAGGTATGGTGGGCTGAAGTGGCAGCGCAGCGGTACTAAACAACCTATAGAGACTCGGTATCACTGGCGGCTATTAGGGAGGGGTAAGAAAGACCTATTCAGATCCAACCTGAAGCTAACACCAATCAAACCCATCCTAGTATTTCCCCCTCGAGACCAAACGAGGAAGTCGGACCAAGGAACTCACACAGTTGGCAATTTTACTCATTCCATTATAGTTGCAGCAATTACTAATCAGATATAGATAGCATGAGTCATCCTGAATCATAAGTAGTGGGCAGTTTTAGTTAACCATTCCGTGGTAGTTGGAACATTTACTAGTCAGATATAATTCTCCTGAGGAATCCCAAAAACCCAGCAGTTGTTGGCACTTTTATCACATTCCATTGGAGTTGCAATACTTACTAGGCAGGTATAGTATGACATAGATCACCACAGAACCACCAGTTGTTGGCATTTTTAATATCCGTTCCGTTATACTTGAGCTGATTACTAGTCACATATTAAGTCAAATTTATAGCACTACTTTAGTTATGCTTGTCTATGATCGAGATACTGTGCTCCAAGTCGTCCATAACCGCGGACACGGCTTTCAGAAAGTTTTACCCTGCAGGGGTGCACAAATAGCAACACACACTTGATCAACCTCAGAAAAACCAACTCAAAACCCAACGAGGCATTCACGACAAAGCGATCACAGGATTCAGAAATATTTCAGGGGGCCACCCAACTAAGCTACCCGCAACAAAGTTGGCTAGCTCCGGAACGGACCCAGGGTTTATGTGGACGGCTATAAACGACTGGGAACCCGAAAGTGTGACTGGGCTTGTCGATACAGCGAAAACATGTCACGATTCTAAACAGTACATGTGCTCCACGCACAATCATAAATAAAATAGTAACATGGCATAAGTACAGGATAGTAATAAAACCACAAACTAGTTTTTGGCCCCAAGAAATAGAAATGAATCAAGCTCTGGCTCAGGGGGGTCCATAAGGCCTCCCGGATGTGGATAGTGCGAATAGTCAAGGAACAGGTATCAAGTACTCGGGGTCCTACGGGACACAAGTGAGCGTGGAAAAACCAAATAACATCTATTGCCCACCGATGCCTCTGCATTAGTTATAGCTAGCATTTTAATAGCTGTATTTTAAGTCATGATCATCTCCACCAAGAAACATCTCCACCAATAGACATCTGCCAGCATTCCAACAACTGTGGTACTCGACAACACGAGGTCGCACCTGAGCAAGCATCTACGACTCGCAAGGCCAGCTATCTACCAAACAAGGGTAATAGGAGGTGTGCAAGGCAATAAAGAGGCTGCACGGGATATAACTGGTGTACGGAAACTAAAGCATCGTGACACGGATAGCAATAGATCAACTAGAGGAAATAAAGACTATAAATGCAAAATAGGTAGAAGGGGAAGAGATGCTCGCCTGGGAAAACACTGCCGAAGGATCATAGCCGGAGAACATGTCGATACTCGCATCCACTCATCGGCCTAATCCGCGAAGAAGCAAACACTAGAAGAAACACCGGATGCAATATTTAATACTACGGCAGAAGATCCGGCATGATTATGATATGATGCAAAGATGAACAATTTAATATGCGACAGTCGATACTATCATATTATAAAAATAATGGAGGTCTCGGATAGGGAATCACATTTAGGGTTCGGTGAACTTGGGCTCCGAGGGGTTCGGGGTTCGACAGGGTTCGACGGGGGCGGAAACGGCTCGACGGTATCGGTCTCGGAAAACGGAAGTAGATCTTGTCGCATCCAGGAAGAAGGACTTGTTTTGGCGTCGGAGGATCATCGAACCCGCCCTGGTCGGTGTCGCTCTTGTCGTCGCAAAGATCTTGTCGGGTCCGCGCCATCGAGTCGGTCTTGACGTTCGGGAAGAAGAACTTGGCGTTTTGGTGGCGATCTTGGCATCCGGGGGGTGAAGTACTTGTCGTTCCGGGAAGCAGGTCTTGCGGTGGTAGACGAGGCCGGTCTTGGCGTCCGCGTAGAAGACCTCCGGGCATCGGATCCAGGAAGGAGTACTTGTCGCATCTGTGGATCGGTCCTCGGGGGTGAAGAATTTGGCGCGCCAGGGTTCGGTCTTCGGATCCGCGTAGAAGAACTTGGCGTTCCGGGAAGGAGAACTTGGCGTTCCGAGGGATCGGTCTTCAGGACCGCGTAGTAGACCTTGTGGTTCCACATCGAAGATCTTGGGGTTTCCGCGGTGAAGGTCTTGGTGGGGATCGATGCACTCATCACGGGGTCGGTCTTGAGTGGCGGTGGAAACTTGTCGAGATGTTGTCGAAGCAACTAGTATCATCACCAAAGGCATCGTACTATCACCACACAACACGAGATGAGAGCAACAGGGTAACTGTTAGGGTTAAAATCACACGGTTAGTACACAAGCACATGCTTGACCACAAGCAAGCAGGTGAGGGGCAGTGCTGGGCGCCATCAGGAGGAGAGCAGGCAAGCTCAGCTGTGCTGGGGAAAACGGCCGAGGGCGGCGGGTCGATGAGGGCCGAGCGGCGGCAGCTTGTAGAGAGGAACCCAAAAGCGGCCTGCAGAGATCTCAGGCGCCCAAAAGCGAGGGCCGGACGAGGACGCGGACGAGCGGTGTCCGAGGCGGTCGAGGAAGGCGACGCGGCAGCACCGGGATGATCAACGGCGGGAGGTCCAGCTCGGGGCCGCGCGGCCAGACGGCGGAGGACATGGCAACGAGGGGGCGGGGCTCTGCGAGGAGGCGGGGCACTGCTGCCGTGCTCGGGATGCAGGCGCGCGGAGGAGCACGGCTGGGCCGAGGCGGAGGTAGACGATGGCGGCGGCGGCGGAACTTGGGGAGGAGCGAGGAGAGGGCGAGGCTCGAGGCGGCGGCCCTGGGCGAGGAGCGGCGGACAGGGGCCCAAGGTGCCCGTAGGCGGGCCTGGCAACAGAGGCCACGACGACGGTTCCGGGAGTAGGCGGCGGGGACCTCGGCGGGGACGGGCGACGCGGGGTGCGGGAGGCCCAGCGGCGGCCGGCGGCGCCAGAGGGAAGGTGGATGCGCCGGGGAAAGGGGAGAGGGGAGGTAGTTGCAGGGAGCGGAGGGCACGGCCGGCGGGCGCCGGAGCGAGGCGAGAAGAAGGGGGCCGCGTGAGGATCCAGGCGAGCGGGGTAGGTGGGGGGGAGAGGCAAGCGGGGGCGGCCTGGGTGTGGGACCAGGTCGGGCGGTGGTACCGAGGTGGTCGGGTCGGTGGTCGGGCTGGGGGACGCGTGCATGCATTGTGTGCGTGTTTGGCCGGGAGAAAAGTGAGGGGAGTGGGCGGGAATGCGGGGAGTGGCGCCAGGTGGTTAGCGTGTGGGGGTTGGTGAGGGGGTGGCGACCAGGTGGTGGCCCAGGTGATGAGGTGGTAGGCGGCGACGTGGGGGCTTGGCTGTGCCGGGTGAGGTGGAGGGTGGTGGTTGGCTGGAGTGAGGTGGAGGGGGCTGGGTAGGTTGGGTTTGTGTAGATTTAGGAATTAGACTAGGTTTTAGTTTAGGGCTTGGAGGTGGCCGACCGGGCTTTCGGGCCTAGCGGGCTGCCTCCTAAAAATAAAAGAAATATTTTATTATTTAAAACGGGGCTTTTGAAGACCGTTGGTAGACGAAACAAAATAATCCGGAGACCCGGGTTTTTAATTTGAATTAAAGGCGGGGCGTTTAGAAAACAAAACCAGACTTTTCAAAAATAGTTTTTAAACCAACCATGCATGATGATGACGATGCTCAAATGCAATGTGGCATGCTGACATGAGCATGCGGTCATGACGATGCAATGCACAAAAACAACGCGATTTTCTAGTAGTGGTTTTGGCGGGGCGCCACAGCACTCCCCTTTGGGTTTCCCATGTGGGACTAATCAAGGGAGAGGGGGGAGGCGCATGGGCCTCATGGGCCAGCCGACTAGGGGTGGGCCCCACCCCGCGCACAGCCCTAGGCTGGCCGGGTGGGCCCCCTTGAGGCGCCTGGGCCTTGGCCCTTTGGCCCTTGGCCCTTCCCTCCTTCGGTTTTGCCTCATGGGCCCTTTTTCCCTAGGAAGTTTGGCCCATTAGTGGGATACCCCTTCAAATTAGATTTTAATATTATATTTAATATTAATTACATTAATTAATATGTAAATACATATTACAAAATCCGTCTTGACCCGAAACACCTTTCGGTTCCCTTTCGATTTCCTCCGAACGACTTCGGATCTTTCCCGGAATGATTCCGGTCCTTTATTCTTTCTCCGAACAACTTCAGATCTCTCTGCGGAACGATTCTGGCTTTCTCTTTCTCTACTATGATTTTGTCTTATGAATGATCGCTCTCATCGTACCCTTAAGTGTATCCTCTCACGGCTCGGGAATGCTCTAGACATGATCTGTATCAATGATCAACAAAGGGACCAGGGATATCCCTGTGACCCCTATGCATTCCTGATGACAATGTCGTTTGAACCGCTAAATGTAGCATCCTCTTCCTTTTGTTTCTCGATACGACTTGTCCGAGATCCGATCATTGGTATCCCATACCTTGTTCAATCTCGTTCACAACAAGTTATGTTTTCTTATTACCATGATATTACATCCCCGTGACCTAGTCACATGTTGCAACATTTATAGATGTAATCTCACCAAGCCGGCCGTATGTATCTTTACCCGTCATGTGGGTGAACAAATCCTGGTCTTGCAGTCATATGTCATCTACTGTTCCTACACCTTTATAACCACTGTATTACTAAGTGGCGCTTGATGCAGTCTAAGCAGCCTCGGGAAGCAGTGAGTAATATGAGCTCACTGTCTAAGGAGAAGGAGTATAGGTATAGCTATTGCAACAATGAACTATATGACTTGATCGTGTTGCAATCCTTCGAGGAATGTCCAATCACATCATTCTCCAATGATATGATCCCGTTGTCAGTCGGCATAAATGCCCATGATCTTGAAACCTAGATCATCTTCGTGACCAACGAACTAGTATGAATAGAGGCTACTAGGGACTTTGTTGTTTCATACCACACCTGCACCAATGTTTCTACTTGGCATAGTTATAGCACAATATGAAACTATTATAAACTAATTGAGATATGACAATAAAAACCTATTTATTATTTACCTCTAGGGCATATCTCCTTCAGTCTCCCACTTGCACTAGAGTACAAATAAACTAGCTCGCATTTTACTCATATAAACCATATGCCATATGCGTTTACAGATCATGCATGCTCATGGGAAGCGTCATGTCCATGTTCTGTTTTACCAGATCATTATGTCTTTTGCAAATCGTTAATGTCTTCCTAATTTTGACATTCACACCATTATCTTATAATGGGTTGAAGTATTTGTTTGGCAACAAAGTGAGACTTTTGTTTCTAGTGTTTATGATGATGGTCGTTTTCACCGTTGTCATCTAAACTTCGAAACACACTTTGCTATCCTTTGTGTATATACTATAGTCATGGCAGCAGAACAAGGCCGGATTCCAGAAGCTTACAGTGACTTTAGATCAACCTCGAGGGCTTTCTCATGGGAACTGGGCCCTAGGACACATCATTCTACGTTAAAAGCGAACTAGCCCTGCCACAACATTATACATCACATCAGATGGAGCTTTTATACTTCTATAGCTATGTAGATCCTAGTACATGAAATGCAACTATGCCACTTACATTGCTTCTTGCCTTTTATGTACAAACTTAATTCTGGGTCAATGACCAACTTAGGAATCACTTAAGGACACATTCTTATAGTTAAGACTTTGTCCTACCAACCAGAACTTTGGGTCACATTACGTCGAGTATACAACATGGTTTTCTGGAAGAACCTATGATTGATGCATAGGAGATGCAACGCATCTCTTTCTTTCAACCATAGTCGCAATACTAACTCAATGCTTCATATAGTAAGAACTTCTTTCTCACCTTGTTCCATTCTGAGCTTCTTCAGAATCTTGTCTTAGGACATTCTGAACATCTTTCAGAATCAAGTCCAGGAAGCATTCCACATTCAGTGTTTATTAAAGTCACCAATCTATCTCGATAGATCTTATTGTTTAATAACTTTAACTTCATCCTTATTTATCTAACTTAAAAGTTATTAACACCAATCACATCATTCATATATGTTGTCCACATATCCCAGAATGATTTCACGCTTCCATTCAAATATGACATTCATGTTTGAGATCTAGGGATTTCACTTAGCTCCCACTCAAATATGACATTCGTGTTTGAGATCCAGGGATTTCACTTAGCTCCCACTCAAAATATGTCAGCTACATATTATGAATTAGCCAAGCTAATTTGCTCCCACCCAAATCTAGGTCCTCTCGATAATCTTGGACATTCCGAAATTCTTTGATCATTATCAATTTGAGAATTCCAATTACGAGACTTTAATATCCATATATTTCTAGCGTAAATCCAAAAGACTTAAGCATCACTACTGTTGTAGTCAACTCCTTGAATTTGTCCAAACTTGTGATAAATCGAGCTTTTGTCATTCATTAAGTTTCATTTCCTTCTTATGACTTTGCAGTCAATCAGAAATATCAAGTAAACTTCTTTACTTTAATAAGATCAAGTAACATGTTACTTTGCAATCTTAAATGTAACTTAATATAGGATTTTATGACTCCTAGTCATTTCTCGCACTTAGGTCCATCACGCTTCTTTGTAATTTGTAGGTATGTCTTGTTCAAAACATGACAAGTGAATCAATAATATAATTTCCACAAACTTGTAGAATATATAGATGAATCCCACCTTCTTTAGTAAAAGTATTCGAAGAAACTTTATGATCATTATCATTGGTTTCTCCTCTATTTGTAGAATTTGGTTTCACGAAACAAATTTCGCTGCGCCACTCAACAATTCGGAGGTAAGGTCAAATACCTTGTTTCGATCTTTTACTTTCTTCCATCTGTATCTTCATCAAGACACGTCAACTTTGGAAAACAACAGGTTTGCCCCTTTTGTGGAATATGCATTAATAGCTTCCTAAGAATGCTCTACAAAGACTTGTTTATTCGCCACGATTTCGACTTATCGAAATCTCTAGAAACTCGAACTTGCCATAACACTTATGGTGTTGTTTCCACGAATCTTTTAGATGTTCCTTTGTATTTCAAATGAGTGTTTGCTTATTTTGATCTTTACCTCTAAACGACAACTATAACCCCTATAAGAGATAATACTATAACATATGTATCTTAATACATAATGATTATGATGTTTAGATATTTCAACAAAGTTTGAATTTGTCCAATTATCATAATTTGTGAAACATCTTTCACAAGTTCCTTTTATGCTAAACTTAACTTGAATACCTTAGTCATGTCGATCAAATCGAAGAGACTTGTTAATTCAGTTAATTCAATATCCCATTCAATTATGAACTCATTTGAACAATTCAAATCATTTCAAACTTCATGTTTCATTAAGTAAATACATGTATTCACTTAAGTCCACAATAAATGATTTCCACTACTTGTTGAAAATATGATACATCATTATGTATAAGTTTCAACATTTCTTCGCATATCACCGTTTTACCAGAATGCAGAGTTTTAGTCATTCTGCCCAAGAGGCATGGTTTTGCAAAGTCTCTAGATTAAGCATCTAGGACCCCGATCTTTCATAAAGAACCTGCAATAACCAAAATGACTTAAACTATAGTGTCTTTTCATTATTAAACTTTGGATATCTTTTAGCATTCTAATCCTTTATAAATGTTTAAACCATTATCATTAACATAGTGATGAGAGTAACTTATTTATAATCATAATGTGACCATAAGGTATTGTTCATAAGAATAGTACAAACTGGCTTGTAACTTGTTCATATGAATAATCGTCTCGCCAAAAGCAAGACACACAAACTAGGATTACAAAATAATATTCAAGTCTACTAATCCAAATGATAAACTTTGAGGAAAGAGGTGATGTCGGCCATCAACTGTTTTGCTTGCCGTCATCAAGCCATGTTGCCTAAAAATCAGCAATTCTCAAGCATATCATCCTATTTTCACAAAACGGGACAAGTATCAAAAACTTTGCAAACTGCAATGAGTTTTGCAAAAACCACATTTATAGTTTGTATATCTTATATATACCTTTTCATTCATGACCTCCATTGCAATCAAGCCCTTCCAAGAGTTCTCAATTCTAATGCAAGATCGCTAAGTGTTTTTCCAAACAATCTCTTTTCATCCATGATGGAGGAAAACCCATCCAACGGCTCATACTCTATGTGCCTTATTCTGTAGAATCCAAAATGTAGTCCAACTCTCCATCGAATGAAGAATGGATTATTGGATTATTATGGAGAAAACACAAACATTCTAGAGTCATTGAATTATCTCCTAATGGTTATTGTATCAAGAAGAGAAGATCACCTTTTACGAGGATATCCCTCAGGCGTGGGTATTAATCAATAAAGTTGGACCCTTTTGCTAAGTTCAAAATTAAGCAATATATTTCCATGGTCTCAAAGGACCTCAATGGGTGATGCGCTCGACTTTCAACGTAGAGCTCGTTGGGAACCCCAAGAGGAAGGTATGATGAGCACAGCAATAAGTTTTCCCTCAGTTATGAAACCAAGGTTTAATCGAACCAGTAGGAGCAAGGAAACACCCCAAAGGTGTTACTAGCTGAGCTTTGGCAGGGCGCACTACCGGTGCTAGTAGCAATGTGGAGACCTGCACAACACAACCACATAACTTTGTCCCCAACTTGCGATGAGGTTGTTAATCTCACCGTGTTTTGCGGAAAACAAAGGATTAAATGTATCGAATGGAAAGAAGTAAAAGTTTGCAGAAAGTAAACACAAAGCAGTAAAAGATTGTAGATTGTATGTAAAGTAAAAGGACCGGGATCCATAGTTCACTAGGGGTGGCTCTCCTTAGGATAGATAACATGCTGGGTGAACAAATTAAAGCGGGGCAATTGACAAACACCGAGAAAGCAATACATGCATATACTAATCATCTTGACTCCTTTGAGACTTGATTGGGCATTACAACATAATACATAGACCGCCATCCAACTGCATCTATGACTAATAATCCACCTTCAGGTTATCATCCGAACCCCCTCCAGTATTAAGTTGCAAGCAACAGATTATTGCTTTATGAACTGCGTGTAAATTAAACAATACAATTGTTCTATGAACAAAGGATCATTGTTTTCTCCCTAGTAGCAACAGCATATATAGTACCTTAGAGATTTCTGTCACTTCCCCAGATTACTAGAGGCATGAACCCACTATCGAGCATAAATACTAACTCTTGGAGTTGCTAGCATCTACTTGGCCAAGATAGCTACTAACAACGGAAAGCATGCAAGATCTCAAATAACAAAGACATGATAAAATCAATAATCAATCTGAAATAGCATCTCAATATCCATCGGATCCCCACAAACACAACATGTATGGATTACAAATAGATGATCTTGATCATGAATGGAGCTCACAAGATCTAAACATGAAAGCACAAAGGAGGAGAAACCAACCATCTAGCTACTACATGGATTCGTAGTCCAAGGATGAACTACTCATGCATCACACCGGAGGCTTGCATGGTGATGAAGAAGGCCTCCAAGGTGAATTCCCCTCCCCGGCAGGGTGCCGGGAAGAGCTTCAGATCCCTCCCAATCTAGGGATGGAGATGCCGGCGGCTACAGACTCTTTCGTGGATTTTTGATCAGGTACTTAGGGTTTTCGTCCCGAGGGCAACTTATAGGCGGAAGGAGAGGCCGAGGGGGTGCCGGGAGCCACCACACCACCCCCTGGCGTGGGCCCAGCCTGGCTGCGCGGCCAGGTGGTGTGGCCGGCCCCTGGCCCCTCTCCGTCTCGTATTCTGGCACTTGATCCTTTCCGGAAAAATAGGCACTTTGGTTTTTGTCCCGTCCAATTCAGAGAATATTCATTTTCTGACTTTCCTGGAACCAAAAACAGCAGAAAATAGGCAGCTGGCACTGTGGCTCTTGTTAATAGATTAGTCCAAGAAATCATATGAAAAGTACTCCAAAGTTGGAACAAAACACAAGAAAGTGGATAAAACCAAGCATGGAACATAAAAAATTATAGATAAATTTGCAATGTATCAACATCCCCAAGCTTAACTCCTTCTCGTCCTCGAGTAGGTAAGTGATAAAAAGAAATAATTTTTGAGGTGACATGCACCATCAAAGACTTGATCAAAGTATTTGCAAAACATTCAAAGCTGGGATCATAGTACTTCAATCATAACATGAAAGACAAAATTCTAGCAATAAGCAAAGAGATTATGATGCAACATGAAAAGGCACAAACAAAAGATTCATGAATAACAAAGCTTTGCAAGACGTTTGTTTGTTTCACATAAAGAAAACATAGCATAATAGTATTCAGCTTGTCCCTCAATAGAGTAGCAAATATAAATGCATAGGACACCTTCAAAGTTCATAAGAGTGACTAGATACAATAGTTTCAAACAAGCAATAACAAGTTATGCATCAATCAACTAGTCTTGGGACAATGCACATAGAACTAAGAATGGCCACTATGCTCTCAAAGTAGGTGCATAAAGATAGAAGGTGGAGACTCAATATAATGGTGGAAGAAAGGCCTTTTGTAAAAGGAAGTAGGGATTCAAGTCTCATAAAGAGCTTCCAAAAATTATGATACTTAAAGCTTTCAGTATCATGAAGTGATTAAGGTTGAAGTGAACAAACTATGGTGTACATGCTTGATGAAGTATAAGTCAGAAATCTCATGTCCCTTGTATACGAGGGCCGCTCCTCATGCTACTCAAGTTTAGTCACCGGTAAGTTCTTGTCATCGTAAGTACATGTGTATCATTGAGAACCGCCAACGGGGTACCCCTTGCCCGATGATACGGAAGAATCCCCATATCAAAATGACAAGGCAAGCAGACAACGAGCATCTCAGCATTCTTCTTATTTACCATGGGAATATGGTGCTTTTTTCTCTCTTTCCTCTTTTCATAGTATCTTTTTTTTCTTTTTTTTCAATATGACTCTTTTTTTATAAGAAGAATGCTTCATAGACAGCTCATTATGGTTACGCCGCAGGTTTCCACCATGTCAGCATGGATTAGACCAGCGACCCAGGTGTTTCTCTAACACATATACATAACTCCATGGACTTACAAGCTCCCCTTTCATTTCACACCGACGACGTCCATATACAAAAGAGCATGATATCAACTAGGTACAAGTACCAAGTGCAATGTTGAAAGCGTTCCCCATGAAAGCATGGTTCTGCTAATTCCCAACAAATAAGTGCAAGCATATACAACATAGAAGACACAATGGTTCAAGTTTATTAAGGGCAAGTAAAGTAAAGTGTGCCATCAAGTTCGTGAGAGCTTTAATCACTAGTTTTCTCATAACAAGTGGAAGGTAAACAAAAGCATGAATATACTTGGAATAGCATAAGCTAGTAGGTAGGTATGGTGGACTCTTTGGAATAACTTGGTTTAGGGAGTTGGATGCATGAGTGGAAATCATACTTGGTTGTGGAGGCTAGCAAAATACTGGGAGCGACAAACTAAGAGAGCAATAATGGCCATAATCATGCAGAGCGACAAAACATCATTGATCAAAGCATAAAGTGATACTACAAGTTGAAAACTAAAGGATCATAAAGGCTATGGTGACTTGAGATAGTCATAACATGGTGTGAGCATGTGCCAAGTCAACCCAAATAAAGCATCAAAGGAGAATACCACTATACTATGCTTTAATATGCTAAAACAACGCATGATTCATCCAAGGCACATTAAGCAATCTCAATTGTTTATAACAAGTCATGCTACAACAAAGAATACTAAGCATAAAGCCAAAACAATATCGAGCATGCCATGGCAAAGCATAGGCCACAGTCAAAAACGAGCTCTTTTTACCACATAAGCATGAACTTGCCTACTCTTTTCCAAACCAAACCAAACTATTCGCAAACGAAAGTGTGGAAGAGGGGGTCCAACCAACTTATTCAGAAAACTAAGCAAACCAAGCAAACTAAAAACCGAAATGAAAACAAAAAAGAAGATGCTCCAAGAACAACACAACTGTGCATGAAACAATAAAAATGAAGCGTTTGGAAGAAACCTGGAATTTTTATTGATGAAGAAGGGGGATGCCTTGGGCATCCCCAAGCTTTGACACTTGTACTTCTTGGATATTTCTTGGGGTGACACGCGTGGCATCCCCAAGCTTGAGCTTTAGTCCATCCTTCATCTCATTACTCATTCCTTCCATACACCTGAAATTTTTCCTTCATGCAAAACTTCACACAATCTCATTAGCAACATTAGTGCACTTAAGATAAATAAGTCTCAAGGTTCAGTTCTGTGGCATCCCGCTAAAACCACTACTAGAAAATCGCTTGTTTTTGTGCATTGCATCATCATGGCCGCATGCTCATGTCATCATGCCACATTGCATTTGAGCATCGTCATCATCATGCATGGTTTTGTCTAAAACTATTTTCGAAAAGTCTAGTTTTTGTTTTCTAAATATCCCCCGTCTTTATTCAAATACAAACACCGGTCTTCCGGATTATTTCGCTTTGTCTACAAACGGTTTGCAAAAGCCTTGTTTTAATAAAATAAAATGTTGAATTATTTTTGCAGGAGGCAGCCAGCCAGGCCCAAAAGCCCAGCTGGCCACCTCCAAATCAAATCTAGTCCTAACCCCAAACCCTAGTCCTAGCTACCCTAACCACAACCCCCTCCTCTCTCCAACTCCCAGCCGCCACACCCTCCATCCCACCACGCACACAGCACTCAACACACGCACACCACACACTCCCCTTCCCACACCCCAACGCCACCCTGCACGCCTCCCCACCGCCACCTGGGCGCGCAGCCCCACTCCCCACCTGCCCTACCCCCGGCCCCACGCACACGCTGCAGACCTGCTCGCACGCGACCCGCGCCAGCCCGCACGTCGCGCGTGACAAGCCCCAGCCCCACGTTCCCCACCTACCACTCTCGGTCCACCCAACCATCCTCTCAGCCGCCTGCACCCTGGCCCCACCCCGGACGCAAACCCACGCACGCCTTGCCCGCACTCGCCCCCGTGGCCCCTGCCTCTCCCGTCCCGCGCGAGACGCGCCTCGTGCCGACAACCTTCCCGCTCATCTGGCCCACCACGACCGCCCTCCCTCGATCCTATCCCCTTCCCGCAATTCTCTCCGTGTCCCTCGCCTCCATCCTCTCCCTCACCTTCCTCGTGGCCGCTCCCGTAATCGCTGCCGCCTCCCCCGCTGCATCCCGCCTCCGCGGCCGCCCTTCCCCCAACCTCGGGCCGCCATGCAACTCCACCTTCCTCTTGGCGCGCCGCCGCCTCCCAACCCCGTTCGCCTAGGCCCCTGTCCCTGACCCCGCCCCTGCGACCGGTGGCCTCCATGAACCACCATCATCGGCTTCGCCACAGCCCGTCTTACCATCGCTCACGCTACCCACGGCCGCGTCGGGCCACCTTGCCTCGGCCGCTCCAGGACGCGACTCCCCTGCTTCCTTGGGCCGCGGCCGGTGCCTCCCGCATCGAGCACCTTCGTCGCCTTCCCGAGCTCGCCCGTCCTCGGCGACGTCGACCGCCCCCCCACAGCACGATGGCCGTGCCTCCTTCGTTGCCAGTGAGTCTCTTCGGCGCTGTCATGTTCGCGAGCCCACCGTCGTCCTTCCAGTTCGCCGCCGTCCGGAGCTCCGCGCTTGTCCCCGTTGACCTCGCAGTGTCTCTGCCTCCCGCGGCATGTGCGCCTCGCATCCGACCGCCCTCGGGAGTCCCCACCGCGACCGACGACCTCTCCTTCCGAGCGGACAAGCCACCGGGGGTCTCGCGTCATCTTTCTGCGCTCGAGGCTGAGCTACTCCGGACACCACCGTCGCCGAGCACTGCAACTCGGTGGTTTCGCCCGGTGATGCTGCCTCCAGAGGTGTACATGGGTGGTCCTCAGTTCGTGGTCTCTATTTTGACCCGATAACTTTCTTCTTGCTTTGTTTGTCGTGGAACGCTATAGTGAAGGATGCCTTGGACCGTCAACCATGTGCACTACTTGTCGCTCTGTTGTTTCTTTGCATCGACAAGATCTCCGTCTGCCCGCGTGTGCAATAAAACGCCAAGATCATCCAAGTATCCGCGTGCCATGTGCCGACGCCTAACCAAGTTCGCCACAAGGCCATCCAGGAAATCCGCGCCATCTGAAGACCAGAACTGCTCCAACTCAAGGTCGTTGATATTGATCCGATGGCCAAGACCCTAAAGCACGCCGACCCGGGAACCAAGTGCACCGTCGATAGCCGAGGCTGAAAACCCCCTAGTTCTCCATCTCGGATGGCAAGACCGGCCCCGGATCCGGAGTCCGATCCCTGGCGCCGGCTGCATGCTCTTCTTCCCGAACGCCAAGGCCATGTTCCCAGAGCCGAAGATCGATCCCGTCGAGTTCCCTTCATGGACGCCAAGTTTGCCGAGACCCTGATTTTGGAGACCGAACCCGAACCCCCGGAACCCAAGATCTTCCGGACCCGATGTGTGAACCTTTTCCCAAGCCCTATTTTATGAATGCTATATATAAAATCTGTTGCATTTAAATTGTCATGCTTGCACACATATCATGTGGTTTGGGGGCATTATGCCAATTCACCTAATAATTAAAGATGGAGTCTATATGCGGGATATCTTTGTCTTATTCCGGACTCCATTTAAATTTGTGTAGCGAACTAATGCCCTGTTTCGCCTTGTTAATCCAACATTTAATTTGCGGGATAGATAAATAAGTGGAACCTATTAATTAATTGTCGGGACCCCGGTTCCGCTTAATATTGCCTAATTGCACCGCATCTGCATCATATCATAATCATGTCGGATCTTCTGCTGTAGTTTTAAATATCGCATCCGGTGTTTCTTCTAGTGTTTGCTTCTTAGCGGATTAGGCCGATGAGTTGATGCGAGTATCGACAAGTTCTCCGGATATGATCCTTCGGCAGTCTTTCCCAGGCGAGCATCTCTCCCCCTTCTACCTATTTTGTATTTATAGTCTTTATTTCCTCCTATTGATCTATTGCGATCCGTGTCGTGATGCTTTAGTTTCCGTGCACCAGTTATATTCCGTGCAGCCTCTATATTGCCATGGACACCTCCTAATATCTGTTGTTTGGTAGATAGCTGGCCCTGCGAGTCGTAGTTGCTTGCTCAGGTGCGGTCTCGTGTTGTCGAGTACCACAGTTGTTGGAATGCTGGCAGATGTTTATGGTGGAGATGATCATGTCTTTAATTACAACTATTAAATTGCTGTGATAACTAATGAAAGAGGCAGTGGTGGGAAATATATGCTTTTTGGTTTTTCATGTCCACTTGTGTCCCGTAGGCCCCGAGTACTTGATACATGTTCCTTGACTATTCGCACTATCCACATACGGGAGACTCTATGAATCCCCCTTAGCCAGAGCTTGATTCATTTCTTATTTCTTAGGGCCACAAAGTAGTTTGGGGCTTTATTACTATCCTGTAGTTATGCCATGCTTTACTGCTTTATTTACGATTGTGCGTGGAGCACCTGTACTGTTTTGGAATGTGGAATGTTTTCGCGGTATTGACAAGCCCAGTCACACTTTCGGGTTCCCAGTCATTTACAGCCATTGTCACAAACCCTGGCTTTGTTCCGAAGCCGGCCAACTTTGTTGCGGGTAGCTTAGTGCGGTGGGCCCCTGAAATAATTTATGAATCCGGTGATTGCTTTGTCGTGAAATCCTCGTTGGGTTTTGATTTGGTTTTTCCGAGGTTGATCGTGTGTGTGTTGCTATTTGTGCACCCCTGCAGGGTAAATCTTTCTGAAAGCCGTGTCCGCGGTTATGGACGACTTGGAGCACAGTATCTCGATCATAGACAAGCATAACTAAAGTAGTGCTTTAAATTTGACTTAATATGTGACTAGTAATCAGATTCAAATACAACTGGATGGATATTAAAAATGCCAGCAACTGGTGGAGCTAGGGTTCCTTGTGTCTTGTTATATCTACCTAGTAAGTATTGCAACTCCAATGGAATGTGATAAAAGTGCCAACAACTGCTGGGTTTTGGGATTCCTCAGGACAATTATATCTGACTAGTAAATGTTCCAACTACCACGGAATTGTTAATTAAAACTGCCCACTACTTATGCTTCAGGATGACTCATTCTATCTATATCTGACTAGTAAGTGTTGCAACTATAATAGAATAAATAAAACTGCCAACTGTGTGAGTTCCTCAGTTTGACTTCCTCGTTTGGTCTCGAGGGGAAAACCAGGATGGGTATGATTGGTGTTAGTATAAGGTTGGTTCCGAATAGGTCTTTCTTATCCCTCTCTAATAGCCGACAGTTTATCGAGTCCCTATAGGTTGTTTAGTACATGCTGCGCTGCCGCTTCAGTCCAGCATACCTATGTAGGAGAGGACTGCCGAATTCTAGACTCGCCGTGTACTAGCCTCAGTACTGACGCTCCTCTTTTTATTTTGCCCTTCGTCGGCACCCCTTTTGTTTTTAGCAGGTTTGAGATCGACGTTGTTAGCAGGGTTACCCTTCCGGCTTGGCCTGGGCAGGGTTATGGACGCCATTGGTTATTCTTCAGGGCTCTTAGCCCCATTTGCATCTTGTCCGTACTCGGACGTTGTGTTGGTTTCAAGGTGATTTGGATCTTGTACTGTATATCTGTATTCTTGACTCATGGAGTCGTGTTGTATATATCTGTTCTGTGGGTCCCATAGAGGACTGTTGTGTAATGGTAATACTTCGTTTTCCACCCGCACGAAAGTGCCTGGTGGGCGTTCTTGAATCGTTTCTATGCGGGTTTGGCGGAAAAGGGCTAAAACTTGCATAGGGCCGATTCGAGGGTGTTACAGAGTGGTATCAGAGCTCAGAAGTTACGATACCCCACTGGTCTAGCCTGTAGGATAACCTAGCTAACGGCCGAAGTAGAGTGTCAAAACTATTTTGCAAAATCGGTTGGATAGATCTAATTAGGTCCGATTTTACTCCTTACCCCTCTGCTGTTCTCCTCTTACCTCTACGTGTTTTGGATCTGCTCTCTTACCTTCTTCTATTCCTGGATTTCTCGTGGTTGGGTTCCCGTCATACCTTCAGGTTTTCGCTTCCTCCTTTGGTAACGGTGCTTCTACATCCGGTCTTCGTGCTATCTGATGAATCCTTCATCTGTGGGACTTCTCTACGTTCCTCCTTGTGCCTTCTGGTGGTTTCAACGCGACGACATCATCTACGCCAGATCTGATGAAGAGCCTGCATCATTCCTTTGTCATCCGGACATCACTTGTCAAGATCTTTAGTCTGAATTCTGAGAGTTGGTTGCACGATTCTTTTGTTCATGTACAGAGTAATGCTTCGAGTGCGGGATGGAGTAGCTACCATACCACTACTCTTATCATTCGCTTTTTACATTGAATTGGAGGATCAATGCAATTTTCACTCCTTCCACGGAAGTTAAAGGTGGCCTTATCTTTTGAGACCTTTATCTTCGTCTTTGTTTCTATGGAGTGATCTCTCAACGAACGCGAGAAACGACCCCTTGTTGGTGGTGTCGCCGATTCAAGATGAAGAAGGAACCTTTGTTAGTGGTGTCGCGAGGATCTACACGAAGCGAGAAGATTCTGATCGCCGGCCTTCTTCCCCATACCAGGAGGCGGATGTCGAGGGCCAGATCCATTGTTAGTGGTGTCGAATTGTGGCATCCCGCTAAAACCACTACTAGAAAATCGCTGTGTTTTTGTGCATTGCATCATCATGGCCGCATGCTCATGTCATCATGCCACATTGCATTTGAGCATCGTCATCATCATGCATGATTTTGTCTAAAACTATTTTCGAAAAGTCTAGTTTTTGTTTTCTAAATATCCCCCGTCTTTATTCAAATACAAACACCGGTCTTCCGGATTATTTCGTCTACAAACGGTTTGCAAAAGCCTTGTTTTAATAAAATAAAATGTTGAATTATTTTTGCAGGAGGCAGCCAGCCAGGCCCGAAAGCCCAGCCGGCCACCTCCAAATCAAATCTAGTCCTAACCCCAAACCCTAGTCCTAGCTACCCTAACCACAACCCCCTCCTCTCTCCAACTCCCAGCCGCCACACCCTCCATCCCACCACGCACACAACACACAACACACGCACACCACACACTCCCATGCCCACAGCACAATGCCACCCTGCACGCCTCCCCACCGCCACCTAGGCGCGCAACCCCACTCCCCACCTGCCCTGCCCCGGCCCCATGCACACACTGCAGACTTGCTCGCAGGCGACCCGCCCCAGCCCGCACGCCGCGTGCGACAAGCCCCAGCCCCACGTTCCCCACCTACCACTCCCGGTCCACCCCACCATCCCGCAGCACTCAACCGCCTGCACCCTGGCCCCACCCCGGACGAAAACCCACGCACGCCTTGCCTGCACTCGCCCCCATGGCCCCTGCCTCTCCCGTCCCGCGCGAGACGCGCCTCATGCCGACAACCTTCCCGCTCACCTGGCCCACCATGACCGCCCCTCCCTCGATCCTATCCCCTTCCCACAATTCTCTCCGCGTCCCCCGCCTCCATCCTCTCCCTCACCTTCCTCGCGGCCACTACCGTAATCGCCGCCGCCTCCTCCGCTGCATCCCGCCTCCGCGGCTGCCCTTCCCCCAACCTCGGCCCGCTGCGCGACTCCACCTTCCTCTTGGCGCGCCACCGCCTCCCAACCCCGTTCGCCCGGGCCCCTGTCCCTGACCCCACCCCTGCGACCGGTGGTCTCCATGAACCACCATCATCGGCTTCGCCACAGCTCGTCTTGCCGCCGCTCACGCTACCCACGGCCGTGTCGGGCCACCTCGCCTCGGCCGCTCCAGGACGCGACTCCCCTGCTTCCTTGGGCCGCGACCGGTGCCTGCCGCATCGAGCCCCTTCGTCGCCTCCCCGAGCTCGCCTGACCCCGCCCGAGGCCGCCCGTCCTCGGCGACGCCGACCGCCCCCACAGCACGACGGCCACGCCTCCTTCGTCGCCAGTGAGTCTCTTCGGGGCCGTCATGTTCGCAATCCCATCGTCGTCCTGCCAGTTCGCCGCCGTCCGGGGCTCCGCGCTGGTCCCCGTCGACCTCGCCGTGTCTCTGCCTCCCGCGGCATGTGCGCCTCGCATCCGGCCGCCCTCGGGAGTCCCCACCGCGACCGCTGGCCTCTCCTTCCGAGCGGACAAGCCACCGGGGGTCTCGCCTCGTCTTTCTGCACTCGAGGCTGAGCTACTCCGGATGCCACCGTCGCCGAGCACTGCCACCCGGTTGTTTCGCCCGTTGATGCTGCCTCCAGAGGTGTACATGGGTGGTCCTCAGTTCGTGGTCTCTATTTTGACCCGATAACTTTCTTCTTGCTTTGTTTGTCGTGGAACGCTGTAGTGAAGGATGCCTTGGACCGTCAACCGTGTGCACTACTTGTCGCTCTGTTGTTTCTGTGCATCGACAAGATCTCCGTCTGCCTGCGTGTGCAATAAAACGCCAAGATCATCCAAGTATCCGCGTGCCATGTGCCGACACCTAACCAAGTTTGCCACGAGGCCGTCCAGGAAACCCACGCCATCTGAAGACCAGAACTGCTCCAACTCAAGGTCGTTGACATTGATCCGATGGCCGAGACCCTAAAGCATGCCGACCCGGGAACCAAGTGCACCGTCGACAGCTGAGGCCGAAAACCCCCAAGTTCTCCATCTCGGATGGCAAGACCGGCCCCGGATCCGGAGTACGAACCCTGGCGCCGGCTGCATGCTCTTCTTCCCGAACGCCAAGGCCATGTTCCCGGAGGTGAAGATCGATCCCGTCGAGTTCCCTTCATGGACACCAAGTTCGCCGAGACCCTGATCTTGGAGACCGAACCCGAATCCCCGGAACCCAAGATGTTCCGGACCCGATGTGTGAACCTTTTCCCAAGCCCTATTTTATGAATGCTATATATAAAATCTGTTGCATTTAATTTGTCATTCTTGCACACATATCATGTGGTTTGGGGGCATTATGCCAATTCACCTAATAATTAAAGATGGAGTCTATATGCGGGATATCTTTGTCTTATTCCGGACTCCATTTAAATTTGTGTAGCTAACCGATGCCCTGTTTCGCCTTGTTAATCCAACATTTAATTTGCGGGGTAGATAAATAACTGGAACCTATTAATTAATTGTCGGGACCCCGGTTCCGCTTAATATTGCCTAATTGCACCGCATCTGCATCATATCATAATCATGCCGGATCTTCTGCTGTAGTATTAAATATCGCATCCGGTGTTTCTTCTAGTGTTTGCTTCTTCGCGGATTAGCCCGATGAGTTGATGCGAGTATCGACAAGTTCTCCGGATATGATCCTTCGGCAGTGTTTCCTAGGCTAGCATCTCTCCCCCTTCTACCTATTTTGCATTTATAGTCTTTATTTCCTCCTGTTGATCTATTGCTATCCGTGTCGCGATGCTTTAGTTTCCGTGCACCAGTTATATTCCGTGCAGCCTCTATATTGCCATGGACACCTCCTAATACCTGTTGTTTGGTAGATAGCTGGCCCTGCGAGTCGTAGTTGCTTGCTCAGGTGCGGTCTCGTGTTGTCGAGTACCACAGTTGTTGGAATGCTGGCAGATGTTTATGGTGGAGATGATCATGTCTTTAATTACAACTATTAAATTGCTGTGATAACTAATGAAAGAGGCAGTGGTGGGAAATATATGCTTTTTGGTTTTTCATGTCCACTTGTGTCCCGTAGGCCCCGAGTACTTGATACATGTTCCTTGACTATTCGCACTATCCACATATGGGAGACTCTATGAATCCCCCTTAGCCAGAGCTTGATTCATTTCTTATTTCTTGGGGCCACAAAGTAGTTTGGGGCTTTATTACTATCCGGTACTTATGCCATGCTTTACTGCTTTATTTACGATTGTGCGTGGAGCACCTGTATTGTTTTGGAACGTGGAATGTTTTCGCGGTATCGACAAGCCCAGTCACACTTTCGGGTTCCCAGTCGTTTACAGCCATTGTCACAAACCCTGGGTCCATTCCGGAGCCGGCCAACTTCGTTGCGGGTAGCTTAGTGGGGTGGCCCCTGAAATAATTTATGAATCCTGTGATTGCTTTGTCGTGAAAGCCTCGTTGGGTTTTGATTTGGTTTTTCCGAGGTTGATCGTGTGTGTGTTGCTATTTGTGCACCCCTTCAGGGTAAATCTTTCTGAAAACCGTGTCCGCGGTTATGGACGACTTGGAGCACATTATCTCGATCATAGACAAGCATAACTAAAGTAGTGCTTTAAATTTGACTTAATATGTGACTAGTAATCAGATTCAAATACAACGGAATGGATATTAAAAATGCCAACAACTAGTGGAGCTGGGGTTCCTTGTGTCTTGTTATATCTGCCTAGTAAGTATTGCAACTCCAATGGAATGTGATAAAAGTGCCAACAACTGCTGGGTTTTGGGATTCCTCAGGACAATTATATCTGACTAGTAAATGTTCCAACTACCACGGAATTGTTAATTAAAACTGCCCACTACTTATGCTTCAGGATGACTCATTCTATCTATATCTGACTAGTAAGTGTTGCAACTATAATGGAATGAATAAAACTGCCAACTGTGTGAGTTCCTCGGTTTGACTTCCTCGTTTGGTCTCGAGGGGGAAAACTAGGATGGGTATGATTGGTGTTAGTATAAGGTTGGTTCCGAATAGGTCTTTCTTATCCCTCTCTAATAGCCGACAGTTTATCGAGTCCCTATAGGTTGTTTAGTACATGCTGCGCTGCCGCTTCAGTCCAGCATACCTATGTAGGAGAGGACTGCCGAATTCTAGACTCGCCGTGTACTAGCCTCAGTACTGACGCTCCTCTTTTTATTTTGCCCTTCGTCGGCACCCCTTTTGTTTTTAGCAGGTTTGAGATCGACGTTGTTAGCAGGGTTACCCTTCCGGCTTGGCCTGGGCAGGGTTATGGACGCCATTGGTTATTCTTCAGGGCTCTTAGCCCCATTTGCATCTTGTCCGTACTCGGACGTTGTGTTGGTTTCAAGGTGATTTGGATCTTGTACTGTATATCTGTATTCTTGACTCATGGAGTCGTGTTGTATATATCTGTTCTGTGGGTCCCATAGAGGACTGTTGTGTAATGGTAATACTTCGTTTTCCACCCGCACGAAAGTGCCTGGTGGGCGTTCTTGAATCGTTTCTATGCGGGTTTGGCGGAAAAGGGCTAAAACTTGCATAGGGCCAATTCGAGGGTGTTACAAGTTCTAACACCAAATAAACTTCAATTAGAACACTATCTACTATAGCACTTTCCTCAAAAAGCTCAATTCCCCAAAGGAACTCAAGAAGGAACTAACAAGAACCAAATGCAGAAAATGGCAGAAATCTGTCAAAACAGAATAGCAGTTAAAGACGAATTGTTTCGAAGACCTTATGTTTCTCAAATCAAAAAGTGTTGAACTAACGAAAGTTAGATAACAACCTGGGTCAGAAGCACAAACAATTACAGCTCAATCTGACGTATAGACCTCTCTCCGAAATTTTTACGGTGAAGCACAGAAATCTGTTTCGGGACAACAACTTTCCCAATCATTACTTCGCTCTCATTAGAGGTTACTCTTGGCACAAAAAGCAAATAAAAAGGATAAGGAGAGGTTATTACAGAGGTAATAACTTCCAAGACTCATCTAAAACTCTTGGGTTATCTCCCAACAAGTACTTTTCTTTAACGCCTTTAAGTTAGGCATAAGAAGCAAAAGAAGAATCAAGTGTTCTCAAATGAAGAAGCATTAAGACCAAATTTTGTTTTCATAGGAGAAGCAAAAGAAATATTTTATCTCTTTTTAGGGAAGTGTTCTATACCTTTCTTGAGTGGGAGTTGATATTTAATGGTGCCTTCTTTCATATCAATGATGGCACCAACAGTTCTAAGAAAAGGTCTTCCCAAAGTAATAGGACAAGAAGCATTGTATTCAACATCCAAAACATAGAAATCAACGGGGACATAGGAATCATTAACCATAATAAGAACATCATTAAGACTCCCCATGAGTTTATTTTTAGCATTAGCATCAAGTGGGACATTCAAATAACAATCTTCAAGAGGAAGCAAATCAAGCATATCATAAATCCTTCTAGGCATAATAGAAACACTACTATCAAGATTACACAAAGCTTTGAAATCAAAGTCATTCACTTTCATATTAATGATGGGTTCCCAACCATCTTCTTGTTTTATAGGAATAGAAGCTTTATGTTTCATCTTTTCTTCTTTAATCTTTATGAGAGAATCAGTAATGTGTTTTGTAAAAGCCATGTTCATGGCACTAGCATTAGGACTTTTAGCAAGCTTTTGTAGGAACTTAATAACTTCAGAGATGTTGCAACCATCAAGATCAAAATGAACTTTATCATCTAAAGTAGTAGAACTATTAGTGGCCTCAACACTAGTGGTGGTAATAGTAGAAACACTAATGTTTCTAGCAATTTCATCTTCTCTTTCCCACTTAGCATGTAATTCAGCTAATAGTCTAACGTTTTCATCAATTCTTACTTGTATAGCATTAGTAGATGCAAAGGGATTCTCATTAGTTTCGGGTTTAGCAGCCATTTTATTCAAAGTAGATTGAGCTTCAGCCAAAGATGCTATATTTCTTTCAGCATTAGAGAGTTTTTCCTCAATAGTTTTATTGAAAGCAGTTTGTTTACTAATAAACTCTTTAAGCATAACTTCAAGTTCAGAGGGAGCATTCTTATTGTTGTAAGAATTTCCATAAGCATTACCATTGTTGGGAGGATATGGCTTATAATTGTTGTTACCAAAATTGTTCCTATAAGCATTATTACCATAAGCATTGTTGCCAAAATTATTATTTCTTATGAAGTTCACATCAACTTGCTCTTCTTGGGCAACCAAAGAGGCTAAAGGAACATTATTTGGATCAATATAGGCTTTCCCATTAACAAGCATATACATACTAATATCAATCTTATCACTTAAGGAGGAGGTTTCTTCAACAGAATTTACCTTCTTACCTTGTGGAGCTCTCTCAGTATGCCATTCAGAATAATTAACCAGCATATTATCCAATAGTTTTGTTGCCGCACCAAAAGTGATGGTCATAAAGGTACCTCCAGCAGCTGAATCCAATAGGTTCCTTGAAGAATAGTTCAATCCTGCATAAAAAGTTTGGATGATCATCCAAGCAGTCAATCCATGAGTGGGACAATTCTTAACCAAAGATTTCATTCTTTCCCAAGCTTGAGCAACATGCTCATTATCAAGTTGTTTAAACTTCACGTTTTCACTTCTCATGGATATAATCTTAGTAGGAGGATAGTATTTTCCAATAAAAGCATCTTTGCACTTAGTCCAAGAATCAATACTATTCCTAGTTAAGGAATTCAACCACTCTTTAGCTTTTCCTCTCAAAGAGAAAGGAAATAATTTCAGTTTAATAATATCACCATCTATATCCCTATGCTTTTGCATCTCACAAAGTTCAAAAAAGTTAGTTAGATGGGAAGCAACATCTTCATTACCAATACCAGAAAATTGTTCTCTCATAACAAGATTGAGCAAAGCAGGTTTTATCTCAAAGAAAGTATTTTCAGCCACAGGTGGAGCAATAGGAGTGCTCATAAAATCATTGTTGTTGGTGCTAGTGAAGTCACACAACTTAGTGTTTTCAAGAGTAGTCTTTTTTTTGGGTTTTCAAATAAGAAAGCAAACAAGTAAAACTAATTTTTTTGTGTTTTTTGGAGAACAAAACAAGCAAACAAAGCAAAAAGAAACTAAGCAAAACAAAAACAACAAACTAAAGAGATTGGTTATGAGGGACTCCCCTTGTGAATATGTCCTTGACTCCCTGGAAACGGCGCCAGAAAAGATCTTGATGCGCTCGACTTTCAATGTAGAGCTCGTTGGGAACCCCAAGAGGAAGGTATGATGAGCACAGCAGTAAGTTTTCCCTCAGTTATGAAACCAAGGTTTAATCGAACCAGTAGGAGCAAGGAAACACCCCAAAGGTGTTACTAGCTGAGCTTTGGCAGGGCGCACTACCGGTGCTAGTAGCAACGTGGAGACCTGCACAACACAACCACAGAACTTTGTCCCCAACTTGCGATGAGCTTGTCAATCTCACCGTGTTTTGCGGAAAACAAAGGATTAAACGTATCAAATGGAACGAAGTAAAAGTTTGCAGAAAGTAAACACAAAGCAGTAAAAGATTGTAGATTGTATGTAAAGTAAAAGGACCGGGATCCATAGTTCACTAGAGGTGGCTCTCCTTAGGATAGATAACATGCTGGGTGAACAAATTACAGCGGGGCAATTGACAAACACCGAGAAAGCAATACATGCATATACTAATCATCTTGACTCCTTTGAGACTTGATTGGGCATTACAACATAATACATAGACCGCCATGCAACTGCATCTATGACTAATAATCCACCTTCAGGTTATCATCCGAACCCCCTCCAGTATTAAGTTGCAAGCAACAGATTATTGCTTTATGAACTGCGTGTAAATTAAACAATACAATTGTTCTATGAACAAAGGATCATTGTTTTCTCCCTAGTAGCAACAGCATATCTAGTACCTTAGAGATTTCTGTCACTTCCCCAGATTACTAGAGGCATGAACCCACTATCGAGCATAAATACTAACTCTTGGAGTTGCTAGCATCTACTTGGCCAAGATAGCTACTAACAACGGAAAGCATGCAAGATCTCAAATAACAAAGACATGATAAAATCAATAATCAATCTGAAATAGCATCTCAATATCCATCGGATCCCCGCAAACACAACATGTATGGATTACAAATAGATGATCTTGATCATGAACGGAGCTCACAAGATCTAAACATGAAAGCACAAAGGAGGAGAAACCAGCCATCTAGCTACTACATGGATTCGTAGTCCAAGGATGAACTACTCATGCATCACACCGGAGGCTTGCATGGTGATGAAGAAGGCCTCCAAGGTGAATTCCCCTCCCCGGCAGGGTGCTGGGAAGAGCTTCAGATCCCTCCCGATCTAGGGATGGAGATGCCGGCGGCCACAGACTCTTTCGTGGATTTTTGATCAGGTACTTAGGGTTTTCGTCCCGAGGGCAACTTATAGGCGGAAGGAGAGGCCGAGGGGGTGCCGGGAGCCACCACACCACCCCCTGGCGTGGGCCCAGCCTGGCTGCGCGGCCAGGTGGTGTGGCCGGCCCCTGGCCCCTCTCCGTCTCGTATTCTGGCACTTGATCCTTTCCGGAAAAATAGGCACTTTGGTTTTTGTCCCGTCCAATTCAGAGAATATTCATTTTCTGACTTTCCTGGAACCAAAAACAGCAGAAAATAGGCAGCTGGCACTGTGGCTCTTGTTAATAGGTTAGTTTAAGAAATCATATGAAAAGTACTCCAAAGTTGGAACAAAATACAAGAAAGTGGATAAAACCAAGCATGGAACATCAAAAATTATAGATACATTTGCAATGTATCAATGGGATAGGCCAAGATCTACTAAGATATTTGCAAACAGACATCTAGACTAAGTTTATACTAAGAGATCAATTTATAATTGGTCTCCACTAAAATTGTCATCCACTGGACGATTTTAGTGATCGCGTGATCTCTATCCTCTGCACCTACCCCGTGTTACATGGCCATCAGTGCATTATCAAAGGTAGATATTCAACAATGCCAATCACATCATCCATGTGACTCATGCTCGATCTTTCGATCTCTTGTGTTTCGAGGCCACGCTTCTATGGCGTGCTAGGCTTGCCAAATCTAACTTGTGTGTATTCGTTGTGCAACATAGCTTACACCCACTGTATGCGAACGTAGGTATGTCTGACCCCTACTCACCATAGGGCGCCTCATACCGTTGAGTATCCACGAAGAACTTTCTTGGTGGTGCACACACAAGGGGAACATAGAACATTTGAATTAAATAGGGATTATCTAATTTGGTACCGTTGAGTATCTAAATACTAGCACACAATAAGATGTAAAACAGGTATCAACATCATATGTATAATGTGATATGATATGGTGCTTCTTGCGTCTTGATTTCCATCAAGCGCTCCGGCATGATCTCCATCTTGCCCTTGGTTTGACGCCAAGTCCACGACGCCTCCACTAGGTCGTTCATCGGAATGATGACTATTACTATACTACTTAGTAACAGAAAAGTAAACTACTTTACCTTCGTAACAACCAATGCCATATCATAATCACATGCCCCCTGCAAAATAAATTTAGACGCCTCTACTTTATCAATTCCAAGTTTTACATGGTTGTTAGGGCTTTCGCAATAGAACTGTTTCTAATCTACGAACTTTCCAACCGCAACATGGATCCAACAGTTGTCTATACTACACCCCTTTCGGGGCCCTCTGTTGTAAATGCTATATCAACTATCGAATAAGAGACATACACCCACTAGCCACTTATACGGTACAAGCCGTATGTTGAGCGTGGAACCAGTCTCACGTACGAATACGCGTAAGCTCGGTCCGGGCCGCTTCATCAAACAATACCGCGATATAAACAAGTACACGTTAGAGGGTAACAACTAAGGGATCAATGACCGCATAATACTTGTGTGTACTGGCCGTACAACACTCCTACACATAGATCAGCTTTGATACCACTGTTGGGGATCGCAGCAGAAAATAAAAAATTTCCTACGATGGAACCCCAAAACTGCCTAGGATCTATCTATGTAGTAATGTGGTAACGGCCAATGCGTAGAGAATATATACCCTTGTAGACCGTACGCGGTTAACGTTCCACGGGGAACGTGGTTGAAGTAGTCGTACTCGTAGCTGACCTCAAGGTCGCGAAGCTCCTCGCAGGTCACCCCTTGCTCCTTCTTGATCTTCATCGTGCAACAGCTCCGGCTCAAGACATTTAAGTGCCCCAAGTGTTGCACCTCGTGTCTTCGTACACATCCGGTGCACAATGAGACCTCCGGCTCCCCGATCCCGTCGAGAGTGCGGAAGTTGATATCTGGCTAGGAATCCCTACAGCGCAACGGCGTACTATAGGTGTGCCTCGATCGCACAGCCTAGACTTGGGCCCATGGTCACAAGGGATAGAGAGAGAGAAGGAGGAAGTCAACCAAAGGACTTCTCCAAATATTGGTGTGTTCAATCCCACCCATGGGCACCCATTTATATAGGGGAAGGGGGTGTGCCCTCCCCTTTGGGTTTCCCATGTGGGACTAATCAAGGGAGAGGGGGAGGCGCATGGGCCTCATGGGCCAGCCGGCCAGGGGTGGGCCCCAACCCGCGCACAGCCCTAGGCTAGCCGGGTGGGCCCCCTTGAGGCGCCTGGGCCTTGGCCCTTGGCCCTTCCCTCCTTCGGTTTTCCCTCATGGGCCCTTTTTCCCTAGGAAGTTTGGCCCATTAGTGGGATGCCCCTTCAAATTAGATTTTAATATTAATTACATTAATTAATATGTAAATAAATATTACAAAATCCTTCTTCACCCGAAACACCTTTCGGTTCCCTTTTGATTTCCTCTAAATGACTTCGGATCTTTCTCGGAATGATTCCGGTCCTTTATTATTTCTCCAAACAACTTCGGATCTCTCTGCGGAACGATTCCGGCTTTCTCTTTCTCTACTATGATTCCGTCTTACGAATGATTTCTCTCATCGTACCCTTAAGTATATCCTCTCACGGCTCGGGAATGCTCTAGACATGATCTGTATCAATGATCAACAGAGGGACCATGGATATCCATGTGACCCCTATGCATTCCTGATGACAATGTCGTTTGAACTGCTAAATGTAGCATCCTCTTCCTTTTGTTTCTCGATACGACTTGTCCGAGATCTGATCATTGGTATCCCATACCTTGTTCAATCTCGTTCACAACAAGTTATGTTTTCTTGTTACCGTGATATTACATCCCCGTGACCTAGTCACATGTTGCAACATTTATAGATGTAATCTCACCAAGCCGGCCGTATGTATCTTTACCCATCATGTGGGTGAACAAATCCCGGTCTTGCAGTCATATGTCATCTACTGTTCCTTCGGAATACCCAACGTACACCTTTATAACCACTGTATTACCAAGTGGCGCTTGATGCAGTCTAAGCAGCCTCGGGAAACAGTGAGTAATATGAGCTCACGGTCTAAGGAGAACGAGTCTAGGTATAGCTGTTGCAACAATGAACTATATGACTTGATCGTGTTGCAATCCTTCGAGGAATGTCCAATCACATCATTCTCCAATGATATGATCCCGTTGTCAGTCAGCATAAATGCCCATGATCTTGAAACCCAGATTATATTCGTGACCAACGAACTAGTATGAATAGAGGCTACTAGGGACTTTGTTGTTTCATACCACACCTATACCAATGTTTCTACTTGGCACAGTTATAGCACAATATGAAACTATTATAAACTAATTGAGATATGACAATAAAAACCTATTTATTATTTGCCTCTAGGGCATATCTCCTTCAAATACAAACAAGCGACGGGATAATAAGCGTAGTAGTGGGCTCCATCTCCAGTGTCACAGGCAATGCTGACGATGGGAGATGATCCTAGTTGTCGTAGCCGTCCTGCGGTCCATCTGCCTGATAGTCCTCCTCATAGTCTAGCCATAGGAATAGCCAGGGACAAAGCCATGAGTACTCTTTAAGTACTCGCAAACTATCACTAACAAGTAAGGTAGTTCTAGTAGGAATCTTAAGCTCTAGGTTTATTTGCAAAAGGCCAGATTTATCTAAACTGAGTTCACAAGTAAAGAAAACTAAGTAAATGTTCTAAATCACTTTAAGTGGGAGCCTAGTTTTCATATTCACCACCCTCTTGTGGTCAAGTCAAAAATCATAGTTCACTTCACAAGTCATTTGGAAAACATTTGACGACGGAACAATATGGCCACTCCAACTATCCATGACCGCGGACACGGCTATTCGAATAGTTTGGCACTCTACAAAGGTGGTACACTTTCACCACAAAATTCGATACATCCATCAGGGATAACCTTGAATCATCATACTTAGTATGCGGATAATCAAACATAACCTTTCAATTACACACTCTAGTATAGGCACCTCCCTTATGAGCTTGGCCTCCCAGCCATGGCCATCTGCCATCCTGGGCACTGCATAGGTGGACATCATCAAGAGGTAGCCTCAGCTCAGACCTCTTCTGCGAGGGAACCCATACTAATGCATATAAACTTCCGCCTAAGCCTTACCCAATTCAGGTATTGTGGTTGTACGGTAAAATTGGAATGGTATCGCATCCGAACCCAACCATCAGTTTTTATAAAGGATTAAGGCTCATGCCTCAACATTTTCATCATCCAATCCATTTGTGTTTCTCAACACATGTCCAAATCATTTCAATAGAATGACTCATCATTCCAAGGTTTTCATAATAATTTTCACCAAGTATTCCCACCTAAAGTGATCAAGTTTTATGCTTTAGCACTATCCAATAAGTTAAGAGTGTTCACTAATGAGGGATGCTAATCTCAATCTCATGCCATAGAATGACATCTAGTATAGGCCTAGTTTTATACTCTTTATGCTATCTGTACTACTTTCCAATACTCACAAAGCACTAACTAAAAGTAAAGAACTTTGGTAAAGTAGAAGAGTAAAGCTTGTAAGTAAAACTTGGGATGGGATAAATCAAAATGTATAACCAAGCATGCCTAATGCATCTTGCTTAGGTTAACTTGTATAATTCTAGCTTGCCTTGATTGGTGCAGTGATTGAAGTTTTCCTCCTCTTCTTCGGGGTAGAACTCCTCCTCCTCGTATCCTTGGCTGATACTATCGTCTATAAATGAATACGGGGTACACAATCACCAAACAATACTTAACTTATTCTATTTAGCACACTAAGGCTCATACTTGATGATCTAGCATCATCACAATCATCACATGAATTAAAGAACTAGTTTTATTTAGTTTATTTGAGAAAAGTAATTTCTAGTTAGTGAAATTAATTAAGATTTTATATTCTCCAATTAAAATATGGGATCATGTGGACACATGTCATCACCACATATTATAATACATGGGAATGTGATTTAAAGGGTTGATCATATTTTATAAAGTTTAAGATTATCATTTAATAGATTTAAAGTGACTAGAAATTCCCTAATAGCATTATTTTGGTACTAGTCCAATGTCACCACAAGCAAGCCTAGATATTTTTACATATTCAGATAGATCTTATCAAATGTGATTTTTGAGAGTTGGAATCAACTCAAAAGCTATTATGGTTGATTTTTGAAAAAGGTTTGAAGTTGCAAAAGTCTCTGCCTTGTTATTTTTATTTTTACCAAATATTATCTCTAACTCCAAATGATTTAAATCCAATGGGCTTGGATAGATAATTTAATTACCTTTCTAGAAAAATTTGAATCATGCAATTTGGTTTAGTGAAACTCTCTGAATTTATTTTTGAATATGTGGACAGAATATGATTTCAACTAAAAAGTAAAATTCATTATTTGAATTTCCAGGCCAGCGCGGGAAGTTAAACAGGACGGTCCAGCTGCACTGCACAGCGCATCGGGCTGCTGACAGATGGGGTCCACCAGTCACCGACTCTTCTAATGCAAAATGGTATCTTTCAACCAGAGCCCTACGATCTAATTCTAATCCAACGGTCATGGTTCATCGTCGACGACGAATAGCTCTAGCGAGGAATCAACCCTAACGTGGCGGTGGGGGTCTAGCGGGGCTCACCTGGGCTCCAGCTAGGGTCACCGACAGGGGCGTTCGACGTGGTAGACGATGGCGAGGCGAGGCGCGGTCACGGCAGGGCTTGGGGTGGCCGAAATCGATGGCGCCCTTCTCCTCCAGCAGTGGCGGGCTCCGGCCAAATTCCGGCGAGGGAGAGCTCGCCTTGCTCCGGGGAAAGGTGAGGGAGTGGCTATGAGGAGTGGGGAAGGTGTTGGTGTGGAGAATGGAGGCAGGGGAGGTCTCCTTTTATAGTGCGGCGAGGGGACCGAACGGTGCGGGCAGGAGCTCGACGGTGGCGTCGCTAGAGGCGGCTATTGTCGTGGCAGAGGTAGGTGTACGGTGCGGTATTCCCTGGCAGTTCTTACGTGCATAATGGTGAGGCGTGGGGCGGTGTGGTTCGGTCGGGAGCGTGCGGCGCTCTGCGCGGGCGCAGAGGTGTTTGCGGCGGCGTGCGGGAGCTGCGGGTCACGCGGCGGCGAACGGGGTTGTCTGCTGGGGTGCTGTGATCATGGCAGGCGTGAGCGTGCGCGGTGAGGGAAAGGCGCGGTCTGGGCGAGCTGGTTGGGCGCGGCGATCTGGCACGCTCTGGACATGGCGCAGAGGCACGGGGCGCTGCGTAGCTAGGGTGGTCTAGGGCTCGGCTGGGGTCGTGGCTTGGACAAGGGGTGGCGGTGGACCGAGGCGTGCTTCCTGGACATCATGGCTGGCTGCAGCGGTGTCTGCTGTGAGCTGGTCGTGGTCGGTCGGTGATGACCACAATCAGGCGACGCTCCACTGTGCAAACGGCAAAGGGGGGACTTGGTCTGGGGCTTGGTTAGACTCAGGGGAGACAGAGGAGTGAATTGGAGACCAAATAGTCGACTAATTACTGTGGAAACAGTGAAGTTAGGCAGGTGGTTAAATTAGTGTAAGCAAGGTGTTTGTGGAAATGATCGCATGAAACTTGCTTTGGAAATTTTGATTCAATTTTTTTGAGTGATCTTAAGTTAATATTGAGAGTCTATGTTTGCTTGGAGAGGTCAAGGGGAATTGATTTGATAGGTTTTTGAAAAAGTGGAAACTTAACATATGAACTAGATTCAATTTTCAACTGTCCATTAAATTAATTTGAAAGATGTTTTTATAAGTTTGTAAAGTGGGCCTTGATACACTTTTACTTGGTCTATCAAGGGGTGAAAAGAAATATAATTTTTTCTATGAGAATTCTTCTTCTAGGAACACACAAAGTGGCCTAGTGGTTAACTTTTGTCAAAATGACTCTTTGCTTTATTTATTCTTATTTGATTTCTTTTTTCTTTTGATTTTGTTTGTAATTGGTATAGATGATGTAGTATTAACCTTTAAACCATTTCACATCATTGGCAACAATCAAGCATGGCATTTTCAAACAATCACACATTAATGCAAAACTAACATGCCTTCATATTTATTTTCTTAATAAAAGTTTTTGTTAACCCTAAATTGGATGATTTGAAGTTAATAACCTTGATTAAAGTTTTTGGGATGTTACAAACCTTCCCCCCTTAAACAAAATCTCGTCCCGAGATTTAAGAAAACTAGGAACTAAAGAGATCTGGAAACTCAGTCCTAATGTAATCTTCTCGCTCCCAAGTAGCTTCTTCTTCGGTATGGTTGCTCCATTAGATCTTGAGAAATTTGATACTCCGGGTCCTGGTGGTTCGGGAGGCTTCTTCCAAAATACGAATGGGCACTTCACGATACATCAGATCCTTGTTGATATCAATGGCTCGGTGATCGATGTTCTTGAAAACTTTGGTCTTCTTCAGAACTTTTAGGTATTTGCGAAGTAACAAGATATGGAACACATTATGGATCGCTGACATCTCCTCTGGCAGTTCCAGTTGATAAGAGACTTCTCCTCGGAGATTCAGAATCTTGAAGGGTCCAATATACCTGGGGGATAACTTTCCTTTCAGCTAAAAACGTTGCATTCCTTTCAAGGGTGACACTTTGAGATATACAAAATCTCCGACATTGAAAGTCAGGTCTCGACGTCTCTTGTCAGCATAACACTTCTGTCTGGATTGGGCGGTCTTAAGGTGCTCCCGGACTTTGTGAACCTTCTCTTCGGCTTCTTGTAGGATGTCGGGTCCGAAAATCTAACTCTCTCCTACTTGCGCCCAATTCAAAGGGGTACGAAACTTTCTTCCATACAGAAATTCAAATGGGGCCATTTGCAAACTGGCTTGATAACTGTTGTTGTACGAGAATTCTGCGAAAGGCAAACAATCTTCCCATTTTGATCCATATTCTAACACACAAGCTCTCAACATGTCTTCTAAGGTTTGGTTGACTCTTTCAGTCTGTCCATCGGTCTGCGGGTGATAAGCTGTGCTGAAATTCAACTTAGTTCCTAATCCTTCTTGGACTTTCTTCCAAAATCTTGAGGTAAACTGGATTCCTCGATCCGACACTATGGTCTTAGGGGTTCCATGCAAACTGATGATTCTAGCAATGTACAGCTCTGCTAGCTTTGAACTCTGGTAGGTAGTTTTGACAGGTATAAAATGGGCTACCTTGGACAGTCTATCAACTATGACCCAAATAGAGTCATTTCCCCTACTAGATGTAGGCAAACCGGTAAGTCCATTCCGATGGAATCCCATTTCCATTCCGGAATCTGCAATGGTTGCAACAGTCCCGCGGGTGTCTGATGTTCCGCTTTGACTCTCTAACAGATATCACACTTGGCTATGTAGCTTCTGATTTCTCTCTTCATCTTGTGCCACCAAAATTGCTCCTTCAAATCCTGATACATCTTTGTTCCTCCGGGGTGGATAGAATAAAGAGTATCATGAGCTTCCTGCATGATAACTTGCTTCAGCTCCAAATCTGCTGGCACACAGATATGTCCTTTGTACCACAAAACTCCTTCTTCATCTTCGGTGAATCCAGGTACCTTTCCTGTACCAATACCATTGTTCAAAAAATCAGCCGATATGCCGATTTATCGCTACTCGGGGGTGAGCCATATGCCAATTTTCTGATTTATCGGCCGATTTTCTGATTTATCGCCCGATAAATCGGCCGATACGCTAAAATATCTCCAAATTTCAGCTGGCCGATAAATTACCGATAAGCGATATCCTTAACATTGACCAATACTACGTTTGATTCCGTCGATACTTGCATTTCCCTTCTGCGCCTCCTTGATCTGGCTGATCAAAGTGGGTTGAAGTTCGATGCTAGCTAAAAATCCTTTGCTAACTAGCTTCGTTCTAAACTGCTCCAAGTCTTCATGCAAACTTGGCTGGGCTTCTTTGATCATGGTGTTTAATCTACATGGTAATCGGCTAAGAGCATCCGCTACCATATTGGCTTTGCCGGGGTGATAGTGAATGTCAAGGTCATAATCCTTGATTAACTCTATCCATCTCCTTTGCCTCATATTCAGCTCCTTCTGAGTGAAAATATACTTCAATCTCTTGTGATCCGAATAAATCTCACAACGGTTACCCATAAGGTAATGACGCCATGTCTTCAGAGCTAAAACTACAGCTGCTAGTTCAAGATCATGGGTAGGGTAGTTTTGCTCATGCTGCTTCAGTTGTCTGGACATATATGCTATGCCTTTGCCTTCTTGCATCAACACACATCCTAGACCAATCTTGGATGCATGGCAATACACATCAAAAGGCATCTTTATATCTGGCATAATCAAGATTGGGGCTGAAATCAATCTCTTCTTGAGCTCTTGAAAACTTGCTTCACATTTATTGGTCCATTCGAACTTCTTATCTTTCTTCAACAATTGGGTCATTGGTCTTGCGATGCTCGAAAATCCTTCAACGAACTTGCGGTAATATCCCGCTAATCTGAGAAATGCACGGACTTGGGTTTGTGTGGTTGGGGCTTTCCATGCTTCAACATCTTTGATCTTGGCGGGATCAACAGCGACTCCTCCTACCGACACAATATGTCCAAGGAATCCTACTTCCTTCAGCCAGAACTCACATTTGCTAAACTTGGCATACAACTGATGCTCTCTAAGGGTTTCAAGGATGGTTCTCAGGTGTTGCTCATGGTCTTGTTCTAACTTGGAATAGATCAGAATATCATTGATAAAAACAACGACAAACTTATCCAGAAAGTTCATAAAAATCTTATTCATTTGATTCATGAAATAAGCGGGGGCATTGGTTAATCCAAAAGACATGACCGTATACTCATACAATCCATATCTGGTGGTAAAGGTGGTCTTTGGAATATCCATTGCACGAATCTTGAGTTGATGATAACCCGTTCTAAGATCAATCTTAGAAAACACTCTGGCACCGGTCAATTGATCAAACATATCCTCTATCTTGGGCAGTGGGTACTTCTTCTTGATGGTGACATCATTCAGCTTCCGGTAATCCGTGCACAAACGGTTACCTCCATCTTTCTTGTCCACAAACAGAACAAGCGATCTCCATGGCGATGCGCTTAGTTCAATCAAACCTTTCTCCAGCATAGCATCAAGTTGCTTCTTCAGCTCCACTAGTTCAGATGCGTTCATACTATAGGGTCTATGAGCTATGGGTCCAGTTCCAGGAATTAGTTCAATAACGAACTCGATATCCTGATCTGGGGGCATACCGTGTAATTCATCTGGGAATAGGTTGGGGTATTCACAGACTACTCTGACTTGGTCAATGGTTGGTTGGGCTAGAGTCTTGTTGCATTTGAACTGACGGGGCAAGGTTTCTGATACATGCTCTACTAATACTCCAGAGCTACTGGTCATTGTTATGGCTTTCTTGGCACAGTCGATCAATCCTTTATGTTTTGACATCCAATCCATTCCTAGTACTACTTCCAAACCTTTGGTTCCAAGTACTATTAGATTGGCATAAAAATCTATCCCATGGATTCTGATAGGTATAACCTTGCAAATTTTTCTAGCTTTGGTGGTTGAACCAGGAATTTGAACTATCATAACATGCTTCAATTTTGTTGGTTGAATCTTACTAGTGCATGAAAATTCTTCTGTAACAAATGAGTGCAATGCTCCAGAATCAAACAACACTCTTGCAAGTACTGAGTTAACAGAAAACATACCCAGCATGACATCTAGCGCTTCCTGGGCTTCTTCAGCATTCATGTGGAACAGACGACCGTTGCGGTTGAGCGAATTCCCTGGGGAAAATCTTCTTCCAGGCTAAACACGGCGTTGCTGCTGAGCTGGGACATTCACATTGGTGGTGGATGCAAGCTTCTTGGGACACTCGTTGGAGTAGTGACCCTTGACTCCACATTCAAAGCAAGTAATCTAGGACTTGTCTTTGGCTGCAACAGGCACACCATTGCTTCCAGTCCTTGGGGAAGTATTGTTGTTGTTGTTGTTGGACTTGGGTGGTGCACGGTTGAAATTGTTGGAGTTGCCGGGGTTGTTGTTGTGGTTTCCTCCAGTCTTCAAGTTTCATCCGCTACGATTGGGGTAGCTGGGACAGGACATCGGGGGTCTATTGTTTCTTGGGGCATATCCTGCAGACGGGTTGGGGCGATACTTCTGGGTATTGTGGGACCCAGTCTGGTGCATCATCCTGCGCTTGCGGTTGTCATTGGCTTGTTTGATCTTCCCTTCCATCTAGATGGCAGAGCCTACTAGCTCTTCTAGATCTTCAAAATGGATGTTGACTAACACAGTCTGCATCTCATCATGCAATCTGTTCAGGAATCTTTCCTTCTTCTTGGCTTCAGTGTTGATCTCATCAGGGGCATATCTAGCTAAGGACAGAAATTTGTCACAGTATTCAACTACCGTCGTCCTTCCTTGCTTCAGTTCTCTGAACTCATCTCTCATTCTAGCGACTAAACCTTGTGGCACATGGGTGCGGCTAAACTTGATCTTGAATGCTTCCCACGTCATCAGCTGACCGTGGTTCATGGTACAGGTGCTATTCCACCAGGCTCTTGCATCTCCTGCCAGATAATGGGTGGCAAACAGTACCTTCTCATTGGCTTCAACTCCTGCGACTTCCAGATTGTTCTCCATGGTTTGCAGCCAGTCATCAGCATCTAATGGATCCTCAGACTTGCTAAAGATAGGGGGATTGGTATTCTGAAAGTTCTTAATCTTGGATCCATGTTGATCCTGATTTCCATAGCCTTGATTATTGTGGGCCATCTGAGCTATCTGTTGAAGAGTGGCTAGGTTGGCTTGGCGTTCGGCTCTACTAGCTTCATGGTCGGAAACTAGCATTTGCAGAATCTACAACATTGGGTCCTAGGATGAGCTTCTTCCTCCGGGGTTTCCACGAGTCATCTGAAGATTGAGATATAATGAGATAAGAGGGAAATTTCTAAGGTTCATGGTTTTGTTTCAAAAGCTTTAAACTTTGAGTTTGACTTAGGTTTTGCAAACTAACTTCTTCTTCTCATTCATTCATTCAAAGCACACAATACAACACACACCACCACACAAATGGAAAACAGATGGTTTTAAGAATCATTCTGTGAACTAAGATACAGTGGGACCGATACAACTCATTCCTACGATAGTGATCAAGTGCATCTACTCATCATCAATGAAGTCGGAATCATCGGTGTAGAAATCTGTCACATCCCAAGTTTTTAGAAATTGGGACTAGAAAAAAAATGTGTTTACATGTCATTCATAAGCATTGCATTGCATCCATTCAAGAGTTTGCAAGAATTGAATTTGAAATCCCAAACCCTAATAGCAATATGCTAATTTATTCCTATAAGGGATTATATAGGGCTATAAAATCTATTATACTTAGAACAGAAAGTACCACTAAATATTACCTTAATATAATCTACAAAATTTTAGAAAATTTTAGAAACAAGTTTGAGCTCATTTGGAGCTTTAGTTCAAAAGTTATTAAAGAAACCAGACAAAGGAAAACAAAATGAATAAAGGAAAAAAAACGGGGGGAGCCGAAACGGCCCGGCCCAGCTGGACCCCTACCTACTGCGCGGGCGCAGTGCATAGCAACATGCAAGCAGCAGCGCAGTAGCGGCAGCAAGCAGCCCAGTAGTGGCCCAGCATTGACCGACCCCAGCCCGCCAAACCTTCTCCCTATCACCGACAGGTGGGGCCCCACCCGGTTGTCCTCCTCCTCGACCTGGAGACCGAGATCTGCACGAGTTCTACCAAACTACCTTAGAAAATCTCTCGATTCGGTTGAATCAGTTGCCCATCGCTCAATCCTCGACCTCTATTTTAATCTCCACGAAATCCTCTTTCTTTCGCCTCTGAATAGACTAAATCATGCCGCCAGGCTGCCATAGAATTCCTCGCCGGATTTCTGATTTCACCGCTGCCATTACCGACGCTCTGAGGTTAAACTCGTCGTTGATGTAGGCCACCCCTCTTCCTATACCCCTCTGGTATTGTTCCCCATCACCATCCTCTTTGGCTTGACCTCCTTCCTCGTCTGCAGGAGCACCAGAGCAAGCAGACAAAGTCACCGGAGTTCATCGCTGTTCCGCCGCCTTCAGCCACCCTTCACCGCAGCTCGGAGACGAGGATCGCGACTACAAGGAAACGAGGAGCACCCCCGAGACGCCCTAATCACCGTGGCACTATTCCCCATCGCCGACGAGCACCACATCCACCGTCACCATCGCCTCCTGAGTCGCGCCACCGCCCACCATCGTCGTCGCCACCGCCAGCTCGCCAGCGTCGCCGAGCACCGTCCGATCTGACACCGACGATCCAGATCGTGTCAAGCCGAGCCCAACCCAAGCCGAAGCCAAGCTAGGAGCTAAGCCAAGCCGTTTGTGAGCCAACACACTGCAGTCATTAGATCCAGATCCAGTGGCCCTTGTCTCTCCACTTAAACGAAGGGTAAGAGCAAATCAGAATCAGCCACGTGGCCTACTGACCGTGTAATTCGAATTATAAATGTTTAAAATGGCCAGAAATGTATCCAATATTGTAAACTACATATAAAATCGAACATAAGTCCAAATTGAGAAAATAATATACCCATGGATTCATAAAAATATGTTAGATCCAACTCTTACAGTATGTATTTGCTGTAGTTATTTAAATAATTTAATGGCCTAATTGGAGTATATAAATCATAGTAAATTGTATATGTATCATAAAAATACAAATAAGGTATCAATGGAATCCTTGTGACATGTGTGATATTAATACGGCCTTAGATATAATTTTTGACAAATAAAACATTTTAAATGATTTAAACCCTTCTAATAAGTATTTAAATCATCAGAAAATATCCAGAACCCTAAATTGAGTGAATCCAATTGCCAGGGTTTGCTTCAGCAATACCCATCTGTAGAAAATATAAGCAAAATTATTTGTCATGGTTTTAACAGATGATATTGCAGAAAGCTCTAAATGCATTGCATTAGTATTTAAATCATAGAGACAGATCTATAAATCCGTTTTAGGTGATTCAAATTGCTACTGTCTTTAAACTGAACTTCCTATCCATCAGTATTTAATATACAATTTAGTACGACATAAACATCAGAAGTTGAATAAAGTGATTTAAATCCAATTAAATCAATATATCTTCATTAATAATTTGTCTTATGCATTAAATACTTTTCCATATGGATCATGAGACATATTAAATTTCAGAGAACTAAATAAAACCATTGTGACATATTAAATCATCATTCATGCATTTGTTCATTATTGTTTTATTGTATTGTGCATAATTGCAATGTTTTGAATAGTGTGTTTGTTGTGTTTTGCTTCAAACGCTAGATTGCGAGGAGTGCAACTGTTATGATTGTGACGAGTGAAATATTTTACATTGTGAGAATTATCTGAATGACTACATCTACAACAAAGGCAAGTAGAACTATCATAAATGTCCTACTATTTTTCCTATGCATATAGTATGTTTTCAGTAGTGATGCATGTGTAGGTGTTTTACTATTATGCTATGCTATGATACCCAGGCATGATTGCCATACTTCCATGACTTGAGTTCCTTTGACCCATCGTATTATAGTTGCTTAGCCATGCTTATTAGATGCACAATGGGAATTCATGATTGATTCTATTATGGAAAGATGTGGTTTGCTATAATGAAAACAACTGGAATTTAATGAATCTCCTGGGTGTGATGGGATTGATATTTTTGGTGGGTTCAATGCGGAAAGGCACCCAGGACACTGAGATTGGACAGGTTTCTTGTGTAGTAGCTTCAAGTATAGCCGCATGTCATTATATGTCTTGACTAAGTAGGTTGTGGGAACCTGACCCGACGTGACCAACAGATGTAGGGGATGTAGGTTGGTATGGGTCCGTCCTCAGAGCTCAGAGTTCTGCTTCTGAAAGGTTTCGTCTTGGTTTTCTCCTTACCATGGCACAAAATGAGTGTAGTGGTACGAGCGGGTTCACTGGGTCGTGCAGGTAAATTGTACAACCCCTGCAGGGTGTCTAAACTAAGTACTTAGCCGTGTCCCCGGTTATGGACATCTATGAGCAACTGGACCTGGAACTGTTTGGAAGATCTCACTCATCCCAATTTCTTAATTAAACTTGATGGGTGAACATGGGTTTAGGAGCATACGAAGCTAAACTGTCTTGTTTCTACATGGGTTTATCCTGTTATGTCCTTAGAAGAATTATTTTAAAGAAAGAAAAGTATTTCAAAAGTAGAGAAAAGTTATATCGCTTTTATGCAAATGAGCCTGAGCTCCACCTAGCCAAATATGCATGTAATTGGTAGGTTCCATTATACATCCACATACTAGTCCTACTTGCCAATACATTCAAAGTATTGACCATTCGTGGCTGTAACCTTTCATGTTGCAGGTTATTCTATTTCTAAGTGATCATTCATAGGTCGCGAGACTCCACTCAACAATTGTTCGCCTGTGGCACATTTGAAGGATGGAGATCTACCTTGTTATCGTTTTCCGCTGTGTACTTGGATAATGTAATGTAAATTTTGGATCAAATTCGTTGTATTTATGATGCACAGTTATATTTGATATCATATTATACTGTGTGTGCTAGTGAACCGATCCAGGGATTAGCACTATACACAGGAACTCATCCTTATCAGGAGAGGGTGTTACAAGATGGTGCCAGAGCTGTGTGTTGACTGTAGGATCGTGACCTAGGAATGGAATAGGAAATCCATAGGAATTATAAACTCTATTTCATTCTATCTATTTTCTTCATACACTTCTTTCTAGTATCTTCTTATCACTTCAATTCTCATGCTCTTCTCATTTAAAATATAGAAGGAAGACACTTGCTATGGATGAACTCATAATTTTGTACTTATTATCATTCTTGTAATTCTTGATCTTTCTTTTCTAATCTCATCTTATTCAAAACTGGTGGATGAACACTCATGCGAGGAAGCGCGATATTGAAAAATAGTTAGATAATGTCCACCATATAGTTTCGATAGGATTTTGTTTAGATCTAGCAATCAATCATTGCAAGAACTTGTGTGATAGTTGGTTTATTATGTTTAGGTTGTGCTATTTGATACCCCAAAGCTCCAGAATATTTTTGATGGATTTCATAATGCATTAATGAAGGTTTTGATTAAAAATTCGTGATATTACTGCTGCAATTTTCTTCCAGATCAGTTGTACCGCGCTATTTTTAATTTCTTACTGGTAACTTGGATTGTGCTCATATTTTAGGATCTGGTTCATAATTTGCTGTAGTATAATCACAAAATCAGCAAAAAATTCTGATGAGTTTAAGGTGCCAAGAAAATTTCGTGAATACTGCTGTAGTTTCAGGGCAGATTCTGTCCATTACTTTCAAGATTGTAGGTTCACCCCCAAACGAATTTTAATCAAATGAAAACTGTTTTGTGGATGGTATGCCACTAAAACAAAACTTCTGGAACATAAACAAAACTATTTTGGCTTGAGTGGTGTTTGTGATGATTGCATGCTTGTGTGTCAATTGATTTGTTTTAAATAGTTATGGGTAGTAATACTTCTCTTAGTCCTACTCTATCTATACTCATCTATGCTATCCCAAACAGATACCGCCTCATTGTCAACCCACTGAGATGGAGCAGTTGATAGCAGCACAGGCGCAGCTAGCGCAAGTGGTGGCTCAGTTCATAGCAAACAACAACAATGGGAACAATGACAATGGCAATAACAACCCACCCCAAGTAGATGCGCTCACTAGGTTCTTAAAACTGAGGCCTGCAAAATTCTCAAGCGCACTTGAGCCTATAATAACACTTGATTGGTTACACTCAGTGAATAATGACTTAGTAACAGTTGGATGCACATACGAAGAGAAAGTGAGGTTTACTGCCACTTACTTGAAGGACAAGCAGCTACTTGGTGGGATACATTTCAGATCACCCACCCCATTGATACTGTCACTTGGGAGATGTTTGAAGAAGGATTCAAGACAAACCATGTCTTAGCGGGAGTTATGAGCCTAAAGAGAAGGAAATTCCGTGACCTGCACCAGAACAATCGCACCGTGTTGGAGTACATAGAACAATTCACTAATTTGTCTCGATATGCTTCGGAGGATGTTGACACTGATGATAAAAGGAAAGAGAGATTTCTGGATGGCCTAAGTGACGAGCTTTCTGTTCAGCTGTCAGTAGTTTACACTCCTACTTTCTAGGATCTGATGGACAAAGCTAGAATTCTTGAAGACAAGCAGAATCAAGTTGAAAGGCGCAAGAGGAAGCACAAGAACAACTACAACTCAGGATCATGTCGGAGGATCTGTACTCTCCATGATGGGAATGGAGGTTCTGAACATCACATGCATGAAGGAAATGGATACAACGACCATGATGGTAATGGACATCAGCACCGCGAAGGGAATGGACACCGCCATAATGTCCACATGAGTCGCAACAACCAGAACTCTCAAAGAGGTAATGATCATAACCATGGAGACAATAATGTTGAAGCCCACGACACCAATCTCGTTAGGAAGGACATAAGCAAGGTTGGATGTTTCAAATGCAAGAAGAAGGGACACTATTCGAGAGACTGCCTTGAGAAGAAGAAGAAAAAGTATGAAGGATACAAGCCAAACCCATTTCAGAAGGCACATGTTAACTATGTCAATGTGGAGGAAGTCCTAAGTGAACCCGATACCGTGATTGGTACATTCCGGCTCAATACCTTTCCAGCACTTGTTCTATTTGATGATGGAGCATCACATTCGTTCATATCAAGGAAATTTGTGGATAGAAATAGAATTCCAATTGAGACCATTAATAAGCCCATCAAGATAAGCTCTCCTAGTGCAGAGATGGTAGCAGCTTTTGGATGTCATCAATTGAATCTAAAGATTGGGGAAAACGAATTTTCCACTAGCTTGAATGTGTTGGAATCACAAGGCTTGGATGTCACCCTAGGAAAGGATTGGATGTCTAAGTATGAAGGCCAGATAGATCATGCACGATGAGCAATTTCACTCACAACCCCTGAGGGAAGAAGAATTAGATATAGCACAGTAACTGAAGTTGGAGAGGCCAAGTTAAATTCTCTTAAGGGTGTTAGCTCGGAAAGCTTACCCATAGTGAAGAAGAATTACACGGGACAAGAAGATATCATACGGCTATTTGCTAGCCATTCCGAATCTCGAGGACGAGATTCATCTTAAGGGGGTTAGTTTGTCACATCCCAAGTTTTTAGAAATTGGGACTAGAAAAAAATTGTTTTTACATGTCATTCATAAGCATTGCATTGCATCCATTCAAAAGTTTGCAAGAATTGAATTTGAAAACCCAAACCCTAATAGCAATATGCTAATTTATTCCTATAAGGAATTATATAGGGCTATAAAATCCAATATACTTAGAATAGAAAGTACTGCTAAATATTACCTTAATATAATCTACAGGATTTTAGAAAATTTTAGAAACAAGTTTGAGCTCATTTGGAGCTTTAGTTCAAAAGTTATTAAAGAAATCATAAAAAGGAAAACAAAATGAATAAAGGAAAAAAAACGGGCGGAGAAAAAACGGCCCGACCCAGCTGGCCCCCTACCTACTGCGCGGGCGCATCACATAGCAGCACGCAAGAAGCAGCGTAGTAGCGGCAGCAAGCAGCCCAGTAGTGGCCTAGCATTGACCGACCCCAGCCCATAAACCTTCTCCCTATCACCGACAAGTGGGGCCCCACCGGGTCGTCCTCCTCCTTGACCTGGAGACCGAGATCTCCACGAGTTCTACCGAACTGCCTCAGAAAATCTCTCGATTTGGTTGAATCAGTTGCCCCTTGCTGAATCCTCGACCTCTATTTTAATCTCCACGAAATCCTCTCTGTTTCCCTTATGAATAGACTAAATCACGCCGCCAGGCTGCCACAGAATTCCTTGCCGGATTTCTGATTTCACCGCCGCCATTGCCGATGCTCTGAGGTTGAACTCGTCGTCGATGCAGGCCACCCCTCTTCCTATACCCCTCTGGTATTGTTCCCTGTAACACCCTCGAATCAGCCCTATATAAGTTTTAGCCCTTCCCGCCAAACCCGCATAGAAACGATTCAAGGACGCCCACCAGGCACTTTCATGCGGGTGGAAAACGAAGTAATACCATTACACAACAGTCCTCGATGGGACCCACAGAACAGATATATATATATATATATATATATATATATATACACAACAGCGACTCAGCCAGTCAAGCATACAGATATACAAATACGAAGATCCAAATCACCTTGAAAACGATACAGCGTCCGAGTACGGACAAGATGCAAATTGGGCTAAGAGCCCTGAAGAATAACCAATAGCGTCCATAACCCTGCCCAGGCCAAGCCAGAAGGGTAACCTTGCTAACGATTTCGATCGCAAACCTGCTAAAAATAAAAGGGGGTGCCGACATAGGGCAAAGGAAAAAGAGGAGCGTCAGTACTGAGGCCAGTACACGGCGAGGCTAGAATTCGGCGGCTCTCGCCTACATAGGTATGGTGGACTGAAGTGGCAGCACAGCAGCACTAAACAACCTATAGAGACTCAGTAAAACTGGCGGCTATTAGAGAGGGATAAGAAATACCTATCCGGATCCAACCTGATAGTAACACCAAACATACCCATCCTGGTATTCCCCCTCGAGACCAAACGAGGAAGTCAAACCGAGGAACTCACACAGTTGGCAGCTTTATTCATTCGATTATAGTTGAAGCACTTACAAGTCAGATATAAATAGCATGAGTCATCCTGATAGCATAAGTAGTGGGCAGTTTTAATCACCATTCCGTTGTAGTTGGAACATTTACTAGTCAGATATAATTGTCCTAAGGAATCCCAAAACCCAGCAGTTGTTGGCACTTTTATCACATTCCATTGGAGTTGCGATACTTAATAGGCAGGTATAACATGACACGATCACCACAGATCCACCAGTTGTTGGCATTTTTAATTTACATTCCGTGATAGTTGAATCTGATTACTAGTCATATATTAAGTCAAGTTTATAGCACTACTTTAGTTATGCTTGTCTATGATCGAGATACTATGCTCCAAGTCGTCCATAACCACGGACACGGCTTTCAGAAAGTTTTACCCTGCAGGGGTGCACAAATAGCAACACACACTCGATCAACCTCGGAAAAACCAACTCAAAACCCAACGAGGCATTCACAACAAAGCGATCACAGGATTCATAAATATTTCAGGGGGCCACCCCATTAAGCTACCCGCAATGAAGTTGGCCGGCTCTGAGATGGACCCAAGGTTTGCACCAATGGCTGTAAACGACTAGGAACCCGAAAGTGTGATTGGGCTTGTCGATACCGCGAAAACACTCCGCAATTCCTAAACAGTACAGGTGCTCCACGCACAATTGTAAATAAAGCGGTAAAACATGGCATAAGTACAGGATAGTAATAAAGCCCCAAAATACTTTGTGGCCCCAAGAAATAGAAATGAATCAAGCTCTGGCTCAGGGGGGTCCATAAGGCCTCCTGGATGTGGATAGTGCGAATAGTCAAGGAACAGGTATCAAGTACTCGGGGTCCTATGGGACACAAGTGAGCGTGGAAGAACCAAATAACATCTATTGCCCACTGATGCCTCTGCATTAGTTATGTCTAGCAATTTTAAATTGTTGTGTTTAAAGTCATGATCATCTCCACCATAAACATCTGCCAGCATTCCAACAACTGTGGTACTCGACAACACGAGATCGCACCTGAGCAAGCAACTACGACTCGCAAGGCCAGCTATCTACCAAACAACAGGTATTAGGGGGTGTCCATGGCAATATAGAGGCTACACGAGATATAACTGGTGCACGGAAAACTAAAGCATCGCGACAAGGATAGCAATAGATCAACATGAGGAAATAAAGACTATAAATGCAAAATAGGTAGAAGGGGGAGAGATGCTCGCCTGGGAAACACTGCCGAAGGATCATATCCGGAGAACTTGCCGATACTCGCATCCACTCATCGGCCTAGTCCGCGAAGAAGCAAACACTAGAAGAAACACCGGATGCAATATTTAATGCTATGGCAGAAGAATCGGCGTGTTCATGGTATGATGCATGTCATGACAAAGATGCGGTGCAATCATGCAATATTAAGCGGGACCGGGGTCCCGATAATTAATTAAACGGTTCAAGTTGTTTAGATACCCCACAATTTAAATGTTGTATTAACAGGGCGGAACATGGCATCGGTTTGCTACACCAATTTAAATGGAGTCCAGAATAAGACTAGAATAGCCCGCATATAGACTCCATATTTAATTTAGGTGAATCGACTATTTAACCCAACCCACCAGATGACATGCATGCAAGCATGATGATTTAATGATGCGACATGTATATGTCATATTATAAAAATAGAGGCTTAGGGTCACACATTTGGGTTCAGAAGATCTTGGTTCCGGGGTTCGGGGTCGGTCTCAGGGTTCGACGGGGACAGCGAGGTTCAGATACAAGATGGAGAGCTTGGCGTGTCGTGACGAAGAACTTGGGTTCCAAGCGGTCGACCTTGTCGTCGATGGCGAACTTGAATGGATCAGGTACCGGTGGTCTTCGGGTCTGTGTAGACGGTCATGGCATCCAGGATGAAGGACTTGGCGTTCCGTGTTGGCGACCTTGGCGTCCGGGTTCTCGGCATCGCATCCGGGAGGAGGTCTTGTCGCATCCGATGGATCGGTCCTCAGGGTCGAAGAACTTGGAGCGCCAGGGTTCGGTCTTGGCGGCCATCGGGTCCGAGAAGAAGACCTTGGCGTTCAGCGTCCTTCGGTTTCATGATGTAGAACTTGTCGGTTCCGTATCGGCGTACTTGGCGTTCTTGTCGTAGTCCTCGAGTGACGATGTCGGTCTTGGGTCTCGGCGCTAGAAGATCTTGAGGATCCGGAAAGGAGATCTTGTCGTCGTGAGGTCGATCTTGGTGTTCGTGATAGCCGTCTTCTCGCTCGTCCCTTAGGGTGGAAATTCTTGGTTTGGATCCCTTGTGTTCATATGTCCATGCTGCCGGGGCATCGTAAAAGGACCAACATCACCACCACAACAACATCAGCGCTACAGAGGCCAAACAGTGCCAAGCATCAACAACAAAATATGTGGCCAAAAAGGCACACACAGGAACAACCTGAATAATTCAGGCACAACAGCTGATGGCAGGAAAAGCGCGGCCTCAGGCGCGCTCGGAGGAAGGCAGACACAGCAAGATCCCAGGGCAGCGGGCAGAGCACAAGGAGGCGCGTGTGTGGCGCTGGTCGAGGAAGTACTCACAGGCGCCGCCGGGAAGCAATCATGCGCAGGCGGCGGACATGGCAGCAGGCGAGCTCGCTACGATGGAGGTAGGTGGCGACGAGCAGATGGAGAGGAGGTCCGAGACGAGCGACACGCGCGGTCGTGCGCGGGGCTGCGTGGAGACGAAGGTCAGGAACGAGAGGTCCACCGGCGACGGGGCTTGCGGGGCTAGATGGCAGCGACCGACGAGGAGGAACCGCGGGGCGTCGGCGATTGGCGCGCCTGCGGCAGCTCGAAGCGGTAGCCAGGACGGGCGGAGGAACTCGTCCGGATGCGGCTCCTGCGGGGCCAGGGACAGAGACGGTAGTCCCAGGGTCGAGGCGACAAGGGAGGCAGGTGGCGGCCTGGGCCTGGCGGTGGAGGGAGCATGCAGAAGGCAAGAAAGGGCACACGCGAGAAGGTTTAGGGCGGGACTGACGCACGACGGCGAGCGTCTATAGCGAGGAGAGGCATAGAGAGGGATCCGTGCGGGACCGGATGGGATGGGATTGCGGCAAGGAGGCGGTCTAGAGGTAGGGGACGAACGCGTGCGGGGGTAGGTGGGCGATGCGGGTCGCACGCGGAAGGTGGGGCCGGCGGAGAAACGGACAAGGGGGTGGGGTTGCGTGTCTACACGGGGAGCGGGACGACAGGCGGTGTGGGGACGGGTTCCTCGGCGCTGTGTGGCGTCTGGGAGGGAGCTGCAGCGCGGGGTGGGGCCGGGCCAGGCTGGCTTGTGGAGAGGAGCGGGAGGATCTCTTGCGGTTGGTGCTGCATTGCGGGCAGGTGGTGGGACCGGCAGGAAGCGTGTGATGGTGGAGCAGGGAAGGTCGGGGTGGGCGCGGCTGTGTGGGTCTGGTGGAGATGGCGGCGGTGGAGTTGGCTGCATCACGTGCGTGTGTGCACTGCGCGCGGCAAGGGTGGGTGGCGGCGGATGGTTAGGGTTAGGTGGTAACTAGGGTTTCAGTCTAGGGTTTAGGTTTTGATCTGTTTTGTTTACTGGGGGTGGCCGGCTGGGTCGGTTCGGCCCGGTTCGGCTGCCCCCTAAAAATAATATTATTATTTTTATTTGTCACAACAAGGCTTTTAGAATCCATTTTTAGACGAAACAAAATATTCCGGAGACCCGGGTTTTGATTTGAAATAAAGACTAGGTATTTAGAAAACAGAAATAGGGTTTTTCGAAAATAGTTTCAGACAACAAATGCATGATGATGACGATGCTCAAATGCAATGTGGCATGATGACATGAGCATGTGGTCATGATGATGCAATGCACAAAAACACCGCGATTTTCTAGTAGTGGTTTTAGCGGGATGCCACATTCCCCATCATCATCCTCTTCGGCTTGACCTCCTTCCTCGTCTGTAGGAGCACCAGAGCAAGTAGACAAAGTCGCCGGAGTTCATCGTTGTTCCGCCGCCTTCAGCCGCCCTTCACCACAGCTCGGAGATGAGGATCGCGACTACAAGGAAACGAGGAGCACCCCCGAGACGCCCTGATCACCGTGGCAGTTTTCCCCATCGCCGGCGAGCACCACATCCACCACCACCATCGCCTCCCGAGTCACGACGCCGCCCACCATCGTCGTCACCACTGCCAGCTCGCCGGCGTCACCGAGCACCATCCGATCTAACACCGACGATCCAGATCGTGTCAAGCCGAGCCCAGCCCAAGCCGAAGCCAAGCTAGGAGTTGAGCCAAGCCATTTGTGAGCCGACACACTGCAGCCATTAGATCCAGAGCTAGTGGCCCTTGTCTCTCCACTTAAACGAAGGGGTAAGAGCAAATCAGAATGAGCCACGTGGCCCGCTGACCGTGTAATTTGAATTATAAATGTTTAAAATGGTCAGAAATGTATCCAATATTGTAAAATACATATAAAATCGAATATAAGTACAAATTGAGCAAATAATATACCCATGGATTCATAAAAATATGTAGAATAATAATTTACTGTTAGATCCAACTCTTACATCATATATTTGCTGTAGTTATTTAAATGATTTAATGGCCTAATTGGAGTATATAAATCATAGTAAATTGTATATGTATCATAAAAATACAAATAAGGTATCAATGGAATCCTTATGACATGTGTGATATTAATACGGCCTTAGATATAATTTTTGACAAATAAAACATTTTAAATGATTTAAACACTTCTAATAAGTATTTAAATCATAGGAAAATATCTAGAACCCCAAATTGAGTGAATCCAATTGCCACGGGTTTGTTTCAGCAATACCCATCTGTAGAAAATATAAGCAAAATTATTTGTCATGGTTTTAATAGATGATATTGCAGAAAGCTCTAAATGCATTGCATTAGTATTTAAATCATAGAGAAAGATCTATAAATCTGTTTTAGGTGATTCAAATTGCTACTGTCTTTAAATTGAACTACCTATCCATCAATATTTAATATACAATTTAGTACGACATAAACATCAGAAGTTGAATTAAAGTGATTTAAATCCTATTAAATCAATATATCCTTATTAATAATTTGTCTTATGCATTAAATACTTTTCCATATGCATCATGAGACATATTAATGTTCAGAGAACTAAATAAAACCATTGTGACATATTAAATCATCATTCATGCTTTTTTTTATCATTGTTTTATTGTATTGTGCATAATTGTAATGTTTTGAATGGTGTGTTTGTTGTGTTTTGCTTCAAACGCTAGATTGCGAGGAGTACAACTGTTATGATTGTGACGAGTGAAATATTTTACATTGTGAGGATTATCTGAACGACTACATCTACAACAAAGGCAAGTAGAACTATCATAAATGTCCTACTATTTTTCCTATACATGTAGTATGTTTTCAGTAGTGATGCATGTGTAGGTGTTTTACTATTATGCTATGCTATGACACTCAGATATGATTGCCATACTTCCATGACTTGAGTTCCTTTGAGCCATCGTATTATAGTTGCTTAGCCATGCTTATTAGATGCGCAATGGGAATTCATGATTTATTCTATTATGGAAAGATGTGTTTTGCTATAATGAAAACAACTGGAATTTAATGAATCTCCTGGGTGTGATGGGATTGATATTTTTGGTGGGTTGAATGCGGAAAGGCACCCAGGACACTAAGATTGGAATGGTTTCTTGTGTAGTAGCTTCCAGTACAGCCGCATGTCATTATATGTCTTGACTAAGTAGGTTGTGGGAACCTGACCCGACAAGACCAGCAGATGTAGGGAATGTAGGTTGGTATGGGTGCGTCCTGAGGGCTTAGGGTTCTGCTTCTTAAAGGTTTCTTCTTGGTTTTCTCCCTACCATGGCACAAAATGAGTGTAGTGGTACGAGCAGGTTGACTGGGGCATGTGGGTAAAGTGTACAACCCCAGCAGGGTGTCTAAACTAAGTACTTAGCCGTGTCCTCGGTTATGGACATCTATGAGCAACTAGACCTGTAACTGTTTGGAAGATCTCACTCACCCAATTTCTTAATTATTAAAACTTGATGGGTGAACATGGGTTTAGGAGCATATGAAGCTAAACTATCTTGTTTCTACATGGGTTTATGCTGGTGTGTCCTTAGAAGAATCATTTTAAAGAAAGAAACGTATTTCAAAAGTAGGGAGAAGTTATATCGCTTTTCTGCAAATGAGCCTGAGCTCCACCTAGCCAAATATGCATGTAATTGGTAGGTTCCATTATACATCCACATACTAGTCATACTTGCCAATACATTCAAAGTATTCACCATTCATGGCTGCAACCTTTCATGTTGCAGGTTATTCTATTTCTGAGTGATCATTCATAGGTCGTGAGACTCCACTCAATAATTGTTCGCCTGTGGCACATTTGAAGGATGGAGATCTACCTTGTCATCATTTTCTGCTGTGTACTTGGATAATGTAATGTAAATTCTGGATCATATTCGTTGTATTTATGATGCACAGTTATATTTGATATCATATTATACCGTGTGTGCTAGTGAACCGATCCAGGGATTAGCACTATACACAGGAACTCATCCTTATCAGGAGAGGGTATTACAAAATCCATGGCATCATCCTCCAGGTAGTCGTTGTCATCACTGAGGTACGAGTGAAGATCTCCCTAGATGTCTTCACCTTCTTTCTCTTCCTTTACTTCAAGCTGGACTTCCTATTCACAGATGGTCTTCTCGAGGTCGGCCACCTTCTTGCGAAGATGAGCGATGGTGCGATCCTTCTTCTCGCACTGACGACAAAGTGATTGGCGATCTTTGACGAGCATGGTGAGAGTTTGGTCCTTCTTGGCGGTAATGGCAAGGTTGTGGTTGGCGTAAGCTCGAGCATTGTCCAATTCCTTCTGCCTATCATATAGCAGAAAGTCAAGATTCTCCACCTGGCGCTTCAACTCTGGGTGACTTGGCATCTCCAATGGCATTCCCATAGAATCACGCCTTGCGAAGTGTGCAAAGCGAGTTCCCTAGATCAAGTTGATGTTTTGCCCACACAAACTGGCAAGAGCTTCATGCATAGCCCTGGCTAATCCATCTAGCCAGTTGTTCTCTCGCACGGTGAATTGAATCTTCTTAGAAAGGGGTGTTTCCATCTTGCCTCTGAGATCTGCAACTATCAGCCATTGTAGACTCCCTCTTGGGTGATCCTTGAGTTGAGCCCCGAAGAATTCTAGATGCGGGCGCTCAAGAAACTCTGACAGTGCATCAAGATCCCTCTCAAAGATCTGCTGGCCTCCGTTGCCCAACTGGTAGAACTTGCAATATTGAACTTCCATCTATAAGAATTTAGGATGAGTAAGTTAGTGAGGTGACCAAGTGTGTCAAATTTTATGGAGTAATGTAAGAATTTTTGAGGAACATGATTTTTTTTGAAAGATTCAAGGATAAGAGTGGGAATAGGTTTTCATAAATACTCACTTCTTTTGTTTTGAAGCTAAGTTTTTTTTCGGACGTCCATTCTAACTAGGGTCTCCTATGGTAAGGATGGCTCTGATACCAACTTGTTAACACCCGGGTTTTTAATCCCAGACGCCTGTTCTGCCATACATCGCAATCCTAGGATTACCATTTTGCGAGACATAACAGATTGGATATCACAGTACATCATCCATTACACACCATAATAAGGTCTTACACAAATAAAGGATCTCATGATCCAGTCTTAATACAAACAAGTAGTGGAATAATAAGCGTAGTAGTGGGCTCCATCTTCAGTGTCACAGGCAATGTTGACGATGGGAGATGATCCTAGTTGTCGTAGCCGTCCTGCTGTCCATCTTCCTGATAGTCCTCCTCATAGTCTGGCCACAGGAATAGCCAGGGACAAAGCCATGAGTACTCTTTAAGTACTCGCAAACTATCACTAACAAGTAAGGTAGTTCTAGTAGGAATCTTAAGCTCTAGGTTTATTTGTAAAAAGCCAGATTTATCTAAACTGAGTTCAGAAGTAAAGAAAACTAAGTAAATGTTCTAAATCACTTTAAGTGGGAGCCTAGTTTTCATATTGACCACCTTGTTGTGGTCAAGTCAAAAATCATAGTTTACTTCACAAGTCATTTGGAAAACATCTGACGACGGAACAATATGGCCACTCCAACTGTCCATGACCGTGGACGTGGCTATTCGAATAGTTTGACACTCTACATAGGTGCTACACTTTCACCAAAAAATTCGATACATCCATCAGGGATAACCCATAATCATCATACTTAGTATACGGATAATCAAACATAACCTTTCAATTACACACTCTATTATAGGCATCTCCCCTATGAGCTTGGCCTCCTAGCCATGGCCATCTGCCATCCTGGGCACTGCATAGGTGGACATCATCAAGAGGTGGCCTCAGCTCAGACCTCTTCCGTGAGGGAACCCATACTAATGCATATAAACTTCCGGCTAAGCCTTACCCAATTCAGGTATTGTGGTTGTACGGTAAAATTGGAATGGTATCACATCCGAACCCAACCATTAGTTTTTATAAAGGGCTAAGGCTCATGCCTCGACATTTTCATCATCCAATCCATTTGTATTTCTCAACACATGTCCAAATAATTTCAATAGAATGACTCATCATTCCAAGGTTTTCATAATCATTTTCACTAAGTATTCCCATCTAAAGTGATCAAGTTTTATGCTTTAGCACTAGCCACTAAGTTAAGAGTGTCCACTAATGAGGGATGCTAATCTCAATCTCATGCCATAGAATGACATCTAGTATAGGCCTAGTTTTATACTCTTTATGCTATCTATACTACTTTCCAATACTTACAAAGCACTAACTAAAAGTAATGAACTTTGGTAAAGTAGAAGAGTAAAGCTTGTAAGTAAAAGTTGGGATGGGATAAATCAAAATGTATTACCAAGCATGCCTAATGCATCTTGCTTAGGTTAACTTGTATAATTCTAGCATGCCTTGATTGGTGCAGTGATTGAAGTTTTCCTCCTCTTCTTAGGGGTAGAACTCCTCCTCCTCGTATCCTTGGTCGTACTATCGTCTATAAATGAATACGGGGTATACAATCACCAAACAATACTTAACTAATTCTATTTAGCACACTAAGGCTCACACTTGATGATCTAGCATCATCACAATCATCACATGAATTAAAGAACTAGTTTTATTTAGTTTATTTGAGAAAAGTAATTTCTACTCATTGAAATTAATTATGATTTAATATTCTCCAACTAAAATATGGGATCATGTGGACACATGTCATCACCACATATTCTAATACATGGGAACGTGATTTAAAGGGTTGATCATATTTTATAAAGTTTAAGATTATCATTTAATAGATTTAAAGTGACTAGAAATGCCCTAATAGCATTATTTTGGTACTAGTCCAATGTCACTGCATGCAAACCTATATATTTTTACATATTCAGATAGATCTTACCAAAGTGATGTTTGAGAGTTGGAATCAACTCAAAAACTATTATGGTTGATTTTTGAAAAAGGTTTGAAGTTGCAAAAGTCTCTGTCCTGTTATTTTTACCAGAGATTATCTCTATCTCCAAATGATTTAAATCCAATGGGCTTGGATAGATAATTTAATTACCTTTCTAGCAAAATTTGAATCATGCAATTTGGTTTAGTGAAATTTTCTAAATTAATTTTTGAATATGTGCACAGAATAGGTTTTGAACTAAAAAGGAAAATTCAATATTTGAATTTCCAGGCCAGCGCGAGAAGTTACACGGGCCGGCCCAGGTGCACTGCACAGCGCAACGGGCTGCTGACAGATGGGGTCCACCAGTAAACGACTCTTCTAATGCGAAATGGTATCTTTCAACCAGAGCCCTACGATCTAATTCTAATCCAACGGCCATGGTTCATCGTCAACGACGAATAGCTCCAGCAAGGAATCAACCCTAACGCGGCGGTGGGGGTCTGGCGGGGCTCACCTGGGCTCCAGCTAGGGTCGGGGATGGGGGCGTTCGACGTGGTAGACGACGACAAGGCGAGGCGCAGTCATGGTAGGGCTTGGGGTGGTCGAAATCGACGATGCCCTTCTCCTCCAGCAGCGGCAGGCTCCGGCCAAATTCCGGCGAGGGAGAGCTCGCCTTGCTCTGGGGAAAGGTGAGGGAGTGGCTGTGAGGAGTGGGGAAGGTGTTGGTGTGGAGAATGGAGGCGGGGGAGGCCTCCTTTTATAGTACGGCGAGGGGACCAAACGGTGCGTTCGTGAGCTCGACTGTGGCGTTGCTATAGGCGTCTGTTGTCGTGGCGGAGGTAGGTGGACGGTGCGGTGTTCCATGGCGGTTCTTACGAGCATAATGGTGAGGCGTGGGGCGGTGTGGTTCATTCTAGAGCGGGCGGCGCTCTATGCGGGCGCAGAGGTGTTTGCGGCGGCGTGCGGGAGCTACGGGTCGCGTGGTGGCGAATGGGGTTGTCTACTGGGGTGCTGTGATCATGGCGGGCGTGAGCGTGCATGGTGAGGGCAAGGCGCGGTCTGGGCGAGCTGGTCGGGCTCGCCGCGCTCTGGACATGGAGCAGAGGCACGGGACACGGCGTAGCTAGGGTGGTCCAGGGCTCGGCTGGGGTCGTGGCTTGGACAAGGGGTTGCGGTGGACCAAGGCGTGCTTCCTAGACATCATGGCTGGCTGCGGTGGTGTCTGCTGTGAGCTGGCCGTGGTCGGCGGCATTGACCATAATCGGACAGCGCTCCACTATGAAAACGGCAAAGGGGGGCCTTGGTCTGGGGCTTGGTTAGACTCAGGGGATACATGGGAGTGAATTGGAGACCAAATGCTCAACTAATTACTGTGGAAATAGTGAAGTTAGGCAGGTGGTTAAATTAGTGTAAGCAAGGTGTTTGTGGAAATGGCCGCATGAAACTTGCTTTGGAAATTTTGATTAATTTTTTTTGAGTGATCTTAAGTTAAGCTTGAGAGTCTATGTTTGCTTGGAGAGGTCAAGGGGGATTGATTTGATAGGTTTTTGAAAAAGTGGAAACTTAACATATGAACTAGATTCAATTTTCAACTATCCATTAAATTAATTTGAAAGATGTTTTTGTAAGTTTGTAAAGTGGGCCTTGGTACACAATTACTTGGTATAGCAAGGGGTGAAAATAAATAGAAATGTTTCTGTGAGAATTCTTCTTCTAGGAAAACACAAAGTGGCCTAGTGGTTAACTTTTGTCAAAATGACTATTTGCTTTATTTATTCTTATTTGATTTCTTTTGATTTTGTTTGTAAGTGGTCTAGATGATGTAGTATTCACCTTTAAACCATTTCACATCATTGGCAACAATCAAGCAGGGCATTTTCAAACAATCACGCATTAATGCAAAACTAACATGCCTTCATATTTATTTTCTTAATAAAAGTTTTTGTTAACCCTAAATTGGATGATTTGAACTTGATAACCTTGATTAATGTTTTTGGGATGTTATAGATGTTGACTCTTCTCAGCAGGTTTCTGATGGGACGCTCTCTTATGGTCACTAGAGCCACGGGCGTGTGGATTGGTCCATGTTTGAGGATGTGTCTTCCTCTTCTCGCCCTCACGGCTAGTCGACTGCTCAGGATGATGATGAGGACGAGGATGGCGATGAGGATGAGGATGATGATGAATACAGTGGCTAGAGTTGGTTTAGGACGCTTTCGTAGTGCTCTTTTCCCTTTTTGGCGTCTCGATGCCAAAGGGGGAGAAGTGGCCATATTAGGTTGCTATTGGGGCTTTGCATGTGTGGATTTGCATGGGTACACAAGCTTCACGTTATCTCAATTTTCCTCTTTGAAGCTTGTGTCTTTATGTCTATTCGGTTATGTACTTTTTCATATGTTGAACTCCGTTGTCTGTCGTTTGTGGTACGACATGCGTACCCGGTATCGTTATTTCATTAAAAACTATGTGATGCCTAGTTATTTGCCTATCCTTATTAAGATCATGTCATACCTTTGTGCTTATAAATTCTAGTGAGGGTGTAAATTCTAGGTTGTGTGATCTTGTATTCAAATGCATATTTAAAATGGTCACACATCTAGGGGGAGCCTGCCTATAATTTGTAAACCGTTTGGTGCTATGCTAATTAATTATCATATATGCAAATCCTTGGGTTGTCATCAAACACCAAAAAGGGGGAGATTGAAAGGGCATGTGTGCCCTTCAATTTGTTTTGATGTTTGTTGACAACACTAGGATTGTTTTAATCTGCTGCTGAAATGTTTCAGGATATATCTATATTTACCTGCAGAATATTATCATAATCATGTTTTAAGGAAAAGAGGGTCGCAGGATCTATTTGTGCAGAATCAAGCCTACGCGGGACTGTCCGGAAGATGTCAGTCGGAGTCCGGCTGGTGTCAGTTGGAGTGTCTGGCCCGAAGAATTCCTCGGAGGGTGTGGACATTCATTAACCCATATCAGACACTGTCCGGACTCTGGCCGATTCTTTGCCGGGTGTGGCGCCCCGCAAAAACCACTACTAGAAAATCGTGTAGTTTTTGTGCATTGCATCATCATGACCGCATGCTCATGTCATCATGCCACATTGCATTTGAGCATCGTCACCATCATGCATGGTTGGTTTAAAAACTATTTTTGAAAAGTCTGGTTTTGTTTTCTATATACCCCGCCTTTATTTCAAATCAAAACCCGGGGTCTCCGGAATATTTTGTTTTGTCTACCAATGGATTTCAAAAGCCCTGTTTTAAATAATAAAACTTTTATTTTATTTTTGTGAGGCAGCCCGCCAGGCCCGAGAGCCCGGCCGGCCACCTCCAAGCCCTAAACTAAAACCTAGTCTAATTCCTAATCCTCCAATCCTAGTTCTACCCAATCCTAGTCTACCCAGCCCCCTCCGCCTCACCCCGCCCTATAGCAGCACGCCACCTCACACCTCCACCTCACTTGCACCAACCGGTGCTTGCCACCTCAACCCCCCACCTAACACACACACACGCACAGGAGCACGCCATCCACCCCTCCGCCTGGCTCTCTCCTGCCCGCACACGTTCCCCCACGCCGCCTGCACTCGCCCACCACCTGGACGCGTTCTCCCATGTCTCCCTGCCCCGACACCAGCCCCGATCCCCACGCCCGGGCCCCACCACCACGCGACTGACCCCGCTCCCCTATCCCCCTCGTGTTCCCCTCCTCCTTCCGCTCGCTTGCCGTCGCCATCTGCCCCTGCTCCGACCCCCGGTCGCCACCGCCGCCCTCGCCGGGGCTCGGCGACCTCAGCCACGGCCCCGAGCCCGGCCACGAGTCCGCCGCCGCTGCCCCGCACGGCCTCGCCTCGCCTCTCAGCAGAGCCGCTGTCGCTGGCCTCGGTCCCCACTGACAGGAGCTCCCTGCCGCAACGGTTTGTCCTCGTCACCTCGCGCCGCCGGAGCCCGGCCATGTACTCCGTGCCGTCGCCGGCCGCCCATCGCGACTGCATCATCCGCGCTCCCGAGCCCGTGCTCGACCCCGCCGCTGGCCCTCCTCCCCAGGCCTTCCTCGTCAGCACGCCGCCGCCACCCCAGAGCCTGGCCCCGCCTCTCCGCCTCGCCTCGGCCCTCCATCCGCGTGCAAGACCACGACCCCCTGGTGCTCCGGTTCGACGACGGAGGCCCTCGTCGTCCTCTTCCTTGCAGCCGCGCACCCGCCAAGCTCCGCCGCAGGACCCGCCTCCCCGGAGTTCCTCCTGCCGCCAGGGATGCCGCCCTGCGATCTCACCACGGTCTGCACGGGGAGTTCGGCCTTCTCTAGCTCCTTGACATACCCTGCAGGTTGCCTCCTTCCCTCTATAGCGGGCAGCAGCAAGATCTTCTCCATTGTCCGTTATTTGACCGTGTCGTGACCCTAGGAGCACCCGAGGGCCTCCTTGTTCTGCAGATGTCATGCTCGTCTCTGTCTCGGTGTTTGTTCTGGCCAGCAGAAGCCGTTCGTAGTTGTTCCCACGAATGCTGCAGGAAGATGGAAGCTGAAGACTCCCTAACCAAATTCTACGACAATATTAAAGCCGAAGCAAGATATCCCGAGACCAATCCGATGAAGATGCACCGAGACGATCCGCAACCCCCACAAGGATATCGTGGCGCCGCCGAGAACTTTGTCATGGAGACTGGAGACCCTGAACCCCGAACTCCGAAGACCGAATCTGAAACCCTCGGTGAACCCCAAGATCGCCGATACCCTAATGTGATTCCCTTTCCGAGACTCCTATATTTTATAATATATGACATCGTCACTTGTTGCATATTAAATTGTTCATGCATGCATAACTTGCTGTGGGTTCTGGGCATTACGCCGATTCATCTCATAATTAAATATGGAGCTATATGCGGGCTTTTCTAGTCTTATATTGGCTCCATTTAAATTTGTGTAGCGAACTGATGCCATGTTTTTTCTTATTAAGTCAACATTTAAATGCGGGGTATCTAAAATAACTTGAACCTTTTAATTAATTGTCGGGACCCCAGTTCCTCTTAATACTGCCTAATTGTACCGCATATGTGCCATGCCATGCATCATATCATAACCATGCCGGATATTCTGCCGTAGTATTAAATATTGCATCCGATGTTTCTTCTAGTGTTGCTTCTTCGAGGATTAGGCCGATGAGTTGATGCGAGTATCGACAAGTTCTCCGGATATGAACCTTCGGCAGTGTTTCCCAGGCGAGCATCTCTTCCCCTTCTACCTATTTTGCTTTTATAGTCTTTATTTTCTCCTGTTGATCTATTGCTACCCGTGTCGCGATGCTTTAGTTTCCGTATCCCAGTTATATCCCATGCAGCCTCTATATTGCCTTGGACACCTCCTATTACCCTTGTTTGGTAGATAGCTGGCCTTGCGAGTCGTAGATGCTTGCTCAGGTGCGATCTCGTGTTGTCGAGTACCACAGTTGTTGGAATGCTGGCAGATGTCTATTGGTGGAGATGTTTATTGGTGGAGATGATCATGACTTAAAATACAACTATTAAAATGCTATCTATAACTAATGCAGAGGCATCAGTGGGCAATAGATGTTATTTGGTTCTTCCACGCTCACTTGTGTCCCGTAGGACCCCGAGTACTTGATACCTGTTCCTTGATTTTTCGCACTATCCACATCCGGGAGGCCTTATGGACCCTCCCTGAGCCAGAGCTTGATTCATTTCTATTTCTTGGGGCCACAAGTAGTTTGGGGCTTTATTACTATTCTGTACCTATGCCATGCTTTACTGCTTTATTTAAGATTGTGCGTGGAGCACCTGTACTGTTTTGGAACGTGGAATGTTTTCGCGGTATCGACAAGCCCAGTCACACTTTCGGGTTCCCAGTCGTTTACAGCCATTGACACAAACCATGGGTCCGTTCCGGAGCCGGCCAACTTCATTGCGGGTAGCTTAGTGGGGTGGCCCCCTGAAATATTTTATGAATCCTGTGATCACTTTGTCGTGAATGCCTCGTTGGGTTTTGAGTTGGTTTTTCCGAGGTTGATCGAGTGTGTGTTGCTATTTGTGTACCCCCGCAGGGTAAAACTTTCTGAAAGCCGTGTCCGCGGTTATGGACGACTTGGAGCATAGTATCTCGATCATAGACAATCATAACTAAAGTAGTGCTATAAATTTGACTTAATATGTGACTAGTAATCAGCTCAAGTACAACAGAATGGATCTTAAAAATGCCAACAGCTGGTGGATCTGGGTTGTTTTGTGACATGCTATATGCCTAGTAAGTATTGCAACTCCAATGGAATGTGATAAAAGTGTCAACAATTGTTGGGTTTTGGGATTCCTCAGGACAATTATATCTGACTAGTAAATGTCCCAACTACAACAGAATTGTAATTAAACTGCTCACTACTTATGCTATCAGGACGGCCCACGCCATCTATATCTGACTAGTAAGTGCTTCAATTATAATGGAATGATTAAAACTGCCAACTGTGTGAGTTTCTTGGTCCGACTTCCTTGTTCGGTCTCGAGGGGGGAAATACCAGGATGGGTTTGTTTGGTGTTAGCTTCAGGTTGGGTCCGAATAGGTCTTTCTTATCCCTCTCTGATAACCGCCAGTTGTATCGAGTCTCTATAGGTTGTATAGTGCAGCTGCGCTGCCACTTCAGCCCACCATACCTATGTAGGCGAGAGCCGCCGAATTCTAGCCTCGCCGTGTACTGGCCTCAGTACTGACGCTCCTCTTTTTCCTTTGCCCTTTGTTGGCACCCCTTTTGTTTTAGCAGGTTTGAGATCGACGTCGTTAGCAGGGTTACCCTTCCGGCTTGGCCTTGGCAGGGTTATGGATGCCATTGGTTATTCTTCAGGGCTCTTAGCCCCATTTGCATCTTGTCCGTACTCGGACGTAGTACCGTTTTCAAGGTGATTTGGGTCTTTGTACTGTATATCTGTATTCTTGACTCGCTGAGTCACTGTTGTATATATATCTATTCTGTGGGTCCCATCGAGGACTGTTGTGTAATGGTATTACTTCGTTTTCCACCCGCACGAAAGTGCCTGGTGGGCGTCCTTGAATCGTTTCTATGCGGGTTTGGCGGAAAGGGCTAAAACTTGCATAGTGCCGATTTGAGGGTGTTACACCGGGCCAGAGTGTCCAGTCTGGACAGACAGTCCATGTCGATTCAGTCGGACTGTCCGGGTTAAGTGATTCAAGCGGCTACATTTCTGGGAGGCCTATATAAAGGCCCCTTCTTCTACCTTGAGAGGCTGCTCATTTCAGAAGAGAAGAAACCTTACCCTAGAGCCACCAAATCAACAAGAACTCCATCTACAACCATCGAGAGTCTTTGATCTTTGGAGAATCGAAGGAGGAGGCATTTATCTATTGCTTCACCAAGAGAGATTTCCATTTCCCCCTCATTCATTTGAAGGCCCCTTGTTCTAGTGTTTCATTGAAAACCCTAGTTCTTGATTTGGTTCTTACAAGCTTGACTTTGATTGTGTGACAACTTGCTTGGATTCGGGAGCCCCCAATTAAGTTGTGGGTGTGTGCCTCAAACTTGTTGTAAGGGTGCCGGCTACTACCTTGAAGGTTGTCGATATAGTGGAAGCGTGAATCGATCCCCTTGGGGTGAGGTTCACCGGAGAACAAGGGAGGCCTCTCGTGGCATTGGTAGTTTGATACCACCCCCTCTCCAAACGTAGATGTACTTCCCCTCAAAAGGAAGGAACTACGGGAAATAATCCTTGTGTCCCCATGTGCTTCACTTTGGTTACTTCTATCCTTTACCGTACCTTACTTTATCTTCCTCTTTCTTAGTTTGTATGCTAGTGTATCATATAGGTAAATTCACCTTAGTTTCATATCTAGAGAATTTACCTTTGTGTCAAATCCCAACTTGAAAAAGAGTAAAATTTGAAGTAACACCTATTCACCCACCCTCTAGGTGCCCATATGATCCTTTCAAAGGTGATCCCGTATCTTTTGATGTAGTATATTTGATAGTCAACATCGTGTCATAGAAGTAAAGGCAATATTGGGTTCATCTTAAATTTAGTTTGTGTTGTTTTCTCTTACTAGAGATTAGTGGGATGTATTGCATCATCTTAACCATAGAATGTGATGCCCATATGAATGCTTATCAAACAAATTTTGAAGTTAAATAATATTATTTCTTTGAAGTTGTTTTGACCCCCACCATATTTATGAGAGAATAGACAAGTGAACCTATGAACCCGATCCGTTTTTAATTATAAGAAAGACCTTTTCTTATGAACTACAAGCATTTTTATTTTCCACACCGATTTAATACGAAAATAGAAAAACATATATCATACTTGCATTAGTTCTTTCATATAGTTTACACTAGTACCAACACCATACCAATTTGCTTTTACATTGCATTTAGTTTATCTCTCATACATCATTTAGTTTACTTTACTTGCTGCATATTTACTTTATTTACATATTTGTTTTCAATTCTAATTCGAACCCTAGTGCTTGACAACAATTTGGTGGAGTTGGGGACACAAGGCAATACTCTTTTGTTTTGTATGTTGCTAGAATAGGAAGGAGGAGTACATTTCTACTAGTTCCTGGAGAGTTCGATATAAACCCTCGAGTCATCCATGTGGGGAAAACACCCTTGCTACATCACTCCGCGCTTGGAGTCCCAATGAATTAATGTACACGTAGTTTGATGCCATGAACCGGCAAAGAAATTCTATTCTTTTCCTTGGAGGGAACACAACCAAATATAAATGTTGCGATTTTCAATATTGTTGGCAAGGAAGATGAGAAAGTGGAGGTCAAAGACAAGGAAGGCGAGTAAAGTGAGAAAGAAGATCACTTGGAACACACCATTATCTCTCAAAGATGAAACTTTATTAATGGTGACAAAAAACACCTCTTAGAGAAACTCTAACAAATAACGTACAAGATGACCCTTAAAACACATATAAAGGTTGTTGTAAAATGCTTTTAAGGTGCCACACGGGTTCGCGTCGAACAGATCCCGGAAACGGGAACCTTGAATTTTTTATGATTACCTTTTGTGGGATTTGTTCGGCGCGAGCCCGCGGTCTGGAACTATAAATTAGTCGATTTTAACGTAATTTCATAAATTGGACAAAAGATATTCAATACATATGGAAATAGATGGAATATTCAATAGTTTTTACATCTAATTGTCCCAACCAAACGTAACCCAAACGCGCGGGTGTTGTCCATGACCGAAGTGGGCTTGTGCAAATCAATGCTAGAATGTCCACCACGCTCAAGGTGAGCACTATCGGTGACACGAAGAAAAGGGGAAAATTGATACCTAGCTAGCCAACGCGAGAGGGTAGGGGTTATCTTCTTTGCAGCGTGTGGCCACCTTCTTCGTCTTCACAGGACGAGGCGCAAGAGGAGGCAGCGGCGCAGGCTCGGCCGTGCATGGTGACGGGAGGCATGATAGAAATGCTACCTAGGATGGCGCGGATGTTGGATCCCATCATCTTGTGCTGTTGCCTAGCCATAGAGGATGCGACAGGAACCACCCGAGATCTCGAGGCTGCGTGAGCTACCGAAACCGGGCGAGGTGCGGAAATGTTACCCAAATTATCCCGTGTCTTTGTTGGTGCAGGAATGAGGGGGCGACTTGAGTGGGACTGTGTGACTGATGGCAACAACTCCGTGTGTACCAACTCGATGGTACTCCATGTGTAGAGTGTTGTAGCAAGCAAATTTTCCTCACGAGGTGACTCAAGGGTTTATATCGAACTCTAGGGGAATTGGCTAATCAAGGATGTTTTTCCCTCCTCTTGAAGCAATCTACAAAACAAAGTTTTTTCCTTGTGTCTCCGACTCCACCGTATGGTTGTCAAGCACAAGGTTTCATATTAGTACTATGAAATAATAAAAATAATAAGTAAAGTAAAACAATAATAAAATATGCAAGTAAAATAAAGGAAATGATATGATAGTTATTTTTGTGTTTTGTTTGTGTTTGCAAGTAAAGAAAGTATTTTTGTGTTTCGGAAATAATTAACTGCAGAAAATATAAATGATAGTAATGGCAATGGAAAGTTGTTTTTTATGATTTAAAATGGACTGAGGTTCATGGGTTCACTTGTCTATTCACTTTTTAAGTTGTAGCAGACATAAACCAATTCATCATCAACATAATATTGGTGAAACTTCAATATGTGTTTGATAAGCATTCATATGGGCATCACGTCATAACATAGATGATGTAACACATCTCTCTTATACTCATCTAGAAAGGGAAATTCTAAGCAATGTAGAATTAAGAATTAACAGAGCATAGCATAGGTACTTTGACATGATGTTTGAATAATAAATATGAGATCTTGACCAAACAAGATTATCAAGATGTTACAAGATAATTATAGCACATGAATTCACCTAATCCCTAATGAGGTAACAAAATAAAGGTAAAAATCATAGTAGATCTTGAATTTGTTGTCACTGCTCAATCACTACCACCATGTTACTCCATCTAATACACACTCCCCCACATGCTCTTGCATACAAGTTGGATCAAAACAAGTACTTTAGTACAGAGTACATGATATGCATCTATCCATCTTACACATAAATATGTTCCAATCAAATATATCAAATCATAGAATAAAGATCCACCACATAGGAATTACATATATGACCATAATCATGTTGGGATGCTCATATGGTACTAGGTCTATGATAGCCCAAGAGAGAAATAGATCAATATAATACCACAAACCCATAGTCCATTGGTGGACTAGTCGCTCTTCACAATGTCGATGATGTTGGAGAACGCAGAGATCCCTCTTGCGGTAGCTCCGACGGAGTTCCCCCTCCAATCTTCGTTGGTTCTGTCTCTATTTTAGTATTTCAGTATTTCTGCGGAGCTCTCCCCGAGGATGCCTCGGGGGACCCTTTATATAGGACAAACTAAGTCGGTGGGCGAAACATTGAAGATAATCGTATGGTCGAGGACGAAAAGAGGTAAGGTGGTATGTGTAGTGGGGCAGGCTACGCCACCTAAGATGTTTTGGAACTCCGGGCCCCTCTCGTGAGGTGCAAGCACTCCAGATCATCCCTCTTTTCTAAATATTGACTTTTCCAGAATCTTAGCTCCGTTTGACTTTGTTTAGGTCCCTGAAAGATAAAAATACACAAAACAAGGTTTTCCTGTCCTATAAAGTTATAACCAAAATAAAGGGAATCATTAGTAAATACCCAAAAAAAATATAAAACATGGATATACCATTATATATGTTGCAAATATGTGGGAATATGCATCAATAAACTACAAAGTTCATGTATGCAATTTACATGCATCAACATTCCCAAGCTTAACCTATGCTCGTCTTCGAGCCTGGAGGTGATAAAACTAAACATGAACTTTGGAGTTTGTTGCTATGTTTCATGTCATACATTGTATTCATTGTCACACAAAGTTTACAAGGTTTAATCTTTCAAAATAGCAATAAGAAAATGAGCTATAAAGTGATATCTCTTATACACTACAAACATGCTTAACTATAAGTTGATTTGTATTGAAACAAATAAAAGTACCATGGAATCAAGCATGCTTAGATGAATCTATAGAATTATGGAAGACTCTTTTGTTTCTTTTGATATTTTGACACTTTGGTAACAGAAAGTAAGCATGGAACACATATGCTAGTCCTTCAATAAATTACAAGATATGTGGGAGCATAAAATAAAGTTTTGAGATATGTAGCTCAAGCCAATAGCAATCATAAGAGTGTGGTTTCAGGCATGTTCTGTTGACAAAAGTAGGTATGATTTATGTGTTTGACCCCTTACAAGTTGAGTGTCTCATGCCCGTTGACCATAAGTACTCACACCTCATGCTACTCAACTTAGGATCACTTAAGCGGTTTTGTCACTATAATCATATAGTTTTGAACAAGAGCATCAACTGAGGTACCTCTTGCCCCTTTGTACGAGGAGTCCATTTGTGAGGGTCTATCAATACTTAGATGACAAGACAAACAGACAAATGTACCTCTCAACATTTTATTTTATTTACTATTTTCATGGGTTTTATTAAAAATTCTTCATAGAATATTCATGATGTACACTTCCACCATGATGGATAGCATGGCTTAGGTTGGTGGCCCAGATGTCCCTCTAATTATATATAAACTCTAGAAAGCTTTATTGAGTGTTCTAATTTATTTCACATCGATGAGCATCCACAGCCAAAAGAACATGATATCAGCAAAAAATAGTGCAAATGTTGAAAGCTTTCCCCATTATAGCATGGTTTGGCTAACAAACAACTTATAAATTATCAAAAACATAACTTACATAATTCCAATTACCATGGGTCAATTTTTTGTTTCACATTCTGTTTTATTTCAAATAGTTGTGCTCTAGCGGTTCCACCCCACATCTTGCTTTCTCATGAGCTTTAAACTACACTAAAGAAATTGTTTTGAAGACTTGAAGGCATAGCACATATATTATACTTGGAGTAGGAAGTGCCACATAGGTAGGTATGGTGTATGCTATTGGAGTTTAAGGTATTTGGATATACAAGTCTTAGCTTGTTTGAGAATTTTGGGCTAGCAAAAAGAGATCTACAAACATGCCAAATTGTCCATAGTGCTAATCATTTCTTATCAAACAAAGCTCCTTAAAATTAACCATCTATGCATGTGAACAAAAGATAGCACTAAATAAGGCACTTGCAAATTATCATTCATTAAAGTATTTGAAACAAGTAACACTTAGCATAACTTGCATTTCAACTTTTTGTTTTTATTCCCCTTTTTATTTTCATACAATACCACTCAATTTCTTTTTAATTTCATTAGATATTTCTTAGGCATGCAAAACATCTATCATGGTAGTCTATTTCGAAGGTAACATGCAAAATTAAATATAAAACTAGATAAAGACGCTCCAAATTTCTATGATCATCTTATGTTGCTCAAAAAATAAAGTTTAGAGATTTGCAAACTGAGAGTTTGATAAGTACAGTGGGGGTTCCTTGGGCATACCCAAGCTTATGGTTTTCACCATTCTTGGATAGCTCTTAGTGTGGTGTTCCTCCATTCCCTGTCAAAAAACTTCAACACAAAACTTTCTCCCATTTCTTTTCTATGGGGGAGACATTAGTGGTACAAAGATATGTTGCTAGCTGCCATATAATCCTTAAACAAAATTTCTTTTTAGGTATCCAACAAGTATATCATGTTGTATACATCCTTAGCATATCAAAAGACTCATGGCAAATCATTATGAGACTAAAAAGAATGGTTTAAACAATATAAGGCATAATCTGCCTAGATTTTCAGCAGCAACAAAATGTATTTAGTTCGACCACTTCAACATGTCAGGGATTTGAGCTATTTTTGTGCATATAGAGGATGAAAATTTGTAGTTCAGTTTAAATATGAGCGCAATCGGAGTTACAAAAGAAATCATAGAATTTTTCTACTAAATTGTGTTGGTGTAGGAATTTACTACTCCATATGTTTTATCAACTTTATATCATCGAAATGGGTTCATCTTGGTAATTTATTAAAAACTACATAGAATAAAATAAAAAGAGACTCTTTAAACTATAGCAATAATGCATACAAATAAATAACGGGCTGCCTCTCGAAAAGCGCTTTCTTTATAGCCATATAGCTAGGCTTTACTTACATGTTTCAAGTGATGCAGAGATCATGTGGTAGCTTATACCTTGGTGCTATCTCATTTTTTCTTGGAAAGTGTTCCATACACTTCTTGTGTGAAAACTGAAACTTCACATTTCCTTCTTTTGAATCAATGATTGCTCCTGGAGTTCTCAAAAATGGCCTTCCCAATATTATAGACTAGAGGTTTTACTCCACATGTCCATGATAACAAAATCAACATGAACAAAAGTCATATGTAACTCAACCATAGCATTATTTACTTTTCCTAAAGCATGTTTAGTTGACTCATCAGCAAGTAAAGGTCTATTGAGCATTTTTCCATAGTTTTAAGTTCTAGAAATTCATATAGTTCTTTTGAAAAAATGAGACAGTAGATCCTAGATCTAATATAGCATGATGGGTCTCTTTTCCAATAGTGATTAATATCTTGTGGAGCCAAGCGACCCCAAGCTTTGGTGGTATCATAGCTTCATTGTTGTATGTTTCTATCTTTTTTATGACATAGTTTGCAATATATGTGCCAAATCCTGCTTGATGAACATTAATAGATGGATCATTAGAAAACTTTTGTAATATATGAGCCAAATCATGCCATGCAAGGTCACAAAGGACACCGAGACACTCTATTTGTTACTGAGGTTCAACCAAAGCCTACAAGCCACAAGGCAAAGACTATGTGTGTGATACATTGCAAATGTATCTATAATTTTTGATGTTCCATGCTTGGTTTTATCTACTTTCTTGTGTTTTGTTCCAACTTTGGAGTACTTTTCATATGATTTTTGGGACTAACCTACTAATAGTTGCAAAAGTGCACAATGTTCTTATTTTACACTTTGATGTGTAGGAATTACCAAGAATACAAGTGGAAACCTTGTTGGAGTCAAATTGGGATTTTCCAGAAATCTATCTCAGAACTTTTTTGAAGATGGTCACGTTCCGGGTCGAAGACGACGTCAAACAAAAAACTATTCAACTACAAAGTTATTGGAAATTTCGTGACAAATGTTTTGGACAATTTTTTTAGCTAATTCCGAGTCTAGACAGGCCAGATAGGCCTGATTTACTGCAGGCCAAGATGGGGTGACGGAAATCCGAGAAGCTATATAAAGGGAGGAAACATAATTCGTGGGGGACACCTCCACCCACGAATTTGCAGCCACCAAAGCCACGTTTTTGCCTTCCCCATAGATCCCATCTCCATGGGGAAGGGCTCCCAAGAAGTCATGAAGGAAGGGTGCTAAGCGGCGGTGCTCCCCTGTGATACCGGCGGCGGGGAAGGAGTCCTCCGTGCCGCCACCGTCGGAGCCATCTCCATCGATCTCCACCACCATCTCCATCACCATTGCTGATTACCATGATGAAGAGGGAGTAGTTTTCTTTTGAGGCTAAGGGTTCTACCGGTAGCTATGTGTTCATCTCTCTCTCTATGCATGATCATATTGTGATCATAAGCTTTGTAATCAAGTAGATCTACCTTGCTACTCAAGTGCTTTAATGAATCTCTGCTCTCCCCATGTGTGTGAAAGTGACAGCGTGCTCACCATGGTGGCACTTAGGCTAGAGATTACAAATACTTGTTATGAGTTATATTTGGAGTTGGATGTCTTTATGAAATTGTGGTGTTTGTTGGACTCATCTAGTACTCAAGGTGACAGTGTGGGGTTTTCTAGATGGGAAAGGCTTACTTTGAGGAGTGCTGTTATAGCCCTACCGTTGATTAGAGTGTCCAACCGGAGAGTAGTTAAGAGTAGTATCATAAAGAGGATATATTTATGAGAGAGTGTTCACTAGTGAAAGTATGATCCTTAGGCCTTGTTTCTTAGCATTGAAACACCATTTGCTATTAGATCTGTTACATGTTTGCTTGCTTCCATCTTTATTTCAGTTTGCCTTTAGTCTGTTCCACGTCATCAAGCTATTTTCCATCACCGTTACTACTTATAATTATCTATACCACTTGTACTTCACTATCTCTTCGCCAAACTAGTGCACCTATACACCTGACAAGTGTATTGGGTGTGTTGGGACACAAGAGACTTCTTGTATCTTTATTGCAGGGTTGCTTGAGAGAGAATACCTTTGACCACTTCCTCCCTGAGTTCGATAAACCTTGGGGTGATCCACTTAAGGGAAAAATTGCTGCTGTTCTACAAACCTCTGCACTTGGAGGCCCAACAACTGTCTACAAGAATAGAAGTGCGTAGACATCAAGCTATTTTCTGGTGCCGTTGCCGGGGAGGAAAGGTAAAAAGTATTCACACCGGAGGATTAAAGAAGAAGAACCTCCCACGGAAAACGCCTATTTTCCGGTGTGAGTGCTCGAAGTTATTTCCTTTAGATTCTGCAATTTTGTCTTTTTGTTTGTTGTTTTCACTAGTTAGGCTTAATAGAAAATAACAAAAAATTTAGAGAGCTCTATAGTATTTATCTTGAGTTAGGACATGAAGTGTTTGAAGAGAAAATTAAAAAACCTATGGAACTTTATTTGCACGCTAATAGCAATGTTGTTAGTATGAACTCTTTGGACACCATTATTGTTAATGCCATGGAAAATTCTAAGCTTGGGGAAGCTAGTTTTTATGAAAATGATCTTTTTAGTTCCCCAGCTTTGGAAGATAGAGCTATTTTGTTGCTTATGATGATACCAAACCTCCAATATATGATGATTACAATGATGAATATGATATTTTCAGTCCACCTACTATTGAGAAGAAAATTAATTATTATTACAATATGCCTCCTATATTTGATGATTATGGTGATGAGAATAATAATGATAGCTATTTTGTTGAATTTGCTCCCACTACAATTAATAAGAATGACTATGTTTATGTGGAGAGTATTAATTCTTTTATGCATGTGGCTCATGATAAGAATGTTTTATGTGATAGTTATATTGTTACTTTTATTCATGATGCTACTGAAAGTTATTATGAGAGAGGGAAACATGGTTTTATGTGTCTCAACAATATTAAGTTTCCCCTCTTTATGCTGAAAGTTTTGAAGTTACACTTGTTTTTCTTTCCTATGATTATTGCTTTGTGCTTTCATGACTTGTTTCTTTACAAGATTCCTATGCAAAGGAAGTGGGTTAGACTTAAATGTGCTTTGAATTTGCTTCTTGATGCTCTCTTTTACTTCAATTCATATTTCTTATGTGAGCATCTTCTCAAACTATCAAGCCCAACTTAAAGGCGTTAAAGAAAAGTACTTATTGGGAGATAACCCAAAAGTTTTAGATGAGTCTTGGAAGTTATTACCTCTGTAATAACCTCTCCTTATCCTTTTTATTTTCTTTTTGTGCCAAGAGTAACCTCTAATGAGAGAGAAATAATGATTGGGACAGTTGTTGTCCCGAAACAGATTTCTGTGCTTCACCGTAAAAATTCGTGTACAATCTCTGTACGTATTTTTGAGGCGTTAATTTTTGTGCTTCTGCCCCAGGTTGTTATCTAACTTTCGTTAGTTCAACACTTTTTAATTTGAGTAACAGAAGGTCTTCAAAAAAATTCGTCTTTACCTGCTGGTCTATTTTGACAAATTTCTGCCATTTTCTGCATTTGCTTCTTATTGGTTCCTTTTTGAGTTCTTTTCAGGAACTGAGCTTTTTGAGGGAAGTGCTACAGTATCTAGTGTTCTAATGGAAGTTTATTTGGTATTATAACTTAACCTTAAGACTTATTTATCTTGAGTGCACTAATGTTGCTAATAAAGATTGTGTGAAGTTTTGTATGAAGGAAAAATTTCAAGTGTATGGAAGGAATGAGTAATGAGATGAAGGATGGACTAAAGCTCAAGCTTGGGGATGCCACGCATGTCACCCCAAAAAATATCCAAGAAGTACAATCGTCAAAGATTGGGAATGCCTAAGGCATCCCCTTCTTCATCAATAAAAATCCCAGGTTTCTTCCAAACGCTTCATTTTTATTGTTTCATGCACAGTTGTGTTGTTCTTGGAGCGTCTTCTTTTTTGTTTTTGTTTTGGTTTTTCGTTTGCTTTGTTTTCTTAGTTTGCTGAATAAATTGGTTGGACCCCCTCTTTCATACATTGGTTTTCAAATAGTTTGGTTTGGTTTGGAAAAGAGTAGGAAAGTTCATTGCTTAACTGGTAAAGAGAGCTTGTTTTTGACAGTGGCCTATGCTTTGTCATGCCATGCTTGATACTGTTTTGGCTTTATGCTTAGTATTCTTTGCTGTAGCATGACTTGTTATAAACAATTGAGATTGTTTAATGTGCTTTGGATGAATCATGCGTTGTTTTAGCATATTAAAGCATAGTATAGTGGTATTCTCCTTTGATGCTTTATTTGGGTTGACTTGGCGCATTCTCACACCATGTTATGACTATCTCAAGTCACCATAGCCTTTATGATCCTTTAGTTTTCAACTTGTAGTATCACTTTATGCTTTGATCAATGATGTTTTGTCGCTCTGCATGATTATGGCCATTATTGCTCTCTTAGTTTGTCGCTCCCAGTCTTTTGCTAGCCTCCACAACAAGTATGAGTTCCACTCATGCATCCAACTCCCTAAACCAAGTTATTCCAAAGAGTCCACCATACCTACCTACTAGCTTATGCTATTCCAAGTACATTCATGCTTTTGTTTACCTTCCACTTGTTATGAGAAAATTAGTGATTAAAGCTCTCACGAACTTGATGGCACACTTTACTTTACTTGCCCTTAATAAACTTGAACCATTGTGTCTTCTATGTTGTATATGCTTGCACTTATTTGTTGGGAATTAGTAGAACCATGCTTTCATGGGGAACGCTTTCAACATTGCACTTGGTACTTGTACCTAGTTGATATCATGCTCTTTTGTATATGGATGCCGTCGGTGTGAAATGAAAGGGGAGCTTGTAAGTCCATGGAGTTATGTATATGTGTTAGAGAAACGCCTGGGCCGTTGGTCTAATCCATGCTGACATGGTGGAAAGCTGCAGCGTAACCATAATGAGCTGTCTATGAAGCATTCTTCTTATAAAAAAAGAGTCCTATATTGAAAAAAAAGAGAAAAGAAAAAAAAGATACTATGAAAAGAGGAAAGAGAGAAAAAAGCACCATATTCCCATGGTAAATAAGAAGAATGTTGAGATGCTCGTTGTCTGCTTGCCTTATCATTTTGATATGGGGATTCTTCCGTATCATCGGGCAAGGGGTACCCCGTTGGCGGTTCTCTATGATACACATGTACTTACGATGACAAGAACTTACCGGTGACTAAACTTGAGTAGCATGAGGAGCGGCCCTCGTATACAAGGGACATGAGATTTCTGACTTATACTTCGTCAAGCATGTACACCATAGTTTGTTCACTTTAACCTTAATCACTTCAAGATGCTTATGATAGGGGAAATGAGAGCTGAAAGCTATAAGTACCATAATTTTTGGAAGCTCTTTATGAGACTTGAATCCCTACTTCCTTTTACAAAAGGGTTTTCTTCCACCATTATATTGAGTCTCCACCTTCTATCTTTATGCACATACTTTGAGAGCATAGTGGCCATTCTTAGTTCTATGTGCATTGTCCCAAGACTAGTTGATTGATGCATAACTTGTCATTGCTTGTTTTAGACTATTGTATCTAGTCACTCTTATGAACTTTGAAGGTGTCCTATGCATTTATATTTGCTACTCTATTGAGGGACAAGCTGAATACTACTATGCTATGCTTTCTTTATGTGAAACAAACAAACGTCTTGCAAAGCATTGTTATTCATGAATCTTTTGATTGTGTCTTTTCATGTTGCATCATAGTTTCTTTGCTTATTGCTAGAACTTTGTCTTTCATGTTATGATTGAAGTACTATGATCCCAGCTTTGAATGTTTTGCAAATACTTTGATCAAGTTTTTGATGGTGCATGTCACCTTAAAAATTATTCTTTCTTTTTATCACTTACCTACTCGAGGACGAGCAGGAGTTAAGCTTGGGGATGTTGATACATTGCAAATGTATCTATAATTTTTGATGTTCCATGCTTGGTTTTATCTACTTTCTTGTGTTTTGTTCCAACTTTAGAGTACTTTTCATATGATTTTTTGGACTAACCTACTAATAGTTGCAAAAGTGCACAATGTTCTTGTTTTACACTTTGATGTGTAGGAATTACCAAGAATACAAGTGGAAACCTTGTTGGAGTCAAATTGGGATTTTCTAGAAATCTATCTCAGAACTCTTTTTAAAGATGGTCACGTTCCAGGTCGAAGACAGCGTCAAACGAAAAACTATTCAACTACAAAGCTGTTGGAAATTTTACGACAAACGTTTTGGACATAAAATTTAGCTAATTCCGAGTCCAGACGGGCCAGATAGGCCCGATTTACTGCAGCCCAAGATGGGGTGACGGAAATCCGAGAAGCTATATAAAGGGATGAAACCTAATTCGTGGGGGACACCTCCACCCACGAATTTGCAGCCACCAAAGACACGGTTTTGCCTTCCCCATAGATCCAAGCTCCATGGGGAAGGGCTCCCAAGAAGCCATGAAGGAAGGGTGCTAAGGGCTGGTGCTCCCCTGTGATACCGGCGGCGGGAAAGGAGTCCTCCGCGCCGCCGCCGCCGGAGCCATCTCCATCGATCTCCACCACCATCTTCATCACCGTTGTTGATTACCATAATGAAGAGGGAGTAGTTCTCTTTTGAGGCTAAGGGTTCTACCGGTAGCTATGTGTTCATCTCTCTCTCTATGCATGATCATATTGTGATCATGAGCTTTGTAATCAAGTAGATCTACCTTGCTACTCAAGTGCTTTAATGAATCTCTGCTCTCCCCATGTGTGTGAAAGTGACAGCGTGCTTACCATGGTGGCACTTAGGCTAGAGATTACAAATACTTGTTATTAGTTATATTTGGAGTTGGATGTCTTTATGAAATTGTGGTGTTTGTTGGACTCATCTAGTACTCAAGGTGACAGTGTGGGGTTTTCTAGATGGGAAAGGCTTACTTTGAGGAGTGCTGTTATAGCCCTACCGTTGATTAGAGTGTCCAACCGGAGAGTAGTTAAGAGTAGTATCATAAAGATGATATATTTATGAGAGAGTGTTCACTAGTGAAAGTATGATCCTTAGGCCTTGTTTCTTAGCATTGAAACACCATTTGCTATTAGATATGTTACATGTTTGCTTGCTTCCATCTTTATTTCAGTTTGCCTTTAGTCTCTTCCACGCCATCAAGCTATTTTCCATCACCGTTACTACTTATAATTATCTATACCACTTGTACTTTACTATCTCTTCGTCGAACTAGTGCACCTATACACCTGACAAGTGTATTGGCTGTGTTGGGGACACAAGAGAGTTCTTATATCTTTATTGCAGGGTTGTTTGAGAGGGAATATCTTTGACCACTTCCTCCATGAGTTCGATAAACCTTGGGTTTCCACTTAAGAAAAAACTTGCTGCTGTTCTACAAACCTCTGCACTTGGAGGCCCAACAACTGTCTACAAGAATAGAAGTACGTAGACATCAGTGCGTTCCACCGCAAGATCCCCAAGATATCACAACACCAGCCGTCCGGGCGCCTACTCCCCGTGTGTGTGTTTGTTGTTATTATTAAGTCATTATGAGTTACAATGTGTTGGGCCCTCCAATATGTGGTGCCTCCCTCATTACATAGGAGATCTCTAGGGTGCAAGTGTCCGACTCTTGTACCATACCCTAACCACACTCAATTACAAATCAAGTCCAAATGTTGTAAATGTTCTCCCGGCAAACTTTGATTTCTTTCTCCCCCATTATTTACAAAAGAGTACATTGCGAGCTTAAATTATAACAAACTGGACAGCTGGACTTGGCCAGGTGGATTAGTATGAGTCCAGACTCCAGCCAGTCGTTGTAACGCATCTTTCAAGTTGTGTTCCCAAGAAAGGCCATGGCAAATTCCATAATAGTAAATCATGTAATAATGTTAAATAAATCAGGAGGTTTATCGCGTCAAGCAATGGACTAGCAACCCATGAGAACAATGATAAAAACACTAGGATTTGGCCACAAAATCCAACAAGCTTCTTGTAAAGGTCGGCACTGAGATATCCGAGCATGTCCACACGCTTCGTTTCAAGCGATACAACCAGCTGCTAGTTGTATTGTAGAATTTTCGTAAATGGCAAAATGGTAGTCGTACAACTGGCCTATGCCTATATAGGCTGCCGTAAGAAACTCCGCCCCAATCCCATGATTCAGGCCGGTAGCCGGGACTTGATTATACTACTAGTAGTGTATTAAACTGTGAATGTATCATCCGTCAGTTGCTTTGTTTCCACATGTTATTGGTATGCATATGTATACGAAGGCCACAAGTTACAAACAGCTAGCTAAATTAAGCTAGCATCGTGAGGATGACCAAACCAAGGGAAACAATGGAAACACGTTTGGTATTCATCGTTATTGTGTTGTGCTGTAGTGCTACCCTAGTTACTTGCAGTACCACAGGGTTCCGCATGGAGCTCAAACATGTTGATGGCAAGCGGAGCTACAACGCGGCGGAGCGCGTGCAGCGCGCCATGGCCAGCAGCCGGCAGCGCCGGGCCTCCATTGCCGACGTGAGCGCGCCGGTCCACTGGAACACCAGCCAGTATGTCGCGGAGTACCTGATCGGCAACCCACCGCAGCGAGCTGAGGCCATCATCGACACCGGCAGCGACCTCATCTGGACGCAGTGCTCGACCTGCCTCCAAGAATCCTGCGTCGAGCAGGGCCTGCCGTACTATAACGCATCCAAGTCGGGCAGCTTCCACCCCTTGCCATGCAACGATACCTTGTGCCTGCCCAACGAAGAGTACTCGTGCGCCGAGGATGGCAGCTGCGCTTTCGAGGCCTTCTATGACTCCGGCAATGCCACAGGATCCCTCGACACCGAGGTCTTCACCTTCGAAAATAGCTCGACGAGGCTCACGTTCGGATGCGTCAACATGCTGATGATTGATCCGGGGTCCCTCGACGGGTCGTCCGGCCTCATAGGGCTCGGCCGCGGCCCCCTATCTCTCGTCTCTCAAATTGGCGCCACCAAGTTCTCTTACTGCCACACCCCCTACCTCCGCAGCAACGCTACTGCGGGTGCCAGCAGCCACCTTTTCGTCGGCGCCTCGGCGAGCCTTAGCGGTGGCAGCCCTGTGATGTCTATGCCTTTCGTGAAACTTCCTGATGAGGAATACGCATTCTACTATGTCCCACTGGTCGGGATAACAGTGGGACACACAAGGCTGTCCATCCCACCAACGGTGTTCGCTCTCACAGAAAAAGGTGGTGGTGTCTTTGTCGACTCCGGCACCCCCACTACGGTTCTGATCGATGGAGCGTACCGGCCCCTGAGAGAGGAGCTCGCGAGGCAGCTGAACGGGAGCCTAGTGCCACCACCCGCTGGAAGTGGGATGGACCTGTGTGTGGCGGTGGAGCAGGAGGAGACAGTGCCGTCCATGGTGTTCCACTTCAATGGCGGAGCGGACATGGCGCTGCCAGCTGAGAACTACTGGGTGCCTTTGGACAATTCCACCTCATGCATGGTGATGGATAGATCGAGCGATATGAGCATCATCGGCAACTTCCAATTGCAGAACATACACATGCTCTATGACCTTGCCAAGGATGAGCTCTCTTTCCAAACAGCCGATTGCAGCTCACTGTGATCAGAGATCACGCACGTTTAGTGTCATGCATACCCCCGCGCCCCTAAAAAATTTAGTGTCATACATACATCCATATATACCTAGATTGCGGATTCATGTTGTTTGGGAGTATTTGTGTCGTGTGTGCGCTGAAGGGATAAAATAATTTAGTGCATGCATATGTGTAACTTTCATTGTCCTCAGTATGCTGATGCTTCGATACTTGTGATTTAGTAGCCTTTAAAAGCCAATGTGAGATTTATATGTATGTGAGTGACCAAGAATTTCTTATGTTTGCTCCTCTGTTTTTTCCAAGGCCCATGTTTCACTTGGCTCATGTTTGTGGGCGGCTTGTGCTTGTAGCCAGATATCAATGGAGCGCGTGGAAAGCATGGGAGCCGAAGAATGTTCCGGCCAGTCCGCTGGCTCACCCACTATACGCTAGTACTCCCTCTATCCCAAGGCTTAAGACATATAATTATTTTGAAAAGTCAAGCCATGTAAAGTTTGACTAAACTTTTAGAAAAATCTATTAAGAACGATTATATTATATAGATACCATGTCAAATATGTTTCATGATGTACGGAAGGGTATGGATTACGTAGTGTAAATATTAATATTTTTCTCTAAAAACTTGGTCAAACTTTAGTTGGTTTGATTTTTGAAAAAAATTATATGTCTTAAACCTTGGGACGGAGATAGTATAATACTATGTACTACTCCTTCTGTTTTAAAATATAAAATGTTTTAACTTTGTAAAATGAGTCTCACAAAATTAAAACATCTTATATTTTGAAACGGTGGGAGTACATGCAACCCACCCACCAACTGGGAAAGAAATATATTTCGTGGAATTCAAGTCACGCTGAAAACTCCATAAAAATCATGTTTGATGCTTACAAAAATTATAAAAAGGCGTGGCATGTTAGAAAGGTGTTGTTCTATGAAGTATAAACATGTTTAATTTGAAGTATGAATCCATGTTCATTTGGGAGGTAGAAAAGGAAAATTTATGCATGAACGATGATGTCGTACACATTGTACTTTTCAGAAAGAAAAAAATAAACTTTGACAAATATTTTTTGTTTGGTTTTCTCCGTAACTTTGTTTCCACCAGATATTTTGGTCATGTGCCTCCAAAAAAGCCACGGTAACATCGTCGAGCTCAAGGGCACCTACAAGCATGCCTACAAGGACACCGGTCCATCAACGTTGTCATGAAGTTCTTTATATAAAGTTATTCTACTATGGTGAATATTTTGCCGCTAAACATACAAAAGTCCTGTAAAAAAGGCATGCACATATATAATCCAGTCAAAGACATAAGTCGTGTTAGATAGCTAGCTCGACCAAACCGGTACCGCACCCGCCGCCAGAGGCTCTCTCCAAGAGCACCCAAAACCCATCTACTGTTCCGTCCCTCTCGCCGGCGACGCCGCCTGTCTGCTCAATATCCGGTGGTCCTAGGGCCTTGGAGGTGTGGCGAACCACGGCCTCTCGTCGGCAGGAGGATTTCGTTTTTTATTTAGTCTATTTTCAGTGTCTTCTTCGAGATGTTGAGGTGACGGTGATACGTCCAAAACGTATCTACTTTTCCGAACACTTTTGCTATTGTTTCTTCTCTAATTTGTATGATTTCGATACACCTAATATGGACTAACACTGTTTTCGTCTTTGTGCAGAAAATCAACTTTTAGGAAAAATCCCGGAAAATATCGCAAAACTTCTATTTTACTGGAAGACTCACGAAGCCAGAAAACGAGAGGAAGAGGGGCCACGAGGGGCCCACACCACCTGGGTGCGCGGGCCAGGCCAGGCCACGCCAGGAGGTGGTGTGTCCGCCTCGGCCTCCGCCTCGACCTCTCCTTTCGACTATATAAGTCATCTGACCTAAAAACAGAGGGGGGTTGGCCGTTTTTCCAGATAGAATTCCGTTGCATTGCCACCAACAGAAATCGCGATTCGAAACCAGAAACTCTGTTCTAGCACCCTGCCCGGACGAGGAATTGGAGGAGATCATCGCCATCATCATCACCATCCCTTCTCCATCGACCATCCATGAATCCCCCATCCATGAGCGAGTAATCCTCCGCAGTAGGCTATGGGGATGGTAGGGATTGGATGAGATCGTTCATGTAATGGCATCAGATTGTTAGGGCATGGTGCCTAGTATCTATTGTTAGTGCTTTTTGACTTTATTGCAACTTGTTATGCTTAATGCTTGTCACTAGGACCCGAGTGCCATGATTTCAGACCTGAACATGTTATTAATTCATGATGATAGTATTGTTTATGATCTTACTTGCAAGTTGTATACACATATTGTTGTCCGGAACCTAAGGCCCCGAAGTGAGAAGAATCGGGATAACCGGAGGGGATGGCTATGATATGAGGATCACGTGTATTCACGGAGTGTTAATACTTTGCTCTGATGCTCTATTAAAATGAGCACCTTAATTGCCAGTAGATTCCCTTGAGGCCCCGCTGTAACGGGCTGACAGGACAAAAGATGTTGTGCAAGTTCTCATCATGAACACGTATGACTATATATGAAACACATGTCTATGATTATTTAGTACTTGGATGCTTTATCTTATTTATCTGTAAATGCCCTATATCTTGATTGTTATATGAATTGTCTTGTCCATGCAACGCCCGTCCATCCATCTCTATGCCTACCGCGCTTTGATTTTACTGTTTACTGCAATTGTTAGTACTATCTTTACTTTTACTACTGCTATTACTATTACAAAACTGTTGCTACTGACAAACTACTGCGAGCAAGACTGTTTTTAGGTGCAGCTGAATTGACAACTCAGTCGTTAAGGCTTATAAATATTCTTTGGCTCCCCTTGTGTCGAATTAATAAATTGAATTTTACTTCCCTCGAAGACTGTTGCGATCTCCTATACTTGTGGGCCATCAGACGGTTACGTCTTGGAGTCAGAATAAAGTCCTCCCCGCTCTATCCTCGCTCAAGGGACGCTTCTAGCGCCGATGGAGGGCGGGTGGAGTCGTTTGTCCGACGGATCTCCTAGGATTCTGTCCGTTTTCGTGTTCGTTTGTTTCAGATCAGTTTCTTCCGATCTATTTTTGTCATCATTAACGATGTTTGCTGCTCTAGTGTGTTGGTCCTTTGTGGCCTTAGCACGACGACTTACCGTCTGTCTACTACAACAAGCTGTACAACGGAATTAATTGGATAAAACTATCACAATTGGAGCTGTTCGAACGAGTCACTACCACTTTCAGTAATTTTTACGTGTCAGTACCATTTCTGAGTCGCTTTGCGAATCGCACTAATTCACGAATTTGACTGCAGCACTGACAATTCGAGGCCAATTGAAAGAGCTGACTTGGTAGCCAAAGCACGAAGTACCTTATTTTTTTTGCATTGACCAATTCTTGCTCGGGAGCTGCATGTTGCTCGCCGCTCACTGGCCGCCGCCCCGCATGTCGAGTCTGCAGCTCGCCGACCGCCGCGTCCTGTAGCTCATCGCCCCTGCTCGCCATCCCGCACCTGCAGCTCGTCGGCCCCGCTCGTCGACCACAGCTCCACGGGGCAGTTGGAGGGGAGCTCGAGGCCGAGGTCCTTGCACGGACGCACCTCCTCCATGTCCATGGCCATGCCGCTGGACGTTGCATGGTGGCCACAGTGCGGGCAAGAGGAGGACGGCGACGGCATTCTGCTCCCGCTCCTGCGTGCCCATGATGCTGCTTCGTGCCCACGACGACCACGACGGGGGTGTCGGCGTCGGGCCGTCGTTGTGCTCGTGCCAACTCCTCGTCATCTCCAATGCGCGTCCAGCCACGCCTCCCATCGGACCCGCTGAAGCTACTCCGCTGCGGTTGCTACTTCTGTTGCGCCTCCGCTGCTCGCCGCGTCGTGCATACGTGCCCGCCGCCCCACCGAGCGCTCGCAGCTCCCCTGCGTGCCCACAGCGCCGCCACGCCCGCAGCTCACCGGCTCCCATGCTCCGCCAGGCGGGCGACCGTTGGCGCGGGCCCCGGCGTTGCCCAAGACGTCGACTCGGTATGGCCAAAGCGGCGGTGGTCGGAGGCGGTGGCCGGCCGTAGTGAGTGCGTTGGCTTGGAAAATTGTGAGGAAGGAGAGAGAGAAGATGCTTATGTGGCAAATTGTGTTGCCACGTCAGCTCTTACAAGTGGTCCCAAATTGGCAGTTCTAATGTCAAAATGCTCTTATCCGTAAATTAGTGTGATTCGCAAAGCTGTGACTCAGGAATGGTACTGACACGCAAAAAATAGAAAGTGGTACTAACTCGTTCGAACAACCTCAATTGTGGTACTCCCTCCGACCCAAATTAGTTGACTTGATTTTGTCTAGATTCGGATGTATCTACCACTAAAACAAGTCTACATACATTCGAATCTGGACAAATCTGAGTCAACTAATATGAGTCGGAGGGAGTAGTTTTATCCAATTAACTCTCTACTACGACAAGCTTCGGCTCGGGTGATGGAGGGGCGAAGCGACGGCACGCCTTCGGCTCGTGCTAGTGTTTGTAGTCGTCGTTAGGTGGTACAATGTTCTATTTATAATTTTTATTACTTTTAGTCATCTTTGTAATCTTTGTACTGCTATTGATGATTATTAATGGAATTGAAAAAAAACATACAGAAGTCGTGCTAGTAATGGAAAGTATACATTGCACAAACCATGCATTACAGGAATACAAAACCTAAGCGTGTCGTCATCGTTAGTCAATAACATGAGGAATTCATGGATATCGGACAATGCAAGCACACCAATAATTAACTCCCGTACCTTCCCTAAGAATGACTACCCTCTTCTTAATTTTCTTGAAATGTATACTTATTACTACTCCCTCCAGGGCGGATTATAGGACTATTAGCGTGCTGCAGCGCGACCAAGGAAGCCAACGATTGGAGGAGTTATTTAGACGGACGTTTCTAATTGCATTAAGTACAGAATCTAATTGAGTTATTAAGGGTCACAACATGCAAAGCGATCTGAGCCGTAGAGAGGATCGGACGGCCTTAGTCTCGTGCATGCATTGGCAGATCCTATTTTCACGCGGATCGTCCTTCTTCTCCGCCAAGCCAAATCTCTCCCGCGCGCAGCGCTCCTCCCTTCCGAAAACCATGAAAAATTCATCTCCAAATTACATCCCGCCCATGCAATTCTTTTGGAGGTAGATTCCGCCAAGATTTGGCAACCAATTCTGATAATTTTCGCAATCTAATTTCTATTTATATCCATGACGTCTCGTTCTTCTTCTTCACTGAGTCAGGCCTTTTCTTTCCCAAACAACCATGGCTTCCAGCGGTGAGAGCCGCCGTCTGCCGCCTCTAGGTTTGGTTGGCCGTTCGCGCGTAGGTTTCCTTCCTCCACGTCGCGAGCCGGTGCAGTCTGCGCGCGATGAGGCCGTCCGTCCACCGCCTCTGGGCATTGGCGGGTTCGAGCCTCGAGTGCGGACGGCGCCTGTGCCCAAGCGCCGCGTCGGCCTGCAGCGGCCACGACGCGCTCCTCCTACCACCGACCAGAGCGGCCCATCCAACTGGGAAAGCTCCCCCGCTGGCGACGTCCGTAGCTCGACCTACGTCGTCTTGACGATGGCCGGTTTGGGAGGGCTAGGTTTTGATCTTGGTTCTGGCAGCGGCATCGGCTCAACATTCAGCAGCAACATCTCTTCGTTCGTCAACATTGGCAGCAGCAACACCGGCACGCCCACCCGCACGCCTCTCGCCAGCAACACCCGCACGCCCACCTGCTCGCCTCTCGCCATCAACACCCGCACGCCCACCCGCTCGCCTCTCGCCATCAACACTCGCACGCCCACCCCCTCGCCCATCGCAATAAACACCGGCACGCCTCTCGCCGGCAACACCGGCATGCCCACCCGCTCGCCTCTCGCCAGCAACACCCGCACGCCCAGCCGCTCGCCTCTCGCCTTCAACTCCCGCTCACCTCTCGCCATCAACACCGGTACGCCCACCCGCTCGCCTCTCGCCAGCAACACCCGCACGTCCACTGTTGGTAGCACCTCTGGGACACCTTTCAGCAACAACAACGGCAATCCATCCATCAACCCATGGTCGGCATTCATCAGGACGAATATAGATGGAGATGGTGGCGGCAGCACGTTCGGTGGTGGCAGTAGTAGCCATGGCAGTGAAGGAGAAAATGGTGGCGCTGATGTCTCCATCATGTTCGAGAACGCCGACGAGTTTGCTCCAAGCCAGGCACATGTCGAAACTCCATCGCAACGGGTCATTGATTTGAGTAAGCAGAATTAGAACTCACTGTTTGTTATTTGCAAGCACGACTCACTTTTATTTACATGCAAGCAAGCACGACTCACATATGATCATATTTGTGCATTATTCAAACATATGATGATATTTGTCCTTTTTAGATATTTGGGCTAACCGGAAGACAAGGAATTATTATAGTACCGACTCCAAGCGCCATATATACGTGGCATGTTTGGCCCGCAATGGCGGTACTGGTCGACTGAAGCATGGTGTTTTAACATCCGTCAGTACGCACCTTGAGGTTCCTACTCGTGTTGTTGGAAGGATATGGAGGATGGGTCGTCAGGGAGGAACTATAAACACCGTCAAGTGCAAGCGGAAAATGAATTCCGGGAGAAACAAGATCCCGTTTGACGTAGCAGCCATGGAGGCTATACCTCCAATGGAGCGTACAACCTTAGAAGCTCTAGCTAGCGCAATGAACTACAAGAAGAGTACTCTAGTTCGGAGGCAATATATTTATGTTGTACTACGAATTTTTGCTCCATGTTTGTACCACCTAACATGTGAATCTTACATCATTGTTAATGTTGACAATTTGAAGGTTGAAGGAGAAGGAATTTAGAAGGTGCACAAGTGAACTAAAGCCTTCGTTGACCCGTGAGAATATGAAGCAAAGGGTGGATTATTGTCTTAGAAATCTTGAGCCCATGAGCTTCGCGGTAGATCCTACTTTTAGGGCCGCGTTCAACGTGGTGCATATAGATGAAAAATGGTTCTACCGCACTACGAAAAAAACAAATGTATATTTGAGCAAGAACGAGCAACCCCCCATGAGAGAAACCAAGAACAAGGGCCATATACAAAAAATCATGTTCTTGTCGGCTATGGCAAGACCAAGGTATGATAGAGATGGGAATTGTACCTTCAATGGTAAGATCGGGGTGTGGCCATATGTTGAGTGGGCTCAAGCTCAAAAGAGAAGCAAAAATAGGTTTGTTCTTTCATCGTTGATCATCGTTCTTGTAGTACATGATTTATTTGATAAGAATAAACATTGGTTTACCTTATAGGCTAAGAGGAGCTTGGGAGCTGAAGCCAATGGACCATGCCGGCAAGGCGGATAGTCGTGAGTACTTGCTGAAGCACGTGCTACCGGCTATTAAGGAGAAGTGGCCCATAAGTGATAGATGGAGCACAATTTACATTCAGCAAGACAATGCAAAAACACATGTTTCTTGTGATGACCCACTTGTTACTGCAGAGGCGGCAAAAGGTAATTGGGACATTAGGATGGTTTTTCAACCTCCTAATTCTCCCGACACAAACATTCTAGACCTTGGGTGGTTTTCTTCTATCCAGGCTATGTTCACAAAAAATTCCCTAAAACACTTCCGGAAATCGTTACAAAGGTGGAGCAATCGCTTGCGGAGTATCCGCATGAAAAGTTAAATAGGATATTTTTGAGCCACCAAAATTGTATGCGAGCAATCATCAAATGCAAGGGATCAATTCACTATGATCTTCCTCACATGAAGAAGAATGTTCTAGAGAGACAAGGGCTGCTTCCTGTAAGGCTGAAGGTGGACAAGGAGTTTGTGGAGGCTGCGGTTGAATTTCTAAACTCACAATGAGTATCATGAATATTTTGTAATGGAATTACTATGTATGGAACTTATCAGAGAAATTATCTCATATTTCTTTTGAACCATCTGCATATTCTAGTCCCATAATATATAAGGTGAACCACGATTACATAAGAATTTTGACATAAAGAGTCCAATTTGTTCACTCCTCGGTCTCGGGCACAATAGTGTCATCGACAACAACATAGTCTTCGGGGCGGCGATTGCAAACGAAACAGAGCCCAGCTTTCGTCACACAATACGTACGAGCACAATCCTTGCACCAGTACTTTGGCTCGATAATACCATTCCCGCAAGCGACGCAAATGCGTAAATCTTTCTTCACCGGTAGCCGACATCCGCGACAAGCAAAAATGCTAACATCGCCGACGACGCCGCAATAGTTGCACACTGGAGGGAATATGCATATGTCGCATGTCGAGGGAACATGGACAGGGAGAGCTAGGACCACATCAACCTTGTCATGCTTGTTCACCTTGTCCTAGACATGGTCGACCTCCACCAACACGCCCGTAGCCAAAACCTCCTCCATGTCGCCATGGTCCTGGACATGGTTGACCTCCACCAACGCGCCTGTAGCCATGACCTCCTCCACATCATGGACATGCTCGACCTCCACCAACGCGCCTGCAGCAACGACCTCCTCCACGTTGCCATGTGCTTGGACGTCAAGATCCATGGAGTCAATCCAATTCCCTCTCTTCTCCCTCCCCCAGCTAGGCCAATCTATCTCTCCTCCGTCCTCCTCGTCGTTCTTCATGCCGTGGTGTTTTTCACTTGGATGTACGCCATGGTTAGATTTATATAGAGTTATGGATGGAAGTAGAAAGGACATACAAAGAAAACTCAATTGGTTTCACATAGCCGCATGCAGAACAAATTAGCCCTATAATCCCGCATGTAGAAAACTCAATCGGTCTACTTTAATGCGCAAAGGAAACGAAGGGGAGAGAAGTCCATCAGGATGCAGTTATTGACAGCAATTAATGTCTAATTAGCCCAATGTTTTGGCCCGTCTCCAAAACGGCTAATAGCCCTATAATCCGGCCTGGAGGGAGTAAGAAGGTAACTTTTCCGGTCTCCTCACGCACCAAGTGGCGCGCCATAAAGAGTCCCCGGCCCTCTCCTCGGACAAATTTTCGCGGTCTCGGATGCACGAGTGTGTTTGAATGTTTTTTTTTTCATTTTATTGGTTCGAACATAAAATTGAAATATCTATTAGACCGAGCATCCAAATAATGATTCACTTTTAAACTTGTGTTTTCGGTGTCAACGTTTTAAAAGTTAGATCCCATGTTAATACGTTTCTTTGAAATTTGGTGGATACTAGATATGATGCTTGGATGTCTTGTACTGGTAGTTTGTCTAGGCGCGGTACAAAATCTGGGTTCGCTAGACCTAGACTACAAGATCATATGAGCATTACGATGGTAAGATGACCATGAGAGAAAGTAATACTCTGAAGTTTGAGAAGGTCTACCAGAGGAAAAGGTCTTAAACCGGGGCGCCAACCGCGCAACTGCGATCGCAGACGGCGGCAGGGCTAACTTTCGTGAGCATTCTGGTAGCGGCCTTTATGAGACGTGCAATGCAAACTCTTCCGTGTCTAGTGTTCCCCAAGCATCCTCCCTGATCAGCACGTCTCCACGATCGCGTGTTCACCATGAAATCCCACAGGAGCGCCCTGTCTTCTCCGAAGCGCACCGCCGCCATTGCCGCGTCGGTCGCCTTCCTACTGGCCCTTGGCCTCGTCTTCCTCTACGACTTGAACTTCTCTGACCGCCACTATTACCTGCGCATATATGCACTAGTAGAAACCGGGAAATTTGCCCCGGTTCGTAAGGGCCTTTAGCCCCGGATTTCGAACCGGGGCTGCGAAAGCGGGACTAAAGGTCCAAGCTTTAGCCCCAGTTCAGTTACGAACCGGGGCTAGAGGTCCAACCACGTGGCCAGCTAGGCGCACTGGGCGGCAGAACATTTAGCCCCGGGTCGTGTTACGAACCGGGACTAAAGGTTCCCTGCCGCGGCAGCATTTTGTGCCATTTGGCTGCCGCGGCAGGGGATGGGGTTTTAGGATTTTGTGTTTTTATTTTTATTTTGTGTTTTGTGTTCAATTATTTTTCATTCTGTGTTTTTATTAGAAACAAGTTTTCGTATACATACAACGCTACTACACAGTACTTGGCCATATTGACGCAATATATAATATAATTACTCTTACAAGCATATATGGAGTCCCAACAAGGTCCAGAGCATGTCTATTTGATTACATGGAGATCATTACATGGATGCTTTAGGGTCTACTTATACAGTATTCTCCGCGTGGGTCTATGACCTCGTCGAGAAAAAATGCAGCAAATTCCTCTTGGATTGCTATTAAGCGGTCATCTGGTAGGAGCTTGTCCCGCATCGTGTCCAACTATGTAAAAAACTCAACACGATTTTTTGTAATAAAAATAAAGGGTGAATATATTGTTTACTTACTCGAACATTTTTTGAGGGCTTCTCAATACTGATGCGAATGAACTCGCACACGTAGAATCCACATAGATTAGTTCCCTGTGGCTGCCTCGCGCACTTTACAAGAATAGAATTCAATCAAATAATAACGCTAGCATGATAAATGCACATAAACTAGAATTAAATAGATGCGCGGACTTAGCTCGTACTACTTACCGAGAGTTATTTAAAAAATAGCTCCTCACGCCATTGACCGCGGACATGTTTCTTGAACTGTGTCCAAACCCAACCCGACAAAGAAAATTAATGTATAAGTTAATAACTACTTGATATCCCAGAAAATGAACGAAAGAAACCGATATAGTGCGATAATGGTTGAAATTACCTCTGGAGCGCATCGATAATGATGCGATAGTTTTCAATATCTTTGTTTAGTGAGTCCATGATGTGAAATCTTCCCATGTCAAGTGAAATGCTTAGAAGAATCTAGTGGTACCTATGCAAGGTTTACATACGTCAGTAACTCATCATTTACACTGAACATCGAGTAAGCAAAAGTTAATGTATACAAAAACTCACTTGCCGTCGTGGTAAGGAAATATTATTTCGTTACAGAAATGTTGTTTCGTGAGAAACCGCAACAAGTTGTGCTCGGTCTCCAGTGGTTTATCCTTTAGTATAGCTCCATGAACTCGATGTGGGTCAATGTACCCAAATCCGTTGATAGCCTTTCTTTTACAATCGAGCATCTTCATTCTGCATCACAATGAATTGAAAAAGCTGAGATAGAGACCTAATTACATAAATAAAGTAATCACTTACAAACAATACGAACTGAGGATAGTTTTGTCGAGTTCCTTTAGATTGAATAACTGAAATAATTCTGTAAATTCAATAGGGACCTCGTCTTCAATGAAGTAATGCGATTTTCGAACTTTCAGTATGAGCCAATTTCGCTGTTCTTTTGATGCTTTCATGTACCATTCATGGAATCGTCGCATTTGTGTTGGCATATCCCGAAGCCTCTCAGAACTGACCAGAGGCTCCCCGTTAACAAATTTGGGTGCTACCTCAGCCTTGGGCATATCGACGTGAATACTTTCATGAACAGGCATACCACATTGCTCGGCCAATATCCTAGCCGTTTCCGGATCCATAGGTTCTTCCTCATATAGTTGAGGTTTGGGTATGTTCACCTGGAGTGGGGGGAGCGATTGGTTTGCTTGTTTCCCCAGCTGGGGAACATCTCTTTTGGTTCTTCGGCTACCACTCGATTGTTTTGCTTGTTTCCCCAGCTGAGGGACGTCTATTCTGATGCTTCCGCTACCACTCGATTGTTTTGCTTGTTCCCCTGCTGGGAAACCTCTTTTTTGATGCTTTCTCTACCGCTTGATCTCTTCTGTTTCAATGTCTTCTGAAGACATCGTGTATAGTCATCTGGCGCATTTAACTGAGCTTGGGATGGCTGCGTCAGTAATTTCCTAAAGTGCTCCTTGGTTTTCGGTTTTATTTGGACCTCTGGCTCAGGTTGTTTCTTTTTAAAATGAGCATCCACTTCGGCACGTACGACCGCATCGGTCTCCTCATCAATCAGGTCGTAAGCCCTCTTGGGAGGAACCGGCGGTACTCTTGGGAGGGGCGACAACTGTCGCTTCGGGCGTTGGTTATCGCTCGACAGAGCGGTGGTATTCTTCCGCTTTTGCCCCTTAGTGGGTAGAGGCGGCTGCGTAGATTGAGATGGACTCGTGTTGGGGTCATGGATTGGACTATTACTGGGAGGAGACGGTGCACTTGGAGGTGGACTTGGACGAGACGGTGCACTGGGAGGAGACGGTTGCCTTGGTGGAGAAGGTGGCCTTGGTGTCGATCCTGGAAACTTGATGTATTCTTTTTTCCAAAGAATGAAGCCACTCGTGACTTCTCCTAGTGTCGTCTCCCCTTCACCTCCAGGGATGTCAAGCTGTAGTGACTGACACATAGGTAGAATTTCATCCACACCAACACGAGCATAGCCAGCTGGAATCGGATTGCAATGGTAGGTCGCTCCCGGTGCAGAAGGTAAAGCAGAGCCGACCGCCACCTTCATGAATATATTCTTCAGTTTAACATGCAGCTCACAACTAGTGTTCTCCTTAATTGCATCCACGGGGTACACATCCATCGTTGCATCATTACCGTGGCCCTCCGTGGAAGCCACGCTGCTTTTCCGTTGCGATGGGCCGACTGTACTGTCCGGTGTAGGATCTTGCTGTCGGAGTCCTTTAAGTTCATTAAGCTCTTGGCGATACTCCTGCAGCGTGGCTTCAAACCTCGCGAACCTCTCCGTATCCTCCTCTTTTTGCCGGTTTGTTCTTCTCGATCGGCTTCTGTACGTGTCACGGTGCTCGGGAAACCGGATAACCCATAGATAAGAAGGTCCGAACCCTCTTGTTCGTCCAGCCTTTTCAGGATTCCCGAGAGCCTTTGTCAGCTCATCGTTCTCTCTGTCGGGAACAAACGTTCCCTCTTCAACCTCTTTCATCACTTTAACAAGTTTTTTCTTGGGTGTAGAAATTTCTTCGGCTGCAACAATCTCGCATGTTTCTGGGTCTAATGATGCCCCATGCCTGAATACCCAATTTCTTGACCTCAAGGGCCAACTAGACGTAGCTGGAGTGACCCCTTTAGCCTCTAGGTTAGCCTCAGCTTTATCCCACTTAGGCATGGCACTCCTGTAGCCACCTGTGCCCATATGATGTTGATATTTCTTTTTGGCTGCATTTTCCTTATTTTTTGCTGATATTGCCTTAGCTGGTGCTGAGGTCTTGTATTCCACAAATGCGGCCCAGTTATCCTGCTGCAACTCTAGTGGGCCAACGAATGGAGGAGTTGTTTCCTTCAAGACATACTTGTGGTACAATCTTTTTTTCTATTCCTTGAATAGTTCGGCCATCTTCTTAAGAGCAAAGTGCTTGACTTTCCTCGTCATTTGCTGTGTGAGCTCATCAGTCTCCAAGACTGGTAGGGTGAAATGTGTCATGAGAGAATTCCACATTGTATCTTTCACTCTATCATCTACAAAACTAGCCCCAGCTGGATCCTTTTTCTTTCCTGGCTTGTTCTAGTTTCGCGTGGTGATCGGGACTTTGTCTCTAACAATCACTCCGTATTGACTTGTAAATGCATTTGCAACTTCTTTGGGCTCCAGCGATTGACCCTGCGGAGAGACTAAGTCAATGATGAAACGGACATCAGCGGGCAACTTGTGTGTCGGGCCTCTTGTATTTGTAGAAGATTGGCCGGAAGCGGAGGTCTAAGAGAAGAAACATTCGTGAGTACATATATACGAATCAATTAGTGCATCCATACTAGTGAACGATCGATAGAGGCTTTATATACCTTGACGGAGTTTGTCATTATTATGGTGTCTTCACCATGGTCAGCACCATCGTATCCACTATTTTCTCCACCATCGTCTCCTCCAGACAAATTAAGATATTCAGAGCCATCATAATAAGACCCCCCAGTAACCTCACCTATCATGTTGAGAAGTTCCTCTTCATTCTGTCTACCGTCCACAGCTTAACTAATACAGAAAAAGAATATTGCATTAAGTAAAAGAATATTACAACTGCGACAACTCGAAGACAGTACTTAGTGATTAAGATAAAGTACAATAATATAAGATAAAGTACATTACTAATACATCACCGGAGAATAGCTCGGGTGCATTATAGGATAAAGTATAAGTATATTATTAATACATCACCGGAGAATAGCTCGGGTGCATTATAGGATAAAGTATAAGATAAAGTACATTATTAAGATAAACTAGCGAACACGGCTGCCGCGTTCTGTGCTACGGGAGCTCTGCAGCCACAGAAGAGGAACCATCACCAGAGAATAGCTCGGGTGAGATCCGTGAACCTGCCAGATATTGGAGAACCTAGTCTCCAAAAGATACATGTATCGCCGTATATGCTCGTCCTCCTCCCTGATACGACGACGTACCACCTCCTCGGGGGCTGGCTCCCTCTGCACCACTCCTGGACCTCGTGGACGCGACCAAAGAAGCTCTGGGTCGACGATGATACCCGGATTCCTCACTAAGGTACGAGTCCCGACAGGTAGCACCTCCCAGTGCCAACCCGGCGGAGCCCAGACTCGGACATCTCCGACGGAGTCCAGTAGGCTCGGACGAGGTGGACGCGGCATAACTAAATAATAGCAATAAACAATCATAAAACATAAACAGTAACTAAATCACTAAGTATATATTGCCCTAATAACAATAACCCTAAACCTATCACTAACTAAACTAAACCTAATTAACTAAGTATTCTAACTAACCCTAACTAACCCTAGATAAATACTAATAACACTGACAATAACACACTAACTAAAACACTAATATGAATACTATTAATAACACTAACACTAACACTAACACACTAACTAAAATACTAATACTACTAACTAACACTAACCAAAATACTAATACTACTTATTTACAAACACTAACGCTAACCAAAATTAACTAATAACACTAACACTACCACTAACCAAAATTAATTAACTAACACTAACCAAAATACTAATCCTAATACTAATACTAACCAAAATCCTAATACTACTAACCAAAATCCTAATCCTAATCCTAATACTACTCTAACTAATAACCCTAGCTAATACTTCTAACTAATAATCCTAATCCAAAATACTAATACTTCTAACTAATAATCCTAATCCAAAATCCTAATACTACTAACAAAAATCCTAACTAATAACCCTAGTTAGCTAATTAACCCTAACTAACCAAAATTAAGACTAACAGTACGTACTAACCGTACCTGAGGCGGAGACGACGGCGAGGCGGCGGCGGCGAGGAGGCGGAGACGTACGACGGCGAGGCGGCGGCTCTCGGGGCGGGGCGGCGCGGAGACGCGGCGTAGGGCGGAGACGGGCGCGAGCGGCGGCACGGGGCTTCTTCTCACGGACGCGGGCGACGGTGCGGCGGACGGCGTGGGCGTGGCGCAGGGAAAACGGCGATCTCCGGGTCGTGGCTCGACCCGGGGCGGAGGTGGTATTTATACCACCCCCCTTTAGCCCCGGGTTGTAATACGAACCGGGGCTAAATGTCCCTTTAGCCCCAGTTCGTATTACAACCCGGGGCTAAAGGTGTTTTCGGCCCGCCACACTTCCCGCGCGCCGAAACCCTTTAGCCCCGGTTTGTAATACAAACCGCCCCAGTTTGTAGCTAAAGTTTATTTTTGGCGCCAAACCCAAAAATAGTTTATAGTTTTCAGAAAATTATGTATTATATATCAATTTTTTTAGAAAAAGAAGACCTATAATTTAAATCTATTATCATACTTTATTATACAATTTAAATGAAATTATCTATTATCTAACAAGTATTATATTTAGTAGAAATGTTCACAAAAAATAATAAAAATATAGTTTATTATTTAAAAATGGAAAAATACATATAATTTAGCAAAATATTCACAAAAATATAGTAGAAATGTTCTCCCGCTATTTCCCCCGCTTCCCGCCATGTTCTCCCGCCATTTCCCCCGCTTCCCGCCATGTTTCTCCCACCATTTCCCCCGCTTCCCACCATGTTCTCCCGCCATGTCTCTCTATATCTAGGCCGACCGCCATTTCCATCGACACATCCACACTTTCTCTCTCACAACAATGGACACCGCTTACTGGGCTTTTCTGACGCTCGAGGAGACCGAGGCGCTGTGCGCCTCCAGCTACCCATGCCCGCCGGGGTACCGGCTGCCCGCTGGCTGGATGCTGAGCGCTGGAGGGGTTCCTGTTCCTCCTATGTCTCAAGGTTCGGCCCGCTAGGCGGCCATCACGAACCACTTCTACCTCGAGCTCACGCCGGAGCAGCGGATGGATCCCCATTGGGATCCCGACAACCTCGACACCTGGAATGCCTTCTTCGTAAACCGGCGAGAAAGGGAGCTCGCCAGGTACGAGGGTGACGGCCCGCCCCAGTGAACCACAACGAGGCTGGTCGCCGCCTATGGTGGGCGAACCGAACTATCGCCGGTGTGATGCGCTGCATCGCCATGGGAGACCATCCTCGCCTAAGGTACCCGCACTTTCACCAGCAGCATAGCCACAAGAATGGTGGTGGTGGTGAATGCCTAGGGCGTACTGGGGTCGTCATCTGGGAGCCCCCTACCCCGCGCGCTGTGAATCCGAGGCCGGAGGATCCATCCGTGTGCTACGAGGAAGGGCTGAGGATCCATCCGCGTGCTACGAGCAACGACGACGACGATGACGATTCCGAAGACGACCCAGAAGCTGTGTACTACAGGGCTAGATATGATTATGACTAATTTTTATGTTTTAATATTAATAAATGTCTGGCCACAACAAGTTGCAATACTACCTATTGAGATCGAGAAAGTTTATATCCATATACATATAAGAAGATCATTAAAAATAAAGGTTTAATAATATTGTACATCACCAACATCCACACATGTTAGGGTTTTGTTCTAATCCGTAACCATGGAACATCTTCCTTATTTAATGGGATGCTTGGGTCATCCTTCACAGCGAAGGGCGGAATTTCATGAAACTTATCATAATCGTCTGACATGTCTATCTTATCCTCCACCCCCACGATGTTTCTTTTTCCTGAAAGAACTATGTGGCGCTTTGGCTCATCGGATGCTGTACTCTTTTGCTTATCTTTCCTTTTTCTCGGTTTGGTAGACATGTCCTTCATATAAAAAACCTGAGCCACATCATTGGCTAGGACAAATGGTTCATCTCTATACGCAAGGTTGTTGAGATCCACTGTTGTCATTCCGTATTTCTTGTCTACCTCAACCCCGCCTCCTGTCAGCTTGACCCATTTGCACCGAAACAAAGGAACCTTAAAAAAAGGTCCATGGTCAAGTTCTCATATCTCCTCTATGTAACCATAATATGTATCCTTTTGCCCATTCTCGTATGTTGCATCAAATCGGACACCACTGTTTTGATTGGTGCTCTTTTTATCTTGGGCGATCGTGTAAAATGTATTCCCATTTATCTCGTACCCTTGGAAAGTCAATATAGTCGAAGATGGTGACCTGGCCAACAAGTACAACTGCTCTCCAACATTTATGTCATTCATGAGATGTGACTGCAACCAACCGCCGAAAGTCCTCATATGTTCATCTCTAATCCAGGAGCCAGGCTTCCCCGGGTTGTTGGAGTGTACAATATTCTTGTGTTCCTCGATATACGGAGCCACCAAGGTGGAACTTTGCAGAACTGTGTAGTGTGCTTTAGTCAGAGAATGTCCGTCCATACATATCCTTGCTTTCTTTCCTAGCGTGCCTTTTCCACTAATTCTACCCTCATGCCGTGATTCAGGAACACCGATGGGCTTAAGGTCAGGAATAAAGTCAACACAAAACTCAATGACCTCCTCTGTTCCATATCCCTTTGAGATGCTTCCTTCTGGCCTAGCACGGTTATGAACATATTTCTTTAACACTCCTATGAACCTCTCAAAGGGGAACATATTGTGTAGAAATACATGACCAAGAATGTTAATCTCATCGACTAGGTGAACTAGGAGGTGAGTCATAATATTGAAGAAGGATGGTGGGAACACCAACTCGAAGCTGACAAGACATTGGACCACATCTTTCTGTAACCTTTGTAGACTATCTAGACTGATTACCTTCTGAGAAATTGCATTGAGAAACGCACATAGCTTCACAATGGGTACTCGAACATTTTCCGGCAGGAGTCCCCTCAATGCAATCGGAAGCAGTTGGGTCATAAGCACGTGGAAGTCATGAGACTTTAGGTTTTGAAATTTTTTCTCTGCCATATTTATTATTCCCTTTATGTTCGACGAGAAACTAGACGGGACCTTGATACTGTAAAGGATTTCAAAAAAGATTTTCTTATCTTCTTTGGTAAGAGCGTAGCTAGCAGTACCTTCAAACAGCTCTGGATGCATGCCGTCTCGGTCTTTTATACGTTGTTGGTCCTGCCGTGCTTCAGGTGTATCTTTGCTCTTCCCATACACGCCCAAGAAGCCTAGCAGCGTCACGCAAAGATTTTTCGTCAGGTGCATCACGTCAATTGCAGAGCGGACCTCTAGGACTTTCCAATAGGGTAGCTCCCAAAATATAGATTTATTTTTCCACATGGGTGCATGTCCGCCATCGTCCTTCGGAACAAATTGTCTACCAGGACCCTTTCCAAAGATTACTTTTAAATCCTTCACCATGTCAAATAGATCATCACCAGTACGGCGGATAGGCTTACACCGGCTGTCTGCCTCACCATTGAATGCTTACCTTTCTTTCTTAGGATGTGCGAGGGCGGAAGAAAACGACGATTCCCCGGGTACACATTCTTCTTACATTTATCCAAATATATATTTTTAGTATCGTTTAAACAGTGTATGCATGCATTGTATCCCTTGTTTGTCTGTCCTGAAATGTTACTAAGAGTAGGCCAATCATTAATTGTTATGAACAACAACGCTCGTAGGTCAAATTCCTCCTGCTTGTTCTCATCCCACACACGTACACCTTGTCCGTTCCACAACTGTAAGAGTTCTTCAACTAATGGCCTTAGGTACACATAAATGTCGTTGCCGGGTTGCTTCAGGCCTTGGATGAGCACTGGCATCATAATAAACTTTCGCTTCATGCACAACCAAGGAGGAAGGTTATAAATACACAGAGTCACAGGCCAGGTGCTATGACTGCAGCTCTGCTCCCCAAAAGGATTCATGCCATCTGTACTTAGACCAAACCATAAGTTCCTCGCATCACCTACAAAGTCCGGAAACTCTCTCTCGATTTTTCTCCACTACGACCCATCAACGGGGTGTCTCAACATCTCGTCTTTCTTACGGTCTTCCATGTGCCATCGCAACAACTTAGCGTGCTATTTGTTTCTGAATAAAGATTTCAACCGTGGTATTATAGGAGCATACCACATCACCTTGGTAGGAACCTTCTTCATGCGGCGCTCGCCCTCAACATCACCAGGGTCATCTCGTCTTATCTTATACCGCAATGCAGTGCATACTGGGCATGCATCCAAATTCCCGTACTCGCCGCGGTAGAGGATGTAGTCATTAATGCATGCATGCATCTTCTGCACCTCTAATCCTAGAAGGCAGACAACCTTCTTTGCTTCGTAGGTACTGGTGGGCAGTTCGTTATCCTTTGGAAGCAACTTCTTTATTATTCTCAGCAACTTTTTAAATCCTTTGTCAGTCACACCGTTCTCTGCCTTCCATTGCAGCAATTCCAGTGTGCTACCCGGTTTTTTGTGCCCATCTTCACAATTTGGGTACAATATTTTTTTGTGATCCTCTAACATCTTCTTGAACTTCAACCTCCCCCTTTTAGTTACGCATTCTTCCTGGGCATCGGCAATGGCCCGACTAAGATCATCATCGGGCAGATCTGATGCCCGTTCTTCATCTTTTTCTTCATCAATGTCTTCTATTGTAGTACCATCATATTTAGGGTAGTCGTTGTCATTCTTTTCTTCTTCTTTGTCTTCCATCATAACCCCTCTTTCTCCGTTCTTGGTCCAACAATTATAGCCGGTCATGAAACCGGACTGAAATAGGTGGCTGTGAAGGACTCTTGAGGAAGAGTATTTTTTATGATTCCGACAGACACCACATGGACAAGACATAAAACCACTCCGCTTGTTTGCCTCGGCCACAAGAAGAAAAGAATGCACGCCTTTAATGAACTCGTTAGAGAGTCGGTCAGCGTACATCTATTACCGGCTCATCTGCAATATATAATTAATTAAGTACATCAAACATAATCATAATTAATTAGTACTAATCTAAAACCAGCAACCAGGACTAAAGATATGATGAACCTTTAGTCCCGGTTGGAGGCACCAACCGGGACTAAATGTGGATGTGGAGACAACATGTCGACACTGTGTCCTCAGTGGGCAGCACTAAGCCAGTAAATTAAATGCCGACACTATTTTGGATGGGTGGCAGCACTATGCCAGCGTGAGTGTGTCGACATTATGTCATCAGTGCCCGACACTATGTTGTGCTGCTTAATCTATAAGTATGTATGCATTCTTGTGAAGAACTGCAAGATGGTGTGTGAGACCAGGGACACCACTACGGCGGAGCTTCTCGAAGATGTCTTAGGACCTCGTCCTCAGACATCTTCGAAGAGCTCACCGTAGAGGCACTCTCTAATATGTGAAATTAGTTAGCTCCACCAGCATACTGATTTAGCTAGAGAAGATAAAACCGAAAGATGGTGTGAAAGAGCGGGGACACCACTACGGCAGAGCTTCTTGAAGATGTCTTAGGATCCCGTCCTCAGACATCTTCTAGGAGCTCGTCATAGAGGCACTCCCTAATATGTGAATTGTGATGTCTTGTTATCAAGCTTTTATGAATTAACCCTATCTTTGTTACAAATTTTTTAGTTTGTTGAACGCAGGTAGACGAAAAAGGATATTTTGCCCAGCTAGTTAGTTAGAATGATGAACTCACGCATGTGTGTGCTTCTAAAATCAATTTTCAAGACTCTATGTGCCAAAACAAGATATATATTGATAGAATAATCCACATATTGTGATATTTACCTTAGAGTTCCTTACATTAATACAAGATAGATAGAATCTAAACATCGATAGTATTGCTATCACTGCAAAAATTACTACCAAACTAAATGCACAAATCCATCTATAAGATAGAGCATAAAATGAGCTAATATAGCAATGAGAGTTCAAAGGATGAAGTTGCTCACCTTTTATAACATTTGGATAGATGGGGCACCACAAAATCTAGACAAATCTTAAGGAAAAAAAGGCATGAACTTGAGCTTAAAGCAAAAAAGAGAGAGAGAGAGGAGAGCCACCAGCTTGAATGGTGGCTCGGGCAGGAGAAGAAGATATAGCCAGACCTTTAGCTCCGGTTCGTGTCTAGAACCGGGACTAAAGGTCCACCTTTAGCCCCGGGCCGTGTAACAAATCGTGGCTAAAGGGTCTGACGCCCGACCCGGCCTGCCTGAAACCCTTTAGCCCCGGTTTATTACACGACTCGGGGCTAAAGGTCCCGTTCGAACCGGGGCTAGTGTCTGCCACCCCCGGGGCCAGTTCTAGCCGTTGGACCGGGGCGTTAATCCCGGTTCGTAGCAATACCGAGTCTAATACCCCTGCACCAAAGGTCTGTTTTCTACTAGTGATGGCGCCTCTTCCTCGGCATCGTCGCCGGTATCGACATCGTCTCCGACCTGCGACCTTACGCGGGGAGAGTGGGTGCCGGCCGACGCGGAGGCGCCGTACTACACGAACCTGACGTGCCCATTCATCGACGACCACCAGAACTGCATGAAGTTCGGCAAGCCGAGCCTCGAGTTCGTGGGCTGGAGGTGGAGGCCGGACGGCTGCGAGCTCCCCCGCTTCTACGCCGCGCGGTTCTTGGACGCCATGCGGGGCAAGTCCATGGCCTTCGTCGGGGACTCCCTCGCCAGGAACCACTTCAAGTCTCTGCTCTGTCTCTTGTCCAAGGTACGCACATATGTGTTATATGCATCCGATTATTGGTCTGTTCTTTTTGCTATTGTTCACCGGCGACGTGCGTGTGTCGATCGCAGGTGGCGCAGCCCGTGGAGGTGGGGGCGGAGCAGGAGATCGACGTGACGGGGAGGGCCGTCCAGCGGGACTACTACTTCGGCAGCCACGATTTCACCGCCTCCCTCTTCTGGTCGCCCTTCCTCGTCAAGGCCAACCTGTCGAACGCCACGCTCGGTATGTGGGACGTGCACCTCGACACGGCGGACATCCGGTGGGCGGCGCACGTCGCTGACTTCGACCACATCGTCCTGTCGGGTACCAACTGGTTCTTCCGCCCCTCGGTATACTACGAGGGCGGACGTGCCGTCGCGGGCAACGGCGGCACCAGCTGCGGCGCCAGCAACGTGACGACCGAGCTGGCAGTGCCCCAAGCCTTGCGCGCGGCGTTCCGGACGGCGCTCGGCGCCATCGCCACGAGCGAGGGGTTCCGCGGCAAGGCTGTTCTCCGGACGGTGACGCCCACCCACTTCGAGAACGGCGAGTGGAACACCGGCGGCGACTGCGTCCGCACGCGCCCGTACCGCCGCGGCGACCGCGCCGTCAGCGGCGCCGAGTACCGCAACGCGCAGGTACGTACAGTACGTGGGAAGCTGAAAACTCCACATGATATACATCGTGCAAGTTTCAACGTGGCGCTTACATGTTGTCTGACTCCATTTTGTTGGATAGGTCGAGGCGTTGAGGGAGACCGAGGCGGCGGCGACGAGGAACGGCACGGAGCTTCTGCTGATGGACATCACGGAGGCGATGGAGCTGCGGCCGGACGGGCACCCGAGCCGGTACGGGCACCCGCCGGGCGGGAGCGTGGAGGGCGACTTCATCGTGGACTGCCTCCACTGGTGCTTGCCGGGGCCGATTGACCTGTGGAGCGAGCTGCTCTTCCAGATGCTCCTGCCGCATCGTTAGCAGATCAATGAGTTCGAGGTGTTCGTGAAATCGTGAGATGAAATCGTCTCTAGAAACGAGAATGCGTGTCTACGGCATTTTCCCGTTCATTTTCCAGAGGTGAAACAGTTCTGTAAATTGAAAGGGCCATCTAGCATAGCATAGTGTTCGTGTCGATATTGGGTTCTGCAAATGCATCGGATCACGTGGTTGCTTGTTGTACTATTGGGGAGTGGTTCGCAAATCCCAGCAACCATGATCATGACACAAAGAGTTTTTTTACGGCTAAGAAAGTCTAGAAGGCTGGACTAAATCCAATTCATCGGATCACGTTGTCACTTTACTTACTGGGCAGTGCTACCGAGCTTATCCAAGACACCCCTACATTTTTTTTGTTGTTGAAGAAAACGGCAAAAGATTTGACATTTTCATTAATTAAGGAGAAATTCTTAGAGTGTTATAAAAACAAAATCTTGGCAAAACACCAAGGCAGCCACAAAGACAAAGACAACAGACATGAACAACTACTCACACGACATTATACTATTAATGGCCTTGGCGCCGGCAAGGCACCACATAGAAGCCTCCTCCTTAATTTTGTTGACTACCATTTCCACGGATACGGCGTGGTTTTGGAAGACCCTAGCGTTTCGCTCCTTCCAAATTTCCCAAGAGACCAACACTATCATTGAGGATATAGCCTTCCTTTGCGTTCCCCTTTTGTGTATCACTTCTTTCCACCATTCTTTCACGGATCTATAGTTGTGCCAATTTGCGGTGTCGGTGTCTGATAGGCCGAGCCAATCTTTTATCTTGTTCCAAACTCTCATTGAGTAGCGACATTTGAAAAGATGGTGTGAGGCCGATTCTTGTGTTTGATTACATAGTTTGCAACGGTCATAGTTGGGCCAACCCTTCGAGCGAGTCTATTCGCCGTCCAAATCCGGTTTTGTAGAACCAACCATGCGAATATTTTGCACTTGGGAGTCGCCCAAGGTTTCCAAACCATGTTCGGCATCAAGGAGTTGACTTGTCCCAAGTATTGCATGTTGTATGCTGATTTAGCCGAATAACACCCATCTCTTGTTAGTTTCCAAGTGATATCATCCGGGGTGTGTTGGTCCAAATTGATGTTGGCTAGCCTCTCCCAGAGCTTGTAAAATTGGTCAATATGTTGGACGGTGAGGCCATCATGCATGTTGATTTGTGAGACCCAAAAGTCATTTAGAAGAGTTTGTTGCACCGAGCATCGTTTCTTCTTTGAGATGTCAAAAATAAGGGGGGCCACATCTTTAGGTCTCTCTCCGTTTAGCCAACTTGCCTCCCGAAAAAGTGTCTTCTTACCATTCCCAATGGTTACTTTGGTCGCCGCCGCGAAGAGGTTATGGTCACTGGGGTTGCAAGGGTTACCAAGCCCCACCCACGGTTTGTCCTCGTTTTTCCATTCTTGCCAAAGCCATCTTAGCCTAAGAGCACCGGCAAATTTTCTAAGATTCAAAATTCCTAGCCCCCCTTTTTCTTTTGGTTTGCATACAAGATCCCAATTGACTTTGCACTTCCCACCGGTAACTTTATCACTAGCCGCCCTTAAGTAGGCTCTTCTCAAACTATCAATCTTCGTTAGGACCTCAATAGGGACCTCAAGAGCGGTGATGAAATATATGACAATGCTTGTAAGGACCGCTTTCACTTGTGTTGTCCGACCCACCATAGTGACATGCTTTCCAATCCATGGAACGAGTTTAGCCGCCACCCTATCTTCAAGTGGTTGCAAATGGATTCTTCTAAGTCTAGTCACTGACAAGGGAAGCCCAAGGTACTTCATTGGAAAGGTGGTGCGGGTAGCCGGGAAGGCTTGTAGAATGTCATCAAGATTGATATTGTCACATCGAATAGGCGCCACTTGGCTTTTTGCACAGTTCGTCACAAGTCCGGTAACCTCTCCAAAATTGTCAAGCGTGGCGGCAAGGAAGTCAATATCGTGTTTGAGAGGCTTCACAAAGATGGCGGCATCGTTAGCATAGAGTGAGGTTCTAATAGTGGGGGCACGCCCGCGGAGCTTGTGTAGGTGACCTTGGTCCGTGGCTTTACGAAGGATGTGATGAAGCGGGTCAATAGCCAAAACAAAAAGAAGCGGAGATAGGGGGTCTCCTTGTCTTAATCCTCTTCCATGCTTGATAGGGTCACCGGCGACGCCATTAAGGAGGACTCTCGAAGTAGCAGTACGGAGTAGCACCGAGATCCAATCTCTGAATTTACTAGGGAAGCCCAAGTGGTGCAACATATCCATTAAGTAGTCCCACCGGACCGAATCGAAGGCCTTCTTGATGTCGAGCTTGAAGAGTAGCGTTGGAGATTTTGACTTGTGGAGCTTCCTAGCAAGGTTCCTTACATACAAAAAATTGTTGTGAATACTTCTTTTCTTGATAAAAGCACTTTGGGCATTTGATACTAGCTTGTTCATGTGTGGGGCAAGACGCGCCGCTATCATTTTTTATGTGAGCTTGGAGACGGCGTGGATGAGGCTAATTGGCCTAAAATCAGTGACATCTTCGGCCCCCTCTTTTTTGGGAATGAGGGTAATATTTGCGGAGTTTAGCCAATGGAGATTGTTTGCTTGGAGGCTTGCGAATTGGTTAACCACAGCCAATATGTCATCTTTTATGGTGCTCCAACAAGATTTGAAGAAAGCCCCGGTGAATCCATCCGGTCTCGGTGCCTTGTCACTAGCGGTATTGTCCACCGCGGCCTTCACTTCCTCCTCCGTAAAGGGTACATCGATATTGGATAGGTCACATTGCGGTGTTGGGATGACATTCCAATTGAAGTTTCGTGATCTCAAAGGCCCCTTTTTAATAATCTTTTGGAAGTGGGCGTGGATGATTTCTTCCTTTTGGTTATGTTCCGTGATCCAACCGTTATTGTGCTTTAGCCTATGGATGTGATTTTTCCTCCTTCTTCCATTTATCCGGAGATGAAAGTATCTTGTGTTGGCGTCACCCTCTCTTAGATTAGTCACGCGGGAGGCTTGCCTCCTCCTAGTTTTTTCGAGTACCGCAAGCCCAATAACTCTTCTTTTAAGTCGCGTCCGAAGATCTCTCTCTTCCGTACTTAGACTTCACCCTTCTTGCGCTATATCAAGTCGAAGGATAACTTCCAAGGCCATATGGAGCTCCACTTTTTCTTTGGAGAATAGAGTTCTACTCCACTTTCTCAATCTGTGTCCGGTTTTCTTAAGCTTGTGGAAAAGCCAATGGCAAGGCTCCACATGGGTTGAATGCTCGCTCCAAGCCTTGTCCACCTCCTCCTTGAACTTTGGCATTTTAGACCTCTATTGTTTGATCGTCGCCTGCTATATTCTCGTTGACGTGTATCATGGATCCGTCAAAATGAGGGATCCTGGGTAGGGGGGCATCTTGCTTCCAGACCGAGACTATTCAGGAAAATGTGAGCCAGCTACCTGGACATGGTGTGCGGAAGCATTCTTGCACAATGTGCGGCAGACTGAATCTGACTTGATCAAGTCACGTAATATAAAAATACGGAGGTACGAACGATGTTTGGGTTGATGAAATAACATGGGAAAGGAAAAGGATGTTGGGGTTGATGAACTAACAATTGGAAAGGAAAAGAATGCTAGGGTTGGTGAACTAACGCGGGAAATGAAAAGGAGCACTTTTGAGAATTTCCTTTTTTTTGAAATCTTCTAGAGTCCTAAACATTTGCTTCCGTGGAAATGTATTTCCCTTGTGCATCCCGTAAAGTATAAATTTTCGGAAACAACAAAACTTAGAACCGCACCAGAATATCCAAAATTTTGGAAATTGCGGAAATTTGCCATTCCGTATTATAATTCACCTAATTACAACAACTGAGCTAATTAAATTTATTTTGCATTACTTTGAACTTCATCCAAATTTTTTGATGTTATAAATATTTGGTACCCACTAAAATCCCAAATTTTTCATTGAAATTCTTGCTTTGTTAATAATGTCATTTAGAATGCAAAATTTCTTGGATTTGGAAGTGCTACACATTTTTTCTCGATGAAAAGGGTGCCAGGGTTGATGAACTAACATGGGAAATTAAAAGGAGCACTTTTGAGAATTTCCCTTTTTTTGTAAATCTTCCGGAGTCCTAAATTTCTCTAGGGATCCCATTGCGGATGATGGAGGTCGATGTGCTGCATAAAATTTTCTTAATCTAAGATATGAATAAGTCACCAAAACCAAACCGCTTCAGCATAGTCAAAATGGCTTTATGTTCCACTATGTCAAAAGCCTTTTCAAAATCTAGCTTGAGTAGAATGATGTTTTTTTTATAGATTTGGGACAGATATAAAGATATTCAAACGCCCATGCAAGGCAGTCTTGGATAGTCCTTGATCTAATGAAATCATATTAGTTTTTGCTAACAATAGGAATATGATCTTCTGAACTCTGTCGGCAACGAGCTTGGTAATTACTTTAAGAGCCATACTCACCAGACAAATTGGTTTAAAATCATTAGGAGTTACATGATTTTTTATTTTTGGAATCAAAGCAATATAGGCAGTGTTGATACTGTGCAGATCAATACTTCCACGGGAAAAACTATGGCTAAGACTATAGAATTGATTTTTGAATATATTCCACAATATTTTCATAAAAAGGCCATTGAAACCATCTAGTCCTAGGGATATATCATCTGGCATATGTTTGATGATGTCATAAATCTCTTCATTTGAGAATGGATCTTCTAGTTCACTCAAATCCTTAGGTGTAATCATATTATCAAGATCAAAAATTGTATTTGTTTCAACTGATTGGCCCAATCTGTTCTTGAATGATGTCCAAATTAAAGTAATGCTTGTTTTTGTTCATGATCGGTGATTTCAATACCCTGATCATTTTTTAGCATGGCAATATAGTTATGCCTCTAATTCCTTGTAGCAATGGCATGGAAGAATTTTGTGTTTTCATTGCCTAATTTTGCCCATCTGATGTTTTCTCTTTTCCTCCAATATATTCTTTTGGCTTCTAGCAATTTTTGCAAATGAGTTTTGAGGGCTTTTCAGAAGTTATTCTCTCGAATTGATAAGTTCATTTGTTCTTCAAGGCTAGCAAGTAATGAAATAACACATTTGCAGTTATCTATAATCAGTGAGAGTTTGGAAAGATTTCTACTCCACTTCTTGATACTTTGTCTCATGGATTTGAATCTAGCAGTAATGTCATGTGCATCATTTCTGTAAACTCCATTATTTATCTAAGATTGTTGAAAAATTTCATTGAATCCATCAAACTCTAACCAATATTCCTCAAATCTGAAAATTTGTGCTTTAGCAATTCTAGTGACAATTTGGATATTGATTGGAATGTAATCTGATCCTAGTATAGCCATAGGGAAAACTGGGATATTAGGAAATTGAGTGGTCCAAGTATGAGAAGTAAATATACAATCTTACTTTTCTTATAGTGGAGAGTTTTGCATATTTGACCAGGTATATACTCTTCCTTTTAAAGGTATTTCTTCAAGGCCAGGTTGCAGAATCACTGAGTTGAATAATAGCATATTGTTATGATTCCACCAGGCCCATTCCTGTCTTCAATACTTCTTATCATGTTAAAATCACCCACAATCATCCACAATTCATACATAGAGGAGTCTAATTGCAGCATCCAATTAGACAAAATTTGCCCTCCATCATTGGCACAAGGAACATACACATTTGTGAGGTACCAAAATTTCATTGTTATATTGCATACAAACATCATAGTTATTTGGAAGTGTTATTGATTATCAATAGAGCCAGTGAAGAGACTACCATTCTAAATAGTTAATATAACTCTAGAATTACCCACTAATGGCCGAAATGCAAACTGATTATGTCTTCTAGGGCAAAACTTCAAATAAAAGAGATATCAAAGTTTTCCTTTTTTTGTTTCTTGTAGATATATGATATTGCAATTGCTTTGGTTGATTTTGTCAGATAAATCATCACATCTATCTTGATAATTAATGCCTCTTATATTCCAATCAAGAATATTAATGATTCTATCCATTAAAAAGACTGTTTATGATCCTTGTATGAGAGACAAGTACGTTCCTCATGATAGATGTCACAATGTACAACAAAATATCATGTCTGATTAGCATCATGTGCTGATAAGTGAAATGCTAGTTTGCTGGAACTAAAATGAATAGAGGAATATAAATGCACAATTGATGACACAAATAGTAAGAAAATGAGATGGTTCTTCAAATAAAGCACACTGATACAATAGTTATGCCACTGGCAGAATATAGAAGGATGACACTTATTCGGTTTTGATTGATAAGACTGCTATAGAAAAAGTTCAAAATATGCCCACAAAGTCAGAAATATGAGTGAAAGTAAACAAAGACAAGGATAATAGTGCAGTAAGAGTCCCTGATCTTGGATCAGAGGTGTGATAGATTACACACTATCATCAGAATTGTCCTAGTTAAGATTTGCATCTAACACGACTCTAGGTGGCATCTGATAGAAACTAGTACCAATGGCCTTGATTGTGTTGACATGGAGGTTTGCAGGAGGGGCTTGTTGCTTGTCCATCACCACAGCTTCAAATTGATTTACTAGGGTTACATGTGCCACCACATTCGATTTTTCAGCAAAGTCTTCTGCACTTTCTTTATCCTTGAAGCCAACACTCTGTCTAGCAATCCTTCTGCTTCTTCTCGCCACATTTTCAGTCCTTGGCACCTTATTCTTGCGCTTGGTCTTGGGAAAGTTTGATGGTTAAGAAATCACCATAAGATCACTATCTATTTATCCACTTGGATCGAGAACTGGGATAAAGTTCGGCCCAACATTACTATAAGCAGGATCAATCTGAGAAGCTGAGTTAACAGGAGCATTGTTAATTTGGAGCATGCATCTAATAGTGCTGACACTACCCACCACACCTTCCACTAGCTCAATATTAGCTCCAGTAACTTTGTTTCCTGCTAACTTATTCAGAGTTTCCTGATCTTCATTTCACATTAAGTTTGAAATCAGATTGTTTAGGTTCTGAATAAAACCAGGCTCATCCTCATTGGCATGTTGCATAGGTGGGGTGTTAGGAGCAATGTTTGTCATTTTCAGCTATAGGTGCAACATGTTCTCCTTGTGAAGCAGCTAGAACAGCTGGTTGAAACATGTTGGGATCATGCATGTTTTATGATGCCAGCAACCACCATGATGGATTATTAGCATTGGTGGGGGTTGGCACCAGCAGGGGGAGTGGGTCTTCATACCCATCAAGTCCACCCAACGTGGTTTGTTGTAATAGTATCATGGGGCAGGTCCAGGTATCTCCATTGCCATCCTCAACAATATTTTTGCCCATAAGAACACTAAGTGGCAGAGTATCAATATTATGGGCACGAAATTTAACCAAGATGCGTGTTCTATCTGACTGATATTTATTCCAAACTAAGATATGACCAAATGGAACAAATGTTTCTATCACTGACTTAGGATCCCAAAGTTGTTGTGGATAGTTAAGGAGCATGCACCAAACATCATGGGGAAAAATAGTGGCACTATGATTGACACCTTTGTCCTCATTGACAATGCGCATAATAGAGTCACCAATGAATTAGGGGATTCCTCCTACAACAGTATCTCGGTCTATGACCATGGAGAATCGAAATAGAGTAGTAACCATAGCACACTTTGAGTCCAAGCCCGTGCAGATGTTATCTAATGATGGCTACTGATCAGCTGATGGATTGGGTTCTAGGGTGACAATATCCCACTCATCACCATGTATTGGGAACTCTCCTCCGAGAAAACACGGGCTCATTGGGTGCAAAGTGGACCACGGGAAGGGCAACCATGCTAGCAGGAACATGAGGGATGGGGTCTACTGGATAGTTTGCCATTGGTGAGATGATGGAGCTTGGCGAAGAACAATGGTGGTGTGGCGATTAGTTCCCGGAGCGTTGAAAGGGATCAACTGTTGCAAAGGAGGACGCAAGGAGGAGAATATCATTTTGTGGCCCGAAAGTTGTGGTGTACAGGCAACGCGGTACCCAAGTTCCCTAAAATCAGCCAGGATGACTACAGTTGGTGTGCCAAATACTCAGAGGGTCTTTTTGGCACGAATTCAACTTTATGTTTCAATACAAAAAATCAGGCTAACGGCCATCAAGTTGGCCTCCCTGTCAGTTCTCGCTGTTATGTCGCTCCCGTCGCTTAGGCGGGGTGGCTGTGACGTAGGCTTGTAGCGTTGGCACAGTGGATGGGACAACACCCCCTGCCCACCCCCTACCCAGTGTATTGACGTGACAAAACAGGGCACATGTATCGGCATTATAATTATTTTTTGTTTACTCAGAAGCTGGAATGGCCACCGCCACGCGTCTCTCCTTGACCACTACCTTAAAAGCGCATTGACGGTTCCACCGTTCCGCTGCATCGCAGAAACCACTCTTCTTCTTCCTGTCATCTATCTTCTTCCCATCTTCTCCTTGCTGCCACGGAAGATCTACGCACTCTAGAGACAAGCTTCACTACCTATGGCAATAAGAAATAGACGTTGTCTACACCAACGATGAGGAGACAGTGGTGCGTGTCCTGAGGGTGTACGAGGGTTGGCTTGGGATAGACGAGGACAAGTTTGTGGGATTGGACCTCGAGTACACCCCAGCGCACCCATATGAAGGGAGTGAATTCGCCGTCGTTCAACTGGCCATGCGGAAACACGTCCTCGTCTTCCACCTCTCCCGGTTTGTAGATCTGCTCTCTGTAGCTAACCGCTTTTAGGGTTTTCTCCTCTTGTTCTTTATCCACTTGCTCATCTTGCAACTACTGGATTTTATTTAGGACCAAATAAATTAGGGTTTGCCTATGTCTCAATCGACTGAGATTTTCTTTGGTCTCAATCACCTAAGAAAAGTGCAACTGTAGTTAAAAGAAATGTGCAACTCGTTCAGTCGACTGAGAAATAGCAAAACCGAATACATTATGACAATACAATGTTGAGAGTCTTGATCTTGCATTTACTAAACTTTTCAAAATTATATTGAGATGATGATCTTGCATTGACAAAATATTTGTAGTTACAAATTTTGGTGATGACAAACTACATACTTTTAGGACTGACAGCAAATGTCCGGCGCTGCGCCAGTTCCTTGTAGAAAAGGGAATTGTTTTCTGCACTGTCGACACAACAACTAATTCCTACGCACAACTGGATCGATATTCAGAGTCTTGTCAAGATCCTGGGGGGCTCGAGGAAGGATGGAATGTCATCACTCGCAACTAGAATCCTCGATGTGTCGTACGACAAAATGAAGGAAGATTTCCCTATGGATAGGCATGATTTCTGGGACGAGTGGCCGTTGTCTGATATAAACCTGAAGTATGCAGCCATAGATGCTTACGTGACCTACCAGCTGTACAAGAAGATCCATTTTTTCTACGTTACCTCGTGTTTTTCCCTATTTGCAAGAGGGAAGAAGAGCTTAGGGAAGCCCTTTGTAGAAAATGCAGAATAGCTGAGTTTAAAGCTGCATATACAAAGAAAATGGCTGTATCTGAAGCAGCTGGCAGAGAGACTGCAGAAGCAACTGAAAGAGAGCTCGCAGCTGAAGCAGAAGTGGCTGACAGAGAGGCTGCAGCTGAAGCAGCAAACAGAGAGGCAGCATCTTCTAGCGGCAACAATCAGGCCTGTGATGCACCGCTAATTGTGCCGCAGGATGCTGAAGATAGGGAAGCCAAGTCAGATCCTAGGTGGGACGAAGCATTTCGTGAGTTGTGGAGTACCTGGAATGGTCGCAGTTTGTCGCCTAGGAACGATGGCAAGCATTGTCGTAGGATTGATGACAAGTACGCCATGAGGGGGTCCTCGTGGCGTGCGGAAGAGAGGGGTGAGACATACGGTGTTCCGGGACGGTGAGCACACAAGTTTACCTAGGTTCGAATCCGCTGGCTTTGGACAGATCCTACTCCTGCTAGCAATCCAGTAATACGGCAGAGCCGGAATATGGGTTACAAGGGTTCACCTGTGCGAGTTGAGATTGTAGACTATTGAGGGTCTAGAGTGTTGCCCAAAAGGCTCTCCCTAGGACGGCTTATATAGATATCTGGCCTAGGGTTTACAGGAGAGATCTATCGGCTACGACTAAGAGTCGGTTACAAAGTACATCTTGAACTACAAGTAACACTATGGGCCTAAGTCGATAAGTCTTCTGGGCCTTCCCGTAGCCGGATTGGACTCCGTCTTTTCTCCCTGGCTGGACCGCCCGTGAAGCAAAGCTCTAACCCGAAGTGGGCCACCCTGGTCAGTGAGGAACTATGAGGATACCCGGAAAGTATATCCCCAACAGCAGCCCTCGGAGGCCTCCAAGATCCAAAGTCGGATTTATCATCTTCTAGCTTGATCTTCGGCTTGCAGAATCTTGAAGGGTTCCTGAAACTTTACAACAAAAAATATGATCCGGGTCTTAAAAATAAGTCGAACCTATCAATAGGTTACTCGGATTTTCCAGCTTGATTTCAAACTAAGCCGGAACTTGGTCTCTATCGCCACCTGACACAAGTCATGGTCAAGTCACGTCATCTGACAGACAACCTGTCAGCACGACCGTTGGTGGGTCCGCAGTTCATGGAACCGAGGCGCCGTTTCAATGCGTACGCGGAGATCGAGGCGATGCAATAATCGCATGGGTACTTCCCAGTTCTTCCCACGACGCGTGGCGGTTACACTATAGCATTTGCACGAATCTTGGCACGGTTAGGTGGATATAAGGGGTGAGGATTCTCCTCCTTTCTTCACCTGTTCCTTTGCCTTTTCCTCTCCTCCAAATCTCCCCCGCGCGCATAGAGCTCCTCTGCTTTCCCCCAAAAAACCCCAGCGCCGCCCATCTTAGGTCACTTCTCACCAGAGAAATGGCTGCTTCGTCCTCTTCCAGCTTGGCGGCAGCGGCGGCGACGGCGGTGACGGAAGCGGCGGCAGAGAAGGAAAGCGTCCGCGGGGTCTGGTTCCCCTGTGTGCTAGATGATGAGAAGCTCCACGGCGTGGAGACAGAAGGGCTCCTCCACGCCGGCGTCTGGCGAAGCAGCGCCGGGGAGATCATCCCCAACCCACACGCCGACGAGCGGGTCCACTTTGACACCCACCTCGATAGAGGTTTGTCGTTTCCTCCCTCGGAATTCTTTTCCGAGGTGATTGACCATTATGGTGTTCAACTCCACCATCTTCCTCCCAACTCTCTCTTAGAGATGAGTGATGGCTCTGTGTATGGCGCCCAGAAAAGTGCTGGTGCGTGGTTGATGTAGAGCCGGTTGGGAACCCCAAGAGGAAGGTATGATGAGCACAACAGCAAGTTTCCCTCAGTTATGAAACCAAGGTTTAATCGAACCAGTAGGAGCAAGGAAACACCCCAAAGGTGTTACTAGCTGAACTTTGGCAGGGCGCACTACCAGTGCTAGTAGCAATGTGGAGACCTGCATAACACAACCAGAGAACTTTGTCCCCAACTTGCGATAAGGTTGTCAATCTCACCGTGTTTTGTGGAAAACAAAGGATTAAACATATCGAATAGAAAGAAGTAAAAGTTTGCAGAAAGTAAACACAAAGTAGTAAACAGTTTATAGATTGAATGTAGAAGACAAGGACCGGGATCCATAGTTCACTAGAGGTGGCTCTCCTTAAGATAGATAACATGCTAGGTGAACAAATTACAGCGGGGCAATTGACAAACATCGAGAAAGCAATACATGCATTAATCATCTTGACTCCTTTGAGACTTGATTGGGCATTACACCATTATACGTAGACCGCCATCCAACTGCATCTATGACTAATAATCCACCTTCAGGTTATCATCCAAACCCCCTCTAGTATTAAGTTGCAAGCAACAGATTATTGCTTTACGAACTACGTGTAAAGTGAACAATACGATTGTTCTATGAACAAAGGATTGTTGTTTTCTCCCTAGTAGCAACAACACATCTAGTACCTTAGAGATTTCTGTCACTTCCCCAGATTACCAGAGGCATGAACCCACTATCGAGCACAAATACTAACTCTTGGAGTTGCTAGCATCTACTTGGCCAAGATAGCTACTAACAACGGAAAGCATGCAAGATCACAAATAACAAAGACATGATAGAATCAATAATCAATCTGAAATAGCATCTCAATATCCATCGGATCCCCGCAAACACAACATGCATGATTACAATTAGACGATCTTGATCATGAACGGAGCTCACAAGATCTAAACATGGAAGCACAAAGGAGGAGAACCAGCCATCTAGCTAGTACATGGATCCGTAGTCCAAGCATGAAATACTCATGCATCACACCGGAGGCTTGCATGGTGATGAAGAAGGCCTCCAGGGTGAATTCCACTCTCCGGCAGGGTGCCGGGTAGAGCTTTTAGATCCCTCCCGATCTATGGATGGAGATGACGGTGGCTACAGACTCTTTCGTGGATTTTGATCGGGCACTTAGGGTTTTTGTCCCGAGAGCAATATATAGGCGAAAGGGGAGACCGAGGGGGTGCTCGAAGCAGCCACACCACCCCCTGGCGCGGGCCAGGCCTAGCCACGCGGCCAGGTGGTGTGGTGCCCCCCTGGCCCCTCTCCGTCTCGTATTCTGGCACTTGATGACATCCGGAAAAATAGGGACTTTGGCTTTTGTCCCGTCCAATTCCGAGAATATTCATTTTTTGACTTTCCTAGAACCAAAAACAGCAGAAAGCGGGCAGCTGGCACTATGGCTCTTGTTAATAGGTTAGTCCAAGAAATCATATGAAAAGTACTCCAAAGTTGGAACAAAACACAAGAAAGTGGATAAAACTAAGCATGGAACATCAAAAATTATAGATACATTTGCAATGAATGAGCGCTTACGCTTCTTTGTGTGAGGGATTTCTCGGCATTAGGCCGAGTTTGACCTTATTCCGGTATTATTTCCATGTCCGAGGAAATTCTATCACTGCCGGTGTTTCTTATATCACTGGTACCATTAGTTTTTCACTTAGACGCGAGCGCACATATCCCAAGATCTTAGCTAGTGACTCGGTCAAACAGTGGCCAGCCACCTCCTTCTATCACAAGGATATTCCGGCTCCCGACAAAGCTGCTGCTTTGCCGGCTTTCATCGACGGAGCTGCCACGACCCAACCGTCTTGGGACGAGGCCACTCCGGCTCTCAGTGACGATCTAATCCTCGCTAAGAGGCGGGTCGAATACCTGATCAAACACAAAGGACTGAAGGGATCTGACTTAGTCCAATGCTGGGTGTCATGTCGGATCCAGCCCCTTCAGTACCATGGAGACCGACTGATGCACTCCATCTTGTCGTCCAAGAATGACTCCCTCCGCATCAGCCCTAGAGCCTACACCACGCAAGGCTACATAAGCCAGATAAAGTGGTTGATAAGGGAGCGGATCGAGAGGAGGATCCCGGAGATTTCTCTGGATATGCATACGGCGGAAAACCCGTAGTGCCGGTAAGCTTCTAACAGTAAACCTTTTTGTGTGTTTCAATCTTTAAGTTATATTGCAATACTGATATGTTTTCTTCTTTTCAGCTTGCTGACCTCCCCGAGTCGGAATTTGCTCCACTCGAAGGATATCCTCCAGAGTTTTCTCAGGAGACAGAGGTGGTCCCATTGCCGGACATTGCGCTCAAGAAGCGCAAAGCTCCGACAGTGGCTATTGGCACAAAGGAGGTGCCCATCGTGAAGATGTAACGTTCAATCACAACTTCCGCCTTTGCACTTTACTCGAATTCTCTTCTGAGATGTAATGTTTCTGACTTTATTACATTCTCAGAGCTAAACAGCTGATCAAGGGCAAGGGGAAGGGAACTTCTTCGAAGCCCCTGCGACAGACGAAGCTTACCATAGCTTCTCCTGCCGTGGCTCCTCTGACTCCTGCCCCTCAACCTTCCGCAACGCCGGTGATCATAGCTTCTCCGGCCGTCGCAGAAGATCCAGCTCCTTCAACGGAGCCTGCAATCCTTGGATCACAAACTGACGTCACCATGGGTGAGTCAGATTTAGATAAGGGTGAACCCTCTTTGGGTAATGATCCCTCGGCAGAAACATTTTCCGAAAACCTGCTCAGCAATCCGGGACTTGCCAAGTTTGGCCTGTCCCGGAAATCTGCTGAAGAGATCCAGCGGCTGGTCAGGCAGTGCCTGGAGAAAAGGAACTTATCTGCCGAAGAAGAAGCGCAAGAAGTAGAGGACGTCAAGCACTCTGGTCTTATTGAACAAGTGCGTATTTGCAACGAGAGGATCAGGTTCGGTGAGCTTCCAACTGCTCCTATGACCCCTCTGACTCTCGCTGAGAAGGTTGCAGTTGAAATGAACGCGAGTTTGGATAAACTTACTCGCGAACAATATGTAAGTCAGAATTCTAACTCCTGTTTTTCCTTTATTTCATATCATATCCTCTAGCCCCCAAGCATGAAGTAGGATAAATAATCCGGGTTTATGCTTACTTAGGATGTCAAAGAACGAACTAGTGTAGCCCCCAAGGCTCGTGCTGATATTAGCAAAAATATTAGCCCGAGTCTTTAGTAGCTTTCTGACTTTGGGTATTCTGACTTACAGAAAGTATATTCCTATAACCAAGATTTGTTGAAGAATGTTTGTGATAAGCGGAGAGAGATCAAAGCTCTCCGACTTAAAAATGCTGAGCTTAAAGTTGCCAAGGATGAGGCCGAAGGTAAACATTCTGAGACTCAAACCTTGTCTTTCATGTTTTCATAGTCGAATTTTTACTGAACTGTTGTTCTTTTTTGACTTGCAGCGCTGGTGAAACAGTCCTACGCTATGATTGAAGAGGCCGAGAACCTCAAGACCTTGGTGGTGGAGAACAAGGAGCTTCGCCAAGAGCTGGATCAGCTCAAGGCGTATCATGAATGAGCATTGCTCAAATCCTTGAGTCCTTCTCCATGGCCACTGACGAGCGTGATCGTAAGATTGCTGCTCAAGATCAAAAAATCTCGGACCTCAATAATGAGCTTTGTAGAGAGAGGGACCTTTTCGAAGCGCTCCAGGCTGAACTCCAAAGTCTTTCGGAAGAGAAGACCAAGATTGACGACGTCATTTTCGGTACGTTCCATCTGTCCGACTTGTCTATTTTCTTCGACTTCTTTCAATGTCGTATTTTCTTTAACTGTTTTTGTTTATAGGTCCTCTGAACTTGACAGACTCCACCTCCGCGGACCCCCGCACCCACCGGCTTACCCAGGTCGGTGACCTGCTTCATGACTTCCGCCAATCCATTGAGGACATTGGCAAAGCTCTCAAGATTCCGGACATGCATAGCGTGTCGGATTTTCAGGGGCGGGACAAGGAAAAGGAGATGCCGCAACTTGTCCAGGATTGGAACATGTCCTACGCGCGGACCGCGGCGCAGAACGCTCTCACCATGGTCATGAGCCATCATGGAAACATGGAAATATGGCAAGTGACCAGAGGGTACTGCAAGGTAGATGAAGACGACCAGGAGCAAGACATCCAGGTCATTATGGACTCCTGCGCCGGATATGGGTGTCACGTGGCTGATTTGACTAGCTACAAGACTCCTTTCTTCACCCGCGTGGACACTCCGCCTCTGCCTCCAGAAGATTCAACAGAAGTTTCCGACGATGAACGCACCACCTCGGATGTGGACATCTCGGAACGATATCAAGGCGACGTATCCAGCGAGCCGACAGCTCCTTCCTCTCCTGCATCATAGATTATCAGAAACATTTGTGTTATTCTGAAAAACATGATGGGCCTGTAAATATGCAGTACTATAATTTTGCTAGTGCTAAGCTTTTGATCTATTCAGCACTTTTGGCTTTAAATTTTTTGCGTGCCTGAAATGTTTACATAAGCACTTGTATTTTTTCGTCTATACTTATCGTTTATCTGGCTTTCCGCCTCGTCCCTTTCGTGAGCCGGCTAAACCTTCTGCCGGAAACTTTGCCGAGCAACGGAGCTTAATTGCTAAACCAGTTTAAACTCGGAAAAAAAGCCGGCTTCCAGTACCAACAATTCACTACTCGGAAAATGCCCGCATCCAACAATAAGACAAATAACCAAAGTAAAGACTAGAAACTTTGGAGTTATACCCGAAGGTAGCATTTTTAGAATTGGAAATCTAAACCAGAACGAACATGAGCATAAAGTACTTTCACGCATTCTGGGATTTTCGACTATGACATGATCATTCGGAAATAAGATGGTAAAAACTTCTCAGAAAAATTTGAGGCAACCAAAACTTTTATTTCTCACAGAACATGTACATATATATGATTACAAAGAAGGATTGTCGGGGCGGGGGGGGGGGGGGGGGTGATCCCCAGATACCCCAACCGGATAAGAAACAGGACAGTCGGATAGTGTCTGGCTGGCCAGATGCAGCCGAACAAAGCAAGCCAGGCCGGCTACCGCACGGTAGCCGGATCGACAAGAAGCAGCCGGTTACGGTGACGTAGCCAGAACCAATCAAGGAGACATGACGACGTGTGTATCAGTACACAGTACACCCTGTACGACGACAAGACCGGCCAGTACTCGGCCATATCAAAGACTTTGCGAGGATGATGCGGGAACAGTGGCCTGATGCGGACGACAGCTCGCACGGCGTCCACTGTGCCTACGATAGCCATACCGTTCGTAGTCTGATGGGACATGTCGTACCGGATACTGTAGATGACCAGCCGGCTAGGACCCGCCTGTGGGGCCCGCCAGTCAGACTGGCCAGGGAGACCATTGCCTATCAGCCTGCTCGTCCGCGATGCCCATGACCGCATCGAGCTCCTCGCTCAAGCGCGCGTCACGGAGGAGGAAGATTCCACCGGTCTGGTTTGTTTCGGACCCCGCATCCAGAACGAGCCGTTTCCGGGTAAGTTCTCCCTACCCAGGGACACCCCCAAATACGATAGCAGCATGAAGCCGGAAGAATGGCTGACCGACTATGCTACGGCAGTCGGCATTGCCCATGGGAACAAGCGCACAACCGTGCACTACGTCCCTCTTATGCTAACCGGATCGGCAAGGACATGGCTCAACAGCCTCGCACCTAATAGCATCAACGCCTGGCCAGACTTCGAGAAGGTGTTCGTCCGCAACTTCAATGGCACGTACAAGCATCCGGGGCGCCCACGCGACCTGGCCTTGTGCGTCCAGGGTGACCACGAGACTGACCGCGAGTACCTCGCCAAGTGGAGGGAGCTGTGCAACACCTACGAGGGCATCCTGGAGAGCCAGGCCATTAGTTTCTTCATCGAGGGTTGCCGAGAAGGCACCATGCTTTGCCACCGGCTACTGTGTGACGAGCCGAAAACCATGGCGGAGCTCATGACGGTGGCGGATCAGTACGCCACGACGGATGCCGCCATGAAGAAGCCCCTCCGAGTAAATGCGGACGAGCGTCCGACTCCTACGAAGCCGGCTCGCGACCATCCGAACAATCCGGCTAGCGAAGCCAGATTCTCCAGGCGCCACGGCAACGACAACCGGTTCCACGGGGACCGCCAAGCCGGACAACAGAAGCCCCGCTACCACGCGCGGTAGGTCAATGTTGTGGAAGGCGCGCCCGACGCGCCGGCTAACGAGGCAAGGAGGCAGAAGCCATGGCTCACCTTCGACCAGATGTTTGACGGCCCGTGCAAGTGGCACAGCGGTCCCTTCAGACCGGCTATGCATACCACCCGGAATTGCAGCTGGACCCGCCAGCTAAAAGACCAGGGTAGCCAGCCTCGTCTCCCCCCGCCTCCTCCTGGTGGACCACCGCCACCGGCTAGGGGAGCCGACAACGATGGTAACGGTGGCAACGGCAGCAGCAACAACAACGGCTACCCCCAGCCACACGCCGCTTACCACATCTTCGAGACAGAGCTAGACGACAAGCACAGCCGCAGGCGACGCTCCAAGGAGGTCAACGCCATCATCTCTCCGGTCCCCCAATATCTGAACTGGTCAAAAACCCCCATCACCTGGAGCCGTGCAGACTAGCCGGAGCAGCTGCCGACTCCCGGGGGCTACGCCATGGTGCTCGACCCCCTCATCGTCTCCAACGCGTGTACCAGCCGATTCTCGCGTGTCCTCATCGACGGAGGCAGCAGCCTCAACCTCCTCTACCAGTCCTCGCTGGAGAAGCTGGGCATTCGCGATAGCGACTTGCACCCGACTACCACAACGTTCCACGGCGTACTGCTGGGGCCAGCCTGCGCCCTGCTGGGGAAAATCCAGCTGGACGTCATCTTTGGGACCGAGGAGAACTTACACCGCGAACCGATCTGGTTTGAGGTGGTAAACCTGACGAGCTCCTATCATGCTCTCCTCGGGCGCCCCGCCCTCGCCAAGTTCATGGCCGTCCCCCGCTACGCGTACCTGAAGACGAAGATGCCGGGACCCCACGGTGTGATCACAGTTGCCGGCTGGTTCAGGCGGTCGATGGAGTGCGCCTCAGCCGGTTCCAAACTGGTAGAGGCCCTCATCATAGCCGAGGAGAAGCGCATGATCATGCGCAATGTGGCCATGGCCCAGCAGGACATGCCAGCTAGCAGCAAACCAGCTGGAGAAGGAGCTTTCCAGTCGGCAAAGGAGACGAAGAGGATCCTGCTCGACCCCGCCAACCTGACTAAGTTCGTCACCATTGGTGCCGGCTTGGACAGCAAATAGGAAGGCGCGCTCGTCGACTTCCTCCGTGAGAATCGGGACATCTTTGCATGGTCCCCCAAGGACATGCCGGTTGTGCCGAGGGAGTTCGCCGAGCACTCACTTCATGTGCAACCGGATGCCAAGCTGGTCAAGCAACCTCTGCGCCGGTTCGCAGAGGAGAAGAGGAAGATAATCGGTGACGAGATCACCCGGCTCCTTGCAGCCGGGTTCATCATGGAAGTGTACCACCCAGATTGGCTGGCAAACCCAGTCCTAGTGCTGGAGAAGAACAAGACCTGGCACATGTGTATCGACTACACCAGCCTGAATAAGGCGTGCCCAAGAGACCCCTTCGCCTTGCCCTGTATCGATCAAGTCATCGATTCCACGGCCGGCTGTGATTTGTTGTCTTTTCTAGATTGCTACTTCGGTTACAATCAGATCAGGTTAAACCCGGCTGATCAAATTAAGACATCATTTATCACCCCCTACGGGGCTTTCTGCTACGTAACCATGCCTTTCGGTCTAAAGAATGCAAGCGCTACCTATGAGCGCTGCATGCAGAAGTGCTTACACTCGCAGATAGGCCGAAACGTGCATGCTTATGTAGACGATGTGGTCATCAAGGCCAAGGAGAAGCGCACCCTCCTCAAAGATCTGGGAGAGACATTTGGCAACCTCCGCCAGTACTAGATGAAGGTGAACCCGGAGAAGTGTGTCTTCGGAGTGCCATCCGGTCAGCTCCTCGGCTTCCTCGTATCACAACGAGGCATCGAGGCAAATCCGGAGAAGATCGTGGCCATCGAGAGGATGCAGCCGCCCAGGAGCCTGCTTGGAGTCTAAAAGTTCACCGGATGCCTGGCCTCCCTCAGCCGTTTCGTCAGCCGGCTGGGGGAGAAGGCACTCCTGTTGTACCAGCTGATGAAGAAGACGGACAAGTTCTCCTGGACTTCGCAAGCCGACACCGCATTTCATGACCTCAAGCGCATGCTATCCACAACGCCGGTTCTAGCCATGCTGGCTAGCAAGGAGCCGATGTTGCTCTATATAGCAGCCATTAGCCGGGTCGTCAGCGTCGTCCTGGTGGTGGAGCGCCCTGAGGAAGGCAAGGCTCAGCCAGTTCAGAGGCCCGTCTACTACCTCAGGGAGGTCCTCTCCCTCTCCAAGCAGAACTACGCCCACTACCAGAAGATGTGCTACGGTGTGTACCTGGCATGCAAGAAGCTCAAGCACTACTTCCAGGAGCATCCAATTAAGGTCGTGTGCACCGCACCCCTTTCGGAAATCATCGGCAACAAGGACGCCACCGGCCGAGTCGCCAAGTGGGCCATCGAGCTTGGCGCCTAGTCCATCCAGTACGAGCACTGGCTCACGATCAAGTCACAGGCATTAGCGGACTTCCTCGTCGACTGGACTGAGACCCAGTATCTTCCACCGGTTCCGGATTCGGACCACTGGAAGATGCACTTCGACGGGTCAAAGATGCTCAGGGGCTTGGGAGCCGGCATCGTGCTCACCTCGCCCAAGGGATACCGGCTGGAGTACGTGATGCAGATCCACTTCAAGGCCTCCAACAACGTAGCCGAATACGAGGCGCTGGCGCACGGACTCCGGCTAGCCAAGGAGATCAGTGTCAACCGGATCCTTTGCTTCGGTGATTTGGATCTGGTGGTGTAGCAAGTGTCCGGAGAATGGGACGCCAGAGATGCAAACATGGCCCTCTACCGGTTCCACATCCAGAAGCTTAGCACCTCCTTCGACGGATGTGAATTCCATCACGTCCCCCGCGTCAACAACGAGGCAGCTGATTCGCTTGCCCGAATTGGATCCACCAGGTAGGTGATCCCACCAGGGGTTTCCTTGGAGCACCTGCGCAAGACCTCCATCAACCCATCGCTAGAGTCAGACTCCATCATCTGGGCAGGGAGCGCTCCGGCTGACGGAGCAGCAAAAGCGGAGCCGGCAGAACCTCCAAAGAAAAAGACCCGCACCAACTCCGGCAAGGCAATACCCTCCGGTTTGCAAGACCCGGGGGCTACCGGCTCGTCAAGCGGCTCGGGGGCTGCCGTCCCGGGTACGTCATCCGGACGACCCCCCGACATCCATCAATTGGAGAGCGGGAGCATCCTCGTCATTCAGGAAGTGCCATCCCAGGAACAGCCCTTCATGAACTATATCGCCAACGGAGAACTTCCGGATGATGAGGTGGAAGCCAGGCAAATCCGGCGCCGCGCGCACACGTACACCATCATCAACGGCGAACTGTACAAGCGCAGCGTATCCGGCATTTTTCAAAGGTGTGTCGATGTAGACACAGGCTGCCGGCTACTCAAGGACATCCACCAAGGCGAGTGCGGGCACCACGCTTCGTCAAGGGTGGTAGTCGCCAAGGCGTTTCGCCATGGCTTCTATTGGCCCACCGCCCTCAAGGACGCTGAGCAGCTGGTCTGTGGGTGCAATGGGTGCTAGCGCTTCGGGCAGCTCAGGCACATGCCAACTTCGGTACTCAAGACCATACCAATCACCTGGCCCTTCACGGTTTGGGGCCTCGACATGGTCGGTCCCTTCAAGCGAGCACGCGCAGGTATGACCCATCTGCTGGTGGCGGTGGACAAATTCACGAAGTGGATCGAGGCCAAGCCTATCCGGAAGCAGTACGGGGTGAAAGTCGTCACCTTCTTCACCGACATCATCAATCGGTTCGATTACCCCAACAACATCATCACCGACAACGACACGAACTTTGCCAAGGGGGCCTTCGCCCGGTTCTGCAGCAACAAGGGCATCCGGCTAGACCTTGCCTCCGTCACGCACCCGTAGTCCAACGGGCAAGTCGAAAGAGCAAACGGCTTGGTGCTAGCCGGTATCAAGTCTCGTCTCATTGAGCCATTGGAGAGGTCACCCGGATGCTGGATCGAGGAGCTTCCGGCTGTGCTATGGAGCCTCCGCACCACATTGAATAGATCAACCGGCTACACCCTGTTCTTCCTGGTCTACGGATCGGAAGCCGTCCTCTCCGCGGACATCAAGTTCAACTCACCGCGCAAGCTCCTATACGACGAAAAGGCCAACCAGGAGGCGCGGGAGGACGAAGTGGACCTCCTGGAGGAGGCCCGCGAGCTGGCCTTGTCCAGGTCAGCCCTGTACCAGCAACGGCTACGCCGCCACCATTTAGGACGGATCCGCCCAGTCGCGTTCCGCGAGGGCGACCTGGTTCTCCGGCTGGTGCAAGACACGAAGGGCATGCACAAGCTATCGCCACCTTGGGAGGGCCCCTTCATCATTAGCCGGGCACTGCCCAGCGACTCCTACTACCTCATTGACGCGCAACAGCCGCGCAAGAACAAGGTGGACAAGTCAGATGAGGAAACCGAGCGTCCCTGGAACACGGCCTTGCTACGCCTGTTTTACACCTAGTCGCCAGACAATGTATGTATCCCGCAAACCCTATGAATGAAAATGCGGACCCCTACGAGATGCTCGGGGGCTCCTTGCTAGAAATGTGTTCGCATCTATTTTCCAGTTTTGGTTTTCCTTGCCGGCTGGCCCGGCCTGCTAAGTCAACAAACCGACTGAGTAGTGTGCGACGATGTCAGAGGCCCACTCTTCGTCTCAGCTACAGACCACAACCCGGCTGTCCAGCTAGCAAGAGCAAAAGCTCGAGGCATCCCACATGAAAAACAGGGAGCAGACGCGACAGACCGGGCGTTCCGGCTTTGAAACTAGCTTAAGGCAATCCGGCTGCTAAGCCGTTAGTACCGTGCGCAATGTATTTTCAGCTCCCTTCGATTCCGGCTGCAGACCGCAACCCGGCTGCCCGGCAAGGACGCAGCGAAAACAGCAGAGCATACGGGAAAGCGACCAAGTGTCCAGAAAGACGCAAACTAGTTTTCGAAAAAACAAATCTGTTTTCCAGCTACAATTTGATAGACTAACCTATTAACATGTGAGGATGTATGCATATGTATATTCTGGTCCGATTGCCTTGAGTTGGAATTCAGGAAGAATAGGAGAAGAAGATTCGAAGTCCTGGCCTTCATCAAGTGCTCCGAATCTCGGGGGCTACACCCACTGGGTGCGCTCGCGCGCCCCCAGTGGAATCTTGTGGTTCCCGACCGGCTAAAGGCGTTTAGCCGGCCGTTCGGGGCCCAGGTGAGGGCAAGGGCAGGAGCAAGAGAAGACAAGGAAGATTCGAAGCACCTGGCTACGCCAGCTACTCCGAATCTCGGGGGCTACACCTAGTGGGTGCGCTCGCGCGCCCCCACTGGAATGTTAGTTCTCCTGGCTGAAGGTGTTTAGCCAGTGAAAAGCAACCGACCAAGACGAGTCTAGTCGGATAAAGTTAGAAGATTTGGGAAAAGAAGGAAGATTCGAAGCACCTGGCTACGCCAGCTACTACGAATCTCGGGGGCTACACCCAGTGGGTGCGCTCGCGCGCCCCCACTGGAGGTGCGGTTCCCCCGGCTAAAGGCATGTAGCCGGGCGAAGTTAGCCAGATAAAGTCAACCGGCGAAATGTTGAAAGAAAATTTGAAGCACGAAATTGAAGGAAACCCAAGCCAGTTCAATATTAACGAGCAAAGAAAAAAGGAGGCGAAGCTCCCATAAGTTTACCCGGCGTCAGAGACAGCCGGTATAGATGGACAAATTTCAAGCAAAACTAAAGCAAGACAAATACACCCGGTGTCCCGGGGCAATGGCTAGGCGGCAGGACCCTTTCCGTGAGGAGCATCTTGGCCGGCAGAAGCTTCGGGCGGAGGAGGAGGCGTGGCGCTCGATCCGGTTCCGGCGCTCGCAGGCGGCTGCGTCGGGCCTTCCACATCAGGACTACCAACGGACTCCGAGTCAGTGAGCACCTCGTCGGGGTCCACGTAGTCGACAATCTTGATGGCGGAGCATCGGAGCTCCGGATGGGCCTGGAGGATGGCGGCAAGGTCGGCACCGGCGCGGAAGCCTCGATCGATCTTCTCGACGCGGGCGTCCTTATACTAGGAGAGCATAAGAGCCAGAGCCATCTCTGCTTCGGGTCGCGCCGCCAAGTCCCGCAGCCGGTCCACCGCAGCTAGCACCTCCCCCACCTTCGCAGCCAGCTGCGCCATCGTCTCCGGAACCGGAGCATCCGGCCACAGGAAGGAGAAGAAGTCCTGCGCCGCTTGACAAAGCTTGGCAGCTTCTTCGCCAAGAAGGACGACGAGCTCCTGGGTCGTCGGCTGTGCTCCCGGCTAGTTCTCCTGCAGCCGGTTGTAGGCCAGCAGGTCTATGCCGGGATAAAACACTGTCAGAAAAGAGAGTCAGATCCGGCTACCGGATCTGGAAAGAAAGGAAGGCGGAAAAGAGGAACTTACCCTTAGCCGTGTGGCCAACCTGCATTTGCTCCTCCACCAGATCCTTCTCCTTCGTCGCCAGCCGTTTGAACTCTTTCTCTTGGTCCTTGTTCTGGGCCTCGAGAAGGTTGAAGGCGTCGGTACGGCTAGCGAACGAGGCGTCGCGCTCCTTGATGGTGGCCTCCAGGTCGTCTACCCTCGCGTGCCAATCCTTGTTCTGCAGCCGCAGAGTAGAGTTGGACTTGCTCAGCCGGTCGTTCGCTTTCTTCAAGCGATCGATCTCGCGCTAAGTGCACACGAGGATAGCTGCGACAAAACCGGCTATCAGCAAAAAAAGGCAAATCGGATGAAGCAAACTTACTCTGGGAGGTTCCGTTGGCAGCAGCAAGCTTCTGCTCCAAGGACCGGTTCCCGCCGGCTGCAGCCTCCTGCAGCCGGATCTCCTTCACCGCCAGTTTGAGGGTGGCGGTGAGGTCCGTCAGCGAGGCAGCGGAGGAGCCGTCGTCGTCCATGGCGTTGACGGCCAAGGACTCCTTCACGGCAACCACCGCCGTCCTCCACTCCTCTCTCGGCTCCTCGTCAGAGTTGTCGTCGCCGACAACTACGAGCTCCTTGCCGGTTGCGCCCCCCCGCGCGCCCGCGGAAGAGCCACCCGGCTGAGGATCCTCCGCCTCCGGCTGGTCCACCACGTCCGGCTACAGACCCTCCGCTCCGGCTGAGGTAGCCGGTTCAGATCAAGGTGGGGGCGGAGGCGGCGCCGCAGGAGAAGGAGGGGTGCGGGCAGACGCGGTCGGAGCGCGGGGTGGCGACCCAGTTGGCGCTCGCGCCGGGATCACGGCTCCAAAGGAGACCAACACGCTAAGAAGATAGAAGACAAGAGGAAGGAAAGAAAAGCAAATAAGTCAAGGGCAGAAAAGCAGGAAAAGAAACAAGCAGAAGACGGTGAAAGAAAGGGGAGGAGGGACGTAACCCGACACAACCGGAGGCGGCCCCTTCTTCTGGCCAAGGCGGCTCGGCGGCAGGGCGTTGGTCCAGCTCCTCTTGGAGGCCGGCTCCTCCGTGGCAGGCCGGCTGGAGCGGGAACGGCTGGAGCCGCTCCCGCCAGCTTTGCCGTCCGTTGCAGGGCGTGGCGCCGGATCAGGGGACTGTGCAGCCTCCTCCTCCTTGTCAACCTCCAGGTGGGGGTCGGCGGCCGGCTCGTCGTTCCGGCTGGGGAAGGCATCCCCGTCCTCGTCCGACTCCTCGCCAGACCGCCGAGCATGCGGCTCGGGCAAGTCAGGCGTGAACTCCTCGAGGGGAGCCTCACCCTCCTCGCGAACAATGCAAGGGAACATCTGCCGAATACAAGAGATTAGTCGGATAAAACAAGAAAGAAGGGCAAGAAATATGAAAGAAAAACTCCGGCTAGAGGGACCTACCCGGGGCACGCGGTTCTCCCGGCTGTAGGGCACCAGGCTAAACTTCCAGCCCTCCGGCAGCCGCTCCTTGGTGATCGTCCACACCCACTCCTTCAGGTTGTGGTAGCGGGGATCGCAGCGCGACAGCCGGGTCGGGTCCAGCCGGCTGGAGTAGAAGCACATCTTGTGCGCTCGCTGCTGCAACGGCATCATTAGCCGTGACATCTAGCTGAGGGTGACGTCCAGGCCGGTCAGCCGAGAGTGGATGAGGGAGCGCATGCGTTTCAGCATCGCATCCGACTCCGCCTTGTCGCCATAGATCTTCAAGTCCCAGTGCAGCCGGCTGGACTCGACATCCTGGAAGGCCGGAAGATTGATCCGGTCGACGTTGGTGATGTTCTTGACATAGAAGTACGACTGCTGCCACAGTCGTACCGTGTCGTGCAGAAGGAACTTTGGGTAGCCGGTCTGCACACGGGAGTAGATGGAGGCACCACCGCAGACGACTAACGGCCCCTGCGTGAACTGCACCTGCGGCCGGACTCGGAAGAGCCGGCAGAAGAGCCCAAGATCCGGCTGGATCCCGAGATAGCTCTCGCAGAACGCCATGAAGTGTGCCAGCATTCCGATTGCGTTGGCGCCGAGGTGGTGGAGGCGGAGGTCAAAAAACGCCAAGAAAGTGAGGAAGAAGGGATGCACCGACAACGTGAACCCGCGTGACAGATGCGAGAGGAAGATGACCCGCTCCCCCTCCGCGGGGTGCGGCGACACCTCTCCCGCCGGCGCTAGCCGCACCGCCACTTCCTCCTCCGGCGAGAGAACGCGGGTGGCGCGGTACTTCTGGATCTGGTCCTCGGTGATGGAGGAACCGCACCAGGCCCCGCGGTCAGCTGCCATCTCCGGGTGGTAAGGAGGCGCGGCGACGGAGGAGTGGCGGTGGCCCGTACCGTCGACGACGATGAACGGGCGGCGCAGCGGGCTACGACGACAGAAAGGAAGAGCGCAAAGGGCAGGAGCACGGAAGGGAAGGAGCAACTGGAAGCGGGAGAGTGAAGAAGGGAACTGCCTCCCCCACGGCATCCCTTTAAAGGGCCGGAAGGGGAACCATCCACGACGCCACGTGGCAGCCATCCGGGCAACCCCACCCCAACCGCCGCCTAGATCCTGTGTGCCGAAGCGGGATGCGCAGAAGATCCTGGAGCGAGAACCGAAGCACCGGGAAGCAGCTTCCCGAGGGGACGTGCGACGGGAAGTTATGCTGCCTGCTGCAGAGCAATGATGGCGCGTGTGCGCGTGGTCGGCGTCAGCACTGACGTCACGAGTAGCGCAACCGCCAGGCATAGCCGAACACAAATTCAAAACCAAGAGGGAGCGCGCGCACATTTCTCCTAAGGGCTGAATCCACACGCGCTCGGGGGCTAGTGTCGGGCGGAATCCAACCGCCAGGCACACCTCAACCGGATAAGAAACAGGACATCCGGATAGTGTCCGGCTGGCCAGATGCAGCCGGACAAAGCAAGCCTGGCCGGCTACCGCACGGTAGCCGGATCGACAAGAAGCAGCTGGTTACGGCGACGTAGCCGGAACCAATCAAGGAGACATGACGACGTGCGTATCAGTGCACAGTACGCCCTGTACGACGACAAGACCGACCACTACTCGGCCATACCAAAGACTTTGCGAGGATGACGCGGGAACAGTGGCCCGATGCTGACGACAGCTCGCACGGCGTCCACTGTGCCTACGATAGCCATACCGTTCGTAGTCTGATGGGACATGTCGTACCGCATACTATAGATGACCAGCCGGCTGGGACCCGCCTGTGGGGCCCGCCAGTCGGACTGGCCAGGGAGACCATTGCCTCTCTTCCTATATAAGGAGAGGCAAGGCCTCAGTAATAAGGGTTGGTCTCATCGCATTAAAGGCATTAGCTAGAGAATACAGCTCGAGGAGCACTTGTAGTTCGTATACCCCATAGTCAGATCCGACAGGAGTAGGAGTTTTACCTCACCATGAGGGCTCCGAACCTAGGTACTTCCTGCGTCCAGCTACGCTTGCTTGTATCCAATCCCGCCCGCGGACACCGTCAATAGCTTCCCTGCTAGTTCCCACACCTCTATCTAACCTCCTCAGGTACTGCCGTTCCCAATACAACGACAAGGATAAACTAAGAATAAAAGGGACGTAGCTAAGAAATATTCCATGGTCTGTCTAACTCATCCGGATTTGTACTGTCTCCAGCTCTCTTTCTCTTCTTAGTAGCAGGTCTTTCTTTGAATGGCCTCATGTCAGTTATGTCGTGGTGGTGTTACGACAGATGCCATGGATAGGCTAAAGGTGGGGACTAATATGCGCTAGGGGAATCCAGGGAGGGATAGTGAGGTGATTCCACACACAGAACTTTGTATTTGATTCACTTCCAAGGTTTACAAGTGCTCCTAGAGCTGTCTTGGGGAGAGGAGGAAGAAGGGACTCTCTTACTCTCGCCACTAGCTAACCCGTACAAGACCAACCCGTAGAACCTAAAATTCATCAACCCACCCCTTCTACAGAGTCCCTAGCCCTCCTTATATAGGGGTGGCTAGGTCTCCACTTAGGGCATACGTGGAGGCATATTACAGGGAATATGCCTCCTCCCAAAATAGTAAGCCGACCGGGTTGCTTTTCCCCCGCGTCACCCCTGCAGAGGCTACGTGAGCCTCTACGGCGCCTGCGTCAGCCGACATTGGCGTCGTCACCTCTGTCGGCCATGCCTCGGTGGTCCTGCCTCTGTCCGCTTCGCTCATGCAGTGCGTACCGAGGCAACTTTTGACTAGCGAGATTCCTTCCTTCTCCTAGAAGCTAGATATGACCCGGATCATAGTTGACCCGACCACACCCGTTCCTGCATACAAGTTAAATTTCTCTATCCGACTTACGGCTTAAGTCGGTCGAGGCTTAGTTAGGTCGACATCCCCTGGTCCGGGTTACTCCGAGATTCGGCTTGCCTTGAGGTGACCCGGCCAGCATCCGCTTTGGCCTTGCCGAACCTCGGCTAACTCAGCCTTTATACCCCAGCGTGACCCTACTCGGGGGTATCCCCCCAACATTAGTCCCCAAAGCTGGTGCGGCCTTAGCTGCCTTGGCCGCTAAGGCCACATCAGGTTCAATTTCACTGAGCCTTGGATGTTATTCCTGAGTTACCTCCTTATCTCGGACTGTATGGATTTATGTTCCCTTGGCACATTCCAAGTTTTGACTTGCCTGCCGGGTTACCACCTTATCTCGGATTCGATGGATTTACTTTCCCGTGGCACATTTCAAGTTTCCACTTGCTGGCCGGGTTACCATGTTCTCATCCGGGTCGTTCTTCCTTCTCTCGTATGCTTCCCCATGTGGAGGCTAATCATTAGGTTGCCTCATTTTAAGGGCCAGCCACAGTAACCGCCGCAGTAATTGTCAGTTATCACTACGCGTGGGTCATGTCACGCCTGCCTCCTCGTTAACTACATCACTGCGTCGCGTCATGGGATCAGCTACACCCTGTGGCCTTCCGTGTGGCTCATTGCTGATTGGTTGATCCGGATTATACACGGCCACACCGTGTGGCGTATCCGCATAACACGATCCCACTTCCCCCTCGAGGGAGTGGTTAAATAGGGGAGGGGCGCACCCCTTAGGTATTTTCCCCCTTCCGCGCCCCTCTGCCTCCAGTTCCTCTTCTTCGTCTTCTCCCGCGACAGCGCCGCCGCCACCGCTTCTAAGTAGCAGCGCCGCCGCCGCACTGCTTCCCCATGCCTCTGCGTCGCCATCACCGCTATGCACCTCCTCCGCCATGGGTCGCTGTCAGTCTAGGCCGTTGCCCCCCACCGCCGCTAGTGCCAGCGAGGGCAACGAACTCAAGATGACAGAGGAGGAGCTCGTCGTCGCCGAGCAAGAGATGGAGGAAGACGCCGCCACGACGGACCGTGGTGCGTGGGCCAGATCCTGGGTCTGCCAGGATGACCTAGACTGGCTCTACCGCACCAGGCGCATCCCCGCCGAAGTCACCGCGCGCCTCGCCTCCGTGGAACTCGCCCCCTCACCCAATCCGGGTGAGTATGTGGTGTTCTTGTCACATTTTCAGCGGGGTTTGGGTCTGCCGGTCAGCGATTTTTTCCATGACTGGCTGAGCACCTACGAACTCCAGCCGCACCATCTTCCTGCCAACGCAATCACCTCTCTCTCTGCTTTCGCCTCCACGATCGAAGGCTATGCCGGATTATGGCCCACGAAGGAGCTATGGATCCGGTTTTTCGGCCTTCGTCGTAACATAATTCCGAACGTTGATCTTGATCCGGAGGACAAGCAACTTACTCAGTTCGGCGCTGCGTCCATTTCACCCCGGAGATTCTCCGTCTTTCCCTGAGTTACCGGGCTGGAGTCCTGCAAGGGATGGGCCCAGACTTTCTTTTATGTCTGGAATGCCGGCACCGAAGATTTGATCCGACTGCTCCCCTATGCTCCGGGTCCTCCTAACCCGGAGTTGTGGGAGGCTGTCCCAAGAAGCCCACAGCCTTGGCCAACCAGGTCAATAAAAGGTTCGCGGAACTAAAGCCATGATCATGTTCGTCCGCAACCGGATCTCCCCCTCCAGAAGCACGCTCACAAAGTGTGTCACATGAGCTGGGGCCGCGACCCCAACCGGACCTCGTCCTTCGAGTTGAGCAACACGGAGATCTATCGCCGGGTTAAGGCTCTCTTCACCACGCACAAGGACTTCTCCTCTGAGTGGACGTGGGGAATTGAGCACTTTTGCCGTGATAAGCCTCCTCTCGCGGTAAGTTTTGTGCTGCAAACTTTCTCCGAATTAAACCTTATGTCGGTCGTTGTTGTATTTTTAACTCTGTTGTCTGTTCTTTTCCTTAGCTATTTCTTCAGCAGACCCTAGAAGATGGCACCGATCCCACCCTTAAGTGGGCGCCTGACCGGGAGACCTCGGACGAGGAAGAGCCGGATCAGGAGATGTTCCTTCCAATGACCGACGCTACGAAGCGACCCACCGGTAAACCCTCTTCCATTAGAGATTGCCTCGATGATGAAGATGACTCAGATGTGGAGGTGATGGAAGCTGTTAATGCTGTCCCCCTTTCTTATGCTTTTCTGGTATCAGCTAACCCCGGTGGGAAAATCCATGAGGACCCTCCCCTTGCCGTGGGTGACCCTGTTCCGGCTGCGCCGAAGAAGAAGCGGGGAGCTGCGTCAACTTCTTCCTCTGGACCTTCTCAGCCTACCAAAAGGCAAAAGAAGTCCGGGGACAAAACTGCCTCCAAGCCTGCAACCAAGGCCCCTACACGAAGGACTCGGAAGCCTAAGGATCCCCTGACCTCGGACGCGTAAGCCTCTTTTCCCTCAGCCACTTCTTTGCTCTTGTACTATTTTAGTTTCTCATCTGACATTGTTTGATTTGGCAGGGCCTTGGTGGAGGTCCCCCAGAGTGGGTCTAGCATTGCTTCGCTGCTTTGACCTAGCCCTTCTCCCCCTCGTGGCGACGATCCACGCCCGCAGAGCCCTATTCCAGAGGGTTCTGCGGCTGCTCCGGGTTCTGCTCCACCTCGTCAAGAGGGGGGTAACCTTGGAGCGCGGGAGACTGGCCCAGCCGAGGCAGCGACATCCACAACTTCGGCTTCACCGCAACCAGCCACTACGGAGACTACCTCAGCACCAGCACCAACTCTAGCACCAGCACTAGCAGCAACTCCAGCACCAGCACCAACTCCGGCACCAGCACCAACTCCGGCAGCAAGAGCATCAGCAGCAGCACCAAGTCCAGCAGCAAGAGCACCAGCGCCAAGCTCCTCCGCCTCGTCCGAGACTTCTCAGTCTCGGCGAGAAAGTACCCAAATAGCTCCCAAGGGAAAAACTGCTGCAACCACTTCCTCCTCCCAGCAGCCAAGGGAAAAAAGGCCCATGATGCCGCCAGGACAGCGTTCGTCAAGGCTAGACAGCGCACTCTTGCATCCATGCTTCCCAAGAAGCCTCCAGCGCCGAAGGACGCCCCTGTCGAGCCAGCTGATGCGCAACAACTTGTTCTGCACACCAGCCCGGCCCTTGCCTTGGTTGAGAGGAAGGAGGCGCATGCGAAGGGCTTAGTGGCACCCCATATGCCCACCGGCGATAGATACCCTCCGACCCTTATTGAATTCGTCAACAATTGGAACAAGGCGGAGTTCGTCCACGACGATGATCTCCCGGAGAGATTCGGCCCCACCGAATTCTCCGCTCAGATGAACACAGCCGCTAAGGCAATTAATCTCGCGGGTCGGATGATGGAGGTACGTTACTTCCCCCTTTTCTTTAGCATGCTGTAGATATTGATGCTATAACCCTTAGTCGCCAAGCCTCCGGGGGAGTAACTTGTTACTCGGTCGAATGCTCCTTAGAAAACTAACGTAGCTCCTTGATAACTTCGAATGTGCACACACCTACAACCGGGTTTAGTTCCACTTGGCCCGAGTTTTGTACACTTCGAATATGCACACACCTAGAGCTGGGTTAAGTTCCACTTGGCCCGGATTTTTTACACTTCAAATATGCACACACCTAGAGCCGGGTTAAGTTCCACTTGGCCCGGATTTTGTACACTTCGAATATGCACACACCTAGAGCCGGGTTAAGTTCCACTTGGCCCGGATTTTTTACACCTCGAATATGCACACACCTAGAGCCGGGTTAAGTTCCACTTGGCCCGGATTTTGTACACTTCGAATATGCACACACCTAGAGCCGGGTTAAGTTCCACTTGGCCCGGATTTTGTACACTTCGAATATGCACACACCTAGAGCCGGGTTAAGTTCCACTTGGCCCGGATTTTGTACACTTCGAATATGCACACACCTAGAGCCGGGTTAAGTTCCACTTGGCCCGGATTTTGTACACTTCGAATATGCACACACCTAGAGCCGGGTTAAGTTCCACTTGGCCCAGATTTTGTACACTTTGAATATGCACACACCTAGAGCCAGGTTAAGTTCCACTTGGCCCGGATTTTGTACACTTCGAATATGCACACACCTAGAGCCGGGTTAAGTTCCACTTGGCCCGGATTTTGTACACTTCGAATATGCACACACCTAGAGCCGGGTTAAGTTCCACTTGGCCCGGATTTTGTACACCTTGAATATGCACACACCTAGAGTCGGGTTAAGTTCCACTTGGCCCGGATTTTGTACACTTCGAATATGCACACACCTAGAGTCGGGTTAAGTTCCACTTGGCCCGGATTTTGCACACTTTGAATATGCACACACCTAGAGTCGGGTTAAGTTCCACTTGGCCTGGATTTTGTACACTTCGAATATGTACAAAGCTAAGTTATATTTTTGTACTCTTTTCAGGTGACCACCAATCGCCGGAGTGCTGAGTTTCAGCGTCTCCTGGACACTCATAAGATGCTGCGCGCCAAGCATAACGCACTTCTCGCTGAACACGAGAAACGGGGTAGGTTTCTTCCTTGACACTTCTCCATTTTCCTTCATCTTCTTCTGCCGAACTAATCCGTCATTCGGTTTTCGCAGCTAGGGTGGAGGCTGAGAACAAGCTTATGAGGAAAAATCTGGATCAGATAAAGGGTAAGTTATATTTACTCAACCTTGCTTATGCTTTTCATCTTCTTTCCTCCTTGGCTCGGCAAACATTCATATCCCAGCTTTGCCGGGTTGACATACTATTTCAGTATCGCTGGAAGATAGTGTGCCCGTGCCTGATATGATACTGATTTTCTTGAACAAGCAGGGCAGCATCAGGCCGAGCTCAAGAAGAAAGACGATGAGCTTGCCCTCCTCTGGACCAAGGATGATGAGATCGCCAAGCTTAAGTCCGAGATGAAGAAATTGAAGGCACAACATCAATCCGAGCTCCAAAAGGCCGGCCAGGACTATACCGAAGAGCATGAATGCCTCAACCTCCAAATTGCCAAGGACCGAGAACTTTTTCAGGAGTCCATCGTCAAGCTTGATTCAGCAAACACTGAACTTGTGCAGCTTCGCAAAAGACGTGATGACTGTACCAGGGAGTTGACTCGGGTCCTTAGAAATATTTCACGTAAGTTCCTTTCCCTTATCCGGCATACTTCTCCAGGTTAATTCATATGTCCTTTCTTTATCTGTTTCTCTTATCTCGTTTTCAGGCAAATTTCCTGAGGGCACTGCCATCGTGAGCGCTGCTGTTGCTGATTTCCACCAGGAGAGGGGTACTCCCATTGGGCCTGACATTGAAGAGATTCCCTATGACATGGAGGACCTGCTGGTCAGCCTGTCATCTCACGTGGAAATCATCAAGAACTATGGCAAGGATATCCTTGACGCTGCAGTCCGAGTCTTCAACATGTTTTGGCCTACAGAAGACACTCTAGAGGGAACCGCACTTCTTGTTGAAAAATTGATGGAGTGCGAGACCCAGCTCGACCTTTGAAGGGAATCCGCTGGGCGTGCTGCAGCCGAGACCGTTCTCCACTACGTACTCACGTGGTACGAGAAGATCGACCTCAACCTCTTAACCAGCATGCGCACCGGATCCAAATGGACCAGTGACCCGGAGTGGGTAGCTCGGTGCAAGGCTTGTGCCCACAGCCTCATCGAATATGCTCCCATTCATGAATGGACTGAGGGACCGAGCTTCCCGGAAGCCGCCGGTGACGAAAACGCTAAGAACGTTGAAGACAGGTCGGATGAGGACGAAGAAGGCGATGCCTCAGACAGCGAAGATGACGCCGAACTTCCTCCTCCTGTTGCTCCTTTAGTGAAAAAACTTGAAAGTTTATCAGATCCCCGGTATGCCGGGTGGAATTGTATCCAGTACACATGTGATATTTTTCTACTAAGTTCTTATGTCGGATTAACTTGGGCGTAGTCCCCGAGTTTCCTTTTCTTGTTCGTCCAATCTTTTGGCTCGGCTCGTGTCTACCTTGATTTGGTTTTACGACTTACGAATCCGAGCTTCAAAAATTGTCTTAACAATACTAGGAAACTTTTAGGCTTAGCTCAAAATAAAACAGCATAATAAACTAAAAACATACAAGGTTAGTTCGAAAAACAAACGTCGGCTCAATTAAGTTCTTTTCCTTAGTTGTTTTTCCTGTGCTACGCAATTCCAAACTTGTTCTCTTTCTTGCCATGAAGCCAATTCTTGTTGGACAGCAGCAAGTCGAAGAGTTGGGTTTTTGGTGCTCACACATTACTAATCCGAGTTAAGTAGAACAACTTATTCCAGCTGACGCACAAATAACAAAAGACAACAAATATTATTAAGGCAGTCCCCGAGTTACTGCTCGAGGTGCCAACATTTCATTGATAAGCTCATTGTCGGCATACATACCGACATATGAGAAGACTCGGATACATACACTTCTCTGCTAAGTGTAGAAAGGACGAAGTAGAGCTACATTCCACAGACGCTTAGATTCCTCGTCGGACCTGTCTGCCTTGTTCTTTTCCTATGGCTTTGCATCTGTAAGATAATAAGAATCATTGTGCAATGCTTTGCTCACAATGAATGGCCCTTCCCATGGAGGAGATAATTTATGCATGCCGACAGTACGTTGTACCAGATCGCCTTCCCGGAAAACTCGGGGGCTTACTTTCCGGCTATGATAGCGTCGGAGATTTTGCTGATATATGGCAGATCTGGACAATGCCAATTCTCTCGCTTCTTCCAGCAGATCAACATCATTTTGCCGGGCTTCTTGCACTTCAGCTTCTGTGTATTGGGTGACCCTAGGCGAATCATGCTCTATGTCGGCTGGTAATACACCTTCTGCCCCATATACCAGAAAGAATGGCGTATAGCCTGTTGATCGATTCGGAGTTGTTCTTGAACTCCACAGTACTGCTGGTAGTTCTTCTATCCAGCACCCGCTGATCTTTGCAGCGGCTCAATGAGCTGGGGTTTTATCCCGGATAATACCAATCCGTTGGATCTTTCCACTTGTCCGTTTGAAGCGGGGTGAGCTACCGAGGCAACATCCAACTGGATCTTCTTATCCCGGCAGAAACGCGCAAATGCTCCTTCCGCAAAGTTTGTGCCATTATCAGTTATGATACTGTTAGGATAACCGTATCTCAAGATGATGTCTTTGAGAAAAGTTACGGGCGTAGCTGCATCACACTTTCTTATAGGCTTCACTTCAATCCACTTTGTAAATTTGTCCACCATGACCAAAATGTGAGTCATATTTCCCCTTACTGGTTTAAACGGGCCAACCATATCCAAGCACCATACGGCAAATGGCCATGTAATTGGTATGGTCTTGAGCTCCGACATTGGCATATGTGTCTTGGTAGCATACCTCTGACAACCATTGCATTTTGTCACCAGATCTTCTGCTTGTTCTAGGGCACTTGGCCAGTAGAATCCATGTCGAAAAGCTTTTGCCACCAAGGCTCGGGACGAGGCGTGATGCCCGCACTCCCCTTGATGTATATCTCGGAGGATGTCAAGCCCTTCTTCCGGGTCAACGCATCGCTGGAGGACATTGGTCACGCCCCTTTTGTATAGCTCGGAATTGATGATCGTGTATGCCTTAGCTCTCCTCTGAGTTTGCCTAGAGAGCACCTCCTTAGTGGGCAAAGTTCCATCTTTCAGGAATTGAAATATAGGTAGTGCGCAAGCTGGTATCGCTCGCACAGGGAACACGTCCTCATCAATCTCCATCTGATCCACCGGCATAACTTCAACCGGACCGCGCAGAGCAGTCCCCGGGTCTTGCGAAGCAGTCCCCGGGTTCGCTGAGGCAGTCCCCGGGTTTCACGCACCACCTCCCGTCTCAATGTCCATGGGCACAGCTCCGGACTCTACATCCTCCGGGACGTAAATTGAGTCGGTTTCTGGGGACGGCCTGATAAACGTTTTTCTGAGGTGTTCCAATGCTACCCCCGGTGGAATTGCTTGTCGGGTGGATCCGAGCTTCGACAGTATGTCGACAGCCTCATTTTCCACCCGGGGTACATGGTGAAATTCACATCCCTCAAAGTAACCAGATATCTTCTGCACATGAAATCTGTATAGCGCCATGTTTGGATCAAGGGCGTCCCACAGTCCCGACACCTGCTGTATTACCAAATCTAAGTCGCCAAAGCATAGGATGCGACGTATCCCAATTTAGTTTGCCACTTTGAGCCCATGCACAAGTGCTTCATACTCAGCGACATTGTTTGATGCTGTGAAATGGATCTGTAGCACATATTTCAGCTGGTCCTTCTTTGGCGAGGTAAGTACGATCCCGGCGCCTAGCCCGGTTTTCGTTTTTTACCCGTCAAAGTGCATCCTCCAGTAATTCAGATCTGGTAGCGGTGGTTCGTATTGTACCTCGGCCCAGTCCACAAAAAAGTCGGCTACAGCCTGTGACTTGATTGCTTCTCTTCTGTCATATTGTGGTGCATACGGAGCTAGTTCAATTGCCCATTTTGCAATCCTACCACTTGCATCCTTGTTACTCATTATCTCGGATATGTGAGCCTCACATATTACCCTGATGGGGTGCTCCTCAAAGTAATGCTTCAACTTCTTAGCTGCCATATATACCCCATATGCCACTTTCTGATAGTGTGGGTAGTTATGCTTTGAGGCAGACAACACCTCACTCAGATAATACACTAGCCTTTGCACGGACTTACCCTCTTCATCGCGCTCTACCACAATTACTGCACTTACAACTCGGTTGGTTGCGGCTATATAGAGCAACATTGGCTCCTTTGATAGTGGAGAGGCTAACACTGGTGCAGTGTCTAACATCTTATTTAAGTGAGCAAAGGCTTCATTGGCCTGCGGCGTCCAAACGAACTTATCCGACTTTTTCATGAGTTGATAGAGAGGCAATGCCTTTTCTCCCAACCGACACACAAACCGACTTAACGATGCCAGGCAACCAGTGAACTTCTAGACATCGTTAAGACACTTCGGCAATTCCATTCGCTCAATGTCCCGGATTTTAGTTGGATTAACTTCGATACCTCGGCTGGAAACAAGAAATCCGAGTAATTTTCCAGCCGGGACACTGAAGGTACATTTTTCCGGGTTAAGCTTCATCCAGAACCTTCTTAAGTTCGCGAACGTCTGCCTGATATCGTCAAGGAGCGTTTTGCTTTCCTTGGTCTTGATAACCACATCATCCACATACACTTGTACATTTTGACCTATTTGGTCATGCAAACATTTTTGCATACATCTTTGGTACGTTGCTCCTGCATTACGTAAACCAAACGGCATGGTGCAATAGAAATAAGCCCCATACGGGGTGATAAATGCGGTCTATATTTGATCATCTGGATTCAGAGGTATCTGGTGGAAACCAGAATATGCATCAATGAATGACAACAATTCACATCCAGTAGTTGAGTCTATGACCTGATCTATCCTCGGCAGTGGAAATGGATCTTTTGGACATGCCTTGTTCAGGTTCGTGTAATCGATACACATACGCCAAACCACTGCCACATTTGGATCATCCTTTTTCTTCTCCACCAGCACCGGATTAGATAGCCAATCCGGGTAAAGATCTTCCATGATAAATCCTGCAGCCAACAACCGAGCTATCTCATCTCCGATGACTTTCCTCCTATCTTCGGCGAAGCGGCGGAGAGGTTGCTTCACCGGCTTTGCTCCGGGTCTCACATTCAAAGAGTGCTCGGCCAACTCCCTCGGAACACCTTGCAAGTCCTGTGTGGACCAAGCAAAAATATCCCGATTCTCACGGAGGAAGTTGATGAGCTCGCTTTCCTATTTGTCATTTAACCCGACACCAATTGTTACGGTGCGCTCTGGGAACATATCATCAACAGGCACCTTCTTGGTACCTTTCGTGGCTTGGAACGAGACACTTCCATGCGGGTTACTCAGCGCCAGCATATACTGCTGCGCAGACTAAGCAAATGCCGCCACCTCTTGGATTTTCCTTTTCCCTTACGCAATCACGAGTGACTCGGCTATGTTAGACCCGGCCGGCGCACACTCAATGTAACGTCGGAAATCCCCAGCAATGGTAGTCACTCCGTTTGGCCCGGGCAACTTCATCTTCAAGTAACTAATGTGACAGCTTGCCATGAACTTGTTCAGTGCTGGCCTTCCGAGTAACGCATGATAAGCACTTTCCAAGTTCACCACCTCGAACTCCAAATTTTCAGTTCGGCAGTTATCTCTCGTGCCGAACAATACGTCAACCCGGACCTTGCCTATGGGCTCACAAGAAATGCTGGGCACAATACCATGGAAAGTTGTCCTTGTAGCCTGTAGCATGTTCTCCGAAATACCCAACTTGCGCATTGTATCCGCATACATGATGTTAATGCTACTGCCATTGTCAATCAGTACCTTTGAGAACCTTACATTGATGTTAGGCCCAATGAATGTCGGATCCAGCACCAACGCATACAAACCAGGACTCAACATAAGCTTGGGATGATCTTTGATATTCCAAGTAATTTCCTGCTCCGACCAAGGCATATACCTCATCACCGCGGGCATTACTACATTCACCTCCATATGTCAGCGCTGCAAGCTCTTTCTATCTGTTTCCTCTGTGGTGAACACACAGTAACTCTGATGATGCTCTCTGTACTCATTCCTCCCCTCATTTCCGGGGTACCTCTGATCCGGCTGCTGCTGGTTTTCTACCTGACGCACTGCATCCCTTCTCTCATGGTTATCATACCTCGGCGGAGGGGGAGGCAACATTAACTATTGCGTGTTCACTCCGGAGAGCAATTGCTGCCGGGGTAACTCCTGCCGAGGTTGATCATTCCGGGGTGCCTGAGCATTCCTCGAACCACCTTGTTCTATTTTACGCATCCACTCACATTGCCTCGTCGTATGACCAGCTGGGTTACTCGGATTTGGCGTGTGAAATTTACACGGCTGATCCAACATCGATTCATAAGTATACCTCGGGCGGTCCTTCTTTTCTTGCCACTGTTTCTTCTGCTCCGGCGTCCAAGTTTTCTTCCCATCATTTCTTGGTGTCCATTGTCCCCATCTAGTTTTCTGACGTTGATTGCCCCTTGCTCCGGGCTAATCTTGATTCATAGCTGCAACTTGTTGCGAACTGTACCGGTGATCCGGTCTGTCATCTCTTCTTTTTCCTTTGTAATCATTCCTCCGGGATGATACGGCTCCATCTCTCTGGTAGTATTCCTCATTGGACTCGTTTGACACGAGCCTAGGTTGGGTCGGATCACCCAGAGCATACGAATCAACGATCCGGATCATCTCTGCGAATGTGGTTGGCATTTTCCTTTGCAACTTTTTCCACGGCTCGCTTGCATATCTACACCCTTGCACAAACCACGCTATGGCCTGTGACTCTATGACACCCTCACACGAGTTTCTCACGGTACACCACCGGGTTAAAAACTCCCGGTCCATCTCGTTTGGTCTTTGCTTACACATAGCTAGGGTCTGTGGCCTATTTGGCCTCTGATACGTACTTGAGAAATTGCTGATAAACATTTCCTCAAAATCGATCCAGCAGTTAATGCTTCCGGGCGGCAAATTGTTTAGCCATACCCTTACTGGCCCCTCCAACATCTGGGGTACGTATCTCACAGCCCATCTCAAGTTGCTTGTAGCAATTTTCACAGCTGTAGCATAGTTTATCAACCAATCTTCTGGCTTAGTAGTGCCGTCATACGTCTTTGTGCCTCTGGGTAACTGGAAGTTAGGTACCGGTGGCTCCTTCATGATCCGGGGCCCAAAACATGCAGGACCCGGTGGACCTTGACATTCGATATGTTCTGACCTATACAGTCGATCCAGTTTCAACCTGGCATCATCTAGCATCAAATCCCTACTTCCCAATCTTGACCCTATCACATGATAGTCCGGCCTTGGGTATCCTGCGTTCACCATCTCTGAATCTCCATCGTTATACCGGTCTTGCTCTCGTGGAGCAACTCTCTGTTGCATACCTCGGCGACACTTTGATCTTGCCTTGGTATATTCCGCTGTTGCGGTTGTCCTGCTCCTACCGAGTTTCGCTGTCCGGCATTGCCGTTTACAACGTTCCCTTGACCGGCATTGCCTTGGTCGCGGTTACCCTGGCCAGCTTCACCTCGGCTCACACTTCATCGATCATCATTTTTCTGTACTTCTTTTCCTTTCCCTGCCCGTGTTGGGTCATACGGGACAATCTGTTTGTTCCTTCTGGCCGAGGTTACTACTTCTTCTCTCCTAGGACCACCATGAGGAGACGATGCGGCTCCAGGGGATTTCTTCGGGTTACCTACCACTGAATTAACGATCTTGGAGGCCCCAGCTCTCTCCGGGTTAGCCTTGAGCAATTCCTCATTTTGCCTGTTCGCGATCCGAACCAACTCATTGACCCTATCTTATTGTCTTTGATGGGCCTCACCCGTTAGACCCTCTAACTCGGATGCAGCTGCATCCGCTGCCCTGAGGTTCTTAGCCGGGGTACTATACCTCGGCAGCCCGACGGACAAACAGTTCTCTGACTCCTCAATCCTAGTGTCACCCTCTTTGTTCATTTCACTCATGAGGTTTCTCCCCTGCACTTTTACAGCATCAACTTTGTTTGCCTTTGCGTACTCACGCAGCGTCATGTTCAACGGCTGCTGAGCCGCGGCTATCTTTTTCGCACCCTCTAGTATTTTTTTGCCTAGTTTCCTCTAGCTCGGCCTGTGCCTGAGCCGGATCTACTGCTGCTACTACAGGGTTTTCCAAGCTATCCATTGCTTCCCGCAGCACATTCTCAGGCCTCTCTAGTGGAGGACCTCTACCTTTCCTCGGTGCCTTAGGCGTTACCTCCAGATCTGGTGCCGGATCCTTGCTTGCGCCTGCACCAGGCGCATTCATCATCACCTCAGCATGGTCTGGGGAGCGAGTGATACGTGCCCCGTGAACCACGCTAAGGGGTGGCTCCCCTGCCTCGACGACATGCCGCGGATGAATGCACAACACATCGACAGCAACGTAGACCTTGTGCGCGCCGAGCTTGACGAAGAGGTCGTTGCGCGGAAGCGGGCGCGTGCCGAAGCAGCCAGCGTTGTCGCTGACAAAGTCCAGCGCTCCAAAGCACTGAACGAGCCCAGAGACGATGCGTTCGCCGGTGCCGATGAGGTTTCCCATCCGGGTCTTGACCCCTGCTAGCGCCGCTAGCCCCACGGTGGACGCCAACTGTCATGGTGGTGTCACGGAAGATGCCATGGATAGGCTAAAGGTGGGGACTAATATGCGCTAGGGGAATCCAGGGAGGGATAGTGAGGTGATTCCACACACAGAAGTTTTTATTTGATTCACTTCCAAGGTTTACAAGTGCTCCTAGAGCTGTCTTGGGGAGGGGAGGAAGAAGGGACTCTCTTACTCTCGCCACTAGCTAACCCGTACAAGACCAACCCGTAGAACCTAAAATTCATCAACCCACCCCTTCTACAGAGGCCCTAGCCCTCCTTATATAGGGGTGGCTAGGTCTCCACTTAGGGCATACGTGGAGGCATATTCCAGGGAATATGCCGACCGGGTTGCTTTTCCCCCGCGTCACCCCTGCAGAGGCTATGTGAGCCTCTGTGGCGCCTGCGTCAGCCGACATTGGCGTCGTCACCTCTGTCAGCCATGCCTCGGTGGTCCTACCTCTGTCCGCTTCGCTCATGCAGTGCGTACCGAGGCAACTTTTGACCAGCGAGATTCCTTCCTTCTCCTAGAAGCTAGATATGACCCGGATCATAGTTGACCCGGCCACACCCATTCCTGCATACAAGTTAAATTTCTCTATCCGACTTATGGCTTAAGTTAATCGAGGCTTAGTTAGGTGGACATCCCCTGTTCCGGGTTACTCCGAGGTTCGGCCTGCCTTGAGGTGACCCGGCCAGCATCCGCTTTGGCCTTGCCGAACCTCGGCTAACTCGGCCTTTATACCCTAGCGTGACCCTACTCGGGGGTATCCCCCCAACAAGTTAAGTAGTATGAACCATTGTGCAATACTCAACTAACTAAAAAGGGCCCTTCCCATACTGGGGAAAGTTTGTGCTTTCTTTGTTGCACAAGCCGGAGAACCAAATCACCTTTATTGAAAGATCTGTTTCGGACTCTCTGGCTACGATACTTGCGTAACTTCTGCTGATAGGCTGTAGATCTCATTTCAGCAACGACGCGAACTTCTTCGACTAAGTTGAGATCGTTTTGTCGAGAAATCTCGGCATCCTCTTCAATATACGCGGCCACTCTAGGAGAAGTATGAATTAAATCACTAGGAAGAACTGCTTCTGCGCCATAGACCAAGAAGAAAGGTGTATATCCTGTTGACCTGTTTGGAGTTGTTCGTAAACTCCATATTACAGAGGGTAATTCCTCTGCCCAAGCCCCCGCAGCACGTCGTAGTGGTGCTTCGAGTCTTGGTTTTAGGCCTTGTAGGATTAAACCATTTGCTCTTTCGACTTGTCCGTTAGCCTGTGGATGTGCGACTGACGCAATGTCAAGCCGGATATTTTGCTCGTTGCAGAATTCAGCCAATTCTCCCATAGAAAAGTTACTCCCGTTGTACGTGATAATGCTATGTGGATAACCATACCGGATTATAACATCCTCGACAAATATTTTGGCTGTTGCTCCATCACAACTAGTGACAGGTTTAGCTTGAATCCATTTGGTGAATTTATCCACCATCACTAAGAGGTGAGTAAATCCACTTGGAGCTCGTTTAAATGGTCGTACCATATCAAGCCCCTAGACCGCAAAAGGCCATGTTATAGGTATTGTTCACAGCTGATCAGCCAGAATATGAGTTTGTTTGGCGTACTTTTGGTTGCCTTTGCACGTCTTGACTAATCGTTCGGCATCTTCCTGAGCTGTAAGCCAGAAAAATACGTGTCTAAAAGCTTTTGCCACTAAAGATTTGGCTGCAGCGTGGTGACCACACTCGCCTTCATGGATCTCCCTTAAGATTTTCACTCCTTCTTCTGGAGATACGCAGCGCTGAAAAACCCTAGAAACACTCTGTTTGTAGAGCTCACCTTTAACAATAGTATAGGCTTTCGCTCATCCGATGATCTGCCGGCTCAGCACCTCGTCTTCGGGTAATTTGCCATCTACCAAATAATCCAGGTAGGGTTGACTCCAGCTGGGAATTACAGCTAGAACTTCTATTAGAGGTGAGTCGGATTTAGTCAGATATTCCTCATCTACTACCTTTATCGAGGGAACTTTAAGGTGCTCTAAAAAAGCACCATCCGGGACTTCTTTCCGCGCAGAGCCTATCCGAGATAGTGCATCTGCTTCCTCATTTTCTGCTCGAGGGATGTGTTGAACCTCAAACCCTTCAAATGATTTAGATAGATCATCCACGACAGCTTTATATGCTGCCATATGTTTATTTGCATTACAAATATCCTATACTTGTTGAGCAACAAGATCTGAATCTCCATAACACATCAAACGTCGGATGCCAATATCCTTAGCAATCCCGATTCCATGCAGCAGTGCTTCATACTCGGCAATATTGTTTGTCGCTGTGAAGTGGATCTACAACATGTATAGAAGTTTATCTCCTTGGGGTGATTTGAGCACCACGCCAGCCCCTGAGACCCCTCGAGCCTTAGACCCATCAAAGTAGAGGGTCAAGTATTCCGACTTAGGGAGGGTCATGTTATCCTTCGTCTCTGTCCAATCAGCGACAAAGTCAGCAAGGATCTGGGATTTGATTGCTGTCCGAGGTTTATACTCAATATCAAAAGTTGAAAGCTCTATGCCCCATTTGGCGATGCGTCCTATGGTCTCACTGTTGTTGATTATATCTCTCATGGGAGTTGTGCTCACCACAGTAATTGGATGCTCCTGAAAATAGTGTCGTAACTTACGAGATGCTAGAAAAACACCGTAAGCCAACTTTTGATAGTGCGGATACCGCTGTTTTGATTCTGTTAGGACCTCACTGACAAAGTAAGTCAGACGCTGCACCAGGTGTTCCTGATTTTCCTCTGGTCTCTCCACCACCATGATGATACTAACGACCTTATTTGTCGCAGCAAAATAGAGCAACATCGGTTCCTAAGGTTCCGGCGCTGCAAGGATAGGAGCAGATGAGAGTACTTTCTTCAGGTCTTGTAGTGCAGCTTCAGCTTCGTCAGTCCAAACAAAATCCTTGGTCTTTTTCAGGAGTTTGTATGATGGTGCGGCTCTTTCACCAAACCGGCTTACAAATCGACTGACCGCAGCGATGCAACCAGTTAATCTTTGTACGTCCTTCAAGCGAGTTGGTCTGGAAATATTGAGTATAGCCTTGATTTTGTCCCGGCTCACCTCTATGCCTCTTTGAGACACGATGAAACCTAACAATTTTCCGGCTGGTATTCCAAAGAAGCATTTCTTCGGGTTAAGCATGATGTTGTATTTTCGTAGATTGGCAAATGTTTCCTCCAAGTCAGAAATCAGCGTTTCCTTCTTTTTGGACATCACCGCAATATCATCCACGTATGCATGTACATTGCGTCCGAGTTGGTCGTGGAGGCAACGCTGCATCGTGCGCTGGTAGGTAGCTCCTGCGTTCTTCAGCCCAAAGGGCATCGTAACAAAACAGAAGGTTCCAAAAGGGGTTATGAATGACGTTTTGACTTTGTTAGATTCCTTCATCCAAATTTGGTGATAAAAAACGTAATATGCGTCGAGAAAATAGAGGTGTTCCGAGCCTGCCGTAGAATCGATAACTTGATCAATTCTAGGCAGAGCGAATGGATCTTTTGGACAAGCCTTGTTCAAGGCAGTATAATCAACACACATCCTTAAATCAGTGGTGTCCTTTTTAGGGACCATTATAGGATTGGCCGACCACTCAGTGTGGATGACCTCTTCTATGAATCCGGCTAACTCGAGCCGTGCTAGTTCCTTAGCTATTGCCTTACGCTTTTCATCGCCAAAACATCGTAGGGACTATTTGATGGGTTTAGCGTTTGGGTTTACATTTAAAGAGTGCTCGGCAAGTTCCCTAGGTACTCCAATCATGTCAGATGGCTGCCATGCGAAGATATCTTGATTTGCTTGGAGGAACTTGACGATCGCGCTTTCCTATGCGCTACCTAGGCCTACGCCTATCTGGGTCACCTTGGAGGGGTCATCATCCTTCAACGGCGTCTTCTTCGTCTCTTCTGATGCCTTGAACTCCGGATTTGGCTTTGTCACCTCCTTCTTTGTTGCGGGCATCTCAGACGGATCTATGCTCTTCTTGATCTCCTGGTACTCCTGGGCATGCAGCACGACTTCAGCAAAGGCGGCATTTCCATCCTCGCACTCTCGCGCTTTTTTCGGGTCTCCCCTGATAGTGATCATGCCGTTGGGACCTGGAATTTTCATCATATTGTAAATGTAACACGGACGAGCCATAAAAGCCCAGTAAGCCGGACGTCCGAATTTAGCGTGGTATGCGCTCTTGAACGGGACCACTTCGAAGGAAAGTGCCTCCGTCTAATAGTTCTTTGGAGTTCCAAAGGTAACATCTAAAGTGATCTCTCCCAGGGAATTGGCTTGTCTTCCTGGGACAGTTCCGTGAAAGATCACAGAGCTATGGTTCAGCTGGGTCTCTGAGATCTTCATTCGGCGTAGCGTTTCGACATGGAGAATATTGATACTGCTACCACTGTCCATGAGGGTCTTGGAGAAACCATAACCGTCAATAAGTGGATTGACAATTAAGGCATATTTTCCTTGCCTGTGTAGCTTAGGCGGATAATGAGCACGGTCAAATGTGATTGCCACTTCCGACCAGTCCAAAAACTGGGGGACAGCCGGAACTGTTGTGTTGTGCTCATGTAGAACTACTTTCTTGACCTTTGCTGGTTCAGATCCGAGGAAGGTGACCTAAGTGTCTTTCTTGGTCGGAAATTTTTTCTTCCCTTCCGGCTTGGGATTTGAAGCATCAGCTTCCTGCATGTCAGAATCTTCCTTGGTCTCTTTGTCTTTTTCGGGATTCTTCTTTCCCTTCTTCCGCTTAGCTTTGTAGCGCACGGTGTTATCTCTTTTGATGTCGTCATTGAAATGACATTCGGCGTTGGTGTGGGACGAGCCCCCATTGGCGTCTAAGTGATGCACACATGGGTTATTGGCAATGTCGGCCCAAGAGTACGTTTTGCCTGGTTGTTGGTATCCTCTACCTTGGACTCTTGAAGTTCCACGCCCACGCCCGCGGCCTCCTCCGCGTCCTCCTCGTCCTCCAGACCCGAAAGTAGCAGTGACCACTGCTGTTTCCGCGTTGGGTTTCTCTTCCGAGGTATTTTTGCGCTTATGAGCTTGTTGCTTTGGTTGTTTTGCTGACTGAGGCACAGCTAGGGCATTGAGTAATCCCTCTGCATCATCGTCGGCATCTGCATACTTGCTCCCTGTTTCTATCATTTCTCCCAAATCAGTGACCTTGTCACACTTCAAGCGATGGCGCAGTAGACCAATTGGGAGTCCTGCGATGAAAGCTTCAATCGCAGTTTGATCATTTACTCCTTCACATGAGTTCTTGGTGTTGATCCATCATCCGAGGTAATCCCGGCAAGTTTCTCCGGCCTTCTGGGTGCAACGCTGTAGGTCTCCGACCGTACAGGGCCTCTGATATGTGCCTTCAAAATTCCGAAAGAACGCACTTTGCATGTCATACCAGTTGTGGATGGTGTTCTCCGGAAGTTCATTAAGCCATGATCGTGTCATCTTCCGCAACATAAGTGGGAGATATCGGGTTGCAACCAGGCTGTTTCCGCCTTTGGCAATGCAACAAGCTTGGAAAAAATCCTATAGCCAGGTATCTGGCCGAGCAATGCAGTCGTAAGCTTGGATATGGCTTGAGATAGCAAATTCTTCCGGGAATCTTGTAGCTCTGATGCGTGGTCCAAAGCACTTTGGGCCCACGTAGATATCATCGTTTTCGTAGCGCCACGCCTCTATATTGGAGTTGATCCTGTGCCTTGCGTCGTTCGGGGATAGAGATCGTCCCGAATGTCAGCTGTGGCTGCGGTGCCTTGGAGCCGGAATTCGGCTTCTTCCACCACTTCCTCCGCTACGTCGTCCTCCTTGTCCCCCTTGAGAGCCGTTGTGATGAATGCTTGGTGGAGAGGGTGGGGCAGCTGGATATTTTCTGACTGATCGTCGACCTCCGTCCGGAGCGTCATTATTCCGGTTCTGGGGAGGGTCTTCACTACGACGATCCCCCTGCTAGCTTGTCCCAGCATGGTTTGCATCGTTCCTTCGTCCCTCATTCCCACTATGATGAGGCTTAGCCGGACGGCTTGCATGTCTAGGAGGTGGCATTTTCTGACGATCCTCCTCCCGACGTTTCTCTTTACCTTCTCCCCTTCGATCGTTCGACTCTCGTCGGGGAGAGTTCTTCGGATACAGTGCAGCAATGGCCTCTTTTTCGGCCACTGGGGCGACGTTGCTCCAGTCACGCGTAGTTCTGCGGTGTTGTCCTGACGATCCGGTTCTCGAATAATTGTCTTCCCGGCGTTCGGGGCGATGATGCTGCTCCGGAACACGCTGGGGTCTTACGTCAGCCCATGCCGGATCTGTGCGACATGGGTCAGAATCCGAGACCAGTTTTTGACTTCCGGACATGGCGACCTTTTGCTGCTCTAGTCCCTTGTTGAGTAGTTTGATTCCCAACTGGATTTCCTCCGGTCCTAGATTAGCCGATAGAATTTCTCGGGTTGCCGTGGTATTCTGTACTAGGGTTGGATATACCCAGTCTCCTTTACTATCTTTCCAAGGCTTCCCCATCTCATCTCCGAAAAGGACGGCGTGGATCTGCGGGAATTGGTTGTCATTGGTGTGACGCTTCCTGGTCTTCTGGTATTGCCTGGAGTTGTTCTTCCCTGCAGATGCTATGCGTTTCTTTTCCTCCTCAATGTTTTTGGCTTCATCGAGGAGTACTTGATGACGCGCTTCTAGGGCCTGCGCCCTCTCGTCCAGTTCTTCAGCAGTAAGCTCTGCAGTTGTAGGTATAGGTATGGTTAATGCAGCATCGATGAGTTTACGTGCACCATCAGTGGTCACGTGTCCATCCACCGATTCTTCTTTTTTTGGCTCGTCTGGGATAAGTGCTCCTTCCGAGTCTTCCTCATATTCCTCGGCAATCACCTCCTCTGTCAGAGGGTCTTTTGCTGGGGTCTTGTTCTTCTTGTTCTTCTTCTTTGCCTTCTTGGCAGCGCCGGTAGCAAAGACGCCATTGGGTCCGTTTCCCGGAGTCAAGCTCTGATCGGTACTTTCGGACACCTGGACTTCGGGATTATCTCCGACTTCCATGTCATCCTGCACTTTGGGAGAATATTCCCCGGATCCTTCATCCATGGCTTCTCCTTCTTCTGCAGCTTTGGAGTTATACTCCTCTTCATATTCCGCGGAGAACTTTCGAAAATCTACTGACGTCATCGATTCATCCGAGGATGCGGGTACATCGGCGTTTGTTCCAATTGCCCCCAGCATAGAGACGGTGTTTTCTCCAGCCTCGGCAGAGCCGGATCCGGATCCCACATATTCGACGAAGTGCGACGCGTGCTTCCTGAGGTACCTGCGGCTCTCACGATCAGCCATGTCGAAACTTTTGATGGTATCGAGAATTGCATCTGCGCTTGCGTATTGCATTATCAGACGTCGCAGTGTGTATCTTAGGAAAGGCATGTCTGTCCTGGCATCATCAGAGCCGGAATCAGTGTCGTTGATGAGCTCCTCCTGGATTTCGACTTCCGCGAGTGGGTCGATCTGGGATCCGGCTTCTCCAAGGAGATCCACTCCAGATTCGACTTTGACCGCTAGGTCTTCCTCAAGGTCGGATTTCTCCACTATCTCCGCAACTGGTGCAGGCTGGGTCGGTTTAGGATTTTCTGAGATCCAGAACTCTGCCGCCTCCATGGACAAAGGGGACCCATAAGATTCTTCTGCCTCTATCATCACCACTGGGTGGGTGGGGCAGGTTTAGTGAAACTGATGTAAACATTGATCTCGCCAAAAGACATGATTGTGTAGGCAGTCACGACCTCCGTAGCTGGAATCCAAGTCTCATCGAGAACGATGAGAGTGACGTCGTTGGCATAGAGGATGCGACCGACGGCGATAGTTTCGCCGATTCCGATTCTTGCAGATTCCACTCGGAATGTAGATCCGAAGCTCACTTGCCCCATGGTGGGCGCCAACTATCATCGGATTGATGACAAGTACGCCATGAGGGGGTCCTCGAGGCATGCGGAAGAGAGGGGTGTGAGACGTACGGTGTTCCAGGATGGTGAGCACACAAGTTTACCCAGGTTCGAATCTGCCGGCTTTGGACGGATCCTACTCCTGCTAGCAATCCAGTAATATGGCAGAGCCGGAATATGGGTTACAAGGGTTCACCTGTGCGAGTTGAGATTGTAGACTATTGAGGGTCTAGAGTGTTGCCCTAAAGGCTCTCCCTAGGACGACTTATATAGATATCCGGCCTAGGGTTTACAGGAGAGATCTATCCGGCTACGACTAACGGTTACAAAGTACATCTTGAACTACAAGTAACACTATGGGCCTAAGTCAGTAAGTCTTCTAGTCCTTCCCGTAGCCGGATTGGACTCCGTCTTTTCTCCCTGACTGGGCCGCCCGTGAAGAAAAGCTCTAACCCGAAGTGGGCCACCCTGGTCAGTGAGGAACTATGAGGATACCCGGAAAGTATATCCCCAACAAGCGCCTCAAGTGGTCTGATGAGAAGTGAATTAAATTTTATTTTTCATTGTTATGTTTCTGTTTTGTGGAACTTAGTTAGCTTGCCAAGATGTCTAGCGCCTCAAGTGATACTAGTAAAATAAATTTAACCCTTGTTGTGTTATGTTTATGTATGTGTCTTGTAGCTTGTCAAGATGGTAGCTTGTTAACTGGCAGTTTGAAAGAGTGCCGTTTTCCTCTCTCGCTAAACAAATATGTTTCATTTTTCCCAAATTGGTAGCAAATCTAGAGAAGATTCTCACACAATTCATTCCCTTTTGTACCTCTTTTTGCCTCCGATCAGGTAGCAAATCTAGAGCACCAAATCACACCAGGTAGAATACATTCATTCAGAAAACAAAACAAATGTAGATATAGCTGTGCACAACTAAATAGGATATAACGATAGAAAGTAGGTTGCTTAACGAGGTTCGATGCATTCAGCCAGAAATAGGATATAGCTAGAAAGAAGCTGCTTAGCAGCAGCAGCAACCGCCACAACTGCAGGCACATCCTGTAAGCGCCCGCGCCTCTGCCTCCTCCCTCTGGTGCTTCCTGCACTTCTTGCTGCCTAGTTTCTTGGACTTGGGGCCCTTGGGCCTGATTGGAGGCATGTGACCCTCTTTGATGGCCACCTGCTGGAGGTTTTGGAGGTGAATGTAGAGATCCCGGTGTTCAGCGATGTAGGCGTTGATGTTCACGGTCTCGCGCTTGCCTCCTTTGTGGATGCCGGTGCCCGTGGCCTCTGCATGCTTCAGTAAGGTGTTGAAGTCAGTGCCGCTGGCATGACTCGTCAAGCAGTAGGCGACCCCCTTGCGGAAGGGGCAGCTATAGTAGGGGCCTCTGAAGAAGGCGTCGTCCTGGCCGGCCCACAACCTCCTCAGCACCTGACAAGCCTTGGTGTGAATGGACTCGTCATCGCTGCAAACGTCGCTGTTGGAAACCTATTGGAAGAAAAGGAAAATGGGGGAGTAGATGATGTAAGAAGATCGAGCAATCGAAATGCGAACAAGCGAATCCTAATAAACGAAGATCTAGCATCCAACGATTGGAACGATATAAGAACCAGGGGAGGGGAGCAAACCCTAGTTACCTCCGACCATGGGTCGTCGATGCCGGTGTCGTAGGCGTTCAGCGGAGCGATGTACTTTTCTGGATCGTAGGTGCCCAAGAAGTGTGTGATCTGCTTGTGACCGGTGGGGGCCTCCTCGCCGGTGGGGGGCTCCTCTTTGGTGGCTCCATCGGCAGTGGGGACGGGGGCCTAACGGGAACGGCGGCTGCCATCGATGCCTCGACTGGGGCCTGGACAGGGACGGTGGCTGCTTACAACGCGTCGAGGGGGACCGGCGAGGAGATGGGGGCCTCCTCGCTGGCGGTCACGGAGGCGACGATGGCCACCTTATCCTCCTCGGCCATCGCCGGCGTGGACAGGGTATTCTCGAGAGTTTGAGGATGCTGGTGGGACAGTGGAGAGGGTTGCGTGGGGACCGTGAGCGAGAGTGGGAGTGGGTGTGCGGAGAGGGGCTCTATAGTTAAGGTGGATAGAAGTAAGGCACGTTTCGTTGCACCACCGTGCAACGCGACACGCGCACGGTACGTCACATTTTTTTCCCGGGCCATGTGTGGCAGTTCTGTATTGAGCCGCATGTAGAGGGCGCACACACAATTTCTATGTACAAAGTTTGACACGGCCCTAAAATTGGCGATTGAGAGGCACTGCGTAAAAAATGGGATATGTCTTATTAAAATCAAGTGGCAATAAATTGCAGCTGTCCATCGACGACCGTGCACTCCATGACGCATGCGTTGTGGCGTAGTAGTAGCACTAGTAGGCTTTTCAGACTTGATTAAACATGACATGACCGCTCGACGACTTTTTCCATGGACGGCATCGTGTTCCTTCTTGTAGAAGTCTCGCTGAGGGAGACGTCTGTGCTGTCTCACGCCGTACTGTGAAGGGCACGACGTGTGCAACGATCATCGTTGGATCGCACAGAATAACCGGTTGGTGCGCATGATTCGCGTGACAACTGTGATAACCAATCAGGGAGTAGCAGACAGGGTGAGCACAGGTTTGTGCTTCTATGAAATATAGAGAGGGGGAAAACTGAGTAGTACCACATAAAACCAAGGGAAAAACTGAGTAGTATAAAAATGGAAAGTGAGTGTCTTGTACAATGAAATACATCATGACATACATCAAATTATGCCAAGATAGATCCACTAGAGTTCATTGGATGTGTGTTGTTCTCATAAACCACATGGACCCACTAGAGTTCATTGCATGTGTGTTCTTCTCATTAACCACACATGGATCCACCAGTGTCATTGCATGTCTGCTCTTTTCATTAACCACAGTTAGAGTCATCGCATCTTTGCTCCTTTCATGAACCACAGTTAGAGTCATTTTATGTGTGTTCTTCTCATGAACCACAACTAGAGTCATTGCATGTGTGCTCTTCTCACAAACCATACCATGAACCCCACCCAGTGTCATTGCATGTGTGTTCTTCTCATTAACCACACATGGATCCACCAGTGTCATTGCATGTCTGGTCTTTTCATGAACCACAGTTAGAGTCATTGCATGTCTGTTCTTTTCACAAACCACATATCACCAGTGTCATTGCATGTGTGTTCTTCCCACAGACCACACATGGATCCACCAGTGTCATTGCATGTGTGTCCTTCTCTCAAACCACATATGGATCCACCAGTGTCATTGTAGGTGTGTTCTTCCCACAGACCACACATGGATCCACCAGTGTCATTGCATGTGTGTCCTTCCCATGAAACACACATAGATCCACCAGTGTCATTGCATGTGTGTTATTTTCACAGACCACGTAAGGATCCACTTGTGTCATTGCATGTCTGTTCCTCTCATAGTCCACATATGGATCCATCGGTGTCATCGCATCTCTACCCTTTTCATGAACCACAGTTAGAGTCATTGCATGTGTGTTCCTCTCATAGACCACACATGGATCCACCGGTGTCATCGCATGTCTGCTCTTTTCATGAACCACAGTTAGAGTCATTGCATGTGTGTTCTTCTCATGAACCACAGCTAGAGTCATTGCATGTGTGTTCTTCTCACAAACCATATCATGTACCACACCCAGTGTCATTGCATGTGTGTTCTTCTCATTAACCACACATGGATCCACCATTGTCATTGCATGTCTTCTCTTTTCATGAACTATAGTTAGAGTCATTGCATGTGTGTCCTTCTCACAAACCACATATGGATCCACTAGTGTCATTTCATGTGTGTTCTTCCCACAGACTACACATGGATCCACCAATGTCATTGCATATGTGTCCTTCCCATGAACCACACATGGATCCACCAGTGTCATTGCATGTGTGTTCTTTTCACATACCATATATGGATCCACCAGTGTCATTGCATGTGTGTTCTTTTTACAGACCATGTGAGGATCCACCGGTGTCACCGCATGTGTGTTCCTCACATAGACCACACATGGATCCACTGGTGTCATCGCATGTCTACTATTTTCATGAACCACGGTTATAGTCATTGCATGTGTATTCTGCTCATGAACCACAACTAGAGTCATTGCATGTGTGTTCTTCTCAGAAACCATATCATGAACCACACCCAGTGTCATTGCATGTGTGTTCTTCTCATTAACCACTCATGGATCCACCAGTGTCATTGGATGTCTGCTCTTTTCATGAACCATAGTTAGAGCCATTGCATGTTTGTTCCTTTCACAAAACACATATCACCAGTGTCATTGCATGTGTGTTCTTCCCACAGACCACACATGGATCCACTAGTGTCATTGCATGTGTGTTCTTCCCATGAACCACACATGGATCGACCAGTGTCATTGCATGTGTGTTCGTCTCACAGACCACATATTGATCCATAAGTGTCATTGCATGTGTGTTCTTCTCACAGACCACGTAAGGATCCACCGGTGTCATTGCATGTGTGTTCCTCTCATAGACCACACATGGATCCACCGGTGTCATCGCATGTCTGCTCTTTTCATGAACCACGGTTAGAGTCATTGCATGTGTGTTCTTCTCATGAACCACATCTACAGTCATTGCATGTGTGTTCTTCTCACAAACCATATCATGAACCACACCTAGTGTGATTGCATGTGTGTTCTTATCATTAACCACACATGGATCCACCAGTGTCATTGCATGTCTGCTCTTTTCATGAACCACATATGGATCCACCAGTGTCATTGCATGTCTGCTCTTTTCATGAACCACATATGGATCCACCAGTGTCATTGCATGTGTGTTCTTCTCACAGACCACGTAAGGATCCACCGGTGTCATTGCATGTGTGTTCCTCTCATAGACCACATATGGATCCACCGGTGTCATCGCATGTCTGCTCTTTTCATGAACCACAGTTAGAGTCATTGCATGTGTGTTCCTCTCATAGACCACACATGGATCCACCGGTGTCAACGCATGTCTGCTCTTTTCATGAACCATAGTTAGAGTCATCGCATGTGTGTTCTTCTCATGAACCACAGCTAGAGTCATTGTGTAGCATCCCAATTGTCTAACAATTGCAATGCTACTTACCTAGTCTATATAATGCTACTTACTACATATCATTTGTTGCATCATCATCATATCATGCTCATGTCACCATGCCACATTGCATTTGAGCATCATATAAACCTCTTGCATATGGTTTTTCTCCTCATATTGCATTTTCCTTATTAATTGTATTTGTTTCTTGATGTCTTGCGGTTGTTTTGATATATGTTAAATGCCCAAATTGAAGTTGCGGGCATCTCTCTTATTCTTCCCCTCACCTACTAACTTTGGCATCACCATCTTGGTTCTAACTCTTCCAATTACCTACATGGAAATCCCTCATTTTATTTGGATTTTAATTCAACCCTATGTGGTATTATTCCTTCACATCCCAAATTACATCAACATGGGGTGCAATAATTGCTTTGCATGGCCCATGCAATATTTCTATCTTCTCATGATCGTTTCTCCCTTTTATTGGAATGGTGGTTTATTTGATTTAACTCTATCTAAGAATTGTACATGTTGCTCTTCAATTCTACCATAACAACTCCTTTTTTATTTTGGTGTATTCCTAAAGCTACATCTATCTACACTGATAATCGCTAGCTAACTTGTGTGCATGTGTCTTATACATACACCATTAGACCTACATCTACATGTGTGTGAAACACACCCACACACACATTAATCTATCTATCCTAAATCGTGAGTGCCACACACATACACCTAGACTCAACCATGCACATGCATGCAATCTCACACCTACACACATACATATGCTACACCCCCATGCATATACACACACCTAGCTATATCTAGCTTCTACTAACCGTGGCCATCATCTACACATGCATGTGTGCATACATGTGACCTCTCTCTCTCTCACTCCATCTTTAGCTATCCTTGGCTAAACTCTAACACCAAACCACCACCATCGAGTGGCCTCTTTTCTTCTTTCTTGTATGGCAAGTAGATCAGGTCACTCCACCACCACACATCGACTCCTCTCTGTCCCCCTTTCCTCCCCTCCCTCGGTGGACAACAAAGAAGAGAGAGAGGGCAAAGAAAACCTACCTGATGCCCTTTTCCCTTTCTTGTGCACGCCACCATCCCATGTGCCTCCAGCTTTCTATCTTATCTTCCTACCTAACCAGGCACTTCAGATCGAGATCTGGAGCTCCCAGGTCGCCTTCCTTCCTTCTTCTTCGTTCCCCACTCTAGCCAAGGTCCTCAATGTCTATCCCTAACCCCAGCTTCTGACCTCTTTCCACCAACGTCCTGCTACACTCCAAGGCTGATCAGGAGCACCAGGCGCCTCCCCTGTTTCCTCTATGTCGCCTAGAACATGCAGCCGCCGCTGGAGCTCGCCGAATAAGCCGTACCCGACGACAACCAAAGCTTCCTCCTCATGGCCGGAGCGCGAGCCTCACCGCCGTATCTCCTCCACCTCTTGCGCCAGCGACCGCACCGACAAGCTCCTGGTGAGCATACCGATCTACTTGACAAGGTCCCCCGTTTTTCTTTTGTTTCCGTTAGCTAACAGTCAGGCCCCACACGTCATGCTCTCGTAAGACACCGTTCAGCGCAGCAGGTCCAACCCTCTCGTTGGCGCACACGTCTCTGAGAGTGGGTCGGGTTGGTCGCTGTGACAAAAGGTTCCAGAAATCCTTGCCAAAATACCAAATTCGAAATGTTTCTAATATATTTTAAATCCAGAAAATAATGACTTTTTATTCATAAATCCAAATTTTGCAAATGATATATGTTTCTTGATCAGAAAAATGTGAGAATTTCAAATATTCCATCCAAAATAATGTTTGACTAATTTAAATTTTCGAAAATGTTTAATTGCAATAAAAATGCCTTTTCTTAATTAATAAATAAATTTAATTCTATAACTCCACATTTGACAAATAATATGTCTAAATCGATCAGCGCGACAAGCCCGTTCTGTTTATGCATTCCATGACATGAATTGCAGCATGCATCATATAAATATTAAGTGGACAGCAAGTTATATGGGAGCAAAACATGACTAAAAACTTAATAAAATGCTTTATCCTTGTACCCCACACCTCACCCATGCCATGCTATGCTAAGCCATGTAAATTGTGCACCATTCATCATGGCATGCTTGTTTCCTTGTCGCATTTGATTCATATGCTTGTGCACTATATTTATGTTGGCCCTTGTTTGTTTGGTTCTTCTTTCGAATAGACACCGAGCAGGGGAAATATCAGGAATCCCAGGAGTACTACCCAGATCAATCTCTCGCTTCAACTGAGCTGCCAGGCAAGCATTACCACATGCTTGCATACATATAGTACCTATTGCCTCTATCTTATTCTTGCATCATTGAGTCGCGTTGCACTAAACTGAATCCCAAGTATTGCATAGCCTTACTTTTAAACCCCACCGAAGCTTGTTCCTCCATCCTATGACCCATTACTACAGGAGTTGTTTGAGCCATGCGAGTCGTAGAACAGCATGTGTAGGGTATGTGAGTGTCTGGTGGATAATGAGGTACCTAAACAACTTAACTTGAGTAGTAATGGGATAACTAATGAAAGAGGCACCGGTGGGCAATATGTGCTATTTGGTTTTTCATGCTCACTTGTGTCCCGTAGGACCTCGAGTACTTCATACCTGTTCCATGAATATTCGCACTATCCACATACAGGAGACTCTATGAATCCCCCTTTGCCTGAGCTTGATTTGCACTTTATTTCTTGGGGCCACAAAGTAGTTTGGGGCTTTATTACTATCCTGTACTTATGCCATGCTTTACTGCTTTATTTAAGATTGTGCGTGGAGCACCCGTACTGTTTAGGAATGCGGAATGTTTTCACGGTATTGACAAGCCCAGTCACATTTTCGGGTTCCCAGTCGTTTACAGCCATTGTCGCAAACCCTGGGTCCATCTCGGAGCCGGCCAACTTCGTTGCAGGTAGCTTATTGGGCTGGCCCCCTGAAATGATTTATGAATCCTGTGATTGCTTTGTCGTGAAAGCCTCGTTGGGTTTTGATTTGGTTTTTCCGAGGTCGATCGTGTGTGTGTTGCTATTTGTGCACCTCTGCAGGGTAAGTCTTTCTGAAAGTTGTGTCCGCGGTTATGGACGACTTGGAGCACAGTTTCTCGATCATAGACAAGTATAACTAAAGTACCGCTTTTAATTTGACTAAATACCTGACTAGTAAATAGTGCAATACTCCTGGAATGGTTAATAAAACTGTCAACGGATGGGTTGTTCGTCTGTTTTCTCGTTGGTAAGCGAGAAGGAGGATGGATCTGTTATTCTATACTGTTATAACTGTTGTTCCTAATTAATGGACATCCGCCTATCATTGGTTAGGCGGATGGTTAGCGAGTATCTATAGACTTGTTAGTTATTATCTTTTGCGGCAATTGTGTCACCCTAGGTATATGTCCCCCTTAGAGGCATAAAGACTTGCTGAGTACCCCTAGGGTCTCACACGATAAATTGTTTGATTCAGATGAACAGGTGTATTCGCAAGATGGATACTGGGTGGAGGAGACAAATGATGTTGGCAACGATCACTCGGTGTAGAGATTCCGGGGATGGGGATCCGTGAGATCTGTGGGCGGGATGTGCTTATTTATGTGGCATCTTATGCCGATTTGCTTCTTATCCGTACTCGGATCTTGTTACCTGCTTCTGCTTGATACTCTGTTGATTGATGTATGAGGAGATATCCTACACTATTATCTTTATCTAGGATATTTTTATCTTGCCGTATGGCGTTGCAATATTTCTATTTCTTTTAGATGGTATGGCTCTGAGAACTGTTGGAAGGTAGCTTGCATACATACTCACTTGTGTATGTATTAGATCTCTTCGCCTGTTGCCTACGCCGCTCGCTCTTGTCCCGATGTTCTTGGAAGTGGTTAGAGCGGCCGACGGGCCTACACGTGGGTGGCCCTAGGCCTCCGCTATAAAACCCTTTGATGGGTTCGTAGCATGGAAAACAAAAAATTTCTACCGCAAGAACGAACAAAACCCAGATCTAATCTAGATAAAAGCCAAGATCTAATCTATTAGACATGTGCAACGAGATAGATAGGAACTAACCCTCGTAGATCCGAAAGCGTTAACGAGATTAGATCTCGTGGTTGATGTAGTCGATCACTTGCCAATCTCAAGATCGTGTGGACGATCCTTCCGGCGTCGCGTTCCAGCAGCGCTTCCGCAGTCGGTCAAGTGGACGATCCTTCCGGCGCCGCGATTCGGCAGCGCTTCCGCAGTCGGTCACATGTGCGGAGTCGAAGCAGACCTTCCTCTCCCTGTTCCAGCGAGCAGCGGAGGTAGTACATTTTCTCCACGGAATCCCAGCAGCACGACGGCGTGGTGGTGGTGGTGGTGGAGTAGAGAATTCTGCAGGGCTTCGCCTATGCCTATGCAGAAGAAAGGTGGAGGAGAGAGGCGGCAGAGATTGGGTGTTATGGGAGAGGGCCAAGAGGGGGCGCCCCTGCCCTTCTATTTAAGGGGGGGAGGCGCGCCTAGGGAGGGGGAGTCCTAGTAGGACTCCCCTCCTATGGCCGGCGGTGGGAAGGGGGGAGGAGTCCTCCTCCCCCACGAATCCGTTTCTTGCCCTACTAGGTTTCCTTTGACCCTTTCTTGGTTTTCAAGCAAACTCCAAGAAATCCTCTAGAACATTCCAGAACATTCCGAAACCTTCTAGAATCTCCATACAAACACTCCGGAACATTTCCTAACTTAGAAAATGATCCCCAATATATGAATCTTATTCTCCGGACCATTCCGGATCTCCTCGTGATCTCCCGGATCCATTCCGAGACTCCGAACAACATTCGGTCTCCAACGCACATTCCATATCTACTTAAAACAACTTCGAACCTTAAGTGTGTCACCCTACGGTTCGTGAATATGTAGACATGACAGGGACACATCTCCTATCAATAACCATCAGCGGGACCTGGAGATCCATAATGGCTCCCACATACTCAACGATGACTTCGTGATCGATTGAACCATTTACATACGAAACCAATTCCTTTTGTCACGCGATACTATACTTATCCGAGGTTTGATCGTCAGCATCTCCATACCTAGTTCTACCTCGTTACTGATAAGTACTCTTTACTCGTTCCGTGATATGTCATCCCTTGTGACCTAGTCACATGCTTGCAAGCTAACTAGATGACATTCCATCGAGAGGGCCCAGAGCATATCTATCTGTCATATGGATGGACAAATCCCAATCTTGGTTCATGCGCTTCAACACATACTTTCAGAATACCCAATGTCACCTTTATAACCACCCAGTTACGAAGCGGCGTTTGATGTCATCAAAGTACCCATCTGGTGATGGTGATTAACATAACCTCATGGTCGAAGGATTAGGTTACTATGCATTTAAAAGCTTATAGCAATACGAACTTAATGACTTGATCTTATGCTACGCTTACTATGGGTGTGTGTCCATTACATTATTCTCCTAATGATATAACCTTGTTATTAATCACATCCAATGTCCATGATCAGGAAACCATGATCATTAATTAATCAACAAGCTAGTTTAACTAGAGGCTTACTAGGGACTCCTTTATGTTTACAAAACACACATGTATTAGTGTTTCCTAATAATACAATTATAGCATGGGATGTAAACATTTATCATAAACATAAAGATATAATAATAACCACTTTATTATTGCCTCTTGGGCATATCTCCAACAGTCTCCCACTTGCACTAGAGTCAATAATCTAGTTAAAAACTTGTGCATTCAACACCTATGGCTTTCTGGTGTTGTATAGACACTATTGCGAGTGGTAAACATAATCTTCAGATCTGACACTTCCAGGTCCGTGTGTATTTGCATGTCCTTGCGTCTCTACGCATTACTCATTCTCCAATGAGATGGCATTGTATAAATTTGGTCCTTTGGTGAGACCTTTAGTTCCTTCGGCTCAAAATATGTTGATATTATTGTCACACAATATATCTTCATAGTATTAGCCCACTTTGAACCACACCTAGTTTGATAACAAACTACTTAACACAAATGCCCTCCTTTGCTGCTACTATAGCAGTTTATATACTTATCCTTTTGTTGTAGTATCCGTCACAATGTCTCAACTTTGGAACTCATCCAAATCCATCATGGAACATCCTTTCCATTACATTGTGCTACCCATAGTCTAAATTGAGATAAATTTAATTTGTATCTTGTGACAAAACTACTATCAATGTAACACTTTACAATGAACTACCTTTAACTATTTGTCACTTATACATGGTATATTCTTAGTTCTTCCAAAGCTCATAAGAATATCATTACTATTGTCCAATGATCATCTTATGAATCATTCTGGTATATGCTCATAACATTTAGAGCATAGGACATATCTGGATGTGTACATCTTAAAGAATGATTGATCAAAATATTCTTGCGATTTCACCAAGTGTCAAAACACTTGAATCTTGTGTCAACACACTTGAATCTTGATTCAGTCCTTTCCGTGCGTTAAGAACCTTTCTTGTTGTTTCCATATTGAACTCATTCAACATCTTATCTATGTACATTTGGCAAAACCATATTAGCGCCTCAATCTATTCATATAGACATTGATGCCTAATTCTTGGGTTATGCCTAAGTCTTTCATCGAAATGAAATTCTTAACCTGTGTCAATACAAGATACATCATTTCCAATCAACAATATGTCCTCTACATAATGTATTAGAAATATGTCTCAGCGCTCCCACTTAATTTCTTGCAAATGCAAGCATCTTCATCATCTTCGATGAATTTAAACTCTTTTAACAGTTTCATCATGGTGAAGATTCCAATTCCGCTATGCTTACTTCAACTATTGAAGTTTAGCATACTCTTTTAGCATCCTTTGAATTAACAAAACCCTTTGGATCGTGTCATGTACACGTCCTAGGTAACCATTCTATTAGAAGAACTTGTTTTGTTTGTTCAACTACCATATACCAAAATATATGTAGTGGTTGCTACATTAATCCGTCCAGACTAAATATTGCTATGAAAGATCAAATCTTATCATAGTCAATTCCTTGAACATTGTCGTAAACTCTTTCCGACATGTTGACTATTTCATAGATTTGAAACATCCATGTCTATTTCTTTATAGATCCAAACACGACCGATAGGCTTCACGCCTTTCCGGAGGGTCTTCAAAGTTCAGAAACTTGATTTCTCGTGTATGGATGCTATCACGGATTCCATGACTTCTAGTCTTTTTATGGAGTCAGGGCCCATCATCGCTTCTTTGCATGTTGTCGGTTCAACATTGTCAATACAATAACGACTTGCTTATCAAATCTTACTATTTGATTCTTACTGACCCACACGGTTCTATAGGAACTCTAATCTCCGAGATCAGACCTTTTGTAATCACGAGAGCCATGAGCATTGTGGCCGCCACCGGGACACTTTCCGGCGCTGTGCTACTTAGCACATATAGCTAAGGTTCAACAACCTTATCAAAGTTCTATTGTCCTCCCACTTAACTTTTCACGAAAAATTCCTTCTCAAGAAACTTGACGTTCCAAGTAACAGACTCTTTTGTCCTCGGTGTTATGGAGAAATTCCCAACAAATTCTTTGGGATAACCTACAAAGACGTGCTTATCCGACTTTGGTTGTAAACATTTTACTTATGCATAACATACCAAAATTTAAGAAAAGACAATTCGGGTTTTATCCCAAACCATGACTTATATGGTGTCATTTCAACGGATCACGATGGAGGCCTTTTTCAGTGTAAAAGCGGTAGTCACTAAAGCTTTAATCTTTAAAATATAATGGCAGTTTTTATAAATGACACGTTTGATCTTACCATGTCAAACAAGGTTTCATTACATATCTTGAACACTTCATACTCCTATGGTGTTTTGGGAAATGCAAATCCATGGAACGATTCCTCAAATCTTAGGTGTTTTGCTAAACTTGTAACTCAAAACATCTTTCTTTATGATCCAATCATAAACTCTTTTATTTTCTTGTTACAATGATTTTCCACTTCATCTTGAAAGTCTTTGAACATTTTTTAAATGTTTCATACTTCTTCCTTATTGAGTAAGTATATACATATACTCACTCAAATCTTCGGAGAAAGCATATGAAGTTGAAATCCATCGCTCACGACTACACATAATGGACTATGCACATCAGCATGCACAATTTCCAATAAGCTAGTCATCCGTTCCTATCTGGCCTATGGACGGAGTTTCAATTATCTCGAGGAAAGTCTCACATGCGTCAATTGATCAAAATCAAAGACTCCAAAATTCCATCAACATGGAGTTTCTTCATGTTTTCTTTCAAATATAATTTAAACAGCGATGTCACTTCATAAGTGATCTTTCAATCATTTGTCTTGCGACATTTTAGAAATAGTGTTTATGGATGTGATTTCTCCCACTAGACTTGTAAAAGTTCAACCATCCTTTATGGAATACGGTTATTATTTGAACAACCATTGTTCTCGTAATACCGGAACAAAATAACAATTATTAAAACAAATCTCGAAGGCTAGGTTTGATGACAACGAAAAACACAATAACACTTTATTTGTTTTCGATGAACATCATCACTCATTCTCTTGCTAGTTACTTAGGCCATTGTAGTTCATGAATTGCGTTGTCCTATATGACACTTCATACCAACCGATTCGGTATCCAATACCTAAGAGCCACATTGTTTAACAAGCAAGGAATACAACCATAACATGTATATCTTCTACATACCCAAGTTGGACATCTCCAACCTTATAATTTCTGCCAAATATTTTATAGATTCTCTTTCAGCAATTCCTTTTTTTTCTTTTAAAAGAATCTATCAACATCAATAGTGGTGTCATTCACATGACACATAGTACAAAGCGTATATAGTCAAATACTAATACCTTTGGACTTGCACTTTGAAGTGGATCACCATCATCAAATGTTTGGCATTCTTTCAAAAATCCATTCTTTAGTAATCTATTAGTGTAGTAAACATTTTACTTACATCTTCTATTCATCCTTATCATGACAACTTTCATGATCAAGCTGCTATAGCTTATAAAGGTGAATTGCGAGTATAATGTTTCTTTTTCAAAACCTTTTGGAGGATTAGGACGACTAGCGTCTCCAACCTTCACAAATTCTCATCAAATATGAGGGCGTATACTCTATCATGTTGTAACCAACACATTGTTTTAGATATCACAATATCTTTCACATATCATGGTTTCTGAAACATTGCTTTCAGTTCTTAGATAAACTTGATATTAAAAACAATCTTTTGAGTATCAAGAATCATGGAGGAAAACATGATACATTAGATACTAACACTGGAATTGTTACTCTTGATTTAATACTATTTATTAAACTTCACAGAGTAAACGGAGTTTGCTGAAAGTTTGCAATAGGACTTTTAAACTTTAAATTCACACTCAAAACAATACGATATCAGTTCGTAAAGCAAATATCTAGAATTTCTATAGTTCCACTATCTCAACTATAACTAAGCGTAAGGTGGTGAACGGATGCCAATGACTACAACAAACTATGCAAATTCACTTTGATTGTGTTTATGATAAATTGAGTTCGACTAATCGAAATTACAAATGAACTCCCACTCAAAACAACATCCCTCAAGTTGTTTTAGTGATTACATGAACCAAATCCACTACACCAAGTCCGATCATCACGTGAGATGATGTAGCTTTAAAGGCGAACAATCAACATGTTCATCATATCATCCATATGACTCATGCTTTACCTTTCGGTATTCTGTGTTCCGAGACCATGTCTGTACATGCTAGGCTCGTCAAGGTTAACCTTAGTTTCCGCATGTGCAAATCTGGCTTGCACCCGTTGTATGCACACGTAGAGTCTATCACACCCGATCATCACGAGATGCTTCGAAACGACGAGTCTTAGCAATGGTGCCAACTAAGGACGAACACTTTATTACTTGATTTTTAGTGAGAGGGATCATCTTATAATGCTACCGTCGCGATCTAAGCAATACAAGATGCATAAAGGATTAACATCACAGGCAATTCATAATTAGTGTGATATGATATGGCCCTTTCTTCTTGCGCCTTTGATCTCCATCTCCAAAGCACGGACACGATCTCCATCATCACCAGCATTGCGTCAAGGTCCGTGGCGCCGCTTCATGGTTGTCCATCACCAACAGTAACTATTACAACTACTTGGAATAAAGCTATTACATGATGAATAGACACGCAGGTCTTAAACAAAATTTAAAGACAACCATTAGGCTCCTGCCGGTTGCCATATTACAATAAGGATCATTGCATACATCAAATATAATCACAATCACATAATGGCCATATCACATCACAAAACCCCTGCAAAAACAAGTTAGACGCCTCTAATTTTCTTTGCATGTTTTACGTGGTTTGGGGCTTTCGTTTAAGACCGATCTTACCTACGAACAAGAACCACAACGTTGATACAAGTGTTGTCAGATGCTCATTGTAAATTTAATCTTAACTATGGTGGGAGAGACAGACACCCGCAAAGCCACTTGTGCAAAGCAAGTTGCACGTCAAGCGTGGAGCAAGTCTCATGTGCGATGACATGTAATGTTAGCCCGAGCCGCTTCATCCCACCATGCCACAAGATGCAAAGTACACGCTAAGACACCGACAACAAAAGCATCAACGCCCACAAAAACATTGTGTTCTACTCGTGCAACAGATCTACGCATAGATACGGCTCTGATACCACTGATGGGTTCGTAGCATGGAAAACAAAAAATTTCTACCGCAAGAACGAACAAATCCCAGATCTAATCTAGATAAAAGCCAAGATCTAATCTATTAGACATGTGCAACGAGATAGATAGGAACTAACATTCGTAGATCTGAAAGCGTTAACGAGATTAGATCTCGTGGTTGATGTAGTCGATCACTTGCCGATCTCAAGATCGTGTGGACGATCCTTCCGGCGTCGCGTTCCAGCAGCGCTTCCGCAGTCGGTCAAGTGGACGATCCTTCCGGCGCCGCGATTCGGCAGCGCTTCTGCAGTTGGTCACACGTGCGGAGTCGAAGCAGACCTTCCTCTCCCCGTTCCAGCGAGCAGCGGAGGTAGTAGATCTTCTCCACGGAATCCCAGCAGCACGACGGCGTGGTGGTGGTGGTGGAGTAGAGAATTCTGCAGGGCTTCGCCTATGCCTGTGCAGAAGAAAGGTGGAGGAGAGAGGTGGCAGAGATTGGGTGTTATGGGAGAGGGCCAAGAGGGGGCGCCCCTGCCCTTCTATTTAAGGGGGGAGGCGCGCCTAGGGAGGGGGAGTCCTAGTAGGACTCCCCTCCTATGGCCGGCGGTGGGAAGGGGGGAGGAGTCCTCCTCCCCCACGAATCCGTGTCTTGCCCCACTAGGTTTCCTTTGACCCTTTCTTGGTTTTCAAGCAAACTCCAAGAAATCCTCTAGAACATTCCAGAACATTCCGAAACCTTCTAGAATCTCCATACAAACACTCCGGAACATTTCCTAACTTAGAAAATGATCCCCAATATATGAATCTTATTCTCCGGACCATTCCGGATCTCCTCGTGATCTCCCGGATCCATTCCGAGACTCCGAACAACATTCGGTCTCCAACGCACATTCCATATCTACTTAAAACAACTTCGAACCTTAAGTGTGTCACCCTACGGTTCGTGAATATGTAGACATGACAGAGACACATCTCCTATCAATAACCATCAACGGGACCTGGAGATCCATAATGGCTCCCACATACTCAACGATGACTTCGTGATTGATTGAACCATTTACATACGAAACCAATTCCTTTTGTCACGCGATACTATACTTATCCGAGGTTTGATCGTCAGCATCTCCATACCTAGTTCTACCTCGTTACTGATAAGTACTCTTTACTCGTTCCGTGATATGTCATCCCTTGTGACCTAGTCACATGCTTGCAAGCTAACTAGATGACATTCCACCGAGAGGGCCCAGAGCATATCTATCCGTCATATGGATGGACAAATCCCAATCTTGGTTCATGCGCTTCAACACATACTTTCAGAATACCCAATGTCACCTTTATAACCACCCAGTTACGAAGCGGCGTTTGATGTCATCAAAGTACCCATCCGGTGATGGTGATTAACATAACATCATGGTCGAAGGATTAGGTTACTATGCATTTAAAAGCTTATAGCAATACGAACTTAATGACTTGATCTTATGCTACGCTTACTATGGGTGTGTGTCCATTACATTATTCTCCTAATGATATAACCTTGTTATTAATCACATCCAATGTCCATGATCAGGAAACCATGATCATCAATTAATCAACAAGGTAGTTTAATAAGAGGCTTACTAGGGACTCTTTTATGTTTACAAAACACACATGTATTAGTGTTTCCTAATAATACAATTATAGCATGGGATGTAAACATTTATCATAAACATAAAGATATAGTAATAACCACTTTATTATTGCTTCTTGGGCATATCTCCAACACCCTTAACCACTTTTGGTTCATCCAGGCTTGAACTTAGAGCGTAGGGTCCGAGGTTGTTACAATTGGTATCAGAGCCATCCCGCCCTTCAGGGTCTCAGCCAAATGGTCGTTGTCAGTCTAGCAAATATTTTGGTAGTTATGTATACTAGGGAAAAACAAAACGTGAGAGTAGGACTGCTTCCATTTTCTTCTTACCCACCCACCCACCCTTTTCTGGTAAGGAAGTGTAACGTTTTCATTCCTCTTCTAAAAATTCAAAGTAGGATTCATGTGTTCTGGGTTCCGTAGTACCATAGGTTGTGTGAGTGTGTGTGTGTGTGTGTAATTCCTTGTCTATCTGTTGCATCCAACTTGTTATCGCTATCTGCCTTTTGGTTATCAACTGTTGGTACATTCCATACTGACAGGCTTTTGTAAACCGACGCAATCTATCTGATTCATTGTAAACCGACGCGATCTGTCTTACTCTTTGTTATCCGACGCTATCTTGTTTGGGGTGTTTGTTTTCCATAGTTGCTAATCTTTAGGTTCATCTTAAGAAGGAAGGGGTTGGGATATGTGTTTTACTTATTCATGTGCGGAGTAATGATTTGAGTGCGGGATGGAGTCATGACCATACCACTACTCTTATCATTCACTTTGTATATTGAATTGGTGGATTAATGCAATTTCACTCATTCCACAGAAGTTGGAAGTGGCCTTTATCCCTCGATACGTTTACTTCCGTCCTTGTTTTTCCGGAGTGTTATCTTGACGAACATGATCAAATAATCTCTTGTTGGTGGTCTTGTCTATTTCTAGATGGAGCAAAATCTTCAATGATCTAGTGGAAACAAACACAAAACCTTCTCGGTTCTTCTTCATTCTACCGGTGTTCGACATTGTCAAACAAGATGGATGAAGTATATCTCTGAGCTTCACTTGTCAATCCTTTTTGCCTCTTGGTAAAGCCAATTATGGTTGATGCCATTAATCGCAAAATCTTTCCACATTCCACTTCTTCTTGGGATTCTACCATAAGCTAGCATTCCCTCCTTCTCTTGAAGTTATATCAGCACACCTCAGTGGCGTGATCCTTTGGTCTTACCGACGCAAGAGGAATCTAATCCGAGAATCGCCGTACCCAAATCTTTCCATTGATATGAAGAAACTTTATTGTTTGAAGGCAATAATGTTTCCCCAATCTTAATTCCTTTAATCTTTGGGAAGATACAATGATATTCTCATAGTGGTTGATAACCTCTCTAAAGCAGCTCTTTTCTTCCGGGGAGACAAAGATTCATCTTCTCTTGTATCTGTAAATCTTTAATCCTAACAGTGTGACATTCCTTTCTCCATGATACATTGTCTTTTCTAATTCTTTCAATAAGTGGTTCTTTTCGGTTATCGTGTTCATCGAGAAAGCCGAAGATATGTTCATCCTATCCTTCTTGTCTCATGACAATCCTTCAACTCTTCTAACCCTTTGTTTCTCAAACAAAACGCAAGGCTCGCAACAAGTCTACCAAGTTTTGCAAGGTGTAATGGTTGCACCACTCCGTTGTTAATCATCTTGGGAACGTGAGGGTCACCTTCGTTCCGAACACCCGCCTCTCCTTCTGTCTATTTATTTTTCCTAGGAATCTCGGGTCGAGATTCTTGTTTAGTGGGGGAGAGTTGTAGCATCCCAATTGTCTAACAATTGCAATGCTACTTACCTAGTCTATATAATGCTACTTCCTACATATCATTTATTGCATCATCATCATATCATGCTCATGTCACCATGCCACATTGCATTTGAGCATCATATAAACCTCTTTCATATGGTTTTTCTCCTCATATTGCATTTTCCTTATTAATTGTATTTGTTTCTTGATGTCTTGCGGTTGTTTTGATATATGTTAAATGCCCAAATTGAAGTTGAGGGCATCTCTCTTATTCTTCCTCTCACCTACTAACTTTGGCATCACCATCTTGGTTCTAACTCTTCCAATTACCTACATGGGAATCCCTCGTTTTATTTGGATTTTATTTCAACCCTATGTGGTATTATTCCTTCACATCCCAAATTACATCAACATGGGGTGCAATAATTGCTTTGCATGGCCCATGCAATATTTATATCTTCTCATGATCGTTTCTCCCTTTTATTGGAATGGTGGTTTATTTGATTTAACTCTATCTAAGAATTGTACATGTTGATCTTCAATTCTACCATAACAACTCCTTTTTTATTTTGGTGTATTCCTAAAGCTACATATATCTACACTGATAATCCCTAGCTAACTTGTGTGCATGTGTCTTATACATACACCATTAGACCTACATCTACATGTGTGTGAAACACACCCACACACACATTAATCTATCTATCCTAAACCGTGAGTGCCACACACATACACCTAGACTCAACCATGCACATGCATGCAATCTCACACCTACACACATACACATGCTACACCCCCATGCATACACACACACCTAGCTATATCTAGCTTCTACTAACCGTGGCCATCATCTACACATGCATGTGTGCATACATGTGACCTCTCTCTCTCACTCCATCTTTAGCTATCCTTGGTTAAACTCTAACACCAAACCACCACCATTGAGTGGCCTCTTTTCTTCTTTCTTGTATGGCAAGTAGATCAGGTCACTCCACCACCACACATCGACTCCTCTCTGTCCCCCTTTCCTTCCCTCCCTCGGTGGACAACAAAGAAGAGAGAGAGGGCAAAGAAAACGTACCTGATGCCCTTTTCCCTTTCTTGTGCACGCCACCATCCCATGTGCCTCCATCTTTCTATCTTATCTTCCTACCTAACCAGTCACTTCATATCGAGATCTGGAGCTCCCAGGTCGCCTTCCTTCCTTCTTCTTCCTTCCCCACTCTAGCCAAGGTCCTCCATGTCTATCCCTAACCCTAGCTTCTGACCTCTTTCCACCAACATCCTGCTACACTCCAAGGCCGATCAGGAGCACCAAGCGCCTCCCCTGCTTCCTCTATGTCGCCTAGAACATGCAGCGCCGCTGGAGCTCGCCGAATAAGCCGTACCCGACGACAACCAAAGCTTCCTCCTCAGGGCCGGAGCACGAGCCTCACCGCCGTATCTCCTCCACCTCTTGCGCCAGCGACCGCACCGACAAGCTCCTGGTGAGCATACCGATCTACTTGACAAGGTCCCCCACTCCCTAAACCCCTAGCGTCGCCAATCCTTTCGTCGAGCACACTGCGGGCGCCGCTGACAACGCTCTGTCGCTAGATCCGTTCAGCACCGCCGTTCGTTTGTCTCCTGTTCTTCGAGTCCTAGCTGTCGCTATGATGCTCGCCTTTGAGTGAGCCCTGAAGCAAAGTTGTAGGCCTCGGAACCCTCTTTCAAACAAGCCAGTGCACGGTAAAAACGATCCACCTCAGCCCTGGGAATCTTGATCGCAAGATCGATGTCCAAGCAGACCCACTTGTTCTCGGTTAGTTTGTTCTTCTCGAAACTGCGCGCAGCTCAGTCCACCCTATCTCTAACCGATCCCACCAGTGCGTAGATATTTTTCTCCCGGTCATTTCAAGTACTCATACGCCCAAAACCGTGTATCACACGGGGAGGAACCTGGCCCGGAATCGTAGAGCTGACAGAAGAACTCGTCGCTGATAACATGTTGATGTTCGTCAGTCCCTCCTCTGCTGTCGAGTTTGGTTATCAAGTTTTTGCATAGAGTTGAGACACCAAATCGACTGCACCCAGGTAGTCAGCCGGTGCAACCTAGCCAACAACCCTGAGGTTCCAGGTTCGATCCCCCCGGTGGCCCCTTTTTCTTTTGTTTCCGTTAGCTGACAGTCAGGCCCCACACGTCATGCTCTCGTAAGACACCGTTCAGCGCAGTGGGTCCAACCCTCTCGTTGGCCCACACGTCTCTGAGAGTGGGTCGGGTTGGTCGCTGTGACAAAAGGTTCTAGAAATCCTTGCCAAAATACCAAATTCCAGAAATGTTTCTAATATATTTTAAATCCAGAAAATAATGACTTTTTATTCATAAATCCAAATTTTGCAAATGATATATGTTTGTTGATCAGAAAAATGTGAGGATTTCAAATATGCCATCCAAAATAATGTTTGACTAATTTAAATTGTCGAAAATGTTAAATTGCAATAAAAATGCCTTTTCTTAATTAATTAATAACTCTAATTCTATAACTCCAAATTTGACATATAATATGTCTAAATAGATCAGCGCGACGAGCCCATTCTGTTTATGAATTCAATGATATGAATTGCAGCATGAATCATATAAATATTAAGTGGACAGCAAGTTATATGGGAGCAAAACATGACTAAAAACTTAATAAAATGCTTTATCCTTGTACCCCACACCTCACCCATGCCATGCTATGCTAAGCCATGTAAATTGTGCATAATTCATCATGGCATGCTTGTTTTCTTGTCGCATTTGATTCATATGCTTGTGCACTATATTTATGTTGGCCCTTGTTTGTTTGGTTCTTCTTTCGAATACACGCCGAGCAGGGGAAATATCAGGAATCCCAGGAGTACTACCCAGATCCATCTCTCGCTTCAACTGAGCTGCCAAGCAAGCACTACCACATGCTTGCATACATATAGTACCTATTGCCTCTATCTTATTCTTGCATCATTGAGTCGCGTTGCACTAAACTGAATCCCAAGTATTGCATAGCCTTACTTTTAAACACCACCGAAGCTTGTTCCTCCATCCTATGAGCCATTACTACAGGAGTTGTTTGAGCCATGCGAGTCGTAGAACAGCATGTGTAGGGTATGTGAGTGTCTGGTGGATAACGAGGTACCTAAACAACTTAACCTGAGTAGTAATGGGATAACTAATGAAAGAGGCACCGGTGGGCAATATCTGCTATTTGGTTTTTCATGCTGACTTGTGTCCCGTAGGACCCCGAGTACTTGATACCTGTTCCTTGACTATTCGCACTATCCACATACGGGAGACTCTATGAATCCCCCTTTGCCTGAGCTTCATTTGCACTTTATTTCTTGGGGCCACAAAGTAGTTTGGGGCTTTATTACTATCCTGTACTTATGCCATGCTTTACTGCTTTATTTAAGATTGTGCGTGGAGCACCTGTACTGTTTAAGAATGCGGAATGTATTCGCGGTATCGACAAGCCCATTCACATTTTCGGGTTCCCAGTCGTTTACAGCCATTGTCGCAAACCCTGGGTCCGTCTCGGAGCCGGCCAACTTTGTTGTGGGTTGCTTATTGGGGTGGCCCCCTGAAATGATTTATGAATCCTGTGATTACTTTGTCGTGAAAGCCTCGTTGGGTTTTGATTTGGTTTTTCCGAGGTCGATCGTGTGTGTGTTGCTATTTGTGCACCCCTGCAGGGTAAATCTTTCTGAAAGCCATGTCCGCGGTTATGGACGACTTGGAGCACAATTTCTTGATCATAGACAAGTATAACTAAAGTACCACTTTTAGTTTGACTAAATACCTGACTAGTAAATAGTGCAATACTCATGGAATGGTTAATAAAACTCCTAACGGATGGGTTGTTCGTCCATTTTCTCGTTGGTAAACGAGAAGGAGGATGGATCTGTTATTTTATACTGTTATAACTGTTGTTCCTAATTAACGGACATCCGCCTATCATTGGTTAGGCGGATGGTTAGCGAGTATCTATAGACTTGTTAGTTATTATCTTTTGCGGAAATTGCGTCACCCCAGGTATATGTCCCCTTTAGAGGCATAAAGACTTGTTGAGTACCCCTAGGGTCTCACACGATAAATTGTTTGATTCAGATGAACAGGTGTATTCGCAAGGTGGATACTGGGTGGAGGAGACAGATGATGTTGGCAACGATCACTCGGTGTAGAGATTCCGGGGATGGGGATCCGTGAGATCTGTGGGCGGGATGTTCTTATTTATGTGGCATCTTATGCCGATTTGATTCTTATCCGTACTCGGATCTTGTAACCCGCTTCCGCTTAATACTCTGTTGATTGATGTATGAGGAGCTATCCTACACTATTATCTTTATCTAGGATATTTGGATCTTGCCATATGGTGTTGCAATATTTCTATTTCTTTTAGATGGTATGGCTCTAAGAACTGTTGTAAGGTAGCTTGCATACATACTCACTTGTGTATGTATTAGATCTCTTCGCCTGTTGCCTACGCCGCTCGCTCTTGTCCCGATGTTCTTGGAAGTGGTTAGGGCGGCCGACGGGCCTACACGTGGGTGGCCCTGGGCCTCCGCTATAAAACCCTTAACCACTTTTGGTTCATCCAGGCTTGAACTTAGAGCGTAGGGTCCAAGGTTGTTACACATTGCATGTGTGTTCTTCTAACAAACAATATCATGAACCACACCCAGTGTCATTGCATGTGTGTTCTTCTCATTAACCACACATGGATCCACCAGTGTCATTGCATGTCTGCACTTTTCATGAAACACAATTAATGTTATTGCAAGTCTGTTCCTTTCACAAAACACATATCACCAGTGTCATTGCATGTGTGTTCTTCCCACAGACCACACATGGATCCACCAGTGTTATTGCATGTGTGTTCTTCCCATGAACCACACATGGATCCACCAGTGTTATTGCATGTGTGTTCTTCTCACATACCACATATGGATCCACCAGTGGCATTGCATGTGTGTTCTTCCCATGAACCACACATGGATCCACCAGTGTCATTGCATGTGTGTTCTTCCCATGAACCACACATGAATCCACTAGTGTCATTGCATGTGTGTCCTTCCCATGAACCACACATGGATCCACCAGTGTCATTGCATGTGTGTTCTTTTTACAGACCACATATGGATCCATCAGTTTCATTGCATGTGTGTTCTTTTCACAAACCACGTAAGGATCCACCGTTAGAGTCATTGCATGTGTGTTCCTCTCATAGACACACATGGATCCACCGGTGTCCTCGCATGTCAGCTCTTTTCATGAACCACAATTAGTGTCATTGCATGTGTGTTCTTCTCATGAACCACAGCTAGAGTCATTGCATGTGTGTTCTTCTCATTAACTACACATGGATCCACCAGTGTCATTGCATGTCTGCTCTTTTCATGAACCACAGTTAGAGTCATTGCATGTGTGTCCTTATCACAAACCACATATGGATCCACCAGTGTCATTGCATGTGTGTTCTTCCCACAGACCAGACATGGATCCACCAGTGTCATTGCATGTGTGTTCTTCCCATGAACCACACATGGATCCACCAGTTTCATTGCATGTGTGTTCTTTTTACAGACCACATATGGATCCACCAGTGTTATTGCATGTGTCTTCTTTTCACAGACCACGTAAGGATCCACCGTTAGAGTCATTGCACGTGTGTTCCTCTCATAGACCACATATGGATCCACCGGAGTCATCGCATGTCTGCTCTTTTCATGAACCACAGTTAGAGTCATTGCATGTGTGTTCCTCTCATAGCCCACACATGGATCCACCGGTGTCATCGCATGTCTACTCTTTTCATGAACCACAGTTAGAGTCATTGCATGTGTGTTCTTCTCATGAACCACAGCTAGAGTCATTGCATGTATGTTCTTCTCACAAACCATATCATGAACCACACCTAGTGTCATTGCATTTGTGTTCTTCTCATTAACCACACATGCATCCAACAGTGTCATTGCATGTCTGCTCTTTTCATGAACCACAGTTAACGTCATTGTATGTTTGTTCCTTTCACAAAACACATATCACCAGTGTCATTGCATGTGTGTTCTTCCCATAGACCACACATGGATCCACCAGTGTCATTGCATGTGTGTCCTTCCCATGAACCACACATGGATCCACCAGTGTCATTGCATGTGTGTCCTTCTCACAAACCACATATGGATCCACCAGTGTTTATTGCATGTGTGTTCTTCTCACATACCACGTAATGATCCACCGGTGTCATTGCATGTGTGTTCCTCTCATAGACCACACATAGATCCACCGGTGTCATCGCATGTCTTCTCTTTTCATGAACCACAGTTAGAGTCATTGCATGTGTGTTCTTCTCATGAACCACAGCTAGAGTCATTGCATGTGTGTTCTTCTCACAAACAATATCATGAACCACACCCAGTGGCATTGCATTTGTGTCATTCTCGCAAAACACACATGGATCCACTAGTGTCATTGCATGTCTGCTCTTTTCATTAACCACAGTTAGAGTCATTACATGTCTGTTCTTTTCAAAAAAACACATAACACCAGTGTCATTGCATGTGTGTTCTTCCCACAGACCACACATGGATCCACCAGTGTCATTGCATGTGTGTTGTTCCCATGAACCACACATGGATCCACCAATGTCATTGCATGTGTGTCCTTCTCACAAACCACATATGGATCCACCAGTGTCATTGCATGTGTGTTCTTCTCACAAATCATGTAAGGATCCACCGTTAGAGTCATGGCATGTGTGTTCCTCTCATAGACCACACATGGATCCACCAGTGTCATTGCATGTCTGCTCTTTTCATGAACCACAGTTAGAGTAATTGCATGTGTGTCCTTCTCACAAAACACATATGGATCCACCAGTGTCATTGCATGTGTGTTCTTCCTATAGACCACACATGGATCCACCGGTGTCATTGCATGTGTGCCTTCCCATGAACCACACATTGATCCACCAGTGTCATTGCATGTGTGTCCTTGTCACAAACCACATCTGGATCCACCAGTGTCATGGCATGTGTGTTCTTCTCACAGACCACGTAAGGATCCACCGGTGTCATTGCATTTGTGTTCCTCTCAGAGACCACACATGGATCCATCAGTGTCATCGCATGTCTGCTCTTTTCATGAACCACAGTTAGAGTCATTGCATGTGTGTTCTTCTCATGAACCACAGCTAGAGTCATTGCATGTGTGTTCTTCTCACAAACAATATCATGAACCACACCTAGTGTCATTGCATGTGTGTTCTTCTCATTAAGCACACATGGATCCACCAGTGTCATTGCATGTCTGCTCTTTTCATTAACCACAGTTAGAGTCATTGCATGTCTGTTCTTTTCGCAAAACACATATCACCAGTGTCATTGCATGTGTGTTCTTCCCACAGAGCACACATGGATCCACCAGTGTCATTGCATGTGTGTCCTTCTCACAAACCACATATGGATCCACTTGTGTCATTGCATGTGTGTTTTTCTCACAAACCATGTAAGGATCCACCATTAGAGTCATTGCATGTGTGTTCCTCTCATAGGCCACACATGGATCCACCGGTGTCATCGCATGTCTGCTCTTTTCATGAACCACAGTTAGAGTCATTGCATGTGTGTTGTTCTCATGAACCATAGCTAGAGTCATTGCATGTGTGTTCTTCTCACAAACTATATCATGTAGCACACCAAGTGTCATTGCATGTGTGTGCTTGTCATTAACCACACATGGATCCACCTGTGTCATTGCATATCTGCACTTTTCATGAACCACAGTTACAGTCATTGCATGTGTGTTCTTTTGACAAATCACATATCACCAGTGTCATTGCATGTGTGTTCTTCCCACAGACCACGCATGGATCCACCGGTGTCATTGCATGTGTGTTCTTCCCATGAACCACACATGGATCCACCAGTGTCATTACATGTGTGTTCTTCTCACAGACCACATATGGATCCACCAGTGTCATTGCATGTGTGTTCTTTTCACAAACCACGTAAGGAACCGCCGGTGTCATTGCATGTGTGTTCCTCTCATAGACTACACATGGATCCACCGGTGTCATCGCGTGTCTGCTCTTTTCATGAACCATAGTTAGAGTCATTGCATGTGTGTTCTTCTCATGAACCACAGCTAGAGTCATTGCATGTGTGTTCTTCTCACAAACCATATCATGAACTTCACCCAGTGTTATTGCATGTGTGTTCTTTGCATTAACCACACATGGATCCACCAGTGTCATTGCATGTCTGCTCTTTTTATGAACCACAGTTAGAGCCATTGCATGTCTGTTCATTTCACAAAACACATATCACCAGTGTCATTGCATGTGTGTTCTTCCCACAGACCACACATGGATCCACCAGTGTCATTGCATGTGTGTTCTTCTCATGAACCACACATGGATCCACTAGTGTCATTGCATGTGTGTTCTTCTCACAGACCACATATGGGTCCACCAGTGTCATTGCATGTGTGTTCTTCTCACAGACCATGTAAGGATCCACCAGTGGCATTGCATGTGTGTTCCTCTCAAAGACCACATATGGATCCACCGGTGTCATCGCATGTCTGCTCTTTTCATGAACCACAGTTAGAGTCATTGCATGTGTGTTCCTCTCATAGACCACACATGGATCCACCAGTGTCATCGCATTTCTACTCTTTTCATGAAGCACAGAGTCATTGCATGTGTGTTCTTCTCATGAACCACAGCGAGAGTCATTTCATGTGTGTTCTTCTCACAAACCATATGATGAACCACACCCAGTGTCATTGCATGTGTGTTCTTTCCACAGACTACACATGGATCCACTAGTGTCATTACATGTGTGTCCTTCCCATGAAAAACACACGGATCCACCAGTGTCATTGCATGTGTGTCCTTCTCACAAACCACATATGGATCCACCAGTGTCATTGCATGTGTGTTCTTCTCACCGACCACGTAAGGATCCACCGGTGTCATTGCATGTGTGTTCCTCTCATAGACCACACATGGATCCACCAGTGTCATCGCATGTCTGCTGTTTTCATGAACCACAGTTAGAGTCATTGCATGTGTGTTCTTCTCATGAACCACAGCTAGAGTCATTGCATGTGTGTTATTCTCACAAACAATATCATGAACCACACCCAGTGTCATTGCATGTGTGTTCTTCTCATTAACTACACATGGATCCACCAGTGTCCTTGCATGTCTGCTCTTTTCATTAACCAAAGTTAGAGTCATTGCATGTTTGTTCTTTTCACAAACCACATATCACAAGTGTCGTTGCATGTGTGTTCTTCCAATAGACCACACATGGATCCACCAGTGTGATTGCATGTGTGTTCTTCCCATGAACCACACATGGATCCACCAGTGTCATTGCATGTGTGACCTTCTCAGAAACCACATATGGATCCACCAGTGTTATTGCATGTGTATTCTTCTCACAAACCACTTAAGGATCCATCGTTAGAGTCATTGCATGTGTGTTCCTCTCATAGACCACACATGGATCCACCGGTGTCATCGCATGTCTGATATTTTCATGAACCATAGTTAGAGTCGTTGCATGTGTGTTCTTCTCATGAACCACAGCTAGAGTCATTGCATGTGTGTTCTTCTCACAAACCATATCATGAAACACACCCAGTGTCATTGCATGTGTGTTCTTCTCATTAACCACACATGGATCCACCCGTGTCATTGCATGTCTGCTCTTTTCATGAACCACAGTTCGAGCCATTACATGTCTGTTCCTTTCACAAAACACATATCACCAGTGTCATTGCATGTGTGTTCTTCCCACAAACCACACATGGATCCACCAGTGTCATTGTGTTGGGTTCGCAGCATAGAAAACAAAAAAATTCCTATGATGGGAACTATACGCCAAGATCTATCTACTAGATACAAGCAACGGGTGGATATACATCCATAGAGAACTTACCCTCGAAGACAACAAAGCTTTGCTAACGAGTTGGAACTCGTGGATGATGTAGTCGTACACTTGCCGATCTCAAGATCGTGATGAAGTCCTTCAGGTCCAGCATCTCTAGCACCATCAGGTCCAGCACCATCAAGTCCAGTACCGCAAAGTAGCGGTGCATCCGTGATCGCACACACGTTCGGTCCACCGAAAAACCTACGCCTCCTCGCTCCAGCGATGCAGCAGAAGCATCAACTCCTTTCTAGATAAAGCCACCGGGAACATGTATCTTGCTAATCCGAGACCATGGGGAATAACCAGAGGGAGAAGAGAACCTTCATGAGGAGGTGGTGCAAGAGGAGAGGAGGAGGTGCTCCTTATATAGGGGAGGGGGGCAGCCCAAGGGGGCATGGCGCTGGCCATGGTGGGTGCCCCCACCTCTCCCTCATTCATGTGGGTGGAGCTCCCACTCACATAAATACACACCTCCACTCATGTCCACTCACATGCATTAAATTTCCACCAAATTTAATGCAAGTTCTCATTAAATAAAACTTTTTTATTTATTTTATTCAGAATTTTGTTAATTACTTTCATTAACAAACATTCACATAAAACTCCCTGCAACATTTCAATATCAAACGCAGAACCAGTTTTAGCAATTTCACCCGAAACAATTCCGGTTTGCACTGAAATGATTCCAGCGCTTTCTTAATCTTTATTTGAAACATATTTTCTCCAAATGGTGTCGGTACCCCTTAAGTGTGTCACCATACGGTTCACGAATAATGTAGACATGATCGAGACCCCTCTCTGATCAATAATAAGCAGCGGGGCCTGGAGATCCGTACTGACTCCCACATATTCAACGATGACTCTTGTGATCGTGTGAACCTTTAACGTTGTAACTAAATCCCTTTGTCTCGCGATATATTACATGTCCAAGATTCGATCATTGGCATCCAAATACCTAGTTTTATCTCGTTACCGACATGCACTCTTTTCTCGTTCCTGTGATATAACATTCTAGTGATCACATCACTTGCTTGCAAGCTATTTCAATGTGATATCACCGAGAGGGCCCATAGTATATCTATCTGTCATCGGATGGACAAATCCCATTCTTGATCCATGAGCCTCAACATAACACCTTCGTAGCACTGAACCCACCTTTATAGTCACCCTGTTACGGTGTGACGTTTGATGTTATCAAGATACTTTTCCGGTGTTAGCAATTAACAGGATCTCGTGGTCTAAGGAGTAAGATTACTTCGTATGATGTTATAGCAATATAAACATAATTTCTTTGATCGTAATGCTATACTTCGGATGAATGTTCAGCACATCATTCCACCAATGTTGTGACCTCGTTATTAACAACATCCAATGTCCATGATCAGGAAACCTTGATCATCTTGTTAATCAACGAGCTAGTTTATAAGAGAGGCATAACTAGGAACTTCCTTTTTGTTTATTAAACACACATGTATTAACGTTTCCAATTAATACAATTATAGAATGCAAAATAAACATTTATCATAAACAAGGAATAAGATAATCACCACTTTATTATTGCCTCTCGGACATATTCCCTTCAGTCTCCCACTTGCACTAGAGTCAATAATCTAGTTTGAAATTTTTTGCGTATTTAACACATATGGCTTTCTGGTGTTGCATATACGCGATTGCTAGTGGTTAACATAATCTTCGGATCTGACAGTTTTAGGTCCTTGTGTATTTGCATGTCTTTGCGTCTCTACGCATCACTCATTCTCAAATGAGATTGCATTGTATAAATTTGGTCCTTTGGTGAGACCTTTAGTTCGTCCGGGTTAAAATATGTTGACATTATTTTCATACAATATATCTTCATAGTATTAGCCCACTTTGAACCACACCTAGTTTGATAACAAACTACTTAACACAAATGCCCTCCTTTGCTGCTACTATAGCAGTCATATACTTAGCCTTTTGTTGTAGTATCTGTCACAATGTCTCAACTTTGGAACTCATCCAAATCCATCATGGAACATACTTTCCATTACATTGTGCCACCCATAGTCTAAATTGAGATAAATTGAATTTGTATCTTGTGACAAAACTAGTATCAATGTAACACTTTACAATGAACTATCTTTAACTATTTGTCACTTATACATGATATATTCTTAGTTCTTCCAAAGCTCATAAGAATATCTTTACTATCGTCCAATGACCATCTTATGAATCATTCTGGTATGTGCCCATAACATTTAGACCATAGAAAATATTTGGATATATACATATCACGGTATAATTGTTCAAAATATTCATGTGATTTTACTCACCAAGTGTTGAAACACTTGAATCTTGATACAATCCTTTCCATGCAGCAAGAACCTTCCTTGTTGTTTCCATATTGAACTCTTTCAATATCTCATATATGTACGTCTGGCATAACCATATTAGCGCCTCAATCTATCCATATAGACATTGATGCCAAATATTCCAGTTTTTGCCCAAGTCTTTCATCGAAATCCTATTTTAATGAAATTCTTAACTTGTGTCAATAAAAGATGCATCATTTCCAATCAACAATATGTACTCTGCATAATATATTGGAAATTTGTCTCAGCGCTCCCACTTAATTTCTTGCAAATGCAAGCATCTTCATCATCTCCGATGAACTTAAACTCCTTTAACATTTTCATCATGGTGAAGATTCCAACTAAGCTATGTTCACTTCAACTATTGAAGTTTGCATGCCATTTTAGCACCCTTTGGATTAACAAAACCCTTCGGACCGTGTCATGTACACGTCCTAGGTAATCATTCTATTAGAAGAATCCTGTTTTGTTTATTCAACTACCATATACCAAATTATATGTAGTGGTTGCTACATTAATCCGTCAAGACTAAATATCGCTATGAAAGATTAAATCTTGTCATAGTCAACTCCTTGAACATTGCCGTAAACTTCTTGCCGACATGTCGACTATTTCATAGATGTTAAACATCCATGTCTATTTATTTATAGATCCAAACACGACCGATAGGCTTCACGCCTTTCTGGAGGGTCTTCCAAGTTCAGAAACTAGATTTCTCGTGTATGGACACTATCACGGATTCTATGACTTTTTGTCATTTTATGGAGTCAGGGCCCATCATCGCTTCTTTGCATGCAGCCGGTTCATCATTATCAAAACAATAATGACTTATGTTTCAAATCTTACTATTTGATTCTTACCGACGCACATGGTTCAATAAGAACTCTAATCTCCAAGATCACACCCTTTGTAATCACGGGAGCCATGAGCATTGTGGACGCCACCAGGACACTTTCCGGCACTGCGCTACTTATCACATATAGCTAAGGTTCAACAACCTTATCAAAGTTCTATTGTCCTCCCACTTAACTTTTCACGAAAAATTCCTTCTCAAGAAACTTGACGTTTCAAGTGACAAACTCTTTTGTCCTTGGTGTTATGGAGGAATTCCCAACAAATTCTTTGGGATAACCTACAAAGATGTGCTTATCTGACTTTGGTTGTAAACATTTTACTTATGCATAGCATACCAAAATTTAAGAAAAGACAATTCAGGTTTTATCCCAAACCATAACTCATATGGTGTCATTTCAACAGATCACGATGGTGCTGTTTTTAGTGTAAAAGTGGTAGTCTCTAAAGCTTTAATCCTTAAAACATAATGGCAGTTTTATAAATGACACCTTTGATCTTACCATGTCAAACAAGGTTTGATTTGATCTCTCGAACATACCATACTCCTGTGGTTTATCGGGAAATGCAAATTCATGGAACAATTCCTGAAATCTTAGGTGTTTTGCTAAACCTGTAACTCAAATATCTTCCTTTATGATCAAATCATAAACTCTTTTATTTTCTTGTTACAATGATTTTTCACTTCATCTTGAAAGTCTTTGAACAATTTTCAAATGTTTCATACTTCTTCCTTATTAAGTAAATATATATAGATATATTCACTCAAATTTCTGGAGAAAGCATATGAAGCAAAAAGATCCATCGCATATGGCTACACATAATGGAATATATACATCAACATGCATAATATCCAATAAGTTAGTCATCCGTTCCTCTTTGGCCTATGGACGGAGTTTCAATTATCTCGAGGAAAGTTTCACAAGCGTCAATTGATCAAAATCAAAAGACTCCAAAAATCCATCAACATGGAGTTTCTTCATGTTTACTTTCAAATATAATTCAAACAGCGATGTCACTTCATAAGTGATCTTCCAATCATTTGTCTTACGACATTTTAGCAATAATGTTTATGGATGTGATTTCTCCAACTAGACTTGTAAAAGTTCATCCATCCTTTATGGAATACGGTAATTATTTGAACAACCATTGTTCTCATAATACCGGAACAAAATAACAATTATTAAAACAAAATCTTGAAGGCTAGGTTTAACGATAACGAAAAGACAATAACACTTTATTTGTTTTCGATGAATACCATCACTTATTCTCTTGCCGCTTACTTAGGCCATTGCAGTTCATGAATTGTGTTGTTCTGTATGACACTTCACACCAACCAATTCGGTATCCAATACCTCAGAACCACATTGTTTAACAAGCAAGGAATACAACCATAACATGTATATCTTCTATATACGTAAGTTGGACATCTCCAACCTTTTCTTTTCTGCCAAATATTTTATAGATTCTCTTTCAACAATTCCTTTTCTTTTAAAAGAATCTATCAACATCAATAGTGGTGTCATTCACATGACATAGTACAAAGTGTATACAGTCAAATACTAATACCTTTGGACTTGCACTTTGAAGTGGATCACCATCATCAAATGTTTGGTATTCTTTCAAAAATCCATTATTTAGTAATCTATTAGTGTAGTAAACATTTCACTTACATCTTCTATTTATCCTTATCATGACAACTTTCATAATCAAGCTACTATAGCCTATAAGGAAGAATCACGAGTATAATGTTAGTTCCCAAAACCTTTTGGGAGATCCGGATGCCTAGAATCTCCATCCTCCACAAATTGTCATACAATATGAGAACATGTATTTTGCTAAATTATACTTTATTATATTGCAACCAAAAACATTGTTTCATATATCACAATATCTTCCACACATGATGGTTTCTGAAACAATTCTTTCAGCTCCTAGATAACCTCGGTATTAAAACAACTTTTGAATATCAATAATCATGGAGGCAAACATGATACTTTAGATACTAACATTGGAATTCTTACTCTTGATTTAATACTACTTATTAAACTTCATGGAGTAAAGAGAGTTTCCTGAAAGTTTGCAATAGGACTTATAAACTTTAAATTGACATTCAAAACAATACGATACCAGTTCGTACAGTAAATATCCAGAATTCTATAGTTCTATTATCTCAATTAAAACTAAGCATAAGGTAGTGAACAGATGCCAATGACTACAAAAAATTATGCAAATTCACTTTGATTTAGTTTATGACAAATTGAGTTCGACTAATCCAAATTAGAAATGAACACCCACTCAAAAACGACATCCCTCATGCCTTTTTGGTGATTACATGAACCAAATCCACTACACCAAGTCCGATCATCACGTGAGTCGGTGTAGCTTCAAAGGCGTGCATCAATATGGGCATCATATAAACTATATGACTCATGCTTAACCTTTCGGTCCGTGTTCCGAGGCCATGTCTGTACATGCTAGGCTCGCCAAGTAAGAACCTTAGTACTCGCGTGTGTAAAACTGTCTTACACCCGTTGTATGAAAGCGTAGAGTCGAGTACACCCGATCATCACGTGATGTCTCGAAATACGATCCATAGAACTGTGCATACTTAAGGAAGAACACATTTGTATCTTGATATTTAAATGGGGGATCATCTTATAATGCTACTAAAACGCCAAACTAGCAATATAAGATGTAAAATTCTAATGTGTAAAGTGAGATGATATGGTCCATGCATTTGATCCCTGTCATTTGCATCGTGGTATGATCTCTATCATTCCTTTGTGTGTAAGGCCAAGGTCTATAGAACTTACACGTTAAGTGTGTTGTAAGAGTATCTATCATACATCTACTTACAACATTACAATATCAAGGCACTAGCCCAGCAACGATATAAACTAGACGCCTCTAATTTATCAATTGCAAGTTTTACGTGGCTTAGGGCTTTCGGAGATAGAAGCGGCCTTACCTACGAACATGGAACCACAACAAGGATAACCAAGTTATTAGCAACTCGTTGTAAATCAGATATTGACTATAGTAGGAGAGACAGACACCCGCCAGCCACTTATGCAAAACTAGTTGCATGTCAGTCGTGGAACCGGTCTCATGTGCGATGACATGTAAGGTTGGTCCGGGCCGCTTCATCCCACTATGCCACCAATATCCAAAATACATGAAAGAAGCAATAACATGATCATCATCGCCCACATATGAACATATGTGTACTACCCGTGCAAAGCACCTACGCATAGATCAGGCTTTGATACCACTGTTGGGTTCGCAGCATAGAAAACAAAATTTTTCCTACGATGGGAACTATACGCCAAGATCTATCTACTAGATACAAGCAATGGGTGGATATACATCCATAGAGAACTTACCCTCGAAGACAACAAAGCTTTGTTAACGAGTTGGAACTCGTGGATGATGTAGTCGTACACTTGCCGATCTCAAGATCGTGATGAAGTCCTTTAGGTCCAGCATCTCTAGCACCATCAGGTCCAGCACCATCAAGTCCAGCACCGCAAAGTAGCGGTGCATCCGTGACCGCACACACGTTCGGTCCACTGAACAACCTACGCCTCATCACTCCAGCGATGCAGCTGAAGCAGCGGAAGCAGCAACTCCTTTCTAGATAAAGCCACCGGGAACATGTATCTCGCTAATCCGAGACCATGGGGAATAACTATAGGGAGAAGAGAACCTTCACGAGGAGGTGGTGCAAGAGGAGAGGAGGAGGAGGTGCTCCTTATATAGGGGAGGGGGCAGCCCAAGGGGGCATGGCACCGGCCATGGTTGGTGCCCCCACCTCTCCCTCATTCATGTGGGTGGAGCTCTCACTCACATAAATCCACACCTCCACTCATGTCCACTCACATGCATTAAATTTCCACCAAATTTAATGCAAGTTATCATTAAATAAAACATTTTTATTTAGTTTATTCAGAATTTCACCCGAAACAATTCCGGTTTCCACCGAAATGATTCCAACGCTTTCTTAATCTTTATCTAAAACATATTTGCTCCAAATGGTGTCCGTATCCCTTAAGTGGGTCACCCTACGGTTCGTGAATAATGTAGACATGATCGAGACCCCTCTCTGATCAATAATCAGCAGCGGGACCTCGAGATCCGTACTGACTCCCACATATTCAACGATGACTCTTGTGATCGTGTGAACCTTTAATGTTGTAACTAAATCCCTTTGTCTCGTGATATATTACATGTCCGAGATTCGATCATTGGCATCCAAATACCTAGTTTGATCTTGCTACTGACATGCACTCTTTTCTCGTTCCCGTGATATAACATTCTAGTGATCACATCACTTGCTTGCAAGCTATTTCAATGTGATATCACAGAGAGGGCCTAGAGTATATCTATCCGTCATCGGGATGGAAAAATCCCATTCTTGATCCATGAGCCTCAACATAACACCTTCGTAGCACTAAACCCACCTTTATCAAGATACTTTTTCGGTGTTAGCAATTAACATGATCTCATGGTATAAGGACTAAGATTACTTTGTATGATGTTATAGCAATATAAACATAATGACTTTGATCGTAATGCTATACTTCGGATGAATGTTCGTCACATCATTCCACCAATGTTGTGACCTCGTTATTAACAACATCCGATGTCCATGATCAGGAAACCTTGATAATCTTGTTAATCAACGAGCTAGTTTATAAGAGAGGCATAACTAGGAACTTCCTTTTTTTTAATGAACACACATGTATTAACGTTTCCAATTAATACAATTATAGCATGCAAAATAAACATTTATCATAAACAAGGAATAAGATAATAACCACTTTATTATTGCCTCCTGGGCATATTCCCTTCAAATTGCATGTGTGTTCTTCCCATGAACCACACATGGATCCACCAGTGTCATTGCATGTGTGTTCTTCTCACAAACCACGTAAGGATCCACCGGTGTGATTGCATGTGTGTTCCTCTCATAGGAGAATATCATTTTTTGGCCCGAAAGTTCGGGTGGCCAGGCAACGCGGTACCCAAGTTGATTTTTATCACCGCGATTCGAAAAGTTGGGGCGCCAATTGCTGGGAGGGGTCTTTCGAATGAATGATGGCCAAACCCAATATTTTCAAATCGCGCCTATTAAGTCAGGATATTCCATTACACTAGTTCCTGCTGTGCCCCTCCTTCGCCGGTCACTCTTCTTAGCCACCCTACACGTGTCGTAGGGGCAAATCCATTACTGTACCTTCCTAACTCTCAACAGTAAATCTTGCTACGGCAGCGGTGGCGGTCCCTTTTCTTCCGTTCCCCGACCCTAAATCTGCTGGCGGCGGTGGACCTTTTTTCTCCCTCCCCCGACACTGAATTCGGTGGCGGCGACCCAGCATGTCTTGCAAGGTGAAGGTTGTAGCTATGTCGCCGACTGAAAGGGTCCGTCGGGGCCCATGTCTGGGGCTCAACGCGTAGCAGCGGCGAGGTCTTCATCCCCGGTTAGCGAGGAGGCCAGCAAGGATTCTGCTCCCAAGGTACCTACGAGCAGCGGGTTGAAGAGAAAAGCAAGGCCACCGGCGGATTGTTCGGCTCTGGTGGGCTGATGCAGCACTCAGATCTCGAAGAAAAAAACCCGGGAGAAGAGCGAGAGGTGAATTTTTCTTATCTATGCCTTATCTTGCAAGTAGATTGGTTACGGCATAATAAAATCGAATGAACCGAAATGTTCCCCTCTTTAATCAAATTAGGCACAACTTTGATACAAGGGACCTATATGAGTTCACAGTTCATGTTCGGCAGTACACTACAAAGCTTGATTTTGGTTGCGAGAGGGTTGTGTTCGGGTAAGATGTGCATCTGCTTGTGAATTGCAAATAGGTTGTGTCTGTTTCGCAGCTGGTAGATATGCGTGTCGCTAGAATTCCCTGGGGTTCTAGACAGAGGACAAAATTGGTGTGGCGCAACATGAATGATACCTATCAGCAAATTGAGCACTCCCATGAGCTTCAGATGGTTTGGGAGTGTTGTGCAACTGATCGTAAGGTGAAAGTTGAAGCGATGATTGATGATATGTATGCAGATGCTGGAGATCTTGATGACAGAGCTTCTGCTCCTAGAGAATACAGACCAATATATGTTGATCTAGATAAGTTCAGTATACGCATAGAGGTGGATTCATACATGGCAAAACATGATGAGGGAGTTAATAAGCCAGTTTCATCATGTACTGTGGAGATCACTGTCGATTCCAAAAACATAACTCTTGATGAAATGAGAGAGATGATCGGTAAGGAAATCAGTATTGGCCCTAAGCAGATGGCAAAAATCCGGTGGTGGCATCATAAGAAGCAGCAATTCATAGATGTTTTGGATACTGAAGATCTTATGCAGATTATGCAGCGAAAGAAGAGAAACAGGAAGGTGTTCTTCCTTGCTACCATTTCTGATGTTGTTGAACAGGTTACAGTGGATGTAGATGCCCCTGTAGTGGCTGAACAGAATGAGGTGGTCGACGTTGATGAGATCTGATGAGAGATGCTACCCTGGGCTTGTCATATGGACCGCGGGGTTCCCCTGTCTGTATTTGTAATATTGACTGCTATTTCATTTAGAGCGTGCTTCTGTGATTATGTTTGTTGAGAGATTGCGATACAATGCTGTGCGAGTTGTTGAGATTTTTGGACATGTCACTCACTTAAACCGTCGTTGCTATAATAAGACATAAGTACATTGTAGTTGACATGATTATGTTTCTTAAGATGACGTACCGTACTTGTTTCTGTTATTATGTTTGTTGGGACATTGTAATGTAATGTTTTGTGAAACCATGACTAGACTAGTGATGCATAAATACATTGTAGTTGACATGCTTATGTTTCTTGAGATGATGTATTGTACTTGTTTCTGTTATTTTGTTTGTTGAGAGACTGTAATGTAATGTTTTGCGAAACCATGACAGGACAAGTGATGTGTAAGTACCTTGTAGTCGACATGATTTTGTTTCCTGAGTTGATGTAATATACTTGTTTCTGTGATTACGTTTGTTGAGAGATTGTAATGTGATGTTTTGTGAAACCATGTTGTGGTTATGTTTGTTGAGAGATTATAATGTAATATTTTGTGAAACCATGACTGAAGAAGTGATGCATAAGTACCTTGTAGTTGACATGATTTTGTTTCTTTGGATGATGTAATATATTGGTATGTTTTCGTTAGGTAATGAAATTGGGATGGAGGGAGTGCAGGTTTAATATTTGAAATGAGAATGTGTGAAGAGAATCCATATCACGCAGGAGAAAGTAATCTAGGGAAAGGGCATGGTATCCATTAAACTATTGTAACATGCCAATTTAGTCATCGTTGCAGCGGTAGAAGGGCTGCTCTCTCTCTGTCTCTGCCTCTCTCTCTCTCGCCGACGCCGATGCCGTCGCCATCGCCGTCGCCTGCGACGACGCATTCGCCATGCTGTCCTGGAACGGCGAGGAAGACCAGTCGAGCAGCGACAACCTTCTCTCCGACATCGAGTATTCCTTCCACGATGTGAGTTCCTCTGTTTTCTCGGGCTAGGGTTAGGTAATGGTAAATCTCTTGATCTGAGCTCCATATGTGCATGCGATCGTGTTCGATTTCAGCTTTGCGTTTACCTATAGGTACCAAGGACGATCTACGACTCCGAATGGGAGGGCCTAGATCTCGATGGAGAAGTGCCATGTGACCATGGGCTAAAACTGAGGAGATATGTTGCATTCAAAGGCAGTGACACTGGGAGAAGGTTTTTGGGCTGTACAAATCAGGTTTGTTTACATTATGTGCAACTGTGACATGAAGTAAAATGTATCGTGCATGTTCATAACACTATAGTGTGTGTGTTTTTAGGTTGGCCCGGTGTGTAAAGCAATAGAGTGGGTGGATCTTGAGTGGCCAGATGCACTTAAGAAATGTTTGGCACAGTTATGGGAGATGTATGAGTTGGAAAGGTCAGGGAGATTTACTGATGGAAGTGATGCAGTTAAAAAAAATTACAAGCTGTCGGTACGAAATAAGGAGCTAGAACAAGAAATCGAGAATTTGCAGTCAGAGCAAACTGACGGAATCGATGGAAGCTTGGTTGTTGGAACTACAAAGAAGCTTCAGGATAGTCACAGGTTGCTAATTCATAATGCAGAAAAGGAGAGGGATCAGCTTAGGGAAGACAAGAAGAAGCTAGAGTACTGCATTGCGGATCTGTTGAAGGAACTGAAGAAGGCACGCGAGGGTGAACAAGGACAGACTATAGAGGATAAAGCAAATCCGAGATGAATAATTTATGTTGTACCAATGCCTGAAACTAGTTAATTGTAAGACTTGCAGTTGTGCTTTCCAAAATAAGCCAAACTCAATCCTCGAGCAAACTAATTTCAGATGAACACACATATCGTGCATAGAGTTAAGTTTACGCTTACAAAATCACCACTGCAGAGGATAAACCAGGCAGTTCGGTACTAAATAGACATATGTTGTGTTCAAGCGAGCCTGGCCCAGAGCTGCCTGTTTTCCTCCCTAAGATTGGCCAGCTCCTTCAGTACTATGTCGTGCTTCAGCTGTAGGTTCCAACGCTCCGTCACGGATTGGAGAATTTTGTCCGTAGCCATATGATTTTCCTTCAAGATCCCTTTCATGATCTCCGTCTGCTTCCTAGCCGAGGCGCGACCTTCACTGTGTAGCTTTGCCTAGTCGGTGTTTAACTCCTTCCGTTTCTGGCACTTGTTAGAAAGGACCACGACTTCAGCGCGCAGTTGGTCAAAGGCCGTTTATGGGAATTCTGCTTCTCCCTTTGGATTGCTATCTTGTAATTTAGCCAGGTCGCCAGGTCCTGGTCGATCTTTCGCCTCTTTCCCTGCAACAAAAATACATAGTATGGTTTGTTCAGTTCACCAGGACAAGATGGTTAGTTTCCATAATTAACTGAATCGACTAGTGGCACTGTCATAATTTCAAGGAAGAAGCAATCTAGGACTAATCAACATTTTATGAATCGACTAGTGGCACTTCATAATTTCGATTTCGAAGACAAATAAGATTTATCAGCAGTTTAGTGTGTTGTGGGTTTTTCCCAATATCACCAAATAGTAGTGGGAGAGTGGCAAACTCATAATGCAGAAACCCATGTCCAGATACATAATGGAAAGAGAACATGGTGTCCATTCATGAACATGAACACCAACACATGTCCAGATAGATAAGGAGTTGCCCTAGGGTTCTTATTGCATCCTATAATGGGAAGCAGACATGGGCATTGCTCCCTGAACCCTAAACATTACAAAAGGAGAGGAGGACGAACTGGAATTCGTGTCCCCACTAACAGGAATCAAACTTGGGCATTGCTCCGATACGCCTCCAGACATGACCTTAGCTCCTCGTTCTCTTTCCGAACACCCTTGAGTACGGTGATCCCTCTTCTCATGTCCGCCTTCATCTCCTTGACTGCATCCAGGCAACGGTTCCTATCATGGTAGGCTCAGATGGTAGCCTTGGTTTCCTCGACGCGTCCTCTGAGTGCCTCGCTGACTTCGTCCTGCAGGAGAATGCACCTTTCCACGAGATTCTTCTTCTCCTCCATGAGCTCGTTGATTATCTTGATGGCCTGTTCTTGCCTGTTCAAGTTACAGTCGAGCACTTTCTGCAGCCTAACGACGACACGTGCAAAATCTAGCGAGATCTCCTTGCGTAGGCTCTCATTAGCTTGGGTGAGGGAGCGTGCAAGCTCATGTTGGTTGGCAATCTTGGAACTGATTGCGGCCACCTTCTCACGGTACTCGGCCTTCGATCGCTGCATCGTTCATGTTAATTGAAATAGGAATTCTACAATTACACTCCATGTCCCAGGTGAATACTAATACAGATCAAAAAAATCCCCGTTGAATCTATTGGCCGAAGTGTTAAAAAATGGACCTGGAGATCTATTCATGACCATGATAAACTAATCCTAATCACAAAAAATCCATAGTGAATCTATGAACAACGGTATTAAGGAAAGACCAAGAGATCCAGTCATATTCATGAAAACTAATACAACTCGCAAAATAAGAAGAAAAACCAATGCGGGGCGGACAACATCTAAGAAATCCACATCATAACTCGGAGAAATAACAACGTGGAGATTTGCTACCTCGCTGAGACATGGAACAGGGCCGAACGGGTCCTGCAACACCTCCGTCGTGGTGGAGTCGGGCTCCACGGCCGACCTGTAATACGTAGAAGGAGAAGAGCCAGAAGAAGAAGAAAAACAAGAAGAAGTTGATTAAGATCATGATGGAGAGGGAGATGGAGAAGAAGTAGAATAAGGAGACCGTACCGGGAGGATCCCTCGCCTGCTAGAACATTCGGCGCCATTGTCGGGGGAGATTGGGCCTCGATGAGAGGGTGGGCTTGAGCGGCTGGTAGAGCAAGAAGTGCCTCGCGGCGATTTCTCTCCCTTTTCTCCACGAGGATTGCGGTGAGTGTGGCGGCGGAAGGAGGAAGGGGATAGTGATTATTAGTGTGGGAGAAGAGTAAGAGTACAGGCCGTGGTCCAGTAGTACTAGTACTATTATACAAGACCACCGTGTACGGTCTACCTTCTCAAAGAAGCCAGGGAGGCAGGCGTAGGGAATCGATTGTAACTTGTCTTTATTGCGATGGACACTCCAATGGTCTTTGGCGCCGACCAAAATCTAGTATATAATAAGGGGAGTGCGAGCCGGGTGGTCGTCACGGGAATCGGTGCGCACATCCCGCGTGCGTGTGTCATGTGTTGATGGGGCAATGACGTGCGCAACTGCTGCACGATCACGTCGGCACATCCAACTCCGTCGAACTCCACGTGACAGGCACGCATGGGATATTTACGAGTCTATAATACATTGTGCCACTTTTGTTGTGATCAAATTATGTTTAGTACGCGAGATATTACTTCTTTCTTCTTCTTTTTTTGATAATCGACAAATGCATGCGTGGACACGACGCACGAAACCGTTGCTCGTCCTTGATCAGATCGGCACCCCACTCTGTGTACCCGCCATCAACCATTCAGAGCAACTACCTCGAGCACGATGCCCCCTCGCCGTGGAAATGGCAGGTCCAAGCCGTCCACTAACCGTCCTGCGTCACCAGCTCTTCACTGCATCTTCCGCGCTCGCGAGTCGCTTGCTGAGGCAGCACGTCGTGTCCGACCGCGCCAGGATCCATCAACATCGGCACTCGAGGACACCGCGATGTCGAAGCTCGTACCAGCCGCGCAGGAGGAGCGTGGGGTACCTGCAGCGTCGGACGAGCGCAAAGTAGCAGCCAGGACAGGGGCGCGTGTTGCACCGGCGAGTACGGACAAGAAGAGGAACGAGAAGAAGACCAGGAAGAAGAGAGGAGATAGCTATTTGGACGAGTCCGACTCGGCCAATGAGGAGGCGTTCATCGATCAGTTGGAGGCAGAAGCGGAGGAGAGTGTCGTGGACCCGTGGGACTACGACAAGAGGAGGAAGAGGACTCTGACGAGGAGATAGCGTGCTTATTCGAGGAAGGGGCGGTGTCGAGTCGTCAGAGGAGGGCACGAGGACGAACCGTAAGACGAAGACGATGGCTTCTTCGAAATATGATCATTTATTTTATTTATTTTAGTTAGATAGATGGATTTTCACTTGTTTATGGGGGTAAAGTATCGGTGGCACGGATAGAGAGGTGGCACGGATTGACCATGCATAAAAAAAGTGGAGAAGGGAGGGGTTATCCTGCCAGTTGGATCACATGGGATCAACGGTTGGTGGAGACGATCCGCGTGACATCTGTGTTAGCCAATCAGGGCATAGCACCTAGAGTGAGCACATGTTTGGGATCTCCACATGTTTGGGCTTTCGTGAGATTTGTGACAGAGAGAGAGGAAAAATCTCTTTTCACAATCCGCCTATGGATCCACCAGTACCATTCAAATGTCATTGCATGTGTGCTCTTTTCACAATCCACCTATGGATCCACCAGTGTCATTGCATGTATGTTCTTTTCACTAACAACAACTGGACTCATTGCATGTGTGTCTTTTCACATACCACATATGGATCCACTAGTGTCATTGCATGTGTGCTCTTTTCACAATCCACCTATGGATCCATCAGTGCCATTGCATGTGTGTTCTTTTTACTAACAACAACCAAAGTCATTTCATGGCTGTTCTTCTCACATACGACCTATGGATCCACCAATGTCATTGCATGTGTATTCTGTTCACAATCCTCACATGGATCCACCAGTGTCATTGCATGTGTGTTCTTTTTAGTAACAACAACCAGTGTCATTGCATGTGTGTTCTCTTCAGAGACCACACATGGATCCACCAGTGTCATTGCATGTGTGTTCTTTTTACTAACAACAACCAGAGTCATTGAAATGTGTGTTCTCTTCAGAGACCACACATGGATCCACCGGTGTCATTGCCTGTATGTTCTTTTCACTAACAACAACTAGAGTCATTGCATGTGTGTTCTTTTCACATACCACATATGGATCCACCAGTGTCATTGCATGTGTGATCTTTTCACAATCCACCTATAGACCCACCAGTGTCATTGCATGTGTGTTCTTTTTACTAACAACAACCAGAGTCATTGAAATGTGTGTTCTTTTCACATACCACCTATGGATCCACCAGTGTCATTGCATGTGTGTTCTTTTCACTAACAACAACCAGAGTCATTACATGTGTGTTCTTTTCAGATACCACATATGGATCCACCAGAGTCATTGGAATGTGTGTTCTCTTCAGAGACCACACATCGATCCACCAATGTCATTGCATGTATGTTCTTTTCACTAACAACAACTGGAGTCATTGCATGTGTGTTCTTTTCACATACCACATATGGATCCACCAGTGTCATTGCATGTGTGCTCTTTTCACAATCCACCTATGGATCC